>OY284478.1:8243358-8917819 GCA_958336345.1 Dorcus parallelipipedus | reverse complement strand
TTGTATGTTTAAAAATATTCTTTGAATTATTATTTTCGTACATGTTTAACTTTATTTAGTTCTTGGGCAAAAATAATTTTATATAATTTGTTTATGCTTAAATTCCTACGTAATTGTAATAGTTGTTTATGTGTCTGTAAATATTTCAGTTTTCTTTCAAATACCGTCAAGAATACGTTTCTATTCGAGAGGATTTCTCGATTCGAAACAGACCAAATTTTGAAAGAAAAACTACAATGAGAATAACGCAATAGTTAAGTCAACAAGTTTTTGACTGTCAATTTTTTGTGAGTTGACTTGTTTCAACGGTAATATTCTTAAAATAACATCTTGGAAATTGTTGAAATAATTATGAATACTGAACCGTAAAACAATACTGAATTGTTGGAAAATGTTCTGCAGCTCGTGTATTGAGTGTTAAGCAAATGAACTCCGAATTCGTAACTACCCATGTAACGCACCAAATATAGAATATGTCTAAAACACGTTTTGAATTTAGTCTAAATGTAGAATATTATAGACTAGTATTTATACATATGAGTGACAGTCTAACTAACGTCTCTTTTTGGGATAAATATAACGTTTACACAAAATGTATATTTATAGGATACGCGCAACGTTTATACATGGTTTATACTAGACGTATATTTTGGAATTATAAAATTATTATAATTATATATTTATATTATTACAACTTATTCTAAAGAAGCTGTGAAACGTACAGCGAAATGTTGACATTTAATTCAACTTTACCAAGTGTCTGTTCGTTTGTAGTAATTATATATTTTGTGATGATTTGTAATGGGCAAGAAAGTTCCTGCGGTTTTGACTTATAAACGACAACTTTAGTGAGCAACAGTTTAGGTCGCGACATCTCGCGGCGAAATTTATAAGATACTCATACTTTAAGCTCTCATCTTATGTAGTGATACAATGTTAGTAGTTTTATAGAAAATTTACTATGTAACAAGGGTCACAAGACCAATTTGGATAAATATTTGTTAATAAATGTTACATCTAAACATTCATTATACTTTTTTAGATTATATTATAAATTTTAATGAGAAAAATGTATGTTATGGGCCTACGACTACATGATAAGATGGAATTTAATAATTTGATAAACGTGTTTTGCAAGTCGCGACATTTTATTACAATTTAATGAAAACGTATAGTTAACGTATCACTTATATCCTAGGGTAACCAGTACCATTAAAATATGAATATTTTTGGTATTCTATATACCATTACCAAAAATATCCCTGTCTGTCGTATATAAACCGTCTAATGAACGAAATGGTGTTGCTTGGGTATAATTATTACAGCATCAAAGAAGTTCCAGTTTCGGTTTCAGTATTTACTTTTCAGTACCTGAAATTGAAAGCATTGAGATTACACCCGAATTAATTTCTCATAAAATTTGTAGCAACAACTGGAGCAGCAGCTGCAGTTACTAGCCTGATACATCTAACAAGCGCAGAATTAACTTAATCTCCATGAGCCTATAGACGTTTAAAATTTCCTTTCTTATTCGTTTCCGCCGGTTCTGTACGCAGTTCCCCTGAGTGACAGATTTAACCGTGTCTAAAGACCCACTGCAGGCAATATTTATGTTTGTAGAATGGGCGAGTAATCCTAAACTAAATAGTTCACAAAAGACCCTAAGGACGAACGTCATATCATGAAATATGAGTTTACAATGGACTTCCACAAAGCCTTCTTTACTGCTTGATGTTGGAATAGTGAATGTAATCGCGTGAATGGTACAGAACTGTGTTTTGACAATGGGTTTTTCATGACGCAAGAAAAGCTGAGTTTTTTTTTCTCGACGTGCCGTCCATATGTTAACGGGCGCGTTAGAATTATTGTTTTCGAAGGAGTGTTTATTATATTAACAGACTCTTAAATGTAGATACCACATGTTTGGAAGCTAGTATTACTGTCACATTTATTAACATGCTTGTGACACAGTTTTCGACAAAAAAAACTACGCCAAAAAAATATTTACTTGGTTTGTGATGGTGATTGATGATTAAAATGTTATATCCTCAGAGTATTTCCGTCGAGAGTGTAGAGCGGCTAATGATTTAGCCATATTATAAACGTAACGAATTTTTTAATAATTATCGAAGACACACATTTGAGAAAAAAAAATTCGGATTTGGCAGAATAAATCTGGCTATAGCTGCGCCATATTTGCAACGCTAGCAGCGCCCATATTTTTATTCGACTTTAACCGAAGACTTTGAGACTTGCGTCCAAATTGTCTGTGTAGATTCTCCTTAAGCCGGACTCAGACGACTGGTGTACTTGGCCAATATATCAATATTGGTATACTTGGCAAATGTACCAGCTCATAAAGGCCATTTTACGCAAAGGCGTTCACACGACGTGTACAATTTTTTTTAGAATACGCCAGCGAATTTATACAACGTTGGCGGAATAGATAGAAGAGTGCTGGCCATCATGGATAGCGGTCATTTTGAAAATGTTGTCCCTTGTGCAGCTTTTTAGTACTAATTTGTGGATATTATTTAAAAGTAAAAAAATCAAGAAATTCAAGTACCACTTCATTAGACCACTCCATTTAATTTTTTTATAATTATTAATAAACACTTTACCTTTTCTATCCGCTTATCAATACAGAACGAATAGTAGTTGCAAAGCAATACACAATTATATTAACAACTCGTGTGAGCGCAACTACAAGTATGAACTTGTCAAGTTGACCAATAATTGTGATTCCTTTGACTTGTGCCATTTTTACCGACAGACGATGGGAAATTGACCAGTACTCACCAGTGACAAATAATTGTACAAGTAAACCACTCACACGGCATGGCAAGTATACGCCATTAACAAATATTGGCCAAGTACACCAGTCGTCTGAGTCCGGCTTTAGGCTTTACGAAAAATGTCATAATGTTGTACATTTTTTATTTTAGTGTTTCATCTTTTAGTCTCGAACTTCAAACAGTTAGTTCGTAATTCCACAGAAATTTTATAAAAGAGCAAATAAATTTTACACAAATGAACTGCTAATAGACAATTATGCTTTTAAACTACTTAATTCATGATTTCATAGTAATAAAACTTATATGAAAAAAATACATTAAACAATTTCTCAATGTGTAAAAAAATTGGGCGAGTTCCAAAAATTCGGTTTACGTTTTTGAAAGACCCATATTTTCGGCGTAGAATGTGTAAACACGCGTTAAAAAATACGGTAAACTTATTAATTATACAATTAAGACAGAGAATTCCGACAGCACGCATTATTTTACGCGATGTAATGAATACGGTTATGAGCAGTCTGCCACTTATCGTCCGGCACATTTTTATCCCTGCGTACTTTACTACGCTCATTTAGCCGCGAGTAAGTAAAAGTGGTAGTAAATTATTATGATACTGAAATAAATGAAGACGTTTACAGTTACTAAAATAAATAAGCCGCATACCGACATGCATTTAAAATGTAGTTTTTATATGTCCTCAAACGCTCGTTTCGCCTCATGCAGTTTAAGCAAATTTAAATTAAATTTGTTCAGGTTTTTTTTTATTAGCTCGTTTTTATGACTCCTTTATGCTTAAATGATAAATAATGTCGTATTTATAACAACGAACACAATATGAATTTTCAGGATATTAGAATTGCTTCGATCTTCAAAATAACCTCAATTACATCAAAATCTGATGGAATTCCTTCGTGTTCGGAAATAAATTGAATTCTGACCCAGCCAAATCTGGAGAGTAGAGAACTTGGAACCATAATAGAAGCCCAATTGATGGATTTTAGCCATTCCAACAGCAACATCGTGGCATGACACGTTTTTTTCTCCTTTGGCAGTCCGTCTCATGTTTCTTGAATTTGTTGGTGTAATTTGTCTAACGAATTGGCATAATATTCTTTACCAGATAACGAATTAAAAGAACACCTTTGCATTCTAAAATATTGTCGCCATAAGCTTTCCAGCTGAGTGAACTGTTTTCGCTTTCTTTGGAACTAGCTCCTCCCCATTGCTTAGTCTGCTCTTTAGTTTCGGGAGTATAAGGACGAATCCATGTTTCGCCCATGGTTATGGTTATGAATCGGTTGGATTGTGCCTAAAGAATGCTAAACACTCTTGAGAAATGGTTCTACCCGTTAGCTGTTTCGATGAAGTTCATTCTGCGATCGTTTAGTATAATGTTGTGCAAATACTTTTTTAACTCGTTCTTCAGAGACAGTCGCTTTCGGCCAGTCCGAACGTGGTGCATCTTCCGTGGTTTGAAGTCAGCAATTCATAATTGAAAAGGATGGAGAAGATTCCCCAAGGTCGACTCAAGTAATTTCTGATGAATACTGTATTTGGTCTCTTTACTTTATTGCTAAAACAAACATATTTTCATTCTTTTCCATTTTTTAGTAAATGCAAAGCACAACGTACTTTAGCCACCTCTCAAATGAAAATGATTGATAGAACTATAGAAAATTTGGAAGTCAAAATACTGAAAGATGTATGTACATAATTACATGAAATATCCTAATCCTCTTACCGGAGGTACAGGTGTACGTTTTTATTTTAAAATTAAAAAAAAATACATTCTATACTCAAGTTGGACCTCTTAGCATGGTTTTGTGCACATTTCAAATTTAGAAGCCCAACCTACTTTTCAGTACCTCAATTTAAAGTTTTTTACCCTGTATGGTGGTACATTTGTACTTTTACACAAATTGAATTAAATTTGATTGAGAGAAGCTGTATTTTGTGCTTTTATTGTTCAATTTTCAAACATTTTAGGCATATACATATAATGAATTATAAAAAGTTGTTTTACTTCTAGAATATAAGAATAATTTAGAAAAAAGTTCATCATAAAATTTTTAGTCGTACACCAAACATTCATATTTCACCCATTTTGTGTGATCGGTACAAACTGGTGACTTATGGAGTACACAGACGTAGCGATATTCGGACGATATTTGGGCAATTCGATCGCCAGCATCGAGCGGCGCCAAATATTGGAACGAAGAATAAAAAAAAAGTTTTTTGACTTCTTTCTTTTTATTGATTACTTTCACCCTTCACTTTTTTTATCAGGTAACATTTTTAACATGCTAGATTTTTATATGAAACTTGAAGTAAGTTCAAATCAAAGCCTATCCTTAGTGCCGGATTGCTTCAGTATCGCCCGATTATATACAGGCGGTATTTTGATCGCCTGACAATTTTTTTCGTAAGCAATTGATGGGACGTATATTATACGTATTTAGCGTAGCCGAAATTCAATTTAGGAAATTACATAAGAAAACTGTAGAAAGAGATAGGATGTTGTTCCAAAAATCGGTCATCACCTAGACCAAATAAGTGTGAATAATGAAATTTAAGTTTAGGGCCGAATTTGAAATTCTCTGGTTATAAAATCATCTTACAGGTATACTTAAATATTGCTGAAAATGTGCATTAGTATTACGTAATATACACATACAGTATGTCCACGAATTGAATTTACAAGAGGGAAAAAATATTATTTTTAATTTCACAATAAAATGCCAAAGGGAAAAGAAATTGTTTGATTTATAATGAACATATCTGTAATTAAAACTGTAACATTAGTACAGTGTGTTCTTAAAATCGAAGAAAAAATCGTTTTAAACTATCCAATTAACCCACCATCCTTTTCAGCACATAATTTAAGACTGTATCGTAGCTCCCTAACTGTAATGGATTTTTGGAATCAAACAAATTTTTTTCTTTATTATTTTTTGTAAAATTAAAATTTCTTCTCGTCTTGTAAAGTCAATCCGTGGACATACTGTACGTCTGGTATATTGTAATGATTCGTCGACACCAGCCGGCGTCAGACTGTCTCTTGCGTCACAGCCGTCTAGTCGATGCACCTTAGGCGACAGTCGAGAAAGTGCTGCCGGCAGAATAAACTAGGCCAGACAGCCCGTCGTGTTCCAGGCCATTCACCAAGAGAGAGCCGGTTTATAAATGCACGCAACCGGAGGTGGAGGACAGTTCGAATGGAATTCAGCGTTAGACAATTCGGAATTAAAGTCGCGTTATAAACTTTCGCTCGGCTGTTAAAATAAATTAGGATTAAGTTTGTAAATTAACTAGTGTTAAATGTTAGTGTTAATTAGTTTGCTTTTAAATAAATTAGTTTATTAACTATTTCGTGTTTTTATTTTAAAATAAAAATTAATAGAACCCTTAAACTCGTTACAATATTAAAAAAAAAAACACAGGTATTTGAAACTTTTATTTCAAAAAGAAAATGTGCTGCGAAAAATGTTTGCAATTCTAACGATAACTAACAATAACAATATATAACATATAAATGACAATATGTTTATATAAAAATAAATCAACACAAAACAAAATAAAATTAAAAACTGACTAAAACTTAATTTTTTTCATCATTTCATCAGTTTTAACAAATTCTCACCTTCAATATTTCATGAATCTATTATTAGTTTTAGAGTTTCGGGAAAAATATCATCTATTTTCTCTTTAATATATTTAGGACGTAAAAATGGGTCAGAAGATATCAATAAATTATGCAAAATATCTTCATTTGTAGCCTTTCGACTGCATTTCCTTGAATGTGATTCTCGAAATTTTCTAAACTCTTTGTTACGTGCTTCTGATGCTTCTTCAGATAATTTCCCTATCGGAATAAAGAAGTAATGTTTACATACATCTGCTCCGTGTATCAATAAAGTGTGTATGCTTGATGGCATGTAATACCATCTATAGAGGGACACGTATAACTCTGCAGTTTCTATTGTATACTTTTGAAAAGCGTCGATATTAATGCTTTTTCCTGAGAATATTGACTGGAGAATAATAGCAAATCGTTTTACTAAATTTTTGTCTAAACCTGTGATTGTAGCGGATACTTTATAATTATGAAAAAAGCGTCTAGCAGTATTTCCGTCATTGGTAGTAACGACACCTTGTTTCACTGTATCAATCATAATTCCAAATTGGCGTCGAAAATCATTTTGTATTCGTTCTTTTCGTGTTTGCTTCAAAATTTTATCATTATAAATCCAAATTATAGGCTCTAGGTAGCAAACATTCCAGACATCTGATTCATAAATGCAGTGTTGAAAGCTCATATTTGAATATGTCATCTCATCTCGTTTTTTTTTTCTTTTCAATATAGTCTCTAAACTATTCATTTCTGTAGGTTTTGCAAGACAGATATTACAGGTTGAAGAAGACGGAGTATCTGAAACTACAGTGCTAACTTTGCCATCAATCATCGTCATCACCATTTGATGTGTAATACTAATTTCATTTTCACACACTGTAGATGTTAAATGATCAATTTCTTCCTTTAAGACTTTCATTTCATTTTTGATTATATAATCTGTTTCTTTTGTAAACTCAAATTTAATGGGTCGAGTAGAGGACGGACATGGATTCTCCCAAATAATTTTATTATCACGTGTTACTAATTTTATTGGTACAAAACTGGACATGAAAATAGCAGAATCGTCGTTATTGTTATCATTGTCAGTGAATTTTTTCTTATATATACTTTGCCCAGCAGCCCATTTTGATATTAAAATCAGATTAATTTTGGAAAGTTGGTTTTCAGTGGTAAACAAAATTCGCTTGGCAGTAATATCTAGAATAGACTGAACTTTGATTTTTGCTATTCTGTCTGTTACCAAAATAATTTCTTTTGGAGGATAACAACTTTCTTTTGTTTTTTTCAGTTGATAATAAGATGGATAATGACAAGAATTTTCATCGCTAGCAATTGGTCTTACAGTTAAATACTGCCATGTAGAAAGTTTTACAGAAGTCACCAGTGCTAAAGCTTTATCTGGAGACAAGACCGACTGTTTTTCCTCCGGACCAAATAAGATTTTGTTAATTTTAGGTACTTTTTCAGGATCTTGGAAACGATGATTCAAAATTTTAGAAATTTCGTGATGTCCATTGGCTTTTAATTGTTCCTTTGTCGCAAAAATTAACTCTTCTAAAATGTACTTGTATAAAACTTTTTGGGACACATTGTATATACAAATGTCCCTTCGGTCGTAGAAATGGGAATACATTTTTTTGTCGGAATTACTAGGGTTATAACTTCAAAAAAAAAATTATCTTCTTATACCTTAGGCCGGAAATTATACCTCGTGTTGCTTTTTATAAAAATGTTATTCATGACATCTAATTTTTGTCTTGAAAATCTTTATATTTCTCATTGTATATGCAAAGCAAAATTTTAAATTTGTATTTCTAATGCGTGATCCATAACCATGAGTGGTATATCGTAAATGCGTCTTCTCATATTCGCATCATGCACCGCCTGAAATTTATGAGCTGCCACAAAAATTAACATATAACAAATAGTCACGTTCGAAACACGTAATAATCCTCGCAGAAGGCGAACGACGTCGTCTTCGTTGAATAGTTTATTTTGAACGGCGAACCCACCAAAATTAGGCAGCCGCCTTTCGATAACCCAACAGAGCCGTGCCTATAACATAAACTGCAATCAAAGTATCATTTATGGCGAAACTTAACGCGAAGATTGTATTTCAGACCTGGCTCAAAAGGCAGTCTCAAGTGGGATAATGTTTCTCACGCTGTGCGCCACATGGGATCGCGATTCTGTGAATATCATTGCAAAACAACGCAACAAAACCGTCACCATAACATGCAAATAAACGTATGTCATATCTAACATTACGCATTGCTAACTACTATTAAAACTGCAAACCAGACGGGAAATCGAATGAAACAAACGAATTTGCACGTCGTGGCAGAAGACGTGTTCAAGCACATTTGATATACTAGTATGTCTGATTTTGTTACATCTTTTGCATTACATACATCTCTTGCTTAATATTTTATTTGAGCGAAGCCCATTTGAATCCAGAAAAATTTCTAACAAATTCTAACAAAACTTCGTTATAAGGAAGATAAAACTATTTATGAGAAACGCAAGATAAGATGTAGTTAAAAGAACTGAATAACTTTTCAAGATAATATTTCCGCGTATTTTGAAAAATAAAGGTACTTTACTCTTATGTCGATTTAAATCAGTAGTGCAGTGGAGATGCCTGAGTGATTTAAAATTATTTAGAGATGAGGTGGAAATCTACATCTAGTAATGTAAAAGCGAGTTCGATCTGTCGCATTGTTGAGCACTCAGGACGCCAGAAAATCTGCCCCAATTATGACTTTACTATTATTACTTTGGGAAACGTCGGGGTCACCAATTTGTGGGACGTGTAACTAATAATGCGTTCCCACTAAGTTTTATGAATTATTTTTTATTTAATTTCCAAAGACAATAATCGGCATCTAGTATATTTTTATAATAATAATCAATTCATACATAGCCATACGAGATTTTTAAGTTTGCCTAGCCGCGTAATTTCGTACGCCACATCAGAATTATAAGAGAAGAAAAATATTAATATATAAAATTCCATTTAATTTTTAATGCATTCAATGCATCGCATCGTCACAAATGTATCTGTTGTAAGATTTAAC
Organism: Dorcus parallelipipedus; assembly: GCA_958336345.1. NCBI lineage: Eukaryota > Metazoa > Arthropoda > Insecta > Coleoptera > Lucanidae > Dorcus > Dorcus parallelipipedus. Next base: position 8,908,313 of record OY284478.1, on the reverse strand, counting down.
TATCCCATCATTCTTCCGTAAGGATTGTTTGCCTAGTCACAATGTGGTAATTTAAACAATACATCACCGTATCAGTGATAAATCAGATAATTAAATCATCCCATGGACGTCATAAGGCGCGACAAGACTTCAAAAACAAAGGGGTCAAGATCGAGCAGGGTTTGATAAACGGTTTGACAAATAAGGGGTGTTTTGGATGTATAGTTTCCCGGCGGGGAGTCTTTCCTAACACGCACTCAGGTATTTGTCTGCGTCCTATTCACAGACGTGATCTTTTTTTCTGCATTATTTATATATATATATTCTTTGTATTGACGGATATTGTTATATTATTTAGCGGAGCAGTCACTTGAGTAATTCTACGAATTTCTGTAATAAGGACTAATAAAACTTACTCAGCCCTACATGTGAACAACATTTTATGAAACATTAATTGCACTTAACTTAAAGCAACAATAGACTATTAATTTAGAAAGCCTTAATTTGTTTTCTCGACTACTACATTCGAAAGTACAATTTTATCATACCCATTCAAGGATAAAAAGCGGTGCTTTATCTGCCTAGGCAGGTAAAATATGTTACCTGACTGTGGCGAAGTCTACTTCGATCTATTCTGAAGTGACATTAATCGGTTCTAATTAATATTATTCTTTATCTATAAATGATGGCCAATTAATTGTTTTACATTTGATTATTTTTCAATAAAATGTTGATATCTTTTTATTTTTGATCAGTTAGTATGATTTTTAATTCCTTTTATGTAATTTATACAAAGCATCATGGCCTGCAATATCGTCGAATCTAATTAAATGTCAAATCCCAGCGTCAAATTAATATGTCATTCAAATCAACGGAAAGATAACATTTTTGCGCTCGCGTCTCATCTTTTGGTTTCATCGAAATACCAGCCTATTATAAGGTAAATGAAATATATTTTTCATCAATTTGAAAATGTATATATAAATGTAAATATAAATTTTATAAGTTCTAAACACTTTAAGTGATTTACTTTAGTAGAGACATTTTACTGTAAGAAGTACACAATGCGCAGAAACGAGTTTTCGTCAGACGAATCCATATAAAATTATAGGAGAAGTTGGAGTACAGTGACCTAGCAGCCACGCGAAGTTCACCGAACAACTTTATCAATTATCAGTAATCTCACCACTCCTTACTAGGGCTTATTTATTATCTGTCTCCCCTACATCACTGATCCTCAGATGTTCGCAGTCCGCCGGTCAAATTTCGATGAGTCGTCATGTACTTCTTAGAGTGAAAAGTGTGTAAGTGGTAGTCGAAAAAATGTTGTATGCAATACGACAGTAAAGTGTATTTATCGAACTCGTTTGCTTGCTCGCCGCGGCTTCACCTTGGCTCGCAATTTGCAAAGTAGTTCTGTAAAGTGCTACTTTACTGCCTTGTTACATAAATAACTATAATTGCAGTCTTCTTTATCAAGTAAATGAAAAGGTTCCTATTGCTACTGTCAATTTCTAATTAAATAAAGCATATATGTATGATTCTTTGACAACAAATTATATCCTTAAAATTAAGTGAAATTTATTCTTTCATAATACATTTATATTTATTGCCTTGCAGTAGAAACGAATGAGCGAAACGAAAGAAGGACAAAAATAATAATTGAGTTAAAGTAAAAAAATTCTTCTTTTCTGTATACTCTATTTTACGTAAATTTATTGTGACGCTTTTTTGTATCTTTAATAACATTTTCACAACGTTAACTTTCTAGTACTCTACAACATTTTTTATATACAATTTTTTTGGGTATTTCATACATCAATAGAGTTATTGAGCTTTGCAACATTAATGTGCCATGGCCAATGCTACTTTTCCAAAGAAAAAGATAATAAGGGCCAGTTTCATACTGGAATTTAAAGGAGACTTTAAATTTAAAGTCACTTTCAGATGTAAAAACAAATGTGAAAATACATTTGTTTACACATATGAATGTGACCTTAATTTTAAAATCTCCTTTAAATTCGATTATGAAACTGGCCCTAAATGTATTACAATTTCAAGTAAATTGTTAAAATATGTACCTGCAGGTCTCCATCTGCCATATATCTTCAATAATTGTAATCGTTCTTTACAAATCTGAAATATACCCGCCATTAAACATGATGCGTTTTGTATGACAGTAACACAACCGTGTAATTTCAATAAGCAACGCTAATATATTCATCGGAATGGAAATGTACCATTGATCCTAAGTACGGTGTGGCAATAACTCATAATGGACCGTAGACAGCTGAGGCACATTATTACATAAATTGATTCTATATATATAAAGTCGTTTAACAGAATCTCCTGACACGCTCCCATTACTTTTGAAGCTATCATAAGTACACGCATATACTATATTATCTCGAAGCTCTTAAAATAACTACGTAATAGAGCCGTATGAAATTTTAAAGTCAACAGCTACTTCCTCCCGATGATTATTAATGTGGTATTTCAAGAGCACGTTGGTCTCTTTTTTATTAATATTGAGTCTGGTGTGAAGCTCCCTGCTCCAATGTAAAAAGCCGAAGTTGCAGATATAAAACACGCTCTTATTTTCCTTAGAAGTGTTATTTTCAATATAATTTTTAATACTTTTACGGACACCCGCAGGTTCGCTTAGGTAAGAAGTAAAGCTTCTGGTGAATATGAAGATCCATCCATTAATACAAGAATCTAACCATCAAATTGAGAGGAGCAATTCAGTAGTTACTAAAGTAAACGTAGATGGCGCGCAGAAATGCGATTGAATCTCGAAATGAGAAACTAATGTTTTGAATTTGAAACATAACGCATATTTAGTATTACCTTCTCTGTTAAACCTTCTTATTTCATGCTCAACTACAAACAGTGGGCGGTAGAAAGCTGGAGACACACATGGAATATCTTTTTATTATTGATTTCTCAGAAAAATTTGCCCCTGCATCTTCCCAAACTTAAAATGCACTTATCAAAATTTGAATACCTCTTGTCCATATACCCAGAACATCAAAATATTTGAATAACCAAGGTCATCGGCAGATTGTGCGAAAGATCAAACGTTCCGCCGCGAATTCTGCTTCTGTATAGATTGGTATTCTGTGTCTTTGCGGGACAATTTCTATTCCCATAGTGACACACCAATAAAAACTATTTTCGGAAACTCCAGATTTCATCTTATCCTTGAAAGCGACCTTGTGGTTTTCCGAAGGAAATCAAACATTCAACGGTCCATCACATAAAAACCACACCTGGATAACCAATTTCTTGTAAAGCACCACGGTTAGCATTCGACAAGCTGAAAGCAGCCAAGAAGAAATTCGAAGTGATGTTGAAGATGGGTATTGTGTAGCCATCAGACATCTGTTGGGATTCACCATTACACATAACACCTAAAAAGTCCGGTGGATAGCAACCATGTGGCCATTACCGGGCACTGAACGCCAGAACTATTCCAGATAAGTACCCAGCGCCACGTAATGAAGATTTCGTGCGAGACTTTGCATTTGCAAAGTCTTATTTAAGAATATATTTTCCACGATTGACTTAATGCGAGCGTACCACCAGATTCCAGTGCATAAGGACGACATCGCTAAAACGGCTATCATCACACCGTTTGGCCTTTTCGAATTTCCAGTAGCGACTTTCGGACTTCGAAATGCAGCCCAAACATTTCAACGCTTTATGCTTCGTCGTGGTCTCGATTTCGCGTATGCTTACATCGATGGCGTCGTCTTCAGAGGAAGAGCATGAAAAACATTTACAATTGTTGTTTACGTTACTCGAAAAATTTGGTGTTGTAATCAACGTAGCAAAGTGCGATCTAGGCAGGTCTAGCACAGTGAAGTTTTTTGGTCATCTAGCATCCTCTGGAGGACAAAGTTCGTGCAGTACTCGATATACCGCCACCACAAATGGTAAAGTAGTTCCGTCGTTTTCTTGGAATGGTGAACTTTTACTGCAGATTTATTCCGAGAGCTGCGACTATCAAAGCATCGTTGAACAAGTGCCACTAGGGAGCAAAAACGCTAGGAACAACACCAATACATTGGATTCCATAGCTAGAAAAGACATTTCAGACCTGCAAGGAATCGCTCGCCGAAGCTACCCGAATTCGAAGTTATTGTTAGCAATATTCAGTGACGCTTGGATTTTGACATCGGAGCTTCGCTGCAACAAAGAGTCTCAAGTGGTTGGGAACCGCTAGAATTCTTTTCAAAAAGTCTGAGCCCAGCTCAATCCAAGTACATTTTCAAAAATATTTCAGACTCATGATAGACGAACGCAAAGTAACAACCTTTACAGATCATATGCCTCTCACGTTCGCATTTCAACAAAAATTCGAAAAGTGCTCGCCTCGGCAGTTTCGCTACGTCAATTTACGACTGATATTCGGCACATCGCCAGAAAAGGCAGATACTTTGTGGCGTGTGGAAGTGATAGGCAACTGCGTCGATTTTGAAGCATTAGTTCGTTCACAAGAAGATGATCTTGAATTTAAAGAACCTCACCAAGGAGAAGCATCTTTACAGCTCCGTCACGTGACGATATCTGGTTCACGAGTGCCAGTTCTATGTGATTTTTCAACAGATAGTGCCACACAGCAATTCCGTCGCCAAGTGCTCGAATCCCTTCATGGCCTGTCAAACCTAGGAGCACGTGCTACTGGACGACGCGTAGCTAATGCGTTATGTATGGACAAACATGCAACGCCACTATAGACAATGGATTCGAGAATGTTTGCGATGTCAACGAAGTAAAATAAACCAACACGTATCCAGTCCGACCGAATCTGTGCTCAAAGGTGCGTGTTTCGAACACGTTCATATAAACTTGATGGGTCCGCTAGCAAATTTACGCGGTTTCAAATACTGCCTCACTTGTGTTGACCGTTTTACACGATGGCCAAAAGTTTTCCCCATTGAAGATATCTCTGCCGAAACAGTCGCACGAGCATTCTACGAAGAATGGACTTCGCGACTTCGATGTTCCTTAACGAGTGATAACTGACCAGGGAAGGCAGTTCGAATCAAAACTTTTCCGTGCACTTGCAAAAACAACTGGAATGGTTCACTGGCGAACAACAGCATATCACTCAGTTGCAAATGATTCCATCAACAACTTAAAGCTGCCATCATGTGTCATGAAGATGAAAAGTGGTCCAATCAACTTCCAACTGTCCTCGTAGGTATTCGCGGTGTATGGATAGAAGACCTAAATGCAACTGCGACCGAACTAGTTTTTGGGGAACCAATTCGATTACCTGGAGAGTTCTTTGAACAAATAACAGAACACATCGACCCCACGGATTACGTAAGACGTTTACGCCACTACTACAAACAACTTCAGCCAGCAACACAGTCATGTATTCGTGCGAGTAGATGCCTTTAAGAAATCGTTGCAGCAGCCATATTGTCACGATTACGAGAAATTTAGAAATTATTAATCGATTTAAAATGTTTTCGTAATTCTGAGTTATTTACGGAATCTGCACACTCCGCGAACCGGACTTCCAACGCTTTGTCGTTGAACTTACAGGTTCATCGGAGTTGCCGACGTAGTAAAATAACTGGAGCAATGTGTAATTGGTTTAACGAAAAAACAATTAGCTTGCGTTCCAAATAAATTGGTAACCGCATAAGAAATCCTGACACCACCTTTTCCGGATTAGTAACTACGCGTATCCACCGAATTTAGTGGACTTTTGGTCATGACGTCATGTACATCTTTAGTATATAAGACACACATTTGTTATAATATATAATGTTACCTGGTCGTCTTCAGTAAAATAACAGTAGCCGTAAAGCAGTGATAGTCGAAAGCGAGTGATCAAGTGAATAAGTGCACGAAGCGAGACTCTACGAGCCAAGGGCTGGCTTCGGAGACCAGACCTACTCCAAGCTTAGATGCTATAATTAAGTAAAATTAGATTTATTAAATTAGCATGAATAAGTAATAGATAATTCCGAATAAACATAAGTTCCGACATCAGTAAATATAAACCCGTAATAGTTAAATTAAGTAGAAGGTTAAAGACAGTTTATTTTATAACATAGCATTTAATAAAGACATTTTAGTTCTAACATAAAATAGTGTTCCATTTAATTTAAACAAAACTGGTAATACTTATAACGTGACATGGTGGAGGCTCCCTTCCATCCCTGAGCTACGCAATCCCCGAGCACCGCAAGCTCGTGACAGAAGAACCTTTCCCTGTAATGGAAAACAATTTTTCATATATTCAATAGAAACAGCGTTACAGAAAAAACCCGATTAAATGCCACAGACTGTATAGTGAGGAATGCGGAAAAATAGCACAAATATTCACACTGTTCAACTTCTTAAAAGCTAATCCAAAGCAAGATTTCTCTAAAACAAGTTTTGTGACCAAATTTCTTAAGGGGATAGGAAAATGAAGTGCATTTATTCGTCCTCATTGATAATAATCAATTTCGTAATTATGTATGTTCCTCCACGAGAATCTCTTGTATGTTTCAGTATAACTTCTCGAGTCCTAAGGAGCAAGAACGTCTAAATTTTATTGTGTAAACTTTTCAAACAATGAAAAAAAAAGAATTAAATAAAACGCATTCTGAAAAGGGGTTACCAAACCTGTAACATTAAATTATGGTGAGTCATATTTTAGCAGCAGGATCTAGAATCCGTAGCTCGGTGGGACATGACACGTTTCGTTGTTGCACCGTATGATGCCTAGATGTTGAGCTTGAGATATCCGCTGAATTTTATTACAGATCGCAGCGATATTCTGCTTTGATATTTTATTTAATGTGCGAGAGAGTTAATCTCCGCGCTTATTATTTACACAGCAACAATACGGATTGAAAAGGCGGATAACAGGACGATAAAATTTAATTAACCGCTTTATTTACGTCCCCTTCGCTATCTCCCAGTACGATCGGAGCTTGATGCATCGATGTATCTGATGGTCGTAAATGTCGTAAAATACATTACGAGCATTTATCAAATCCCCCGAGTGCCTTTAGAGGTCGAAGGTGATGATACTTCAGTTATTCGTGTATTTTATTGTTCTTGCCCAGGTGGAATTAATTTATATGACAGATTAAATATACTCTGTAAATCATTGTAATTAATGACCTGAAATTTGTACAGAGTGTTATCGGATTGAGTGGAATAACTTCACAGGGTGGTAGCTTGCATCAAAACGATCAAAAAATGTTATATAATGTAGTGTCCTAAATGTATTCCAGAAAAAAATAGTAAATTTCAAAAATCTACAACAAAATACGACGAAAAAATGGAAATTCCTGCATCCAAAGTAATATTCCCATTGGGAAAAACGATTTACAATGTTTTCTTTTTTTTTTATTAATTTTTTGCGTCAGTTTCGCGAAAATAAATTATAATAAAACGAACTGTAGTTCGTGCCTTAATAAGTCTTATAACAAAAAATTGTTAAGCTTTAATTTATCATTATGTCTTTTGCTTTCAGATTTTACTTGTGGAGCTGGCCGCAGACGGTGAAATGCGGCAGCAGACGATACAAGAGCTGCGAAAATATTGCTCGTCGCAACTGGTAAGTTCGAAGAAAGAAAAACAGAACATAATCTGCTCTTTTATTGGCCGCCTGCGTAACGAGTTGCGTTTAAATGCCTATAAGGTTTCCTTTCATCCTTAGCATTCTCGGGGTTCTTAAATGCCAACTTATTTTTCTGTGCGCTATGTAAACAATGGTCTAAAAATATACAACATAAATAACGCACACAAAGCGCGCCAACAGGAAACGACCAAGTGTAATGTTGAACGTATTTTATGTAGTTGGTGGGCGAAAAATGATGGTAGTATGTAAAAAACACAATTAATTGTTGATACTTAATACCAGTACAAGTACCTAAAGCGAGTATTTCAAAGTTATCGTAAGGAAAACGTATCGACGAGGTTCTTGTATTCCAATGTTGTTCTACTTTGATTCTAAAATCTTATACTTACTCATATTTTTCAATTTTTTAGAGACTATAGTCTTGATGCCCTTGATATCTGTCAGATAAAGATTATGGAAAACTCCTGTTTGCGATTTATCGATGATATTAGAAAGTAGCGCCGAAATTTTCATAGATTTGCAGAATCTGGATCATTATGCATGGAATAATCGTCATAGATTATTACTTAACAAACTGTTACACGCTAAAACTACATCATGCACGTTTAACTGAGACATTCATAACTTAACCCTTACGAGAGCAGTGGAAAATATACTTCTCAGTAAATCTAATTAAATATTTAGTCATAGCATCGATTTTTCCCATCACCACGCATTGCTCTCACTATCTACCATAGATTCAACTTGCAGCCAGTTTGTGAAAAGAGTGAAAATGGAAACTCTTCCTCGTTTTCCCATTTCTTTTATGTTATTTATATAATATTTTAGGATATTAGTTTTTTCATTTCGTATATATTTGTCAGTATTGAATTTTGATTGGTTGGGACGCAGATTTTTCATCGCCTAAATAAAAGTTTTTCTTTGCATCATTTTTGTTTTTCGAAATAAGTAACTCGTGTCTAAATAAAAACCTGGTCAAGTAGGCTACATGTAGTAATTCTATAATGTAAATGCAATAGATCACAACCTACTTGACCAGGTTTTTATTTAGACGCTCGTTATTATAAAAGAACATGCTTGATGAGGCGTAAAATTCAGAAATTCACAAAGATATAGAAGCCTGTCTAGTAAATTTAATCCTACCCAATACGTTAGAGCAGTTCTCTGACAAGGTTTTGCCAACATTCGCATTTTGCAGAATGTGTATTGGGGTCTATACATATTTCACAGCATATCAAGTCCCAACTCTTCGGATGTTTCCAGTAGAAGAAATAGTTTTGTAAATAATAATGAGAGTCATTTCGAGATACTTCACCGATATAAAGACATTTAGTCCAGAAGAAGAATCTGCACGTTTAATTGGCCCAATTTTGGCCAATAACAGTTCTTGAACAAATAAAACTTTCACCAGTTAGAGTTCATTTTCCTGAATCATAGTGGTACAGTCTGTAACAGAAAAATACTTGAAAAACTATGACTTTATTTGACCTCGAAGCATTTGAGAATGATTCAAAAGACTCCACCAAAAATCCAAATAAATTGTTATGGATTTAATATAAATAGAGAAAGTTTTCAAAACTTCACTTACATAAGTGAAGTGGAAGGTGGAAATATTTGTCCCACCAATTCGAAAAAAAAAATTGATTTTCAAAAAAGAATTCAGATAGTATTGCTAAAAAGGCAACATTCACTAAAAATGGTATACAATACGATTTAAAACTTTGTTTTCAGAAAAAGATTAGCATTATTTTTAGAACAGAATTTGCTTGAAAACCAGAATCGTTTTAGAACTTAAGGATGCGCTTTACTGTACTGAGCTTTTGATCGTCATACGTTTGGAAGTTTAAAATTATAATCAATAGTTTAGATTACGACATCTTGTACATCGGCAATCATAAATAAGGTTACTATGTTTTATTTTTAATATTATTATTGATAGAAAACTGAAAGTAATGAACTGAAAGAGAGTTTGAAATAATGTTTATTTATTTTTTTGCATCTAATCATAAAAAATTTAAGTAATTTGAACAGATATTATAAATTGATGAACCAAGAATCTCCATCAAACCTTTTTACGAATTTAATTTTGTATCCTTTCAAGGTTCAGTAATTTATCTTAGAATTTCTAAGGGCCAGTTGTACAAGGAGGTTTAAACTGACCAGGTTCAAACTGAACAAAATCGCATCAAATTTTATTTATGAATGCATTAATTGCCATATGTCATTAAGATCCTATGCGAATTTGTTTACTTTGAACCTGGTTCAGTTGAACGTCAGTTTAAACCTACTTTGTACAACTGGCCCTAAGAGTAGGGTAGGTGGGGGCAGAAGGTTAAAGTTTCGATATTTGGCTTTCCCCTGGTATCCTAGAACGTCCTAGAAACCTGAAAACTGGCTTGTATCCTAGTTAAATATCTCCTCTAGCTTCAGTAAATAGGAAAGAATTTTTCCCAAAGATGAAGTTAGCTAATTTCCCATTTATCTAAAACAACCTCTTTGGAACCTTTTGCCCCATCGAGTGGGGCAAGAGATTCCACTGGAAAATTAGGATTTTCTAAATTAGGAATGATTCCCAACGTTCATTTCAAGTAATGGAGAATCTAATGAGAGGATTCAGGAGGTCTATTACCACACAATAACGGGAAAATATCGCCGAAACTGTTCTGACTTTTTATCTTTTGTCAACAGAAATATGAAAATTGCTTAAAATTACATCGAAAACGTCCAAAACACACTTTACCTCATTTTATATCACATAAACGATCCGAACGCAATGAGCTTTGGTGTAGCAACTGATAAGAAGTCAGAGGAACCATTGCCACCTGGATGTCCTCTCAAACTCTTCCCGCTTTTTTCAAATGCCAGTGGAACCTTTTGCCCCATGGAATCTTTTGCCCCCACCTACCCTACTACATATTTAAAAAACAAAATGATAGGAGTAATTATTATTATTATGGTGGAATATCAAAATTAGGGGCGCAGTAATTTGAATTAGAAATTGGAACGCATAGCTTAAGTCAGATGTTTCATTCAGGCCTATGATGTATCATTGGTGTTAAGTATAACAGCGCTGTTACCTGTGCAACTGCTATCGCTGTCAAAAGTTGACATGATGTATCATCGTAACTTAACTTGTCCAGTTAATTTGTGGTGTTATTTTATGCTCGATTAGGTTAATTGCGATCTGATATCCTTTTATTTGAACGACATTAAGTCACTGCTGCCTCACACTAAAAATTGTCGATGCATTTAAATGAGGTGTTATCCAAGTGCAGTTAAGATGACATAACTGTTGACTGTTATTTTAACACCAATGATACATCATAGGTCTGATTAATTACACAAAAAAATTTTCGAAAAATCTAAAATAAAGATTTTTTGTACTTGATGCCAACTTTTTGACGATCACTGTATAATATATAGTTGTGATTTATTTTAATCCATGTTAACCTACACAATATTACCAGCATAATTTTTGCAATGGAAAGTCTCATTAATTAATGAACTAACTCTTAGGGCCGATTTCATAAACAAATTGCAATACCAACATAATATTATTTTTCTTAATGGGGCATTAGTTAAAAAAGCTTCACAATAGTATTATGAAACTGATTTGGTTAAAAGGCCAATTAAACCTACCATTAACTTAAATGCATCATTAGTTAATGGGCCTGTAACACCTAGATTATGAAATCGGCCCTTATTCTTTTGTGTATTCCAGCAATAGTTTCGTCCTTCCTATTGAGGCATATCTTATGTCATATCATATTCCAGACATCTTAAGTATGTGTTCACATGAGATGCAAGAATAATAAACTCTATTAAGTTACTTTTTAATTCCCAACGATACCAACACGTAAAACATATTAAGCCGCGTCCAGACATGTAGCAGAACATTGTAACGTAACAAATTTACATATTCGACGAAAAGCTACCTTCAAATGTTACAAGGAAAATTGAAAATCCCCATCCAGATATAGAACAAAACTTCGTAACAAATTGGACGGTGCTGCCTAACGCTGTTGTTACAACTCGTTCCCGAACGTGTTGTTACATGTCTGGACGCGCCTTAAAAGCTAACAGACGGACAGGCGCACATGCAGTGAATGGCAATTTGTCACTCAGCAGAATCATAATAACTGGAGCAACTTCTTTGAGAGCTTCTGCTTTATTTATTGCTTTACCTCACAAGCAGAGGTTGTCGGACTGACTTAGATATTGTTAAAAGATAGGTTGCAGATCCTTAGGAAAAAAACATCCGGACAATTATTTTGCCTTTGACAATGTAACAACTTCAAAAACATTTTAGTTATGACGCCCAATATCGATTTAAAAAACTAACTCACCTATTCGCTTGCCGTATTCGGTAGATTTTAATAGTCATAAAATAATGCAATTCGACGCCATTAACTTGAATGAATGCATAATAAAATTAGCAACGTGGGTTGCACGAACATTATATTTGTCGTAATAAAGCAAGTCCTACACAAATGGCTTCCAATGAATTAGTAGAGACAGTATTTACAAACATATTAAATCGGAGAAGCTGGTTGGGAGTTTTGCAGTAAAATTTGTTCTAAAGCGAGGAAACAGTTAAATATTTTTTATTGAATAATAAATTCTCTACATTTGGTATATTATGATTTTCCATTTTTTTTCTATTCATTCTCTTTTAACTTTTGTTACGAACTTATTGTCTTAAGAATTTAGAATTTAGATTAAAAATGTAAAACAATACTCAGGTAAAGGTCAAGTCAACCCAAAAATAGGAAATTTTTAAAAATTACAATTTCAAGAAACAAGGTTCAAAAAAGCTTAAAGGTCGAGGTCAACCCAAGCAAAAATTTAAATTACAAGAAACGAGGTTCAAAAAGTTAAAGGTCAAGGTACTCAACTCAAAAATGGGAAATCTTCCAAAAAATTACAATTTCAAGAAACAAGGCAACACGGAATTTTAAAAAAATTTAAATCTCAAGAAACAAGGTAAAAAAGCTTAAAAGTCAAATCAAATCAACCAAAAACATAAGGAAAAAGTCTTCAAAATTTAAATTATAAGAAACGAGGATCAAAAGTTAAAAGTCAAGGTCAACCCAAAACAAGATTTGGAAATCTTTAGAAATTTAAATTACAAGAAACGAGGTTCAAAAAGTTAAGGGTCGAGGTCAACCAAAAACAAGGCAAAAAGACAACAGGGAAGAAATACCATAGAGCCGCGACATCTCACGGCTGAGTTTTGACCTGAACTGTGAAGAGAATAGGGAAAAAAATCTCTAATGTTTCTACAGTCTCATAAATAAAAAATAAATACATAAATAAAAGATGATTTATTTCGCCGGACAGTTCAGATACATCATCAAATTTTTCAATAAAAAATAAGTTAAGAAAAAATCGAAGCAAGAGAAAAACAGAAGACTCGATTATTTCGCGTACGGATTTGAAACGATTAAAAATTGAATAAAAAATCACACTGAAATTACAAGAATAGAAAACTTCTGAGTCAAAGCCTTCTGTGTAGCCTGCTGTCGGAAGCATATGCAAGCCTTCTGTGCACCCTATTGTCGGAAGCATACACAAGCCTTCTGTGTAGCTCACTGCCGGAAGCATTCATCACCAAACATACCTCTTGAACATCATCGTCGAGATTCTCATAAAAAATAAAAGACGATTGATATCACCGGGCAGTTCAGAAACGTAATCATGTTTTTAATAAAGATAAAATAAATTTAAAATATCGAAGAACTGAGAAGCTAGAGGAAAACAAAAGACCGTCGATTATTTCGCGAACGATTTGATTTGAACGATTTGATCACATTGAAATAATTCTGTTTCTACAGTCTCATAAAAAAATGTAAAAAATAAATAAAAATTGATTTCGCCGGATAGGTCAGAAACGTCAACTTTTTCAATAGAAAATAAATTTAAAAAAACGAACCCAGAAGTAAAAAGGAAAAACAAAAGATTATTTCGCGTTACGGACTTGAAACGATTAAAAATTGAAGAAAAAAAGTCACGCCGAAATTACAAGAATAGAAAGCTGCTGTGTCAAAGCCTTCGTGCAGCCTGTTGTCGGAAGCACATAGGAGACTTCTGTGCAACCTATTGTCGGAAGCACACACAAGCTTTCTGTGCAACCTATTGTCGGAAGCACATACAAGCCTTCTATGCAACCTATTGTCAGAAGCACACACAAGCCTTCTGTGCAGCTCACTGTCACAAGCATTCACCACCACACACACCTCTTGAGCAGTCATTGTCTCCTAAAAAATAAAATAAAAGGCGATTGGTGTCACCAGGCAGTTCATAAACGTAATCAACTTTTCAAATAAAAAATAAATAAATTTAAGATATGGAAGAACTGACAATGAGAAGCGAAAATTAAGTAGAATCTAGGACTCTCTCACGACAAATTTGCACACTATGAAAATATTGAAAAAAAATGTGTCGCTTTTTTGACATTTCCCGATTTTTTTGATTTCAGCTGTAATAAACATAGACTGATAGACAGTGACTAGTAATTTTCTGACATTTATTTGAAATAATATTATAAGGGCTGGCCATAAATAATTCAGACAAACCGCAATGATTTAACACAGATATACGTATTTCAATGCAATCTCTTCTTTGACTTGAAAAAAACACTTCATTCATAAGATGGCGCACTATAAAATCAAAGTGATTAATAGAGGCCATCCTCTGTTATATTTCATTCGACATGTGGTTCCATTCTGGGAGAGCAACATCGCTTCGAGAGGCCATTTCCACTCTGTCACCCCAAAGCATGTTTCGTGTCTCCGTCACCGAAGTCGAGAGTTTGATGGATGGCTGCTAATGACCGCACTCGACTCTGCCCGGCCGGCCACTTCACCCCAGAATAGCCCTTGTAGTCGCGAAATTGTGGATGACGTCTTGTTTAGATTTCGATTTATGTCATGTCGGTTGTTTGTGGTTCATCGACGGCGAAAACGCTTGCCGGTCTACGTTATCTCCGAGTTTAAAATTTAGTAGTCTAGAGACGCGACCCAGAGTCGATATTGTGGAAGATAACGAGAGTTTTTTTCTCGTTTTATGTGTTTATTTTATCGGACTAGAAGCACATGTCTTTCCTTGAGAACGTGTTGCAGTCACAAAATACAGGACCACTACAGAAATTTGCGTGTCTCTTATCGTACTGTAGGTACGTTTCGGACAGGGAAAACAAACGACAAAGAATTCGATCGTTCTCGAAAATTAGGTGATTTAAATTTTAGCTCGGAAAGTTTCAAACCTGAAAATCAAAATAGGTTTACCTGTGGTCCATTAAATCTAATAAGCATTTTTTTCTCATTTAAGAAAATAATATAAACTATTAGAACATTATATTAAAATATTAGAAATTTATGACACGCGGTCCACATCTCAATCAAAAAACTCAGTGATTTGTTAGAATTCAATAGAATGTAACTTCAGTCGATTATACAGGTTGTCTCAAAAGTAACGTCCGTGCCGTGGGATTCGATTCAGAAAGCCAAAACAAATCGAAATGAAAGAATGATGAAAGTTCCGTCATACGTTCGTGAATGAGTTATTCGAGAGAAAAAAAAACTAAATTAATTTTTATTTATAACAAAATGAATTATGATAGTAATACCCGTGTCTAAGTTTTACGTTAGATCTTCACAATTAGTTTCCTCTTATTTTAACGCATACAGTGACTTTCAAAAAGTGTACTACAAATGGTAATTTTTTAAATTTTATTATCGCTTTTTATAAAAATTTATTGACGTTCTGCATTCCTTAAAGTCAAATTGGAAAATGTCAGATGAAATTTATCTTGAACGGTATACAGCGTGGACACAGAGAAATGAATACGGCTTAAGAATAAAGTACCCTTATTTTACAAAATACAGCAAAATGTCATAAAAATAAGTTGTTCAGAATTAAAAGCTATAGCTAAATTACAGCCTTCTATCTCAAAAATAAAAAAGTCACAACTTATTGTGAACCACTCTTTATACACACTACATTAGGAAACACTGGTTGGAATAAAGTGTCCGCCAAAATAATATGAACAGGAAAACACAAAATTCGTTCTTATTTCTCAATTATTTCATTTGATTCTGAAAGATTATTTCAATGCGATCCGAGACTTCTCCAAATATAAATTTTGAAATCCAGAAAAATTTAAAGAGCAAAATAAAATTGTTCCGACCAAAACCAATAGATGGCGCTTTAACGTACCATTGCTTCATAAAAACCTAGAATATCATTCATGCGGTCGAATTTTCTGCAATAATTATTCTAAATTCTCACAATTTTGAAAAGAAGGAGCGAAACAAGAAGCGAAACTCGAATTATAGAAATTTTGAAATTCATAAAACAGTTGATCGCGGTAAAAGTAAGGAAATTCAAAGAGAGGAATAAAATTGTTCCAGTTCAAACCGAGAGGTGGCGCTTCAATATACGATTACTATCATAAAAACCTGGAATTTCAATCATAAATTATTACAAAGAAATTAACAAAAAAAAGGAATAAACAAAAAGAAAAACAAATTTTATCAACACAAAACACAAGGAATTGTGGATATTTCTTCTTGAAAAAGAAATTTAGAAATTCAAAGAACAGAGCACAGTAAAGTCAGTAAAATTGCTTCAGCTCAAACCGATAGATGGTGCATTAATATACGATCACTAATTTTCAATTGTGCAATCGAATTTTCAGCAATAAATAATTATTTCAACTGTCACAATTTTGAAAAATAATGCGCAACAAAACACAAAGAATTGTGGACAATTCTTCTCAAATTTTAAAATCTATCACAAAAGCAAGAAAATTGAAAGAGAAAATAAAATCGTTCCTCTCCAAACCAATAGATGGCGCTACTATGCATTACATAAAATTTCAGTCATGCCGTCGAATTTTCAGCAATAATTAGATATTATTATAAATTGTCACGATTTTGAAAAATACAATTTGCAACAAAACAAAAAATTGTGGACGTTTCTCCTCAAAACACAGAAATGTGGAAACCCACAGTAAAAGCAGGAAAACTGAAAAATAAAATAAAATTGTTCCTTCCTAAACCGATAGGTGGCGTTTAGCATTCGATTGCAATGCATCATGAAAACCTGGAATTTCAGTCGTACGATCGAATTTTCAATTATTCAATTATCAATTTGCAAAGTTTTGATAAGAAAAAAAATTGTAGACATTTATTCTCCAAACAGAAATTTTGAAATCCAGAAAAAGTTAAAGAGAAAAATAAAATTCTTCCGATCCAAATCAATAGATGGCGCTTTAACGTACCATTACTGTATGCACTTCATAAAAACCTAGAATAAAATTCATGTGGTCGAATTTTTACTTTTACGAATAATTACTTATTAAAAAAAAACGGAAAAATAAGAAACGAAACTGAAATAATTGTGGACTTTTCTCTCAATATAGAAATTTTGAAATCCATAGAACAATTTTTGTCGAAGACATCCATAGAACAGTTCATCGCAGTAAAAGTACGAAAATTGAAAGAGACAATGAAATTGTTTCGCTTCAAACCGAGAAGCGGCGCTTTAACATACGATACTACACATAATAAAAACTTGTCATTTCAATTACAAATTTTTAAAATTATGTAACTTAAAAAAACAAATTATATCGACACAAAGCACAAGGAATTGTGGACATTTCTTCTTGAAAAAGAAATTTAGAAATTTAGAGAACAGAGCACAGTAAAGGCAGTAAAACTGCTCCAGCCCAAACCGATAGATGGCGCATTAACATACGATTATTAAACATCATGAAAACCTGCAAAAAATCATGCAATCGAATTTTCAGCAATAATTATTATAAATTTGTAAAATTAACAAAAAAAAAAACAAATTGTATCGACACAAAACACAAGGAACTGTAGACATTTCATTTCCAAAAAGAAAATTTTGAAATTCAAAAGACAAAGCACAGTGAAATCAGAAAAATGTTCCAGCCCAAACCGATAGATGGCGCATTGACATACGACGATAACCAAACGTGATAAAAAACTGAAGTTTACAAAAATAATATTTAAATTGTCACGATTTTGGAAAAAATGCAACGAAACAAAGAACAAAACAGACTTGGGGACGTTTTGTAAAAACAGAAATTCTTAAATCCATAGTAAAAGCAGGAAAATTGAAAGAGAGAAATAAAATTGTTCCTGCTCAAACCGATATAGATGGCGCTTTAACACTCGACCACTGTACATCATTAAAAAAATTTCAGTCGTACGGTCGAATTTTCAGCAACAAATAATAATTATTGATTAATAATAAAAATTTCAGCAGTTGAATTATTGCTGACATTTTTATTAATAAATTGTTACTTAAAATTAGACTGTATGAAATTTATGACGCTCAGTTATCAAAGCGTCATCTCTCGATTTGGACCAAAACAACTAACTTCATTTTTTTTTTAAATTTTCCTGGTTGTACTTTTTTGTAGCACACTTTTTGAAAGACACTGTATATTAGCACAATGCTGTATGGAAATCGAACTTTCTTCATAGCAGGGCCCAATATGTCGAAATATTATGTAACTATGATAACGTACGTCAAAAATATGTTTCTGAAAAATTAAATATTGACTTGGGTGTACCACAGGGTTCAGTGTTGGGACCTATGCTGTTCCTCCTTTACATAAATAATCTTCCAAATTATTTGGGTGATCATTTCTCATTGATGTATGCAAATGATACTTCTGTGATTGTTAAAAGTAAGGACTGCGATAATGTGTTGAGGAGATTACAGCATTGGTTTACTCAAAAGAAATTATTCTTGAATGCAACTAAAACTGGTTACATACACTTTCATCATAAAATAAATAAAAAGGATATGGACTTAGATATTACCATTAATGATACTAAACTAGCTAGATTTAATTCTATAAAGTTTTTAGGCGTAGTCATTGATCAGAACCTGTCATGGGAGGTGCACTGTAATAATCTGATATCAAAAATAAATTCCTTAGCTTTCCAATTAAGAATCATAAAACAGGTCTTGGACATTGATGTCATCTTAGCATTTTATTATGCACAAATTGAAAGCAGGTTAGCGTATGGAATTTGTTTTTGGGGACCTTCAGCGTGTTTTAAAAGCGTTTTCATCGCTCAAAAGAGGGTGATTCGAGTGATCGCTGGCATAGACAATAGAACATCATGTAAACCATATTTTCAACGTTATGGAATATTGACTTTGTACGGATTATATATCTTCAGGCTCTTGGAGTATATTTTCACAAACCAAAATAAATTTAACAAAAATAGTGAATTTCATGGATATAATACAAGATATAAGGAAGATTTTAATATTCCAATACATAAATCTGCTTGTTTTAATAACAGTATCATGGTCTATGGCTTGAAGATATTTAATTCACTACCTGAAGATGTAAAAAACATCAAATTTGTCAAACACTTTAAAAAGCGCATTAAATCAATTCTTATAAATCTATGTCCATATAGTTTGAAGGAAATTTGTTTTGCGGCTCTCTGACCTGTGGCATCGAGCATGTAATTTTAATGGTGTTTATGTTGCGTGTTTTACATTGTGATTTATGTTTTATTCATTTCAATATTGACTAAATGTTTATTTATTGATAAGCAGTTTCAATCTGTTTCTGTTTTACTTAAGGTGCCAAAGTAAAATGGCTCTCTGTGACTAGTCTTATAGCTCTTATTGTAGCTCGAAAAAGACAATAAATATTATTATTATTATTATTATTATTATTATTATAGCATGTTTTTTTGAATTAATTGCAGTTTTTTTACTGTTAAATTTAAATCAATATAACTCAGCTCAAATACAACTTTATTAATCAAAGTAAGTACCATAAGAGTCAACACAGGTTTGCCAACGAGAAACAAGTTTTGTTGTTCCGGTAACATGACATTCCGGGCTTCTAGAGTCGACGAATTCTCGGAAGGCAACATTTGGTTATTGAAAGATTTTCCTCATAAGTTGTCAAAGATGGTTGAAAAACTGGTAGTCGGTTCACGAGAGATCCGGCAAGTAAGAAGTGGTTCAGAAAAAAAGTAGCAGCGAAAGAATTTTATTACCCAAACAGGCTGTGACAAAATAAATTTGTAACTGTTTGACAACTGTCAAATTAGTAATCTCTGTTCTTCTAATGCAAGTTTTGTGATAAAATTTAATAAAAAAAGCGCCATGTTAACGAATGAAGTTATTCGTCGTAAACTAATTGTGAACACCCATCTTGAAAATCCTCTCTGGAGTCAGATTAAGTTGGCAAAAGTTTTAAATATACCCAAATCTACGGTTGGAAAAGTTTTGCGAAGTTCCAAGGAAAGACTTAATGTTGAAAGAAAACCAGGTTCTGGAAGGAAAATGGGATTTCAGGATAAAAAATTAGTAACCAGAATTAAGGCTGCCTATAGGAACAATCCTAATCTGTCTGAGCGAACCCTGGCTGACAAATTGGGTACCACAAAATCTATGGTACATCGGGTTAAAGTAAATGCTAAGTTAAAGACTTACAAAGTTCAAAAAGGACCTGACAGAACTCCAGAAACAGAACGGACGGCTAAAGCACGAGCTCGCAAATTGTATACGGATTTCTTCACAAAATTTGATTGTTGCATAATGGACGATGAAACTTATTGTGTTGCTGATTTTAACCAAATCCCTGGACAAGAATTTTATGTTGCAACAGATAAGGACAATGTGGCTTCTAAACATAAATATAAAATGGCAAGTAAATTTCCACAAAAATTCATGATTTGGCAAGCTGTATGCACATGTGGCCTAAAAAGCGAGGAATTTGTTACAACTGGCTCTATGAATGGAGAAATTTACGTAGAGGAATGCCTGGAAAAACGTCTGCTACCACTAATACAACGGCATAATACTACTGTTTTCTTTTGATCAGATTTGGCCACGTGTCACTATGGAAAAAAAGCTAAAGACTTTTATGCAACCAATAACGTAAACATCGTTCCAAAAGAAGCGAACCCGCCTAATTGTCCCGAACTTCGGCCAATTGAGCGTTACTGGGCTCACATGAAAAGAAACCTTAAAAAATCAAAATCTAAGGCAGCAAACATCACTGATTTTCGGAAAAAGTGGAGAAAGGAAGCTGAGAAATACAGTAATAATCATGTTCAAACTTTAATGAAGAGGGTAAAAGCAAAGGTTCGATACTTTTGGCACGGATAATTTAATTTTATTTATTTCTTATAATTTAATGAATAATGAGTTATGGCTTTCGTATATAAAGTATTAAGTTTGAAAAATCCATCTCTTTTATTTTTTATGTGCAATGAAGTAGTGCTACTTTTTTTCCAAACCACTTCTTATGTTGAATGAGGCAGGATATGATCAAGAAGTGGATTGTTATTGTTAAGCAAAATGAGCGAAGATGACACTTCGAAACGGCGACTTTTGGCTGTGCATTCAATGTGCTACAGTGGTATCCATTTATCGAGCTTTTTCACTTTTCCAATTTGCTTCAAATGGCGAACGATGGTTGAATGGTTGACGCCGTTGACGGCAACTTCTCGTGTAGTTATAAGAGCATCAGCTTCGATCATTTATCTTAATTGGTTGTTGTCAATTTCCAATGGCCAATGGCCGACCACCATGCTCCTCATCTTCAAGACTCTCGTCATCACGTCAATCTAATGTGATGTAGTTACGTAGAGCTAATGCGTAAATTAGGTGCAAAGTAACAGAAACCTAAATAAGAAATACCGAATCCAATCTAAAATATCTTACAATTAGTTATAACTTATACACGTATGTTACAATGTAAATCATTAGAAAGCTTCAATCAATGTAAGTAATCTCGTTGAAATATATACTTTGCGTAGGCATGCGTACCAACCAACAGTAAAATTTGCGATTATATCTTCAAAAATATCTTCGTTATAACTTATACACGTATGTTCCACAATGTAAATCATCAGAAAGCTTCAATCAATGTAAATATATAATCTCGTTGAAATAAGTACTTTGCGTGGGTTTGCGTACCAACCAACAGTAAAATTTGCGATTATATCTTCAAATTTTAATTAACCAATAAATTTTTCTTTTCTTATTTTCGCAGAACTCATTTTGGGAGTGTCTCAACGCAACGTTTACAGGTGAGTGCCTTATTTATTAACCAATTAATTATTATCTTTCTTCAGCTATGTTATCGAATCTCCGATAGTATGTGTAGCATCTTCGTTGATAATTAATATTTTTGCAATAAATACATCGTGCGCAGGTGTCTACCAATATCGTAAACAAACTTTAATTGACGGAAAATTTGATATTTGAGTCTTCCGGTTAGAAATTCTTGTTGGTGCCATTAAAATTTGATGAGTCAAGCAACGGGAACGAGGATAATTCCAGTAACTAAACTTAGCCAGTTTATGATTTTTGTAGCGAAAATGGCAGAAAAAAATTAGTACCCGTTCGTTAATAAATCATTTTTTACGGCTGCGCGAGCCGGAGGCTGTTTGTGTATTATTACAAGCATCATGTGTTTCGAAGGTAGTTAAACTGAATTTGCATATTATTTACAGTTGGTTCTTTATGATTTACTCACATTCTTGCACTATCTGATCGGCTTTATTGTTTGACAAAAATTATGTGCGGCATTAAAATACGCTTACATTGCAGGTTTCATTCTTCGGCTTTAAAATACTTCATGCCTATAAACTGGCACCTCTACTAAAGATTTTAATCTTATCTTGTTGTATCTAACTATACATATATTAAATAAATTTGCCTATTACAGTATAAGGCGAAGTATATAAAAAAAAACAAATTTCTACAGGGAACCTTAAAGCAAAAATTTTAAATAAATGAAAAAAATGGGAAATTAAAGAAAAATAAGAACCGTTGGCGTGGTCATGTTGCAACTTCGTAGAAAGTTAGAAGTAATCTTACTGCGCATGCGTATTATTTAGTTATTATTCTGTGGACTTATTCAGTTCAGTTGTCAGTAAACATGAGCTTTGTTTTGGTTATCATTTCAGAACGATTCCCGAACTGTGCAGAACAGGTTGCGCTTGAGCGTTCAATTCTAGAACAGTTCTGTGATAGTTCTGGTACCGCATAAACCAACTAACAGAAGTTAGAGTACATTTTACCTACTTGTAATAAACTACCTTGTAAATAAAAATACTATGTTAATTTTAACTCTACTCACATATACTGGATTAGTTATTGAATAATTCATGTATAATCAGTACCCAATTCAAAATTATATTTTAGGAAAAAGTATTTTATAAAAACATGAAGCTTATTTTGATTAATATAATACAGCAATACTGACTGCATAAGATTTGCGCACGTACGAACTCGGAACTCCATATCAGTTCCTAGTAAAAGGTAGGAACTGCTGTAACTGTTCTAGAACGGTTCTGGAACAGTTCCAGAAATTAACCAAAACAGTGAATTATTAGTTCGGAACTGATTCTGAACGAACCAAAACACTAAAAGCATAATACGCATGTGCGAACAGTTTCAGAACAGTTCCAAGTTGGAACCAAAACAAAGCTATGGTAAGGTGAATAGGTAAGGTTATGTTCATGAAAATAAAATTTATTTCTTTCATTCAGTTCATATTAGTACTCACATGATCCTTTAAAGAGAGTTATTTCACGATGCAAGGGTAAAATTCTTAATTTATTGGCACGCGAGATTCTTGAGGAGTCGATATCGCCGCCTTAGTGCAAAAGAGTGGTTTCATAACAAGTTTATTGAGTTACTGGAGGATGCTGCTAAGTACTTGCAAGGAAGAAATTTGTGTTGTGAGCGAGGGAAGTACCAGTGTTGTAAGAATTCGAATGAAAATATTCGGTGAATTCGAATATTCAAATTTTATGCTTAGCCCTTTGCCTCCTACTGGTTACGTCTGGTAACCACCAAGTAATTATTTAGTCTACTGTTTCCTGCTGGACCGCTGGCGTAACCACCTCAAATATGTATCGCCTAAAGCTCCATCTATTAGTAGTAAAATACACCAGGCTGAATTTGTAACCTATGTGGTTTTACTTGTGGGTGCGTTTCCCGAATTTTAAGTGATTACAACAGGTGATTGTATTTGTTTATTTACGAACTATGAAATACTGGAAAATTAATAATGGCTGGTAAGTAAGATAGTTATGGATGATTATAATAGATTATTAAAATGCAGTACAGGTTTTTGGTTGATTATAAGATTTGATTGAGATTTATATGTGGTGGTTTCGTGGGGTAACCACTAGGAATGTATAACATAACTAGTAAAATTTGTTTGAGTTGTTGATTTCTCTGATTTGGCGAACAGGTAAAGGAAAGTGGTCATTTCAAGAACTTGAAAGATTGCAAGGGGAAGAAGTATGGGAGATTCTGGCAGAAATACCATCCGACACAGAATCACTGGCATCTGATGCGTTGCCAGACGACGAAGAAGACTTTGCTCTTGAGAATGCAATTGATATTGAGCAGAATGAAAAAAACAATGGCGTTGTAATAACTGACGATTACGATAGCGAAGATGATCTGCCACTTGCAGAATTAGCACGGGTAGACGCTACTTTGCAACAAAGAAAAGTAGTATGGGAAAAAGAAAACCTTTTTGAGCAACCATCTTCATTCTCACACGCTACTGTAGAAGACTCCGCTGAAACTCCTGTACAAATTTTCGAATGCTTGTTTCCAGAGGCTTTGGTGAATGATATAGTATTTCATACAAATGTGTATGCTACCCAACAAACAGCACAGAAGGGAAATAAAGTTTTCAACCAACTACATCTGATGAAATGCTGATGTCACGCTTTGTCGAAAAAATTGTTTGTTTAAGGAATTCGTAGTTGCAGTGCAACAAGAGCAGCAAAACGAAGTAACGTGACTTGCAAACCCTGTAATTAAAATAAGATAATTAAAACCGCACTCCAATATAATCTACACGAAACTAATGATGCAAAAAGTGAAAAACCTGAAATTTAATTGATATCAACTCACGTTTAGCTTGGAAAAACATGTAGTAGTATGGGAAAAAGAAAACCTTTTAGAGCAACCATCTTCATTCTCACACGCTTATGGTCCTACTGTAGAAGACTCCGCTGAAACTCCTGTACAAATTTTCGAATGCTTGTTTCCAGAGGCTTTGGTGAATGATATAGTATTTCATACAAATTTGTATGCTACCCAACAAACAGCACAGAAGGGAAATAAAAGTTTTCAACCAACTACATCTGATGAAATGAAAACCTTCTTAGGTATAAACATCATCATGGGAGTAAAAGAACTTCCAAGCCTGAAGGACTATTGGTCTTCTCAAGAATCTATCAGAGATTTCTACATTTCAAAAAATTGTCGCGAGATAGATTCTTTTGGTTACTAAGTAATTTGCACTTTTCAGATAATTCATTGCAGCCAAAAAAAGGAGAACTAAATTTCGATAAACTCTACAAAGTTAGACTATTTTTAGATGTAATTACAAAAACGTTCAAGCAGTTCTATTCTCCGGGAGAATTTCAAGCCGTTGATGAGAGTATGATAAAATACAAGGGTAGGTCATGTATGAAGCAGTACATGCCTTTGAAACCCATAAAACGTGGTTATAAAGTGTGGGTCCGCGCTGATGAATCGGGCTACATCTGTGAATTTCAATTATATACTGGTAAGATAAGCGACTTACCTGAAAAGGATCTGGGCGCCAGAGTAGTGAAAGATCTTACCGTCGAATTGAAAGCAAAAAATCATCGGTTGTTTTTTGATAATTATTTTACCAGCGTGCCACTCTTACTGGATCTCAAAAAAAAACCAAATTCATGCGTGTGGAACACTAAGGAAAGGTAAAAAGTATCTCCCAAATGATTTTATTCATGATAAAGCCCTTGAACGAGGGCAATCAGATTGGAGAATGACGGAGGATAAATTAGTATGTCTCAAGTGGAAAGACAGAAAACCTGTTTATTTCCTCAGCAACTATCATAATCCCGAAGAACTTACCACTATCAATCGACGTAAAAAAGATGGTACTTTGGAAGCAATTGACTGCCCAAGCCTTGTTCAAGACTATAATAAACACATGGGCTTTGTGGACAAGACGGACATGCTAAAAAAGTGCTATGCCATTGATCGAAAAAGTAAGAAATGGTACCACAGAATTGTTTGGCATTTTTTGGACACTACTGTTGTGAACTCGTACATAATATTCCAGAGACGAAGTACTGGATCAACTTTGGATTTAAAACAATTCCGAATTAACGTTGCTGAAGGTCTAATTGGAGCAGGACGTATTTCGCAAAAGAAAGGGAGGAAATCAGTCGAAGTTGTCAACCATTATAAAAAAGTAGTACCCTTAGAGAAGAGAATGGACAAAGCAGCTCACTTGCCAGTTTATGGTACATCTAAACGTTGTGCGGTATGCAGTCCAAAAAATGAAACTCACAGGAGCAGATGGAGTTGTTCAGTATGTGATGTGGGGCTTTGTCTCAGTGACAAGCGGAACTGCTTCTTCAATTACTACCGAAGTAACTAGTCCTACTGGTTATATGGTGTAACCACCATTCTTTGAAAAAATGAAAATTTTGTGTTTGATTAAAATTAGTGTTTATGTTTCAGTTTGTATTATTACGAAGATATTTTTTAATAAATCTGTAAATTTCAAAATAAAAGTTATTTCAGGACTCAAAGGGTTAGTACAAATTCGGAATCGGGCAGATGCAAAAATCATCCGCATTGAATTCGATAATATTCCACATACTACATTATTTAATAGTTCTGTTCTGAAGAGAAAAATTATAAGTTTTTGTAACATGCGATCAATTGAATTTCAGATTAGGGTAGGCTATAAAAAAAATTTCACATCGTAACTTACATTATACTTTTGCAAATGTCAAAAAATATGTGTTTATCTACGACCACTACTGTAAATGACGAATTACGTACAACACATAAACTAAGTAAGCCGGGGTTTACAAACGTCGTAAGAAAATCGCACAACGCACCTACTTTACGCATGCTTATAGTTAGATCTACGTAGCCGCATCACATTAGATTGACAGTCGTCGAAATTGCAAGTATCATTGCTGATTATTTTGAACTTGAATAATAAGGTAATTTTTGTGGTCGTAGATAAAGTATAGTACAAAACTCGAGTTGTAAAGCAATTACGCCCTTGTGGAATTACTTGCATTCGCCGCTGCGCGGCTCATGTGCAACTTTTCCACCGTGCGTAATTTGCTATTTACAACTCTCGATATGTAATATACTATTTGAATGTTTATTTCAAAATCACTTCAAAATGGTCTTTACAAGACAACAAAGGGCTTTTATTGTGGAGTCATTGGGTAGGTTTAATCAATCATCAATCAATCAATCATCGTTTATAAGCTTTATTTTAAACAGGCGTTCGTTTAATTTTTTTATTTCAGAATTTAATGCGTTGAAAAATTTTACAGCATGATATGCGATGCCTGTTTGTCCCCTTGTTAATAGTGTGTTTAAAATAATTAAATTGTCTTGATTCCTTGTATTATGTGCATGGACTTCATTATGTTGTTTATAAAGTCTGTTATTTCTTTTAATATATATTAAGCAATGGAGGGCAAATAGGCATGGCAGTGTTATCAATTTTAATTTGATAAATGCTTCTCTGCAATCGGCTCTGTAGTCGATACCCACTGCATTGCAAAAATATCACGGAGACCCGAGGAGTGACCCCATACCAGGATTGAATAAGTCATATGGGAGGCGAAAAGTGCATGATAAGCAGTGATCATTAGAGACATTGACACTTGAGTAGAAAGTTGCCTTAGGGCGTAGATAGCTTTAGCTAATTTTCCTGTTAAGAAGTTTATATGTTCTCCCCAACTTTGTGTGGGGTCAACACAAACCCCTAGGAAATTGACTCTCTCTGGGTTATTTTTCTGGTCATTCAGATTTCTTAGAGACGAAATCATTGTGACAGTCTTCTGTGTATTTAAGGCTAGTCCGTTTGATGTCAACCAAACTTCTGCTTTCTTAATAGTATTATTACATTTATTAGTTAATCTGTTTAGGTCATTATCCGTTTCTATGAGTGTGGTATCATCTGCGTAAAAAATGCATTTTGTGGGGTCGAGAAAGCTGGAGAAATCGTTAAAATATATGATGAACAACAAGGGTCCTAATATTGACCCTTGTGGGACACCAGTTGTTATGGGCACCATGGCTGATGAATTATCCCGCGTTTTCACGATTTGCATGCGATCCTGCAAGTACGATGCGATAAGATTGATGCTACTGTCATTGAAATTATACTTTCGCAATTTATCCAAGAGTATTATATGATCCAGACAATCAAAGGCCTTACTCAGGTCACAGAACACTGCGCCTGAGCAGAGACCGTTCTCTAGATAATGCAGAGTGTTTTCTGCGTATTTTCGCAAAGCGTCCGTTGTACAAAGACCTGGCACGAATCCAAATTGGTTGTGATTGATTACAGTATTTTTATTAAGAAATTTGGTGATTCTGGCCTGTATGGCTTTCTCAAAGATTTTGTAAATGATAGGGAGAACTGAAATTGGTCTATAATTGTCTGGATCATTAGAAGATCCGTTATTTTTATAAATAGGAGTCACGATTCCTATTTTCAATGCATTTGGAAAAATTCAATGCTTAAAAGAAGTGTTTATCAGATGCATAAGTGGGGATACTAGAATACGTACAACTGTCTTTAGTACTCGTACTGACATGCCATAGTAGTCTTTGCTAGTGGTATTCTTTAATGAAAGTATTATGTCTCTCACTTCGTTTAGTGTGACATCCTCAAATTCAAGGCACGTTATATTGTGATCTTGATTTAAAGTTATGAATTCAATTGGATGTATAGGAGATTTGGGTAGGTTTTCTTTTATTCTTTTATTCTCTTTATTCTTTTAAGCAGAAGGAGGCTGATAAGGCCAATTTTCTTTCAAGGTATATTAGCAGTTGAACGATATCGTAATATTGCTTCCTCTTGTGAATGAATTACACGATGACGAACTTCAGGAAGGGTACTTCCAACAGGATGGAGCAACAGTTCATTCTGCCAGGGCTACTTTGGATTTATTACGTGAAATTTTCGATGACTTGCCAAACATTTGGCCTCCAAAATCCTGTGCCATTGGATTTTTTCTTTGGCCCTACCTAAAAAATTCAATTTTTAAACCCCGCGTTGATAATCTGAATGTGCCAATGCAAAAGACAACTGAAAAATGTGTTGAAATTAATAACTCACCAAGATTACTGCAAAACTTTTTGGAAGGATTAGAAATTGTCTGGAGGCAGAAGGTGATCATTTCCAACACGTTTTAAAAATTGATTGTTTATTTTTATTGCCAGTTTTATGTTCTTAAAGCTTTTCAACCTCAAATTGTTTTCATAATTTCACAATTTTTCTAGTATAAACGAAAGAATTAAGGAAGATCACTGAATTATTTTAATTAAAACAAAATGCATATATCCTTCTTCATCTATCTATTGAATGAAAGGTGTCTTTTATTACTAGCTTTTTACATGATTAAATAAAACAACAGTTATGCATATCAAATCGTATTTTACCCTGCCCACATGTGACAGAACAAGGGCCATAAACCAAACCAGTTAAGAAATGATACTGATCTTCACCATTCTGCCCGAACTCGACGGACCAAGTATTCGCTGTGCCACTGCACCTCGTTCGGACGTAAAGTAAATCCGATGAACTATTTGTATTGAAATGAGTTACAAGATACGATTTCAGGGTCTATTATGGAACAGTGTAGCCCCGGGATGATGGCTTTACAAATTGCATTAGAGTCTACTTAAACACTTCCCGAGCATTTTATTATACGTTTGACGTTCATTATTGATTCTGGTGACGTTCGGGAGTGTTTTTATTGTTGCCTGGGAACCCTTTCGATTCTGATCATTTACTGAAATTACTTGCTTTTGTTCTATTACAGTTATTAAGGTACCAAGGGCGTTATAAGGTTTATAATGCCTGAGGCCGGCAGTGTACAACCTTAAGGCCTTCGGCCCGAGGTGTGTACGCCGACCGAGGGCGTACAATTTTAACGTCCGTGTTTTGTATTTCATTAGATTTATAATAATTTGATTAAAACCATCAAATCACTAAATCACTAGATCATAGATTTTTTTTTTGAAACATACGGCGTTTCAACATTTAAGCAACATTTTTTGTTTGTTAGCATGACTTTTCATATTTCATTATTTTATTATTATAATCTTTTCAGTTCAGATCAATGATTCAGGAATTTAAAATTAGACAAACTTTAATAATTAAAAAAAAACTAAATAAAGATACATAAAGATTATAATTATAGCAACAGCATTATCTTGCGAAAACAAGGATAAAAGAGACCGACCATGGACAATATAATATTATTTCAAATAAAAATGTTTCTTCATGTAAGTCTGCTTAGTAAGCTTTCTTAAATAATTCTTGTGCAAGATGTTTTTGCGAATGTTTAAATAAAAAAAAAATATATTAAAAATTAGATAATTGTAAGTAAGCGTCACTGATGTCACGCTTTGTCGAAAAAATTGTTTGTTTAAGGAATTCGTAGTTGCAGTGCAACAAGAGCAGCAAAACGAAGTAACGTGACTTGCAAACCCTTTAATTAAAATAAGATAATTAAAACCGCACTCCGATATAATCTACACGAAACTAATGATGCAAAAAGTGAAAAACCTGAAATTTAATTGATACCAACTCACGTTTAGCTTGGAAAAACATCTAGGTACATACGTATAAACCATAGATTTAAATATCTACAGATTGAAGATAGGCTCCCTGGGTTGTAGATCTGCTACGCTGCTAAATCAGGGATTCTAAACTCAATGAAAATTTTCCTTTTTAATGCCTAGTTACGAGGGGAATATAGATTTGGCCTGGACAATAACAATAAATAATATCCAAATTTACTTCATAATAATCAAGACACTTATACAAGGTGGTCCAAGAGTAATGGGACACAGAGCAACAGTGGATTACTGACACCAAAATATTACGATTTAACTAAACTTACCTAGTCCAAAAGTGGGAGATACAGTGCGTTAAAATTTTAATTTCAATTATCTTCAATAATTCTTAAAGTTTTTGACATGTTGCCTTAAAAATTGGCATCGGGGTTCTTTTCTTTTTGGGCGAGAAATAATAATATGGCCTTAATTTTGATGTAGCGGATAGAGGGCGCTACGTACGGTATCATTCTGGCATTTAAACTACTCTAAATTTTTTGTGTGTAGACTTATGGAACCTGATAAAAGATAAAGTACCTTTATCTGCGACCACTACTGTACGTAGACGTATACATAGACTTAATTAATTGACCCCCGGTCGACCATTAATAATTCATCGACTCACAACCAATCCCTACACGTCTCCTTCCAAGTTTTCATCGACCCTCAAAGAAATGATAACGACTCCGTTGGGAACGCCTAGGCCTGTGCTAAACCATATTGTATAAATACACTTGCAAATCTGATAATATTTGTAAATAATGGTCCTTTGGATTTAAAAATTAACAATAGTATATTGTTTTTGGGGATTAAAAGTGTCATTTTTTTGTCGAGCAAATTTTACATTTACTTTTAATCAGAATAAAACATGCATAAAACATTCTTAGGATTAAAAGTAACTCGTGTCTAAACCTTGTCAAGTAGACTACTTTTAGTAATTCTGTTATGTAAATGCAATGTATAAATTCTGGATCACAACCTACTTGACCAGGTTTTTATTTAGACGCTCGCTACTTTTAATTTTAGAAACTAAAAGTGTTGCCTAAGCAACCACACTTTTTTTATTAGTAAGAAAAACATTTGTAGTTTTTAGTATTAAAAGCCATTACTTTTAATACGGTTGCAGAAAAAGGCATTTTTTAGCCAAGTGTTTATCGAGTGTTCAATTTGAACCGCTCAACAGTGTTAACTTTTTTATTTATAAATATAAAAATTCGGTTAAATTAGCAAAGATTTTCATGTTGATTCTGAATTTCTAATAAAAAAAAAACAATAGCGCTGCTAGTTGTCAAAATATTTGTATTTTTTGTTGAATGGCAGTGTTGTAACTTTTATAATTCATTCGCTAGAGATTTTCTTTTTCTTTACAACAACCATCATGACTGTTGATTCACCCATAACCCATAACATTACCATAAATTTCCCCTAATTTAATCTCAATACTTTACATACTTCACAAGTAGCGAAATTCTCTGTTTTCTTACTCAGTTTTATATGCACTGTAATAATCTAAATGCAACTAACGCCATGAAGTATGCAGGGAGGTTGCTTAAGATGTTATTCGATTGTCAATGAGTCAGGTTCGTTCATTGCACACGCGCTGTTTGCAAACAGACCATATTTTCCGTATAACTCTCGTATATCAATTTTTCTCTTTCCTCCTCTTGCTTTCTTTTTTATACTTACTATAGCTGCTTTCGCTCGTTAACAAAATAATCCAAACGCAATATTACGCGTTTAGATTCAATTGGATTAATTCCCACTCTTCGTAAAATTTCAATTGTAATTATCAGGTAATCCCCGTTCCCATTTACGAAAATTAAGCCAATGTGTACACCGTACTCTATGTCTATTCTTCTAACTCTTACATGCACTAAAGCTGCGTTCGTTCATTCAACTCCGTCCACTCTATTCACTCTTTTCGCACTCTAAAGAGTGAGAGACAATAAGTTTTAATACAAGTAAAAGAGAGACAAAGTGCACATCTCTAATCCGGTTATGAAGCAGGTGAATTTTAGTAAACGCCTTTTGAATCTTCCTATTTTTATGATTCGTCTGGATTCAAATTCAATCAAATCTGAGGTGTTCCGTTGCAATAATCCAGATCCAAATAAGGAAATCGTAAAACTATTCAAATCACGATTTAAACATTTCAACGATAGGAAGCAGCTTATACAATATGTCCCAGATAATTTTTCCAACATGGGGATCTCGCTTATTATAAGAGATACAAATTCAGTTAAATGGAATGAATTATTCCTAAGCATTAGGACAATTATAAACTGTTATAACTTTCAATCAAACGCTCTGGTTGTAGGCTTAAATACAACTGAACTTTATTCTGAAAAGCACAAATGTATTTACAAGAAATTATACCCTTACTTATACGATAGGTATTAGTCGTAAACAGAACTAAATCCCAATTTCTTCTATTTCACACTCTGCACCAATACACATTTATATACACTGCTCAAAAATGTCTAGGGGACATTACATTTTCAAGTATGTTCATTATTATTGGGTTATACATCTAGTTGCCATGTTTAACAAATATTAACAATATCAAATCGACTGTTTCTAGCGAGTAATTGAATTAGTGTCAGTCAAAGGTGTCAGTATTACATATGCTTTGCAAAGAAAGCGTTGGTAACAACCCGATAAATTTAGAAGGCACGCATAAATTTGCTGTTAAATTGAAAGTTCCGTTTTTTTTTTTGAAAGTTATTAATAAAATAATATGGTTAGGCGTCATTTAAGTCGTGAGGAGTCGCTAAGAGCTGTAGGAATGCTGGAATCAGGCATGACTCAACGTGCTGTTTCTGAAGCTATTGGGACAAATAAGAGTGTCATAAATCGACTTAACATCAGATACAGAGAAACGGGAGAAGTGTCGGAACGTCATAGAGGCAAAACACGTGTTACAACAAGACAACAAGATCGTTATATGCAATTAACGGCCAGAAGGCAATCTACAGTTACTGCTTCTGAAATCGTTGGAAGGTTACACGAAACACATGGCATAACAGTTAGCGATCAAACAGTGCGAAATCGCTTACACGAGGTTAATCTTCATGCTAGACGACCTTTGAGGTGTCCACCTATTCCACCTAATAACAGAGCTGCTAGAATTGATTTTGTAAGAAATCATCTTGAATGGACAGAAGAACAATGGGGTAACGTGATGTTTAGTGACGAGTCTCGCTTCGGTTTACATCCAGACTCTCGAAGAAAATTTGTTTGGAGAGAGAAGGGACAGATAAATCGTCTGCGAAATGTTCAGGAGGTCTATAAATATCACGGTGGAACAATTATGGTATGGGCCGGTATTGGTATCAATATGAAAACAGATCTCGTATTTTTAGATAATTTTGTTAATGCTGTTCAATATAATGATTTAGTTATTCAACCTGTGGTTATTCCTTTTGTAAACAATTTTGGTCCCAACTTTGTCTTCATGCATGATAACGCTCGACCACATATTGCCAGGATAGTTCGGGACTCACTTGAAGAAGCAGAAATTATAACTATGGCATGGCCAACTAACTCGCCCGACCTAAACCCAATAGAACATGCATGGGATATGTTAAAGCGACAATTTATATCCTATGTAGGTCACGCACAAAACAAACAAGAGTGGTTTAATTGTTTGCAAAATCTCTGGAGAGGAATACCTCAAGAAAAAATTAATAACCTCATAATGAGTATGCCACGACGATGTAGGGCTGTCCTCAACAGCAGAGGAGGACATACTAAATATTAATTTTTAAATAATTTGGGTTTAATTGCATAAATTTTATTTGTTTAAAAGTATTAACATTACTTAATTAGATTTATATTTTCATTACTTTGACTTTGTGAACTTTTATTTTTCTCATTTATAATTATTATTGTTAAAAATATTAGTTTCCGTTTTATTTTACAAAAAAGTAGCAAATAAAAAATAAATAACAAGTTTTAAATCAATTTTGTTTTAACACTATCACGATAAGTGCTTGTCCCTTAGACATTTTTGAGTAGTGTAGTATCGCACGCCCTTAAGGTACAATTTCAACTTCAAACTAATTATGTATTTACTCTATAATCTTTATACATATACGATATTCATTGCAGTCGCGGTTTCAAATTATATCTCGAAGCAGACATAACTTTTGTTTCGGCCGTTAGATTTTCTGATGCGCTATTACGAGATGTTGAAGCAATCGCGTCATTATCATTATCAACAGAAGATGATGTCTACATGATTTTTAACATTATCGTTTTCATTAGAATTACTTGAATTACGTACCCAAGAAGAAGGTAAAGTACTGCGTATCTGATATGAATGTCTACGCACTTCTTTTGCTGCCTGCAGCCTTACATGAAGTAAAATTTTGCCATCCGTACTTACCACTTTCTCAGGTTGTCATCGTTTACTCTAATGTTACTCCTTTTTACCTTAGTTGACTTTACATTCTTATATACCTTAGATTTTAATATCTTATCCATGCAAGGACGGGTTAAATCAAATTTACAACGTAGTTTGTTACGGTTAAATTTCCCGCTAAGATGACCCAACTATGTTACATCTATAACTCTGCTTACTCTACTTGGTACTCGTATTTGTATTTGTACAGTTGGGCCAATAAAGACTATTTATTATTATTATTATTATTATTATACACCGCCTAGTAATTTCGTTTTAACACCGTGGCGACCCTGATGCCCCTTCTTTACATCGCTATGGGGGAAAACCTGCGTACTATGTTCTCATAGGTCATGAAGGCCCCATGTGACTCTCAGGCCGCCTGTCACTGGTTGACATAACTTTAAAAAAAATTGTTTTATTGATTTGATTTTACAATGGTTTTCACATTGGAGGAAATAGCTGTTTGTGCAATAAGATAGGAAATTTTTTTCTGCACTGGGCAAGGGATTTTTGATCGAGGCGATAGCCGAGATCAAAAACATGCCGGTACGGAAAAAATGGATTTCCTACATGTTGCACACATAATTTTTTCTACTAGAGTTTGGATAATTTTAATAATTTATAATTATTTCTGAATTAAAAAGCGGAGGCAAGATTGCTCTGCTTTCGTTACTATAGAGAAACAATACAATAATTTCTGTACCACAAATTTGTTAATCAACTTCAGTACTCTGTAAGACTATTCAAAGAAACTGGCAGTGTGGCTAGAAATCAGGTATCAACTTACTTTTCGATACGGTCTTTAGATTAGGGCAGATTAAAACAGATCCAAAGAGAAATGCGAATACGGTTGGTTCCTATTTCTGCTTGGAATTGTTTTAAGCTGCCCTATCAGGTAGTCAATTATGCTCTTCCTTCTGCTATGGGAGTATACCATCTTTCAGAGGTTGATACCAACATGTATTCCCTACCATTAGATTATTTGTTGAACAAAATTCTAGCATCCTCCGCTCATTTGTATTTATTATCTCTTCTCCATATTCGTACATCCCTAAAGTAAGAACTGATAAAGTAGTTGAAAATGTGAGACAAATTATGATTGATGTTCCTCGCACTTCCATCCGTCACCTATCACAACAAGTTGACCTTTCTGTCGGGACCCGCAGAACTATTCTAAGAAAGGACTTGCAAATGTTCCCTTATCGTTTGACTGCCGTGTATGAATTGCTTCCAATAGATTTTGAGCCAAGGCGAAGATACTGTCATTGGGTTTTCAGCAATATTGACAATGACGATTTGTTGAACAAGACCTTCTTTTCCGATGAGGCCTGGTTCCATTTAACAGGATACATTAATTCCCAAAATATGAGGATCTGGAGTACGGAAAACCCTCATATTTTCATTGAAGCCTCAATCCATCCACAAAAAATTGGTGTTTGTATAGGTTTAAGTCGGAGAAGATTGGTAGGTCCAATATATTTAATGGCACACTAACAACACTTAGATATCGGGAAGAGATTTTGCATCCATTTATTAATCAACATGATGACGAGTTGCAATTTGGATATGTCCAGCAGTGGTGCAATGGCCCATGCTGCTGGAGATACTTTAAATTTCCTTCAAGAGTTTTTTGGAGAATGAATAATTAGCAGAAATATGGCAAACATATGGCCTCCGCGATTTTGCGATCTAACTCCTTTGGATTTCTTTGTTTGGCCCTACTTGAAAAATTCCATATTTAAAACGCCCGTTAATGATTTACCGGAACTTACCCAAAGAATCATCGAAAAATATGATGAAATAAACAATTCTTCACACATTTTGCAAAATGTTATTAATGGATGTCGCAGAAGAGTTAGAAAACGCCTCGAAGAGAAGGGAGGCCATTTTCAACATCTGTTGTGAATTCACGTTCAACGTTATTTTCAACGTTTTATTTTGTTTGGTTTCAAATAGTACGTAATAAATTGTAATTATTGGTTATGATTTTCTGTTAACGTTATGTCAAGGTTAAATATCAATTTGGTGTTTAGTGATCAAATAAGGAACATATTTATGTTAGTATGCTTTATTGTCTTGTTTTTAACCATTATACAACTAACATGCGTCCAACAATTATTGTAGTCCTGGGTGGCTGTGGAATCACACATACAGTATTATTCATAAGAGAAGACCGTTGCGTCATTGTCTGGTGTTGCATCAACAGACTTATGAATCGTAACTCCGTCCTTTTTTCTCATTCACCGCTAACAAAGAAATAATATTGAAATAATTGTCGGTGATTGATTACGCAGCACTCAAGTTCCGTGATTTCCATTGTAAATGTCGATTTTTACTTATTGTTAGATTCTGTATAGGAATGCAGTGTAAATAATTCAAATGGCATTTGAAACAATGAACTAATCAAAGACACACGATTTTATTTCCACAGATCATTTGATTAGAAAAGATATTGATTACTCGTTGTAACCTTTTCCTTTCTGTTTTGTTTTAAATCAATGGTTGACGTATATTTTGCCACCAATCGGTAGAGGTAGTTCGTGACGTTATTCTTGGTATGTGATGGGACGGTCGTGTGTGGTAATTCGCATGCGATAGCCAACGGACTCGTCCACGCGGCGACCGGATCCTAGATGTGCGATACGAGGCTACTTGAATCTTGTCCCCGAACTGGAATCCTTCGACCGGCCCCTTAATTTATTGCCTTCAGTTCACTCTTGTGCGAACTCCGTTTTAATCAGCCCTCCAAAGAATGAAATGAAGACCATTAAGGGGCATGAAATACGTTTCACACTGACGTTAAGGTATTAGCAGGAAAGTTTTATAAACTTCAAGCTATCAAGGATCTTGCGAACTCCTGGTGTTATTTTCAACAAAATTTAATTTGCTCTGCAATACACAAAAATTGCTATGTCTCATCGATTATGAAATGAAATTTTAATAAATTGAAATGATTGATTACAAATTTCTGATTCTGATAATGAACCTTTAATTAATTTTAGGAACAGAATTCTGCAAAGACAATCCAACGAATCCACTCATCGAATGATGAAATGATGAAAATCAAAATCATTTTCCTAGCCCCGTTTTGTAAACGAGGATAGATATTGCAGTTACCAGTCTGGAAAGAAGAGATTGTCTAATGCAAGGCTACACAAAAATCTGTTTTGATGAAGCTGATTTTCAAAACATTTGTGATTGTACTAATGTAAGAGTTTTAGAAGGTATGGGTAAAGCAACAAACAAATTTTTGGGCTGTCAGCACTTACGTCCTCTCTGAAGTAACCACAAGTTCGGATGTATTGGGCTAAGTACACAAAGAAAGGTTCATGCAGTATTGTACTTCATTGGCGAGGAATACATTTTTTCGATAAGAAATCATTCGAAAGTGGCTGTTGATGTATATAAAATTCATCCATTAATAGATAGAACCACGAAAGTTTGCTTATCATTATCAAGGTACAAAAGGTAGCGGTTGCTGGGAAAATAATTACTTTTACATGAACTTATGGAGTAATCAATTTGTTAGGGGGAAAACCTAACCCAGAAGGATTAAAAAACAGTTTGTACCTACCATACCAGTTTGTACATACTGTGACAAGATGCAAGTAAATTCATGCATTGGATTTATTTAGCAAACTTGAGATAAGAGAAAATGCAACTCGTCAACGTAAACAACGGAACCTTGACACCTGTCCGATGACCGTCCACAATGACTGAGACTACTTGTCACCTTCGACGCACTAACTGACCCACATGCATTGTTGACCAACACCACTCAGCTGGTCCTGAACCTTGCAACCTTGGCAACCTAAGCCCAGAGAACCATGGCCGTTCTTCATGCATTCCAAAAGGTCTCCAAGCCAAGAGCGTCATCATCAACTCCATTTCGCTTATCTGCTTCATTCTTAGGCAGTTCTTCTACGCATCCATATGGACGACACCTTGGTAGCATTTCCAAGATCTACACCACCAGCCTTTCGAAACTGTCCATGCCAAACAACATATCCCTTCGAACATAAGATGTAACCACATCTGTTTTCTGATTATTTATGGAAGCAGCCTTCGTACCTGATGTCTACAAAAGAATTGGAGCAACGCAACCCCAAATAAAATGAACTTGATATGGTAAAAACTTCAAACCAGCCCGGAAGATACTACAGGAGAAGTCCATCAAGATTTGCACCCTTTGGCGCAACAAGGACTTAGTAACCTACCCTTACCTGTATACCTATTTTTTTTGCGAGGGGGGAATATTGTGACAAGATGCAAGTAAATTCATGCAAACTTGAGATAAGAGAAAATGCAACTCTCAGCGTAAACAACGGAACCTTGACACCTGCGTGAAAAAACCTTGAACACGTTGGAACGGATTTAAAGTATCTCGTAATCTATCGTACCTTTCCGGTTTCATTAGAACTCGGAATTGCTCGAGTTGCACTTTGTATAAAAATCCCACGATCTGCAAAAAGTGAGAAGATCTTAAACTAGTTGCTATCAGAGCATGATGTAGGTTCTATTTTGTTGAAGTGTGCTGTTAGGGTAAGTTGAACTTTGTGCAATTATGTTTGTCTGTATTTATTTATGTTTTATGTAATATTTAAGCTACGCTATGCCCCTTGTTTCGATTTATACCGTAACAATACTATTGTTTTGGAGTCCATTAGAATAGAGTGTTGCATCTATTGACACTGTCCAAACTAATAACGAAACAATTATTTCTATGGGAATAAACCGAAGATTAAAGTTAAACTGTGACTGACATACCGGGCCGTAGTTGTTCGAATTTAGTATAGTTACACAGTTAGTGTAGTTTCTGCCTAATCGTGTTGTGTTTTGAAGTTCGGTTAATAATCACCATCTCATACGAGACTCTAGATAACCCTTGACTCTGCGACCCTTAGAAACTGAAACTTATAAATAAATATAATACATTATACTATGTGCACGCGGACTACCGTCGTGATTCGTACGAAGAAAAACAATACAAGTCCAAGCCGAAGATATAAAGTACGGTCGTGAGTTACCGCTTCCCTCTGAGTTGACAGTCTCCCCTCGGTGTTGTCGGGGACAGTGCCCTTGTGGGCGGCGGCGGATCTATTGTTATTGCTTCTGCATTGTATGGTACTGGTAGCAATCCGAGACTGAAGGTACATATGCGGATGAATTTCAGAAACGCTCGACATCGTGTAATTTAATTCTGCAGGTGTGCCGTCGTAATTTATTTTCAGGCCACGATGTATTTTATCAGTGACGGGTTCTGTCTTTAATGTCCCGTGACACTTGAAGTGGTACGTGTTACGGTTCCCATCGATCTAATCTCAGTCACTAATTTATTAGATGACTACCTGATATACTTCAGTAAAGAGCGAAATAAAAGAAAAATATTCTTTAATTATCAAGCAGTCGTGGTGCTTACACCAGATTCCTGTGAAACTTGTAGAATTACGAGTTGCTACAATTAATGGAGATATAAATTGAGAAGTAAAAAATCTCGTGGAATAATTTTCATTTATTTATTTATTAGTTACTTATTTTACACACCATGAATTAGATACATAAATATCTAGAGTTCTGGATCTTTTATGTTCGAAAATGCTTTGATTAAAAGCTCTAGCATTTTCATATGAAGACGCGTCCATATTGAAAGTAAAATTAAAAGAAAGTTAACTGCAAAACTTAACTTAGAAACAAATTCAGTTTATTATTTGCTTCTATCGATGACCAATGAAATGTCACAGATTAACGTATCGGAGAATCTTAATGTTTGTAAAATGTGTTTAATAGAATAGCAGATTTGCTCCTCAAATTCTAAATATAATGGTCAATAACCAATCACCTTTGTTATTGCTTTCATCAAATACAAAATTAGCTAAATAGTTTATTTGCTTCAAATGAAAAAATATAGTGATGAAAAAATTATCTTGCACTTTACTCATCAGAGGTCTGTAACGGCCGAACGGTTTAGAGGAGAAACGATGATCAAAAAGGTCAAAACTCTACGCAATAAACGACAATAAATTATCTTTATCTAAATTGCTCACTCTGTTTGCCAAATGTTTGACAATCCAAAGAAACCCAAGTCGCAATCGCTTTGTTTTAGCATCTCTGGATTGAGCCAGGAATCTCTCTTAACGCTTTTTACTTATGGAATGTATTTTTGGCCTTCATCGTAACCGCTACTGTATAACTTCGGGATTGTTGAATTTTCCACCTCTTCTCCTTTTTGTATTTCAATAATACAATACCGTACTTTTTAGAAAATATCGTATGATTCAATAAATTTCAGGTTCAGTCGGTCGTGGAAAGAAACTCATTTATATTTCGTTAAACGAAAGTAAGATTCCACAATGTAAGCTTTCTGTTCGGTTATAAAAACCATTTTAACCAATTGAACTAGTGGATTAATATTTGAGTTAAGAAAGGTTAGGTGCAAAACCGATAAATAAAAGTCAAACGTCAAGTTGAACGTATCGATTGACAACTACAGGGTGTCCTTTAAGTTCATGCAAAAAAATTAATGGCGTATTTGGTAACAGATATTCTCACGATGCACCAAAATGAAAACGAAAAAAAATCAAAAAATTCATCCGGCAATTCCTTGTGAAACCGCTAGACACAACGAACACAATAAGTGTTCGAAGTTCCCCCCCCCCCCCTGGAGACGTAAAAATAACTGCCCACACATGCATGTTGTTAAAATTAAACATACCATCTCTTATAAACATTGATTCGTCGGTGAAGAGAATGTTATTAACAAAGTTCGGATTGTCCGTCTGTTCCCGGAGTAACCACTGACAAAATCGCATGCGTTGGTGGCATCAGAGCTTGCACTCTTTGAAAATGCAACGGGTAATTGTTCCTCACTAATAATTTGCCAAACAACAAACTGCACAATTGACACAAAGTGTCTGCTATTTGGCAAAGGGCGATTTCGGTTACACTGGCTGTGCATACCAACGTCTTGCAGCTAACGCATTTTGACCACATTCGCCGTAAATTAAAATCATGTCCACAATAACACTATTGGAAAATTCGGCCACGTTTTCAACACTGTTATCTGCGACTGTTTCATCGTTTACCGAAAACATTTATGATCTCTAATATTTGTTAATCAATTGTTATACAACAGCTGCTTCATTCTATCACTTTTAATGTCAAGTTTCACCACTGGTTTCATTTTTTGCATGAAGTTAAAAAAGAGCCTGTATAATTTAATGAACTCGAACCAATTAAACTACACAAGGTGAAGTGATAATAAACATTACTTTGATGTAAAAAAAACCCGTAAGGAATTGAACAAATTACTAATTGGATTTAACCCGATTTACAACTTTCTTTTAAAATTAACAATAATAACTACGTCTTCAATTATTTTCAACTGTTTTGTGATATACGTATTTAAACAAATGGCCATTACAGGAAATTGGTTTATACCGAGTGTTTTTTTACATCTGACGTCGAAGTTGCCCGTATCAAAGTATTTTTCTGCACATACCATAAGTTTTGAAACCTCTGTCACTGTCTGGTGCTTTGTTTTGAAAATAAAATTGGATTTCTTTTCGAATAAAATCGTTTTTTCGTCATTTTGATATTTTGATGGTTCACAATAAAATGTTCATGGCCAACTTCGACGTCAGATTTAAAAAAAACACCGTTTATTAAATTCAAATAAAACAAACAAAGTCATTTGCATGTTGCATCAGAGAAATTGTTAATAAAGAATTTTAATTTGACTAGAGTTATTTTTAAGCATTAAAATTACCTACGAACGTGCAAAGGACCCAAAAGCGTTCATAGATTTTATTAAATTACAACAAAAGAAAAAGAATACGCTTGAACCTGAAAGAATTTCATGTTATAGACGAAAATGTGCGTTATTGAAAAATAAACAAATTAATTTCTCAATAACGAATAACGTAGCAATATGTTACAAGACATTAACAAAAAAAAAACACGAAAATTGAAATAATAAATTTTTCTGCACAGAATCCCGGTTCCTTACAGGGCCAATGGGAATAGAATACATGGTAGCATTTACATGCAGAAGAGACGACATTTTCTGCACAATTCTAGTATTTTCAAAATATTAATTTCTTTAAGTCACATCTGCAGTGAGTATTCTTCGTGACCAATAATTGTATACCTACTAAATACATTATTTAAAAACTGCAAGCTAAATTTCATTCAAAAAAAGAAAACGCCAAAAATGACAATCCACAATTTAGCGTCATGAAACATGCAATACTCATCTCAGATTTTTCACATAAACGTATCATAGTGCATCACAAACTCTTTTAAACGGACACTAAATGACGCACAAACACTTAACGTTTCGCAGTCTGCGCCATTTAGTGTCCGTATAAAAGTGTAACAAAGGCACGATATATTTGATGAGAAATACTTGCGTATTCCTCTAACGAGTTAACAAGGAAATATGTGATTAAGAACTCTTATTATCTGATGCACTTTTAACTGATAATTTTCCAGATTTTCATTTTCAAATAGCAAAACGAAACTTTTGTGATTGTTCGACTCATTTCTTTTAAATGGGTCAAAATGCAAACGAGTCATAAATCAAAGTGTCCCTAAATCATTTAGCAAATTTAAAAAAAAAACCAGAAAATAGCCTTTTATAAACATAAATGTTAATTTTTTTATTGTGTTCACGTTCTTGGGTATAATATGGCAATGACTCACTGAAGTTCAAGTAATAAGGGAAGTTGCTTTGCTTGAGAATGGACGTTCTGTGCGCTACGTGGCAAATGAGCCCCAAGTTAGTCCATCCGTTATCTACAGACTTTAGCTACTCCAGGAGGTCTGGACAAGCTCTTAAACGAAAAACAACTCGTCAGAATGACAGGTATATCGCAACATCATCATTTCGCAAATGCACTGCCACTGCTCGAGAGACACAAAACCTTCTGCGAAATGCAACCGGTATAAACATTTGCGATGAAACAGTTGAGATTGAGAGAAGCTAACTTAACACCACGTAGTCCCAGTCCTGTGCAAGGTCCTCGTTTAACCAAGGATCTCGCCTAGCTTTTGCTCGTGAATATGTGCAATAGCAACTTCGACATTGGAAGTCCGTGCGCTTTACTGAGGAGTCGCAATTTAGCTTACTCGTTGCGATGATCCAATGCAATATGAATATTATACAGATGTCCTAGAGAGCGTTATAATGAATCCACTATACAGGAAGTCGACAGATTCGGATGCTGCTCAGTAATGGTCGTAATTCGTAATTTGGTCGTGGTTCCCCAACGTCTAAATGCACGAATTTATGTAGATACCATCTTGCAAGAGCATGTTTTACCGTTTGCCAACAATTTCGGGGATGGATTAATTCTCCAACAGAACAACTGTATAATTCACACAGCAAATCATTTCATCATCATTTCCTTTGGGAAAACGAAATTCATGTGGGCCATAAGCCGGAATTTCAATCTAATTGAGCATGCTTGGAATATGCTTGACAGACGGATTAGAAAGCGTCCTCTTGCACTTCACACTCGAGAACAGTTAGCTGAAGCTCTTAATGAAGAATGGCAAAAACTTCCACAAGATACGCTAGGACATCTTGTTCGAAGCATGTCTCAACGATGTCAGATTCATTGCTTTGTTGTACTGTTAAACTTAAATCTTTCTACGACTATAAGCTTCTTGGGTTTAAAATGCTCAGTTAATATTTGTTCCAAATCTTCATATGATTTGCAATCTACTTCATCCGGAGCTAATAAGTCTTGAAGAAGTTTTACCATCTTCGGATCCAAAACAGTTAACAGGACAGAAACTTTCTGTTCTTCATTAATGTGATTAGCCTTTATGTAGTGCTTCAATCGCAATAAATACGTATTAATATCCTCTAAAGAGTCATTG
Organism: Dorcus parallelipipedus; assembly: GCA_958336345.1. Classification (NCBI taxonomy): domain Eukaryota; kingdom Metazoa; phylum Arthropoda; class Insecta; order Coleoptera; family Lucanidae; genus Dorcus; species Dorcus parallelipipedus. The sequence goes on along the minus strand of OY284478.1, from coordinate 8,863,734 downwards.
AAGGATTCCAGCTTCCCAATGGCCGTTGTCATATTTCTCGACGAAAATCTTTCATTAAGTGTTAGAGCATTCAAAATTTACACCTCGTCGCCAATTTTATATTCTTGCGTGGGCGGAAAGAATAGATTTTTAAATGAATGACATTTATTCAATTGCGAGAAAAATACAACTGTTTATTTTTTGTGATATGTAACTTCGACAACACAATTTTTATCAGAGCTAACTTCTATAATATAATACATAAATACATAACACTCCCTTCAACTTATTATAAGGCAATTTTATAGAATTAATCTGTCTATTGGTTTTCTGGTCCTAGTTGATCTGCGTAACCCTGCTGTAATTGCAGTTCTCACTGGAGTCTTACTTAGATGACTACTATTAGTACCACTCTCTGCTGTTTTACTTGAATGAGAACTCTCGATCACTTCTTGAGGGTTTTGTCTTTCTTCATCACAACATTTTCTTTCGCTTTGTAATTCGGCATTCTCAGGACCTTCTGTGTACTTTCTTCCAAAATCACCCGTAACAGTAGCACCGTTAATATTCATTTTATTATTAAAAAGAGGCAAGTCTGGAACATTTACCATCTCATATCTTGTTCTTAAATGATCCGTGTGCACATATCGTCGCTGACCTTCAACTTCAACAATGTACGTTAGCATTCCCTTCTGTCGGATAATTTTTCCTGGAAGCCACTTTTCGCATTCTCCTCTAACACTCTTCACCCATACTCTGTCCTCTGGTCTGAAGCTTGATGTGGGTTTTCGAGACATATTTCTTCTGCTTTCTTGAATTTGTTTCTTCTTATCGACAACTTCTGCTAAATTCGGTTTAAGAATTGTTAACAAAGTTCTTGATTTCCTGCCTAATAAAAGTTCTGATGGACTGCGACCTGTAGTCTCATGTGGTGTATTTCTATATGCAAACAAATAGTTATCTATTAGATGTTGTAAAGTTAGGTTTGACGTTTCTGAGCTAATGAACATTTTCTTCAAAGCTGTTTTTACATTCTGTACTGCCCTCTCTGCAGCACCATTACTCGAAGGATGATAAGGTGGTGTCAGTATGTGTTTTATACCGTTTCGAGTGTTAAAATCCTTGAATTCTTGAGCTGTAAACTGTACTCCATTATCAGAAACAATGATTTCAGGAAGCCCGTAAGCTGCAAAAATAGTTCTAAGTTTTTCTATAGTTTTTAAAGCTGTTGTAGAAGGCATTATTGCTACTTCCATCCATTCAGTATATGAATCAATCAATATAAGTAAGTTATAAGACATACCATTACGTTTTATTTGAGCGTAGTCAATGTGAAGTCGTTCCCACTTCCTACTACTCACTGGCCAATGTGTTATCGGTCCCTTATGTGAATCACGTGCATTCATTTGGCAGTTATTACAAAATTTGACTCGATTTTCTATCATTTCATCGATTCCTGACCACCATACAAACGATCTTGCCAATTCCTTCATTTTTACGATTCCCTGATGACTAGCGTGCAGTAAATCCAAAACATCTTCTTGATATACTTTCGGAATTATAACTTTATTACCTAAAGTCAAACAGTTTCCGTCTGTTGCAATTTCTTCGCGTTTAAAAAAATATTTCTTTACATCTGGATTTAAAACTTCTCTTGGCCAACCATTTTGTGCATATTCAAAAACTTGCTTCAATATTGGATCTCGTTGAGTTGCTTCTGCTATTTCCAACGAAGTTAAAGCAGGACTACATTTATCTATAAAATGACAAAAATAAGTGCTTGCTGAAAAAGAGTTACGTTTGTCCTCCAGTACGTCATCTTCAGGTAAAGGAAGTCGTGACAAAGCGTCCGCATTAGCAATTTCAGATCCTCTTCGATATTTAATTTGATAATCGTAAGCTGATAAGATAGCCCACCTCTGAAGTCTTGCAGCTGCCATAGCTGGTACTCCTTTATTTTCACCAAAAATTGTCATTAGTGGTGTATGATCAGTAACAAGTTCAAAATGTCTTGCGTACAGGTAATTATGAATTTTTTTTAGTCCAAAAACAATAGCTAAGGCTTCTCTTTCTAATTGACTATAATTTTTCTCAGCTTGAGACAAAGTTTTGCTGGCAAAGCTAATAGGTCGTTCTCCAAATAGGGTCGAAATAGCTATACCGAATATGCTCGGGGGCTCCTTTGCAATCCTGCCGACTTGCAACCAACAATTTTGAATAAGGAATAATAACCAACCATAAAAATTTCAATCTCTTATTTAGTAAGACACTAGGGCCGGTTTTTGAATATTGGTTTAAACTAAGTTCAGAGTTTAAACTGAGTTTAGAGAAAAAGTCGTTTTTCAAATAGAGATCAAGCAGCTAATTTATATGACAGAGAACTGAGATCAAGTGATGAACTGTGTTCACTTGAACTGGAATTTACACTATTATTGAAAAAACCGGCCCTTAAGAAACATTCAAAATATCGTTCCGCTAATTTTTTTGAGCAGTGTATTTTAGATTTGAAAGTTAGGGATTAAAGGCCGCTTTACAGTTCGCAATCATTTATTGCCGGCAATGAAAATCGCAGCGATTTGTATTCTACGCATGCGCAGATTTGCATTTTGCAAACACTGCGCATGCGTGCAATACAAATCGCTGCAATTTTCATTGTCGGCAATAAATAATTGCGAACTGTAAAGCGGCCTTAACCCATGAAGGACGGAATTAATAAATTTATCTAATATGTTATTGTTCAATATGATACTAGATCAAAACGACTCAATTTTATAGAATGGGCAATCAGAATTTATAAAAAATCGTTGTTTTTATAATAAACGCAAGTTGCCATATGGCAACGCTAGGTTTTCCAACACAGTAAAGGAAGATTTATTACCTCATTGAAAAAATTAAATAAAAATAGTGTATGTATCAGGATATGTAAATTGTTTATAATTGAAAATGGAATATATTACATATTAGTGTGAAATTTCAAATTACGATGTATGCACATTCCAACTTGGCATTTGCTACACATGGTTCGCATGATAGATTTGCAACCATCACCTGCACATCTAATTTTTTTATTGTCATCAACAGGTACCAAATAATGGCCAAATTTATCAAATCTGATGTCGTCGGAAACCCTCCAAAATGATCGGCTAGATATACTTGTTGAAGGTCGTCCTGCTGTTTTTGCTGGGTTTCGAAATTTCGTCAAATAATTGATAACAATTTCCCTTCTAAATTGCAACTGTGTCAGTGTATTACCCGCTTTTTTGTGAAGAATCCACGCGTTCTGAATTGTTGCATCTATAAACCAGGTGAATAAACACCACCACCATTTTTTGGAACGCAAACCAATCGGGAAATATTCTCATCCATCAAGTCGGTGCTGCCCATTGAACTGTCATATTTGCCAATATGGCAATTAGGCACGGTCGCGGAACTCGAATGATTTTTTTTGCAGCTTGAGAATAACGTTGCACCGTTCCTTTTGGAAATACTCCATCTGAGGTTGAAGCCATAGTCACAACATTATTATCAACCCAGCGCACCAGAATGATGCCATTCTCTCGTTCTAAAATAGATGCAACAACTCCTCTAGACTTCTTCGACATTGCTTTTTTCGAAATTAGAGGGCACTTCTTTGGAATACGGTTATCCCTAATAGTTCCCGTTGTGCTATATCCTAGCTGTTTGATATATTTCAACAAATGAAAGCTGGTGAAAAGATTGTCACAATATAGCGACTATTTCAGTTTCCTTTTTCCATCTGGGAGTTCGTTCATAAGTGTCATAAACGGTGCTGTTGCGGAACCAAACTTAGGGTTTGCTTTTGGATCATTACCTTGATAAAAATTACAATTTATAAGATATCCGCTTTTTGAATTGAGACACCAGATTTTATACCCAAACCTGATGGGTTTGCCCTTTATAAATTGTTTGCAGGAATGTCTGCCAAAATACTTCACCATAGACCATCGTAGACACCATCGTAGTTCAGATCTCTTTCAGGAACGTAGAAATCTGTGAACTTTTTTTGTAGCTTCTGGATAAAGGGACATAGTTTATAATATTTATCAGTAATATCTATTTGAGTATTATCTGCAAGATGGAAGTAACACCATATTGTGAGAAATCGATCTCGCCTCATTGCGTTAGCAACAAGTTTGTTGCCCATGTCTCCCTGTGTATCCCAGTAATATTTTTTACCAGGTAACCAATTGTATCCTGATAAGATGAGAATGGCTAAAAAGCAACGCATGTCTTCTTTTGTTATTTGAGGATGCAGCCAATTTTTGTATAAAGCGTACTTTGTAGATTCTGAGATCATATATTGAATAATTTCGTCGTCAAAAAATAGTTCGAATATTTCTAGGGGTGTCATGGTCTTGAAATTCTCGTAATTTTCCGATGGAAAGGGTTGCTCTGTTTCTTGAAGATCTCCGTCTATCCACTGAATTTTGGTATAGTCAACTTTCTCAACGGGTACATCTAAATATTCATTTCTTGGAATTTCAACAATTCCAGCAAGTTCAGGCATTATATTATCAAGTGGATAGGAATCATCTTCAAATCCCGTGTGATCTGAATCAGTACTGCTTTCATCCGTAATTTTATTATCAAAAATTTCCATTTGGGCAATAGCGGAAAGTTGATTTTTTGATAAATGATCAACCATCCCTCCGCCATCCTCTTCCCCTGAATCTGCATCCGTTATTTCGGGGTCAGGTGGTTCAATGAAAATATTGCGAACATTGTGATCTTCTGCATAAGCGAGTTGAAGCGCTTCTTCCAAAGATAGTCCTCTCTACGATAAAATCAGATATGTTAGGTTGGTGTGACTGGCGTTGCCATTTGGCAACATGAGAAATTTGAAGCAAAACAAGTCAATAGCTAATTCAATACCAGTTAATTCTCTACTGTGATCGTAACAATCACAAAATAATAATAATAAATAAATAAAACATTAAGAAAATACTTACACAAATCTTACATCCATGGTGAACAACAATCTTTCGCACTGTCGATAATATCAGAACACTTTTATTGCGAGACATCTCTTGTAATTCGAATTATGTAGTACAATAATAAAGAAACCAATATAGAAAAGAAATTTCGTTGACCGATGAAAACAGATGTCTTACTCACCAACAAAACGTGATGTTGCCGTATGGCAACGTTAGTACTTCATGGGTTGTAGTGACATTTACGTCTAATATTTAATAAATGGAAATGGTACACATGAGGAATAAAAATTACTAAATGTGAGGTTTATTAAACAGATATGAACACTAAAATTAAAAAGTATCAATTTAAATAGCTCTTGTTTATTACTTGTTGTAAAACAACTGGTTGTAAAAATTTTCGTTAGATTTTCGTCCAATCTAAGCAGCGCGTTGCGTGGACCGTCAATTACCGCTATTCAGTCGTACAGACGTCTAACGAAAATGTTTACAACCTTCTGGCATGACTGCTTCAGCTTAACACAATGTACAATAAGATAGTAAAGTTTTAGAACTGAAATAACAGAATAAAATTAGCGACCAACCATCTTCTAATTTTGCGATTGCAAAACCTTTCTCTCCTTCAGAACGCATGTGATTTGACATTGTGATGCTACAACTTTAGCATTCCATTTGAAATCTGACTTTTAAAATGATTATTTTTGACAAGCCGTTAAAGAAAGTCATATTTACAGCGGCGAAATTTTAAGGCCGCCCTAGTACAATTGAAACTGGTTACGTGAATAATGAGTCAACTGGCAAAATGCTTGTAATAAAACTCTTAAAATTTATGACCAAAAAAACAACAAACATGCCTCTTACTCAGACCAAGCCAAGCCAAGAAAAAATACCCGAACAGTCGTAAATCTCTGCACTGAAGACGTAGTAGATATTTTGTTGGTAGATATTATTTAAATCCTGTTTATCATTTATCATAGTTATGCCTTAATTGAACTGTCCCAATTAGTCAATGATCAAAAAATAAATATTTACAGAAATATCAAGGGGAGAGTCCTGGCCAGGAAGAGTATGCTGCCGGCTACCACAAAGCGAAACGTGTAAAAGAGCTTGCGTGACTGCAACCGTAACAACGGACTTGTCGCAAGGATGTCGACAGAGCGATGAAATCGCATTCTTCAGCTGCCTCGACCGTCAAGATCAAGGATTACAATGTTGCACTCAAGCAAGAACGGACAAGTGCATGGACGTATGCTACGACATTTTCAGGAGTTACTCGTCGACGCCCACGAAAGAACAACGCAATGCAGTCATTGAACATTGTGAGCACAGCAATCCCAAAGTGTACAACTGCGTCAAGAATTTCACCAAAGTTACTCCGGCCACAAATCTGCACAAGCGTAAGTTTGAATTAATTGAGTTTCATTTTGTATTAATCGAGTATTTGAATTGGTTTAGACTTGCGGTGTTGCGACAAAACGAACAAGAGTAAATGCAGGGAGAGTTGCAAAAGCGTTCTGTCGACGAAGAATACAATGATGTTGCAGGACATCATGAACGTGTTAGAAAAAGGAGGTTGCGGTCCAATTTTATTACAAGTATTTAGTCTCAATATTTTTCATTCTTGAATTTTATTTATAAAGTAGAGTATTTTTTAGGATCAATTTTGGCAATGCCTTTTGAAAGTTGACGATAACGTCCCTACGTCCGTCGAAATGTCGACCATAGATAGGGTGGGAATGGACTCGGCAAAATGGCATTGCTGTCAAAGAGCCTCCAGCAACCAATGCAGGAAACTTTGCTCGAAAACTTTCACCAAAGACTGGTCGACTCTATGGGAAGATTTCCACAACAAATGCTTGAGTCAATTATCCGAGGAGAGACTTCGAAATTGTTTAGACGAAGGTAAGCCTTCGCATTGTCATTTCAAACTTACATATCAATTAAATGACTTTAACAGTTGATGAACCTTGCGAATTGGGGTGCGATGGGTTAAGTTTCTGCACGAACTTTAACAACCGTCCAACTGAATTATTCAGATCCTGCACACCACAAGCTGATGATGCTGCAAGAAATGACGTCACTCTTTGGCAAAGGCAGAACAAATTAAGTCTGCCTGGATTAACTCTACCCCTAAAAAATATATCAAAATGTTCACCGAATACATGGAAAGCTGTGGCCTGTACGATGCAAATAAAGCCGTGCTCGCGTTATTCTCACGGAAACCAAATTTGCAGAGAAGTGTGCCTAGAAATATTATCGCAATGCGTCGATTGGACCAGGATTCTGCCCGAATTTTCCCCGGAATCAATTTGTTCCACGTTATCCCCCGATGACCCTAGCGTGTCTTGCATAACCTTGCAAAACTATCTTTACCCCTCTGAATATTCTTATCAAAGTGGGCAAGTTTCTTCGCCTTGCAAAAGTGATCCTTGCGGACCTAATGCGATTTGTTCTATCAACAAAAACTACGTGCCGGGTAAATCTTTATCATACCAGTGCACGCCTGGTTGTAAATTGGGGGAGGTTTCGGAATATATGGTACCTGAGGAGACCTACGTTCGCATTCCGCTCCCCAACAATCCCAAAGGGTGTTTAAAGATTTGCAGGTGTACGAAGGATGGGATTAAACAATGCCAGCCTCTTCCATGTGTTACGCTGAGCCCTTGCTGGATGGGAACCAGCCAAGAAAAACAACATGGCACAAATTTTGCTATAGAATGCAACGTGTGCAGTTGTTATGCGACCGAGGTGATCTGCAGCAAGAAACAGTGCGAAACCACTGCTTTGAGTGGAAGAAATACGGCGTACACTACGTTACCGTGTAATTGTCCTCCGCATTATGTACCTGTATGTGGAAGAAATGGGAATATATATCCTTCGGCTTGCCTAGCTAAGTTAGTAGTGCGAATTTTAATGTTAAAAAATGTTAATGTCGCTTAATTTTAGGTGCGCTGAACTAACTGACGCAGATATACAATATGAAGCTTGTCAGGATCCTTGTAGAAGCAATCCTTGTTCCATTGGTCAAAAGTGTGTTCCGGATACTAAAGTGTGTTTGTCGTTGAAGCATAAGCCCTGTATGCAATACCAGTGTGGTAAGTCCTTTAAAGAAACAATATAATACGTATTATCGGCGAATGGGTTACTTTAAAAGATACAAGGATTGTACAGTATTTATTGTGCCTAACATACAGACCTTGAAAGATATTTTCCATAACATTATCCGTTTATCTGTTGAACGAATTTGAATCTTCTAGCCCTAATAGTTTTTAAGTTGGATTAATTTAAAGTAGAAGTTTTACAAAGATTTTAGGAGATGGAGAAAAACGACCTTCATGCTCTAATTAATTATCTTCACAAGAAAGGTTTAACACCAATTCTTGGCGCTCCTTTGTATCAAGTAGTAAAGAATTGGTCATGGGACTTGATATGGAAGAATAATTCGTGAACATGCAAAAGGTGCCGGCTACTAATTGTGTACACTCAAGAAAATGTTAATCGTATGAGTAACTGGATCAATCAGTTAACTACTAGGCGTTTAGCAGCATTTCGTAGGGTATAATCGGAACCATCATAAGTGGCAATTTGGAACAAGCTAACAGCAAAATGAGTACTTCAAATGAATTTGACGAATTTGGTCGTGTTTACTCGTGGGGTAATCATTTCGTTCTCGAGTTTCAACTGCAAAACGAGGAATGGCGTCATCAATGATCACCACTACCTGGCGAATTTAGGGTCAAGCTTTCAGCAGGCAAAATTATGCCGACTGTATTTTGGGATGCGGAAGGAATGTTTATCTGGAAAGTGGCCACGCAATGACGGGTCGTTATTACACCACATTAATTACTGAACTTCGTGATTGTATTAAAGAAAAACTGCTACCTACCTGAAGGACGACAAATTGTGCGCGTAACTTCGATGTTCTACAGCACCGCCGACTAAACTCTTCGAGAAGGGAGGGTTCAATGCAACCCCAAAAGCAAAAGGTGGACAAGTTGAATAAAATAAAAGACACCAGAAGGGATCCCAATGAGTTGAACAAGAATTAAATAAACATGTTATCACGCTAAAGAGTTAGTTAAACTTTGTCCGATAAACAGATCTGCTTTTCGTTTACAGCAAAAGCTTAAAATAATTAATGAAAATCATTTCATTACAAAAATAACGTAACGCCGCGTTTCGGTGCAGCAATCAAATAAGTAAATAAAAATAATTCCGACGTGTTAGACCAAATCCACGTTTAGACAACAGCTGTCACTAGTGAGAGAGCGCCCTCCAATTTTCCCGGACGAGGGGTGGACCCTGATACTAGGACTTCTAACCGTTACAAATTCCGATTACGGCTTTTTCTTCCACCCAAAAGGGTCGTTGATAATTTTTAAAAGGGGTAAAACTACACTGGAAGCCTAGTAGAGGAAAGATACACGTTAAAAACAGAACATACGGACAAAATTGCCGTAGCTGTTCTTTGTCCCAGAAACAGGCCTTAGAGAAGCTTAATAAAGAGCTTTTACTTGGCGTGCACTTAAACAAATGTTGGAGTAAATTCCGTTTCAGGTTTTTATCAAAAGATTCACATGAAAAGAAGCACAAAGATCGTAATCACATACACACAATAGATACGCACGCCGAGAAATCTGTTGGAAGAATGACTGCGACGCGTTCTTCCCAACTATGCTGAGACCGGGCTCGTTACGAGATGAAGTCATTTTTAACCGGCGAAAGAGTGAAATGGACAGATACCGTAGGGCTAGGTAGCAGCGTATGGTTTTGTGTTGCAATCGGGTGCGATGTGACGATCGGCACGCAGGCCAAACTGAACTCTTGCTTCCCGCACAAATACAGGGCGACCAGCAAATATTGTGAATAACTTCAACCGTAACAAAACGAAGAGGAAAATTGTCGCAAGGACATAAAAGCCTCGTTTCCTTGAACGCCATTCATGATACCGGTTTCGAACTGATGACACATCTACCCTATTCACTTGACCTAGCTCCTAGTGATTTTTATTTACATTTCTTCAAAATTTAAGGAACATATCCTGCGAAAAGCGGTGCAGGAATTCTTCTGGGTCTAAGACACTGAGTTTCTTTTTAAGAAAGGTGTTTGTGTCTTAGAATATAGATGGAATTAATAAGTGTTTTCAAGTCCAAGGCGATAGGATGTTTTGGAACAATAAATACTGTACATGGTTCCCAAACTTCCAAATTAATACGAAATTGCCCTTTTATATATATTTTATCCAAGAAATGTCTTAATAAAAGTTGTGTAGGTAATTTAAAATTATTACCATTTATGCAGAGTTGTTAATTTAAAATTTATAAACCTAACTTATGATTTTTTAAATGTAAAACCAAAACCGGTTTTCGTTAGCCCTTGAAAAGGTGATAAAAATAATAACAGGTGATCAATATCTTTTCTAATCAAGTGACCTATGAAAATAAAATTATGTGTCTTTAATTAGTTCATTATTTCAAATGCCACTTGAATTACATATTTATATTACATTCCTAAACAAAACGATAGGAATGCAATAAAAATAATTCAAATAGCATTTGAAATAATAAACCAAAGACATAATTTTTTCCATAGGTCACTTGATTAGAAAAGATATTGATCACGCGTTATAACATCATATTTACTTATTTTGAGTATTTACTGAGTAATTTCTCAGTTTATACAAATATTGGGCCATATTCGATCGGTTGCGAAATTAGCCTCCACGGTCACCAGGTTTAACACCTTTGGACTTCTTCCTATGGGGGATGTGTAAAGGAACAAGTATGTGCCCACAACACGCAAAGATATGAAACTGCGTACTTATTTAGCAAAATATCAAGTTTATATCGTGTTTATATTGTGAAATTTCGGTTATCTAGGATGAAAAAAAAAGATCGGACAAAAAAGTTAAAGATTTATGGTTTGAATGTTATTGATCATAATTTCTAGTTGGTAGAAGAGCGAAAAACAAATTCGAGAGTATATTCATACCACATCTGAAGAAACGTCCAGGTTTACACTTTCAAAGTTCTGCGATACACACGTTGATATGAGAACAATTGAAAAATATAGAAAATTTCTTTTTTCACCGTAGGCTGCCAAGATTTCATATTTGAGATCTCATAACATTTCTGAATAACTCTTCCAAATAATATTTTCGCATATTTTGAAAAATAAAGGTACTTTACTCTTATGTCGATTTCAAATATTTGTAAATTGAATTGAATTAAAAACTGTCTGAAAAAATAGTACGTATTCTACTTATCTCCAAACATATCTGCATCCCAAAAATTTCTTGTTTTAAATATTTATGGTAGCAATTGAACCAAACCTTGTACAAGAAATAGGGTTATCTAAAACGAATCAAATACCTGCATACAGTAAATTGGAAGTTAAATTCAAACAATGTTTTACCTAAAAAAGGCGAATGCCTTGTACGTATGTATGTATGTATAAGAAATGAGAAATTATACAAATTGCGAATTGCACACGCAAACAATAAATTACAGAAGCAGTTACTCTGCAACAGCGTAAACAACAAAGTTCAAACATCCTGCTTTCCTAGAAGCAATGCTGTATAATTTTGTTTCTTATACGCCAATATCTTTTTACTCTTCACGATAATTAATTTTCTGTCTGTTTGTTTTAGTAAACGGTACAACACACTGCGAGAACGTGCCGAGAGATCCTGTGTGCGACATCGACAACATAGAATACGAAAATTCGTGCTTCCTGGCGCACAGTAACAGAAAATTTGCATATCACGGCCCCTGTTTGCATAATTGTAAGCGTATCGGCGAAGTCTGCGGCATTAACGGAAAGACGTACACTTCCGAATGTGCGGCGTGGGCGGACTTTGCGAGCGTAGATTATGAAGGCCCCTGTGTAACGGTGGGTTTAATAACCGACAAGAAAACGCAGCAATGCGCCCAAGTAAAATGCCGTCCCCTCCCAGATCCGGATTGCTTGGGATTTACACCACCCGGAGCTTGCTGTCCGATTTGCGCCGGTGGCTTGCGTTTGTTGTACTCGCGCAAACAAATTGATCGAGCTCTGTATGTCCTAGAAGGCAAATCTCCGTATTCACTAACACTGAAGGCCTTACTCCAAGCCCTTGAAAGGCGAATACAAGTGGCCCAGTGCACTTTGAGAGGTTACTTAACCATAGAATTAGATATTTTCGTCATCGTGGAGACCATCGAAAAATACCCCTCCGACCTTCAACTGGAGGCTTGTATAAGGGAGGCCGAGAAAATTTCCAGTTTAGTTAATACACAGAGTCCAAGACTCGTCAGCGAATTGAGTTTGAGTTCCCTTGTTCTGGCCACCACGGTACATACGCAATTGAATGTGGCTAGTAGCTTTTGCGTAGGATTTTATAATATATTTCTTTCCTTCATTGTTATGTTGTTGCTGAAATGAGAGGGGTCTTGATTTATTTAGATAATTTAAAAAGGAAAACATCGAAAACACATTTCTATCCTTTCTATATACCTATTTTTATGTTAACGTGATGCAGTGATATTAAGAGTCCGTGATGGAACATTATAAACACCTCTATTATGTTACAATTTCATTCAACAATGGGCCGGTTTCATAAAAACTGATTAACTTTAACTTCCTGGATACCTGTGTTAAAAGCATAGCAACAATTGTTCTTAACGATTGATTAAATTTAACCAAGCTTTATGAAATCGACCAAGTATGGTATACTGGTTCTAAACCAAACCTAAAGTGGTGTCGGGAGTTGAGATTCGTTAGGTGAACCCACCCTTCCAGCCCCCACACCACCTTCACATACGTAAGAGGATAAAACAATTCCACTACTTTCACTTAAGGCAAAGTTTCAATTAATCCCTAATTTCTAATTAATAAAATTTTCGCTGCTAGCACCTCGTGATATGAGGAAGAGTTTAAAAAATTCGAGAAAATAATCTGCATGAGATTTTATGTGATCACTTACTTTCCAGTTGATATCTACACTTTCTTCTCATCATACAATCTTTAGTTAATGGGACCACAAGTAAATTTTAATAATTATAACACGAGGGCTATTAGAATTGATGATTGACAAACAATATGCAAACAAACTAAAAATGCAATTGAATTAATTTGCAGTAATTTGTAATTTTTATTTAAATAATTTTACAAATGAATTTGATTGCCATTGACAATAAACGAAAAATTAAAGTTTACTCTATTTTTTGACACACTTGAAATATATGAAATTTTATCTAAATAGTTGCTCACTATAAAATTCTGTCTTTTACAATATATGAGAGTCTCCTTATGTATCATTTAAAAAAAAAAAAAACATATGAATGTAATAAATTTATGACAGCTGTAATTCTTGCCAAATGAAATTGTAATTAAATTGATTTGTTTAATTGGCAGTATTAGAGAAATAGAATATCTTATAAGTCACGTGAATTATTTCAGCCTTTTTGGGCTTCATCAGAGATATGTACTAAAAAATTACTTTTTGAAAGGATAATAATTAAATATTACACTTACATATTTTTGAAATTTCCAATAACCCAAAAACAAACCCGTAAAGAAAACTTTTTGAAAAAATTGTCTAATACTTTTAATACATTTTGAAAGATGAAAACATAACTGTTTCCTTTCAATTTTGCGAAGTATTAGACAATTTTTTCAAAAAGTTTTCTTTACGGGTTTGTTTTTGGGTTATTGGAAATTTCAAAAATATGTAAGTGTAATATTTAATTATTATCCTTTCAAAAAGTAATTTTTTAGTACATATCTCTGATGAAGCCCAAAAAGGCTGAAATAATTCACGTGACTTATAAGATATTCTATTTCTCTAATACTGCCAATTAAACAAATCAATTTAATTGTAATAAATTTAATAACAGAGGTGCGTATAGTGTCTCATCCTAGAAATTATTTTCTCTTCTTTAAGTATGCAAGAAGCACAGCATTACAATAACACAAACTTAAAGTTATTATATGTTTATAAATTTTTAAAAAGCAATTTGGAAGAAAAAACGAAGATAATCCTGAAATTTATTTTTCAAATTTTTTCAGTTACTTTGTCTAAATTGTTTTACAAATTAAGTAGCTTTTTACTATGCTGTGTCACTTAAGCATTTCTATTCTTAACGTTAAAAATTTATAAATGATAAGTGATTTGTACTGTGAAATGAAATGTTTCTATGTGACGATTCTCATGTCTAAATACTAAACGAAATTATGAATCTGCCAAATTATAGAAATGAATCGAATATATATTACCTATTTAATTTAATGCCATGACATTTATAAATAGATAATTATGTAGTTTATTACAATAGTTTTTAAAAAAATGCCTTCAGGAAAGGTTTGAATATAATCTTTGATGAATTATTGTGCCAAATTTTCACTTTTTACGCGAGAGCTCACTTCGAAATGGCCAGTTGTTGAGTTACAGTCTTTTTCGTGCGTTTCGCATGTGTCTTTCTGTGATACTAGGAAGTTAGTTGTTAGTTATAGATCTTAGGATTAATTTACCTGTGCTGATTTTGAACTGAATTCTCTGTGTGTACATATTGATATATTATGATTATTAATTTTTTAAGCGAAGAGCGAATGTGATTGTTAATAATTTGTTTTTTTTTTTGTATTTATTTAAGCAGTTATCCTAATTTTCAGTTTAATAATAATTGCAGTGAATCTCGCTGTATTACATTTAATCAAAATATTTGTGAAAGTCTATTTGTTGTTCACAAGTAAGTGTGTAGCAGCATTATACAAACTAGGACAGTAATTAATTCTGTGCCTTATTTTCAAATTGGTATGTGACTAAATTGCCAAAGAACGATTTATTGATGAAAATGTCAAAAGAAGTTTGTTAAATTTAATAATAAGCAAACACGCAAACTCAAAATTACAATTGAATTTATCTAATATACATTTTGAATGAGTTCCTCTATTTTAAATATAATTGCGTGGTTGTTTATTTAGTAATTAACAAACGACAGTGTTTAACTGTATGTGCCAAATATTATTATTAATTGTAGACAGAATAGTTGTATACTTTAATATATTATTTTTTTTGTAAATAGGAAGATAGCTCTGATTGTAAAAATTGTTTTCATTGTCTATACTAGTCCTAAGTTTGTACTGTATGTAATATAATAAATAATAAATGTTAACATTTTTCTCTTTGTATGCAATCATTTATACAGTAAATGTAATTCGAAGAGCAGTCAGTGGAAATTAAATTAGATGTGCCACTCTAAACTACAATGCGTCTAATAGCGTTTTCGATTGACTGCACTAGTGCGCACTCAGAGTATCTTCATCTCGTTTTATTACATGATGTTAAAAAAAGATGCAATTACACCGAGTTCAATCGGTGCAGATGAATCGAAAACGCTATAACTAAATGCAAATGCATAGACGTAGAGTTGGCCGAGTGAGGCAGCGCCAGGGTGGCCAACTTGGGCAATTTATCGCAAATTGGGATCTACATATTTTGATTTTGCGGCAAGGTTTTAATATTTGCGATGCCGTCATATGATCATCTTAAAAATACCCGTTATAATATCTTTATTTCTGATATTTAAGAACTCGCGGCTATTTCATTAATGGTTGGCACTAACTTGAAGTTTCGGTTCGCGGTCCTTCTATTGGACGAAAGTCTTCGGCCCAAATTCAGAAACCCTTACTTAGTGGAGTGCACGCTCAACTCACACTCAAATGTTATTTGAAATTGAAATTTGCTTTATATTTACTCGTATAATTAAGTTTATAGCAGTGGCGTAGTTGGGTGGCCAAGGGCCCCACTGCAAAAGGAAATCGGGGGCCCTAACCAAAATATTTTTCTAAGGTTTTTTTTTCTTCAAAAGAACTAGTGGCGCCATCACTTCGACATTAGAATAACTGCTTGTTCAGGATCAAACCAGACCTTGCCAATCCGACCTTTAAGAGTGCGTTACAGAGGAAACGGCTAAAAGTCGCGTGCCGGGTTCGGCTCTTCGCTGGACTTTTGTCTTGAGATTGTAATTTTAAAATTTGGCCACATACTCAAAGTTGTCTTGTGTAGTAGTACTAAGGGTACATACTTTCATATGTATGTACAAAAATGTTAATGGCTGTAATTTGCTAGTGTACTGAAATTACTTACTGTTAGCTGAAATTGTCATGCAGGAACTAGAAAAAATTTAAAATTTAACTTTACGTAGCGTCGATGATATTTTCTTGATTTTTCTTTCTGATAAAGTAGACTTTGTTTTAAGTAGATTTAACTCTTTCCATAATAGATTACAATTTACTGTAGAAAAACAAATTAACAATTCACTAAGTTTTCTTGATGTAAATACTATCAGACATAATAACAAATTAATAACGAATTGGTTTCATAAACCCGCGTGGTCAGGTAGATATATTAATTTTCATTCGTACACATCCAAAAACTATAAAATTGCAACAATTATTTCTTTAACAGATCGAGCTGTTTTCCTTTCAGATAAACTTTTCATTCATGATAATTTAAATTTAACAAAGAAGACTCTTGTTCAAAATTCTTATCCAGTAAATCTTATAGAATTAGTAATTAAAAATCGTGTTAAATATCTACAAAATTCAAAAATCTATATATAAAACAAACTTCAAACAAAATAGTTATTTACGAACCGAGTGCGGGAACACATTTTAATTGGTTAAATTTAAATTGGAAATACGTTCATATATATAATTTCATGTCATGGCAAACCAAAAATCTAAAATTAAGCAAGCCATGCTTCAGTATTCAAAAGACGATGCTGTCAAATTTATTGGAATTTTTTGACGATTTCTCCCTTTTCTGGGCCTGTTAATGAATGAAAGTTGTTGTAAAATGGTATTTTATAAATTAGATATTATTATTATCAACACTGATTTATTTAAGAATGCTCCAAAGGGCCAGTGTTTTTGACGTGGCTCCTGGTCTACTCGACCGGGAAACACTGTTTCCCGGTTGACTATTTCGTGCGTAAAACAGTAACTAGATGGCGATGAGTTCAAAAAAATACCTTACCTTACATTGAACGACTATCCATACAACACATTTAAACATATTTTCAAGAAACGCAATTTAATTTTAGCTAGCAAATCTGTAAACAATTTAAATATTATTTTCTCAAATTTAAAAACCAAAACACCAATACTAAAAAAACCCAACGTGGTTTATGAAATTCAATGTTTAAATTGTAATTCATGTTATATTAGAGAAACAAACCAAAATTTAAAAAAAAAAAACGTCCAGACCAACATAAATATCATATCCAAAAAAATAATCAAAATCATTCAATGCTTGTAGAACATTCATGAGAAAATGACCATAATTTTTATTTTGAAAATACTAGTATTTTATACTGTGAGTGTAATATTTTCAAAAGGCGCTTTATAGAAATGTGTAAAATAAAACTGTCATCGAATTCTTTATTTTTTATTTTTTTTCTTTATATATAAAATTAGACGTACAGTACATTGTACATAGTGATCTAATATACAAACTTAAACATTAAATAAACAACTAATACGTTTTATAACATTAATAATACTTAAAATTTGCATTTTAAAAATTACGTCCTAACTTTTATTTTCTTTGCACAATTTTCAATAAATTTTTTCAAATTTGTTCCACTTAAATTATTCCAATCTTGAATTGCTTTCGGAAAAAAAGAAAATTTATGAATGTTAGTTTTCGAAAATGGAATTTTATAGATGAAGTTATGATTTTTTCTAGTGCTCGAATCATTTATTTGTAATTTAGTTAGAAAATTGTGCATCGAATCAACTTTGAAATGAATATAACAAAATAATTTTAATCTTGCTTCTTGTCTTCTAGAAGATAAAGTTTCCCAATTTAATTCCTGTAGTATGCGTGAAACAGATGAAGTTGTTCTATGGTCATTCATAATCATAACATACCGAGCCGCTTTATGCTGCAACATTTCTAGATCTTCAATTAAATATTGTTGGTGTGGATCCCAAACTTCGTGTGCGTACTCAACTTTAGGACGGATATATGTCATATAAGCTTTTTTAAGTACAGGTTTTCCAGAGTCTTTAAGATTTCTTCTAATGTAATATAGTGATTTATAAGCTTTTTTTAAGATATTCGGAATATGACTACTCCAATTTAAATCATTTCTAAAGGTCACTCCTAGATATTTACACGTATATGTTAGTAATTCATTTCCTAATTTCTATGGATGGGTCTGAAATAATTTTGTAATACCAAACGATACTGCAACACATTTCTTTGTATTAATTTCCATTTTATTTTCGTCACACCACATATGAATTTTGTCTAAATCTTCCTGGAGTAAAATCCAATCTTCTGTATTTTTTCTTTTATTATAAATCATCGGCAAATAATTTCGTTTCGCAACTTAAATTTTGTGAAATATCATTTATAAATATAATGAATAATATTGGCCCGATCACACTACCTTGAGGTACTCCAGAAGTGACAGTCAGCTCAGATGAATAGATCTAAAATCTATTCTAATTCTCTGCTTCCTGTCCTTAAGATATTCGTTTATCCATTTTACATCTCGCATATCACACCCCAAATTTTGTAATTTTCTTATAATAAGATCACGAGGAACTTTATTAAAGGCTTTTGTAAAATCGATGAAAATTACGTCTACCTGTCCCTTATCATCAACTATTTCTGCCAATTCAGTATGAAAATGTATCAGTTGAGTAACACAGGAAAAATATTTTCTGAAACCATGTTGATTTCTTTTAATAATATTATGTTTATCACAAAAATATTGAAGATAGTTCGTAAGAGGTTTTTCTAAAATTTTGCATACTATACATGTTAAACTAATTGGACGATAATTATTGCAATCAGATTTATAAACAGGTAGAACTATTGATATCTTCCAATCATTGGGCAAAATATGGTTATTAATGCTAACTTGAAACAAATGAGTTAAATATTTGGATACATAGTATCCTCCTATTTGTAAAACTTCAGCCGTTATATTATCAATACCCGGAGATTTATGTGATTTAAGCTCCTTAATGACATCTGCAACATTTTCTCGAGTAATATGAAACATGTTGGAAACTTCTAACCTTTGATTTTCATTAAAATCTAGAACGGTATCAATTTTTTCATTAAAAACACTGATAAAGTACCTGTTAAATTCCTCCACTGTATCGGTTAAGTTTTCCAAAATACGTCCATTTTTTTTTAATCAAAATTTGAGAAGTTAATAAATTAATAAACGTACAGATTTTGCAAGTTTAAACGATATATTTTGCAGTTTTCTAGA
Source organism: Dorcus parallelipipedus (assembly GCA_958336345.1). NCBI lineage: Eukaryota > Metazoa > Arthropoda > Insecta > Coleoptera > Lucanidae > Dorcus > Dorcus parallelipipedus. Next base: position 8,844,527 of record OY284478.1, on the reverse strand, counting down.
TTTTTTAAATAGATCTGTCAATTTTTAACATTTATTAGGATAAAAAATTTTGTTATGTTAAAAAACAGATCTACGTTATGTTTAAAATTAATTTTTAGACTTTATGCAAAAAAATCTCCAAAAATGCTCATTTTTTCATAAAATTTTCAACCCCGAAAAGTGCCCTCTTTCCGGAATCTCCATTTTTACAGGATTTTTAAGGTTTAGTTTGGGTATTTTGTATTTTTTATGTTGTGCAAGTTGTGGTGAATAGGTGAGAAGTGATTGTTTAAATGACGGAAAAGACCTACAGCTAGGAATGTTGTTCCAATAATTAAAATAAAAAAAAAGATCGATTACTTTTTCAGTTTCTATTAACAACCTCGTTTCTATTCACAACCTTGTTCATTTTGATAACTTTTCCTATATTTTTTCACTTCTGAAGAAGCTATCAAACGATAGCGAAACTTAAAGCTAAACGTGCGCTATTTAGTGTCCGTTTAAAAGAAGTTTTGGTACACGCTCCGCAAAATGGTCGCTTAGGGGACTATTTTCAGAACGAAAAACGTATCTCTAGCAACCTCAATCGTCATAGCAACACTTACAGCCGTTTGCACCGTACAGCCAAAAAGTTTTTCTTTATTAAGTTAAAGAAATCGCTTTGCACCGCCGCGCCGCTCGCTTTTTTTAATGTTCTTAATTAAGTCAAACTCAAGTAAAGATAAATGTGTCAATAGCGCAACATGCAGTTTTTTTTTCTGAATTTTTTGACCATGTTAAATTTTGAGCATTGACTGTGGCAATGACATTCAGGCCTATGATGTAACATGGGTGTTAAGATAACATTTAACAGTTATCTTAACTGCACTTGGATACACCTTATTTAAATGCATCGACAATTTTTAGTCCAAATGCTTGTCTTAGGAATGAGAAATCTTTAACAAAAAAAAACATTTCAATAAGTAAACGACAATTGAGAAAGGATGCTCCTGAAGAAAGAATGTATGTGATGAAAACAGTTGGTGGACCCCTCGTCGTTCTGATTTCTTATTTTTATTTACTGTGAAACAACTTACAGATCATTATCAAATTCTAGTTCTACTTCTAATTTTTGCAATACATATAGAGCACTTTCTTTTTGTAAACGAAATCTCCGAAAAAAAATCCTAGAGTCTAAATGCCTAAATCATCTTCAAAAATATTGTAATCTTCTGCATTCATCCTGTCCAATTTTTATCTGGATTTATCTGGATTTCACAAACGTCACTTCTTCACAAATCTTCTTTTTTTCGAAATATTATGCCACAGAAATCTTTTTTTGAGTACCAAGCGATACATTTTGCAATAACTTATTGGATCCTACTAAAATCTTGTCTAACATGTCCAACAATTTCAAATTAGAACACTTTTTTAATTTTCGTACATTTAAATAGGTGCCACTTTTGGCCACACTAAGAATTGCTCACCGGATCTGTCCTGCTTATATTTGGTGCACATGCACAAACTATTGGCGCAAAAAGTTTTTTTTAGAAAAATCAATAATAAAAAATGTTCCCTATTTATTCGAAAATGAATTTCTTTTTTGTTTCTTTGTTAATTTTAAGCAAATGTAAGATATTTTGGAATCGCTGTAATATAGATTACCAAAGATACCACATTGCAATTAAATAAAAAATACGTATCGTAATAGTAGTTTATGTATCAAGTACGCAAAATAAGGTTTTAGGGCACGAATTTTAATTAAGGACGAGGCGACGAACAATTTATGATATTTATTAAAGCAAGTTTACAACAAGGCAGGCTCAATTTTAACATAGCAGCAGATAAATTAAATTAAATTAAATTAAAATCAAAGGTTGCATTCACTTCAAAAGTATTTTTGTAATAATGTTATTATTACAAAAATACGATACAATATCAGGATTTGCTTTCTCAAGATTATCTATAGGAAGAAGGCATTAATCTCTTCCGGGAAGCACAAATGAGCAGGTAAACTTACAGAATTGTTTTTATGATGTATTCCTAGAAAATCCAACTGTTTCCACAAATCAGTAGAATTTTTCAAGCAATTAACAGTACTCTCCGTATATGCTTTTTTCTCACCTCTGATACAATCTGTTAAACTATTACGTAATTTTTACTATAGTAAAGAAAATTGATACGACTTCGACTCGGAAGTCAGTTTCTGGAGATTGCTGCTTCAATTTGGAGATGCCTACTTGACTCTTACACTTCAATTCAAATATTTAAGGAAGAAGTTAACTTTTGAACTTTGATCAGAAGGCGAGTCGATTCTTGTACATTGTAGATTTGATTGAATTTGAAGAAAAAGTCAATTTTTGGACATTGTTGCTTGCTTGCATTTGTTGTTTACTTGAATCTTCTTTTTCAATTCACACATTTTAGTGGGGAACTAGTTTTTGCGCATCGTTGATTTGATTGAATTTGAAGAGCAGGTCAATAGTTGAAGATTGTTGTTTCAATTTGGCGATCAATGCTCACTTGAGTCTACTTCTTCTTCAAACAATTGAAGAGGAAGTCTGCTTATGAACTTTGATCAAAAAGGCAAGTCAGTTTTTGCGCATTGCTGGTTTGATTGAACCTGAACAGCAAGTGAACATTGTTCCTTTAATTTGATGCTGTTCACTGAGCTTTCTTTCTCAATTCAAATGTTTTAGGGAGAAATCAGTTTTTGAAGTTTGAGCAAAAGGCGAGTCGATTCTTGTACGTTGTTGATTTGATTGGATTCGAAGAAAAAGTTAATTTTTGGACATTGCTGCTTGCTTACATTTGTTGTTTACTTGAATCTTCTTTTTCAGTTCACACATTTTAGTGGGGAACTAGTTTTTGCGCATTGTTGATTTGATTCAATTTGAAGAGCAGGTCAATTCTTAAAGATTATTGTTTCAATAGCTTTTGCGCATTGCTGGTTTGATTGAATCTGAAGAGCGAGTGAACGTTGTTCCTTCAATTTAGTGCTGTTCGTTGAGCTTCCGTTACCAATTCAAATATTTTAGGGAGAAATCAGTTTTTGAAGTTTGAACTTTGAGCAAAAGGCCAGTCGATTCTTGTACGTTGTTGATTTGACTGAACTTGAAAAGAAAATGAATTTTTGAACATTGTTGCTTCATTTTCCCTCGGGTGTTGTTTACTTGAATCTTCTTTTTCAATTCAAATATTTGAGTATCGCGCATCGTTGATTTGATTGAATTTGAAGAGCAAGTCAATTTTTGATTACTGTCGTTTCAATTTGGCGATCAATGCTTACTTGACTCTTCTTCTTCAATTGAAGATGAAGCCAGATCAAAAAGGAAGTCAATTCTTGCACATTGTTGGTTTGATTGAACCTGAGGAGCAAGTGAACATTGTTGCTTCAATTTGGTGCTGTTCTTGAGCTCTCTTTTTCAATCAGGTGTTGTTTACTTGAATCTGCTTTTACATTTCAAACATTTGAGTATCTCGCATCGTCGATTTGATTGAATTTGAAGAGCAATTCAATTTTTGAGTACTGTCGTTTCAATTTGGCGATCAATGCTTACTTGACTATTCTTTTTCAATTGAAGATGAAGTCAGATCAAAAGGCAAGTTAATTCTTGCACATTGTTGGTTTTCCAAGCTTCCCATTTTACACAATCGGCAGCTCTTGTTGCATTTAAATTCCGTACAGATCTTTTATACTCACTAAATGCCTTATTTTTCTTACGAATAAATTGTTTAATGTTGAATGTTATCCACGGAGAAAAAGGTTTTGTTACTCTTTTGGTTTGTATTGGAGCCAATTCATCAAATATTCACTTTAGAAATGCAATTAGAATACAAACAAAAATAAATTTCTTTGGCACAGTATAAACACCCTGTATAAACCATTTTGGTGGTCCTAATTCATGGCCACGGACTTTATATATTTTGGGTGAAGCCAATGTAATTAGATAATTATTTTGACTTTCATTAAAAACATCCTATAAAAAATTATTTCTTGATAATTGACTTACTTTCATGAAACGTAATAACGTCTTTTCTACCGGTTTCAATTTCTGTTTCAGTTGCCGACTCCTTTATACGAAACGTGGTTATAAACACCGTAAACGAATTATAGACATTGAAAGCAGTTTTATGCTATACTTTTACGGTCTAATAAAGCTCGGGGGATACACAACACAGTAAAGATAAAAGGTGAAACGAACAGAAATGGGAATTGGAAGATATCTTTCAACGTTGACGATAAAAGAGAACCTTAATCTAATTTTTCTCAAAACAATAAAATTGTAACGTGTTTACAAAGGGTTTTTCAGTGACGGGATTCATTCCTTTCAGCGCTTCCATGGAGGACATTTGAATAGTGTTGTACTTCCATCAATAATGGTATTAACTGTACTTTACACAGAAGTAAAAATAATCTTAAATTTTTCACGATATCTGTGTTTTATTTTACAAACAAAATGCGTCGCTCTTAACCCAAGTTTCCATGAGTGGTTTTTTTTGCACCCGCGACGCAAAACGCCCGTGTTTGGTTTTAATTGCCCTTGTTATCACTGAATTTAAAAACCGTACCGGAATAAATGATTTAACAAACAACAAATATATATAAAGATACAAATCTGAATACAAATTACAAGCGCCTGAACACGATCAAGACAATTGGAATTCAATTCGACCGAGCTTACTAGCGATCCAGTGATCTCTCTTTATTTTACAAATAAAATGCGTCGCTCTTAACCCAAGCTTCCATGAGTGGATTTTTTTTGGCCCGAATTTTATGCTGTCGACTTGGACGACATTGGTTTCAACAAGACGGAGGGTGTCACATGTCACACTGCCAATCAGACAATTGATTTACTGAAAGAGAAGTTTGGTGAATCGATTATTTCCAGAAATGGATCAGCCAATTATTCTGCTAGTTTGTGCGATTTAGCACCCCTAGATTTCTTTCTGTGCGGTTATATTAAGTCTTTAGTTTGCGCCCATAAATCAGCAACATTACGGGACTTGCACACCAACACTGAACGTGTCATTGCTGATATTCAACCCAATTTATGTGAAAAAGTTAATTTGAGTTAAACGGATTCATTCCTGTCGGCGCTTCCGTGGAGGATATTTGAATGATGCGTTCCATCAATAATGGTATTAGCTGTACTTTACACCGAACAAAAATTATGATCCTGAATTTTTCACGATATCTGCGTTTTATTTTACAAACAAAATGCGTCGCTCGTAATGAAAAACCCTATAGTACAAACAGTTCACTTAAATATGAATTGTTTCACATAAGTTACTAATTATGCTAATTCAGATGTAATTAAGTATTTCGGAATGCTTTAGAAATATTACCGAAGTTTATTCTTTTACTTCCAACTAAATAAATTGGATTATTCACGTTTTTAAATAGAAAGTTATCGATGCTCATGTAAGCACTCACAAATAATAATAACGCTTTTGTTATTGTTACTAAGCGAGGGTACTAGCTTGTTGTTTCATTTTCTTTCTTGTCTATCTTTACTGATTAAGATTCTTAATAATAGCTTTACTAATTAAGATTCTTAATAATAGCTTTACTAATTAATTATCAACAGAATTAAATGAATATATTTTCACCTGCTTTTTTTGGTTTCGCTTGAGATGCCAGTCCCTTATTAATTTTTTGCAGATTCAAAGTAAAATTTCCTTCGTTTCCTTGAACTCCACTAAAATCATTGCGCACCGTTACAGAAACGGCCTGAAAATGTATTTCCTGCAAACAGATTTGTTGACATTAAACCTCCCTGTGTGCACAGCCTTAGCTTACTTTGGTTGTGATAATATAGAAACACAAAGCAAATTAATCCTTTGCCGTCCTTTCCGACCTACACAAATTTACTTCTCAGAAATGAGTAAACTTACGGAATACGGTGTAGGTAGCAAGGTTTTATAAATATTCCATGTCTTTCTGCTAAAAGAAAATTAGAAAATGCAAAAACGTTTCACATTTTTAATCGATTTAATCAACGACCACAACTAGAACGTTTTCCAAAGTCTTGTTAAACGCCAATTTAAAAAGTCCCACTTGGGAAAACGCGACTGGAAAACTAATCGGTATAAGTAGCCTCTCAAAAAATCAATACCTAATATCACGCCTAATGTGTTTCCGGTAATTGAGGCTCGAACTTTTACGAGCTCGAATTTATTTACTTGAGCAAAGTAAATAATTGTCGTAACCGCGAATGTTGGGAGGTTGTGTTTATTTTTGTTAAGTTAAGAGAGTTGCTCAAATGATATATTTTAGTAAAATAATAAAAATGTACACAGGCAGAGAAATTGGAAAGTAAACGCTTGTAATGTTGACATTAAACTTTGTCGAGTTTATAATATTTTTGTCAATACGAAATTTTGTGATGTATGAAATGATAGGTCTTGTGATGCGCCCACTAATTAAGTAGTTATTAATTAATCCTGACAAGTAAACAGACCATAATTTTGAATAAGCAAATAATAAATATGTGTCAACAGAAATACGATTAAGATTTATTGCTAAAGCATGCGGGGTTCGTCGCCCTAACGGTCTGATCCTCCAGCTGTTGTTATCGGTAGTGGCTTTTACGGAATTTATTCCGCGCTGAAGTTAATTTTTATATTATCTAATTATGACCCACTCGTCGGATGTAATCCGCCGCTACGCTGTGATAACCTGGTTCTTTGTTTTGGTGGGGCAGTACAATAGCTTTCTAACAAGGAAAAAGGCAAGTTGATAATGAAACGCAACAATTAAATTTAAGTAATTATTTATTAAAAAAAATTAGATTTGGGCCAAAAAACTCCTGCTCTCCGACTCTATGGAACCAGAGAACGTGAGCGTAAAAAACCCTGTCGTTGAAAATCAATACAATTAATCAAAAATTACGATTTCCAGAAAATACAGTGTGATTCGTTTAACAGTTTTCACCTTCGGGTATCGGCGCGATCTCTTAACTTCCGATTCACACCGTTGGTGGCATAATGTTACACAGATGTTTTACTAGAGAGTTCAACTCCTGACTTATCAATAATTAATTGAGTTTCAAATGTTCGAGTCTTAGTACAGCGTCTGTAACTCTGCTGGTATTCAAAGACTTGTTCGATTCAATAAACCAACGCACAAAGTGCCTCTGTGGGGCGACAGTGTACTTAATTAACGGAGTTAATTCATGAATTAATCAGATGTTTTGGGCAAAGTATGTGATACCTGTCGCCTTCAGCGATCAATCTGCAGCAATCACCAGTTTTTCACGGACTCCCTCTCCCTTTTGGGAGGTGTTGTATTAACCCTATCTCTAATCAGCCTAATTAATGGACACGTGCAGTGAGCCGATACTTCTTCTGCTACGCGATCCCGAGCGTTAATGTTATTTTGAGAGCGGCGCTTTTACCCAATGCCTGGCCTATACAGGACTCTCTGTTTGTCGCTCGTTCGTCGTCTAACTAGCTAATCAATTTAAAAGCGCAAGGTCCCAGATCGACTGTGTTCGGCACTACACTATGGGTGTTTATGGCCTTTCAGTATCGAGGCAATTGCTTCTAATTAACCGACGAATCTCTCAGCCAAGACAACAGTTTTACCCTCCTACATATACAGGGTGTGAAAACCTTTGTCAAGAAAATGGCCAGGAATGTTTTGCAAATTGTTTGGTTTACGATTTGCCTGAAAGAATTCCCCCATGATAGACTGATTTCTAAAGTACACCGTATTGGAAGCCCAATTAGATGTAGGGAATAACAAATTGCCGTTGATTAATTAAATTATCGAACTCGGCTACTAATTACGAACGCTGACCAATCAAAATTTAAAATATGGAAGCCACTAGTTATTTTTAATACTCGCTCCAAATGATTAAAGTTACCTAAGTGCAATGGTAATAATGAACTTTACTGACTCTTTAGACACTAATGAATGCAAATTAAATTATTCTCACGCAATTTGTGCCACCAAAGCTGCGATGGAGAGATACAAATAAATGCAAATTACCTAACCGCGTATCCCGTGGAACACTCACGCACTTCGTGCACTCTGATTTAAAGCACCCGCGACGCGAAACGCCCGTGTTTGGTTTTAATTGCCCTTGTTATCACTGAATTTAAAAACCGTACCGAAATAAATGATTTAACAAACAACAAATATATATAAAGATACAAATCTGAATACAGATTATAAGCGCCTGAACACGATCAAGACAATTGGAATTCAATTCGACCGAGTTTGCTCGCGATCTAGTCATCTCTCCTGTTCCCTTTTCGTGCAACTTTCAATGAAAACAATTAAAACCCACCCCTTATTATTAATTTATATTATTAATTTTATATCTTTGCTCAAATTTGAAAATTGTTATGTTTACTTCTTCTTTAACTTTATCGTCGACCCCTGTGAATAGATATTCCGATCCAAATATTCCTGGTGTGGGTGATGTGATGAAGTGTATGAAAAAAAGAAGACCCTTCGTCTAGAGCCTCATAGAGGGATAGAAAAGCTCTAAAGGTAAGGCTGTAAAGAGATGCTTTGCTCCTGAGTCCTTGGACTACCCTATCAGGTAGGAAATACTCTCTTGATTTTTTGACTTAAACGTCAAATTGTGGCCCCTATTTAAAGCGTGTTTTTATAATACATTCCTTAAATTATGTGTTTAAGTCACCTGTACAGTTCCATAAGCCCGAAAGTACCTCCCTCCAATTTCTTAATAAATGACCATGTAACTAATATAAGCATTAATATTGTGACGATTTTAAGGGTTCTATTAATTTTTATTTTAAAACAAAACACGATATAGTTAATAAACTAATTTATTTAAAAGAAATACCAATTTATTTTTATAACTTACTCTATAACAATAATTTATTTACAAGCTTATGTATAATTTATTTGAACAGCCCTAGCCGAGCGAAAGTGTAACGCGAACTTTAATCGGAACTGTCCAATGCCGAATTGGTTACATTGTATAGCTGCTGGCTTTTATAAGCCAGGGCTGGTTGTACGTGAACTTTCGCGAAGGATTTCAGAGTGTCTGTTCTATTCCGCCGCCGGAATTCTCCAGGCTGTCTGCAGAAGCGTCTAGTCTAAGACGCGTCGGCTGTGACGCAAGAGACAGACTGACGCCGGCTGGTGTCGACGAATCATTACAATATTTTTTATTAAAAAATGACGGAAAAGGAGAAATGATTAAAAGCCTAATTTTTTTTACACCGCCTTAAAAATGTGCCTATTTCTTAGACATTACTGCTTATTTGCCAGCCCAATTCAAGCTTTCTAAGTGCCTAAAAATCCGGGCTTTAATTATAACAAGTCCCAAGCTCATCATGATATTTGCTCTAATTTTACAAGTCCAAGTTCGAGATTTATCGGTATCTGCACATCAATCGCGTTCTGTGATGACGAAGACGATTTTCCCCAACTATAACGCATTTGAAATCCGTTCCTTTTAATTTAAAATGAACCAAAATGTGTACGTTCTTGTTTTCTTCACCTTCGACGACTGGCAGTTATCATCATATGTTTGTCCTGGTGCTTTTGACAGATTAGTAGATCTTCTAATGATGACTAAACACACCATCATTTGCTTTTAATTATTTCGTATCATATTTGTTTAAGGTACACGAATTGTTAATATTACTTTATTTTAATTTATACGCACCATAAGTAATTGCTTTTCTAACTCCTCAAAAGAACTCTCATTTTCAGGACCTACCTTATCACTAATGATATTGACCGAGTTGTAAACATGTACCTGAGCGGCACAAACTTATCATTCGCAATTAATCGCCTCACGTCGAGCGGTTTCGACTCCGGTAAAACGTGTGGGCGTAGAAATCTCAGTGCGCTCCGGTGTTCCGGGCAGACCCGTTATTCCCGACGCTTTGCTCACGGGAAGAGGTCGTGAAGTCGATTTACCCCTTACGCACTACAAGCCTCTTTCCACACAGGAAAGTTTTACATTCGGTTCACGTCTGCTACCCACCCGGAAACTTTACGGAATAAATTTCCGGAGTTCCCGTCGTTTGCACTTCGCTGGTTGGAAGGTGAGTTGCAATTAATTAGATTATAAAGTTTAGGTTGAAGTTTGTAATTAACGCGGAACGGGATGACGTATACGAACAAAGTAGTGTGGAGGAAGTAAACATTTACTTTGCGGAGCTGCACTTAATGTTTTGAAAATTTATGAGGCAATTCCAGTTAGGTACAATAATTACATCGTTGTTTTAAAATGCATGTACTGATCTATATTCAAATCTGAATTAACAAAGAATACCTGTTGTTTTCATTGAGTCTGGCATGCTATTCACAAATGATTGTTTTAAGTTAACAAAAAATTCAAAAGATCTTTCAAAATGTCATTGAATTTAACGAATTGCAGACAAACATTAATTCAGTTCATAATTGGAAATTCGATTTAATGGAAAATGTTTTCGTATTGAGTTTAGGTTTTTCCGTCGCAAATTAAAAATCGGGTTTTCTATTACAAGATAAATATGACATGAAACAGAAAATATTCAAACTAAACCCTGATATTTTCTTTGAATTGAAACTCATCAAATGCGCTTGTAACGAGAACTGGAAACGATTAATTCTCGAATTTGCAAGTGCAATTCAAAGCTATTTAACGTCCAGATAGCTTACTTTGACTAACGTTTCCGTTTTATTTCTTCGGGGTGTTTGCTTAATCGAGGACCTTTGCCAACTTCAATAGTAATGCTGCAGAACGTATAATTTCACTACAAAGAGAATTCGTAATTAAGTTACTTTTTACCAAACATTGCTGCCCTGTCCCTGTATTTTACTATAATGCCTTGTACGAGTATGTAAGATTATTACTTCGTCTCGTCGGATTATTTTAGGCCTGAAAGTAATTCTACGTGGCTAAACGTCCGCCGGCGGAACCATTCACTGTATTACGAAATTCGGATCTAAGTAATCTTGGCCCACAATTTCGCCGAAAGTTCAACTGATTTGCGCAAATATAGTGGAACTTTACTTTAAAAATTAATAATACCACCGAATGGCGGACTTTATCGAATAAAACACTTAATCCGCCGTTCTGATACTGTGATGTTAAAGTTAGTTAAAATTAAAGTCATTCTACAGTTTTATTTACAATTTCGAAGTGAACATACATCCTGTTTAAAATGAGGGCACCTTCAATTCTTTTGAAGAATCTAGCAAGTGTTTGAAATTGGATAGGGATGAAAAAAGAGACGCAAGATCAATGAACTCATTTACCATTTTTGTTTTATATCAAATTTTGTAACTGTATCATGTATTTAATGACCCTATTGCTGCCGCTAAAAATAAAACATTAAAGTAAAGGCGTATCTCAAATATTTTCAATAAGAATAAAGATATACGTGTATCAAAGGCGGTAAAGAATTTAAGACAAATTCAAAGGAAAAGAGAAATTGTAAATAAGCACAGTCACGAGTACAGAAAACGAGCCATGTCTTGAAACTAAAATGCCCAAAATCTAGCTGTGTGGTCGTACTTCGCGATTTAAAAAAATGTAACTATAACTAGCAGGCGGGTGCATAGACTCAAAATTAAATTCTACAGGTGTTTTGTTCACCTGCACAGTAAAAAATATTTAGTTAATCTGACAAGACAGGTCCACTAAAATTTTTAGTAAAGTTTACAAGAGTCTGTAGAGTTCTCTTAATAAATTAAAACGTTGCAAATATTACTACAAAAATATGTTTGAATTAGATTAAAATCGTATTTCTTTTACTTTTACAAGAAGTTAAAACACCGTGTTGACATATATCGTTAACATAATAAAGGTTTTTTGTTAATTTGTGTAAATTACAAAAAAGAAACATAGATCTTGCACCGATAGTGGGTATATATACTATACTACGATGCAAAATTACATTTTTTATGTGTTGAATATACCATCAAATGAGATTAAACGGCAATGAGTTGTTTGTACAAAATATTTAGTAAAAAGGAACACGATAACGAAATGTGCTACACCTCCTTCTCGTTCTTTTAATATCTAGTGTCGTACCTGATGGATTTTATTGTTGATGGAGTCGATTCTTAAAATCGTTCATTAAAGAACTTATTGGATTGATGAAGTAGTTTACTGAAGAGGTCTTAAAATCAGGACCTAGGAACCCAAAATCAAAATGAACTGCCTCTCCTTGCCTTTCCTTCTTGATGAATTTCAATGCAAATTAAATGGAAATCATTCACAAAAATTCTTCAAAGCTATTAAATCTTTATTAAAGAATTCATTGGATCCAGGTTGTTCATGAAGAGATCTTAGATTGAATCTAAGGAACACGCAACCGAAATGAACTACTGTTTAGTGTAAAGAAGATTTCGCTGACGAGTTTCAAAATTAGTATCTAGTATATTTTGATTAATTTCAAAGTCGCTTCAATCGAAATGATTCGCGAATGATTCTTTTGAACTGGACCTTGAAGTCGTTAATTAAAGAATCTACTGAAGCACATTAGTTTACTGAAAAAGTGACTTCTTTGTTGTTCTCTTGCTGACTCTCTTCGTTGTTATCTTCTCTTTTAGAGCCTAGACATTTTTCAGAACTGCATTTTGATATTGTTCATTAAAGAATCAGTTCACTAAAGGAGTTTCAAAATTAGGAGCGAAACAAACAGACTTTTTCGTCGTTCTTTTAGTATCTACTGGTAGTACTTTTTTCTTGTAATTTCAGAATCGCTTTTCGTTGCTATCTTCTCTTTTAAAGCCTAGAGATTTTTCAGAACCGAATTTTGATATTGTTCATTAAAGAATCTCTAATTCACTAAAATTAGAATGTAAGGGACGAAACAAATTGACCTTTTTGTCGTTCTCCTGATGTCCAGTTTTTTTTTATTATTATTAATTTCAGAGCTGATTTAATTGAAATGATTTGCGAAAGATTCTCCAGATCTGGACCTTGAAGTCGTTCATTAAAGAGTCTACTGGAGCAAACTAGTTCACTGAGAAAGTGACGTTCTTGCTGTCTCTCTTCGTCGTTACCTTCTCTTTTAGAGCCTAGAGACTTAATTTTGAAGTTGTTCGTTAAAGAATCTCTAGTTCACTAAAAGAATCTCGAAACTAGGAGTGAAACAAACCGACTTTTTCGTCGTTCTTTAAGTATTTACTATTTTTTGGATTAATTTCATAGTCGATTCCATCGAAAAATGATTTGCCAAAGGTTATTCGAAACTGGACCTTGAAGTCGTTCATTAAAGAATCTCCTAGAGCAAATTAGTTCACTGAAAAAGTGACTTTCTTTGTCGTTCTCCTGCTGTCTCTTCATCGTTATGTTCTCTTCTAAAACCTAGAGATCTTACAAAACTGAATTTTGATGTTGTTAATTAAAGAATCTCTAGTTTACTGAGGAGTCCCAAACTTATGATGTAAGGAACGAAACAAATTGACTTTCTTCTCGATCTCTTGGTGTCTAGTTTTTTTTTTTTTTATTATTATTATTTTAAGAGATGATTCAATTGAAATGATTTGCCAAAGATTCTCCAGAACTGGACCTTGAAGTCTTTCATTAAAGAGTTTCCTGGAGCAAACTAGTTCACTGGAAAAGTGTCGTTCTTTATCGTTCTCTTGTTGTCTCTCTTCGTCGTTATCTTCCCTTTTAGAGCCTAGAGATTTTTCAGAACTGAATTTTGAAGTTGTTCATTAAAGAATCTCTAGTTCACTAAAATATTCTCGAAATTAGGAGCGAAATAAACTGACTTTTATATTTAACTACCAGCGATCATTTAAATTAAGTAAATTTAATGCGAAATCTTTGTTACCAGTGACTAAAATTATTAAAATTAAAGTTTACATTTTGGCCCACTAATAGTTAATTTAACAAAACATTTTTTACTGTGTGCTTGCTCGCTTGCTTGTTCTCGACGTACTATTATATATACTTGTTCTCACTGTACTATTCAGTTCGCACGTAAATTCTTTTTTTAAATATATTTGCACCCTACCTAGAGGTTTTATTTTAAAAGCTTTAATGTTAGGTATCTCATTTCTTATTTTTAAATGAGTTACCTATAATACCTCTTTTGTCAATTGTATTTCACTATTTAATGATAATAATAATAATAATAATATGCCTTTATTCTATCACACACAATTTCACAAAGAAAATTTATTTATTGGAACATAATTAGTGGGCATGATAGAAGGTGGGCGGAGTTCAGAATGTGCCACAAGTGACCCCTCTGCTCTTCCACTCAACCCATAGTCGCAAATAAAAAAAAAATGCTAACTACAACATAACGGCAACAATCTTAACAACCATGCAACAATTCAATTTCTACATACACCAAACAACCGCAGAATTACACTTGAAGGAAAGAAGCAAAACAGAAACTAAGGGGAAGAAGGAAAAAGAATCAATTTCTCGATTTCAAAAGGTTAACCATGCGCCGTCTGAAGCTAAATTTCCTCAAAAATTTAAGTTGTGAAGGGATATCATTATATACTTTGGCCACGTTGTAAGAAAAAGATCTTTCAAACAAAATAGATCTATGAAAAGGAGGTGTCAACGTGCCTTTGAAACGTACATTCAAGTGATGTACATCCGATCTAAAAGATTTTTTTTCATACTAGGACATTTTTCTGAGATAATTTTATGAAATAAACAAGAGGAGTGTAGAAGTCTCCTATTAGACATATTCAACCAACCCGTACATGCTAAAGTATGCGAAATTCTTTCGAATTTTTTAATACCATAAATAACATAATAAGACATGAGTTCTGAATCAATTGGATACGATTACGTGAAATTAAATCAAGGCAGGCACCATATACGACATCACAATAATTGAAATGTGAGAGAACAATGCTTTCACATAACATAATTTTTAATTTACGCGTTAAATAATGTCTGCTGTTGAATAAAAGTTTCAAACTAGAATAAGCTTTTCGAATACACATAGAAATATGGCTAGTGAATCTTAAACTACGATCAGGGCTTAACCCTAAATCTTTAGCTTCATCAACAAACTTTAGTGTGGTGTTGCCAATACTGGGCGGTAAATCGCTAGAGGATAAAGTCTTGCTAAATAAAATAGCAACTGTTTTACTAGCATTAATAAGGAGATCATGCTTATTGGACGCTGCAGCCAACGATTGTAAATCCTTATTAATAAGATTAGTTGCTGATGGACAATCAAAGCGAGAAAACGAAAATAAAAGTTGAGTATCGTCAGCATATTTACAATTATTAATATAAGTACCGAAGTTGCAAGTATATATGTATAGTATAAAGTAAGGGTCCCAAAATAGAGCCCTGTGGAACACCACTAGCTATGGCTGAGGAAGTAGAATATCTCGAATCGACACAAGTAATTTGCGTTCGGTTAGTTAAGTAACTTCTAAAGAATGAAATACAAGACTGAGAGAGTCTAATAAAATGTAATATGGCTAGTAAAACATTGTGATTTAGCATGTCAAATGCTTTACTGTAATCTAAGAGAACAAGAACACTGTTCAACCCTTTGTCAGCAGCAGTAAGTATGTTATCCGTAACGTCAAGTAAAGCAGATGCGCAACTGTGTGATGGCCTGAAGGAGGCAAAATATTAAATTTATCACAGTGAACATGTAATTGCATATTAACAATTTTTTCAAGAATTTTAGACAACGTCGGTAATATACTAACAGGTCTGAAGTGATTAAAGCTAGTAGGTTGTGAAACTTTCGCAATAGGTACCACAACAGCTTGCTTCCAACAATTGGTAAAATAATTGAGTAATAAACAAGAATTAATTATGTGAGTAATTTGGGGTAAAATTGTCGGACAACACGGTTTTAACATGTACGCATTTATACCGTCAGTACCAGTAGCCGGAGATTTAATGCTCTGTATAAGCTTCTCAAAACTATTTCATATTTACGTCACGTTGACATTAATATGTCAAATGAAATTCACTATTTGTGAAAACTCTTTCACGATATTGTAAATGAACAAGAACACAAACAGTTGAAGATACAATTTATCAGAAAACAACAATACTAATACTATGTAACACAATACTTATGTATAAAAAAATTTGAATTAGTTCAAAATTTCATTTCTGTTGAGGCAATCTCCCAAATATGTCTCCATATGTCGAACATAATTTTGGCAATGTTCTTGCGTTATAGCTTTTTGCATACAGTTGTTCTTCATTCGTGGGCTGACTTCTCTTTATGTTATTTTTCCATTGGCTAAACAGTTCTTCAATGGGATTTAAAAAAGGACTGTACCGGGGAAGAAAAACTGAAACATGTCCCTGAGCTCTTATCAGTTGTTGAATTTCGTCCGTTCTATGAAATCTGACGATGTCCATTACAAAATATTGCGCCTCTTATATGATCTTCGCCTAAGTAGCCAATTAAAGTTGTCAAAAATTCGTCTGTATTGTATAGCCTACCTTGTACGGTGAATAAATATAATGAATTAATACACATTACAGCAGCAATGCTTACCACTAGGTGTGGATTTTGCTTCAACAATTTGGTTTTTATTTGTTTTAGTGTCAAGGTGCAATCCTCATCAATCTGCAGATTTCTTCTTGCTCCTCTTCAGTAAATTTTTTGGGGCGATGCCCAACTCTTCTCTTATTCACCTCGTAGATTATTTTGTACGCCCGGTAAATCTTTCTTACAGTGTTTGGCAATACATTAAATTGCCGAAGTACCATCATTCATTGCTCTTATAATAAGAGTACGTAGCTCGTTGGAGATTTTGGTATTTTGTCTTCTTTCAGCATTCATTATGATTTAATAATAAAATTGATTTGACAAATAAGGAAACGCTTCTGCCAAAAAAAAAAGGAAATTGTTTGACAAATACAGCACTCTGTTTAATAGAGATAAGAAATAGTTTTGAGAAATAGTGAAATGCAATTGACAAAAGAGGGAAACCAAAAGAGTATACCTCATATATTGATCGTCCTGATGGGTAAGATTGTAGTGCTTTGCCGTATATACAGTGCGGGACAAAATTATAACCGCACTTAGAGTTTAGTCTCGCTGAAAAAAGTACATTTTTCAAATTTTCGCGCCACTTTTCATTTATTTTTGTAGTTTTATTTGTTAACGTTGGAATGATAGACTCTCTTAAAAAAAATTTCTATAAAAAATTCCCAGCTAAATTCTCCCAACATAAGGCGAATTATGACAAGAATTTTAGTGAGGTTATAATTATGTCCCGCACTGTACCATATGCAAACATTTTATCCAATAAAATTCTATGATTTATAGCGTCAAAAGCCTTCGACAAATCAAAGTAAATTCCGGCAACTTTTTTTGAACACTCTAGATTTTCTAAGAAGAAAGTTAAGGAGTTATAAATAGCTAATTAATTTATTTATTGGGTAAGAATCCATACTCACATTTTGTGAAAATTTTATTAGAATTGAAATGTGTCATTAGTCTACAGTGTATTGCCTTTCCAAATATTTTTGAGAACGATGATAGTAAAGAGATAGGGCGATATTAATATCACAGTGATCGCCTTGTTTGTACATAGATTGGTATCACTTTGGCCTCTTTTAATTTAGAAGGAAATTTTGAAGGTTCAGACATTGTATTGATAATATTTGCAAGAGACTCAGCTATATATTGAGCGCATCTCTTAACAATTTTACTAGGTATCTGATCAAGACCTGAAGAAGACTTTGAGTGAATATTATTTATTACGAGGGCAACACTGAAAAAATATCTAGAATGCCATGTTTCCAAAAACAAATACAATTAATTTTTATATGACATTCAATTTCTAATGGTTTGCGTGTTGATTGTCGTTTAGTTTGTTCGATTTGCTATAAAAGTTTTTTAATTATCATAATTTAAAGATTTTGTGTTCACCCAAAAGTGAATTTGGCTAGAGAACATTTCCGGGCTATGATTTTTTACGATTTTAAATGTGAGGATCGGCTTAGAAATGCATTTGGCGAAGAAGCCCCATCTAAGGTAACAATTTATAATTGGTTAAACGAATTGAAAAGAGATCAGTCTTTTCTTAGCGATGAACTTCGTGAAGGACGCCCAAGAACTGCTGTTACTGATGAAAATATTACCGCTGTTCGAGCAATGCTTGAGGAAGATCGACGGACATCTTATGAATTGGGTATTGGTACGAGTGAAATTCAAAACATTTTACATCAACGTGAGAAAATTTTGTTGTCGATGGGTTCCACATAAACTGACTTCCGATCAAGAAGAACAACGCATTGAATGGTGCAGAGAAACTCTGGAAAAATTCTTCAAATTTGGTTTGGAATATCATCACAGGCGATGAATCTTGGATTTATTGTTATGGTCCTGAAAAGAAAAGTCCATCGGCTGAATGGATGGGTCTTTCGAACAGAACCTAGGCGGACACCTCTACAAGACTGACAGGGTCATGAAATTTATGACAAAAATTTAACATTCTTCACAAATCTACTTCTCGGACACTTGCAAAAAGTCAGATATCTTTTTCCGTTTATTTAGAAGGCTGACAAGAGCTCTCAGTGCAGCTTTTGCTTATTTCAACCCTAACACTCCTTATATAGAATAGATTCCCCTAAATCAGTTCCTTTGATGTTTTGAGTTCTAATTTCGGTGGCAAAATTTAATTGTAAAGAAACTAAAATTAGCAGTTACTTTCAAAGTAGGTAGAATATAAGTAAAATTAATTAGTATGCTGCTGTTCACTGAAAAATGTTCTTTTTCTCAGAAACTCGCTAACGTTTATATAATTTTCTTAAAAATAAACCTACTCGAAGAAAAGACAGTGACTGCAATAAATGCAAATTAATTTCATTCTTCTGACGAGAAGAAAACGCGAATGTAAACAGCATGACAAAACATCTGTCTTTCACAAGGGTTGCACGAATTAAAGCCAACTTAAAACCCCAGTAGCGTGCGGCACATTATTTTATCAATCGACCAGGTATTATCGCTGTCAGATCACTTGGTGGTAATTAGTTCTAACTTGGTGGCGTGTTCCCGGGCCGATAAATAAGACCCGAAAATGAAGTACACACTTCAGAAGTAAGGTTTCTGAATCGATTCGGCTGAAAGCGCTAATATAAATCGCCCCGGAGCGGGCTGTTAAAAAGGACGGCAGGGAACAATTAAACTGATAGAACCGCCGTTAAAGCTGTTCTGATTGAATTATGAGGTGAGATGAAAGTGTGCTGCAGAAAGTAGATAGAGAAAATAAAATGAAAGAAAAATGTGAAATTTAATTGAAACAGAATTATTTATTACTTTTATCCACTATCACATTATACTCCACACTTATGAAGCATTTTAAGTGACCTATTATCCACTAGTGGATAATAATAAACAACGTACCAAAGCAACCAGTAGGTATGACAAAGCCTGTCACGTACCATTTTACGAATATGAATAGTTTTTCATTAAATTTCGCTCATTCTGATTGCATAAATGTGGTGATAAATGTGTGGATAAAATGTTGTATTGCTTGTGTGTTTTAGATGCATTTTATCCACTTGAGAAAATTCTATCTAAAACACTTATACAACAAAAAACTATTATTAGCAAATTGGCAGAATTATTCAAATTGTTTTCTTAACTATTTTTCTTCTCTGAAAAAAAAAATACCGTAGAGTTAGTTGTATGTTTGTGCATTTAATCGTGAAAAAAATTGGATTTTCCTATAAAATAATTTCATAAATTAATATTTCGACAAAAATTTGCTCTTCATATTAAGAACACCAGACAATTAATTATTTTTATAACGTGATACTTCCTAATTTGTTTTTAATTTTCATATAGACACCAGTGTAGTTATTTCAAACGTTTTGATGTCAGACTGTAAAACGGTATCTACTCCATGGGCTAGTGGAACCAAATCGTCTTGATGCCGATGAAGACAGAAAAATTCCCCTATCTTGAATTAATTGGCGCTTTAAATTATTTAGCTGCGACAACTCGCCCTAATATTAGCTCTGTTGTGGGTTATCTAAATCAATTTAATCATTGCTATGTGGAAGGCACACTGGATAGCAGCTAACCGAACGCTATGTTATCTTAGAAGAGAAACCACATCTACTGGAATTTTCCATATACCTGATTATAAACTCTTAATTTATTGGTTTTGTGGATGCCGACTGGGGAAATTTTCCTGTTGACTGGTTACGTGTTTGTTCTAAATGGAGACCTATTTTTTGGGAGTCGAAGAAGTAGAAGACCGTTGCCCTGTCAACCACAAGAGCTGAATACATGGGAATGGATGAAGCTACCAAAGGGAGGACCTATTAGAAGTAGAAGAAACAGAAGACCGTAGCCCTGTCAAACACAGAAGCTGAGTATATGGGAATGGCTGAAGCTACCAAAAAGTATATATTAGAACTGAATGATGAAGTCTCGGCAGAAAGACGAAAACTTTGAAAATGATGGGATTGAAAAATGTTGATAATGAAAACGCAACAATTAAAAATTAATTAATTATTTATTGTAATAAAATTGATAGGGAAAAAACTCCGCTTCCCCTCTTCTATAGAATCAGAGAAATTGAGTGTAAAAACCCTGGTCGTTAGAAATAAATACAATTAATCAAAAAATCACGATTTTAGGAAATATAGTGTGACTTTCGTAGTAGTTTTCGCCTTCGGGTATCGGCGCGATATCTTTACTTCCGATTCACACCGTTGGTCGTATAATGTTACACCGATGTTTTCTTGGAGAGTTCCACTCCTGATTTATCAGTAATTAATTGAGATTCAAAGTTAGAGTCTTAGTACAGCGTCTGTAACTCTGCTGGTATTCAAAGACTTGTTCGATTTAATAAACCAACGCCCAAAGTGTCTTGGTGGGACGACAGTGTACTTAATTAATGGAGTTAATTAATGAATTAGTCAGATGCTTTTGGCAAAGTATGTGATTCCTGCCGCCTTAGCGTTCAATCTGCAGGTAAATCAAAAGCAATCACCCAGTTTTTCAAGGACTCGCCCTTGGGGAGGTGTTGGAGTAACCCCTTCTCTAATTAACCTAATTAATTTAGGTCGATGGGTAGGGGACTTTCCCAGCTACTTCCGATCGCCTTGAGAGAGTGGCTCACATGCTGCCTTTGCAGATGTTAGAAAAATTAAGAGCACTCTACTACTCCATGGAGTTGTTTTGTTCCTGTTTGTAGTTTTCGCAATCGGGTATCGGCGCGATATCTTTACTTCCGATTCACACCGTTGGTCGTATAATGTTGCACCGATGTTTTCTTGGAGAGTTCCACTCCTGATTTATCAGTAATTAATTGAGATTCAAAGTTAGAGTCTTAGTACAGCGTCTGTAACTCTGCTGGTATTCAAAGTCTTGTTCGATTTAATAAACCAACGCCCAAAGTGTCTTGGTGGGATGACAGTGTACTTAATTAATGGAGTTAATTAATGAATTAGTCAGATGCTTTTGGCAAAGTTTGTGATTCCTGCCGCCTTAGCGCTCAATCTGCAGGTAAATCAAAAGCAATCACCCGGTTTTTCAAGGACTCCCCCTTGGGGAGGTGTTGGAGTAACCCCTTATCTAATTAACCTAATTAATTCAGGTCGATGGGTAGGGGACTTTCCCAGCTACTTCCGATCGCCTTGAGAGAGTGGCCCTTGGCACCTTTTTTCAAATCTCTCTCTTCGTCGTTCTTTTCGTCGGCTAAACCTATCTAACCACTAATTGCGCAAGGTCCCTTCGACTGCTTTTCCTGGTGCTACACTATGGGTGTTTTTGACCTTGCAGTCTCGAGGCAGTCGCTTATCATTTACCTGCAAACAGAAGACCGTAGCCCTGTCAACCACAGAAGCTGAGTATATGGGAATGGCTGAAGCTACCAGAGAATTAATTTATTTGCAAAAGTATCTATTAGAACTGAATCAAGAAAAGCCGAAGAATGTGCGAATTTACACACAGACAGTCAATGTGCTTTGAAACTCGCTGAAAATCTTTCTTTTCACAATCGTAGTAAACACATAGATATGAGACATCATTTTATTCGCGAAGTTATAAAAAAAAGGTGATTTGATTGTGAAATATATACCAACTGAAAATATGATGAAGTCTCGGCAGAAAGACGAAAACTTTGAAAATGTTGGGATTGAAAAATGTCCATATTTCAGCATCTCTTCGAGGAGACGTGTTGGAACATAGCGATATCGAGTCGCCGCCGAATTAGTAAATAGACAGTTGAAAAAATGTTACAAAATATGTGTGCTAACCCAACAAAATCTATACAGGGTTTTATTAAAAATAAATTATTAATTAAAACCGTAAGTTCCTCAACATATAGGAGCTCAAAAATGAAAAACTGACCTACCACAACACGGCAGAGTCGTTTTGTTTTGAACCCCTGCTTGGTTATGAGTTGTTTGGGCAATTCCAGGCAATAATATGTCATAAACCGTACGCGTGGAACTTCTATTTACGTTCAAAAGAACTCGGAGTCAAGGTCTCAATGAACACGTGAAATTGTCGAATATGAATACGACTTATCAATCGGCGTGTAATTACTTATTTATTACAGCTTTTTTCAACATATGGGAGGTAAGAACATTGATTACACGTCTCTTCCAGAGGTGCTCATTACATTATTTAACTTATTTTGATAAGTCGTCCCTATCACTGCAGAATGTTCTATGTATATACACTTTTACTACTTTTGAGAAAAATGCATTTAAAGCTTCTAATCTAAAATCATGAAGCTTTAGGGAAATGCAAAAAAAAAGTTACGACTAATTTAAAACACAATATTTTCTAAAAACGTGCACAACTAAACAAATTAAATTGTCTGTACACAAAATAGTTAATAGACGCAGGCTGCCTCAAAGTAAGTACTTTTAAAATTTTGACAGCTCTCAACAAACTGCGCGTTCGCAATCGAATATAAAACACAAATTTAATTCTACGTTACGAACCAATTTACCAACAATTTTTTATTTTGATCTAAACTATTGCGATATCTGCACTCGAGTCGCTCACCTGTAAGAGCATCTTTATTTTACGGATGTTTTTTTTACTCTCAAATATAAATTGAATCGCCCTAAAAGTTATTTCGTAATTTAAAAAGTACAGATCAATGCAATACCTACATAATATTAAAAACTTTTAAGTATTTACAAACGTGAGGGACCGGACGGGTGGTTAAAAGAATGATAACAGAAAGGGGATGAATTATCCTTTACTTTCAACTTTTTACAAGGCCTCGTCGAAATATTATGTTCTTCTAGATGTCTCGACGAGAGTAAGAGATAAGTTCTATTGTTATGCCCAAACTGGTCCTTAATTCCCAAAATTAATTGCACCACAATAATAAACAATTTCCATTTCTTCTCCTCACTCTTTTACTGAAATTTTAATTAGACCATAAAGAACCCAAGTAGCAATTTCTTTGTTTGTAGGTATCTGGTTTAAGGTTTTTAGCCAGATATTGATATTACGCCCTCTTTATACGGAATTGCTTACATATAATTTTCGGGATTGACAAAATTACTTTCTTTTAAAAATGGCATTACTTGAGAGTAAAGAGAAAATTTATATAAATAAATACATTCAGAATAAGTAAAACAATTATAAATTGCTTTAGACAATTTTAAAACTGATTACATATATACAACACTCTAGTCAAATTACTAGAGATCACAAACTTAGACAAATGTAAAATTGAAATGCAATTTTGGATTACTTTTGAACGATATATATAAATATAATATAACAATATAAAACAAATTCAAAATAATTTTATAAAGAGAAAAACAGCATTTCATAATTAAATAACCAGATTGTAGAATCATAGCCAAAATAGTAAAATCAATTAAGAAATTCTCACCCTAAACCATCGTACCAGATACGGAGAGACGGACCGATTCTTTTTGGAGATCAGCCACACACTACGTAATTATTATGAAATGCTCGATTTCTTACACAAAGGTACTCTAATCTACTTTTAAATTAAACACGAAAGCCTGACCTGCCTTAAATATAATAATAATCTGTATGCTAGGTCATGGTTTTTAAAATTATCGATTAATTAATTAATTAATTTATGACTTCGTAGATAGCGATAATATTAATTTATGACTACGTAGACGACGGATAATAAGCTGTAAATATGCTCAGCCTGGGAAATATAAATCGTATCCAGTGCCTCGTCAAACGATTTCTCTGAAAAACAAAAATAATTTTTATCCAGGTTATTATTGACCTTCGCCTAATGGTATATAACAACTATTCTTTTCTTTTGTGGTTTTAATTAATGACATAAATTCAGTAACAACCTGTAGTTACACATGCGCCATAACCAAAGCAAAAATGATTTTATTTATCGGACACCTTATAGATACAATAAATTTCTTTAATTTTTTATACAAAAATTAAATTTATATTATCACTAATAATTTTATGTTTCTTGTTTTCATAAAATCACAGCATCAGAAAATATAAAAAAATTTAAATTTTATATGTTAGAGGAAACTTGTTGTTTACATTTCCCTTTTAATTGATTTACATGGATTTACGGTTAATTCTAATGAAATACCCGACTGTAAAGTGTTACTTATACCAAGCGGTCGCTTATGTAATCCGATTAACATGAAATGTTTGAGCTTGATCACAAGCATATTATGAAGCTTAATGTATTTAGAACTGGGGGTAAAATATTTAACAATATCAGTACTCTATAAAGAATGATACAATTTTTATTGTATGTAATTAGATTGGTTTCCATAAATAATGAAATAAATAATTTAACAATAGGGGCGTAAGCTTTGTAACGGACCCAATAATTACTGTTATTAATTAAGACTGACAAGTAAACAGACAAATAGTTTCCGTAAGTAAATAATTAAATATATATCACTGGAATTTACAAGTACGATTTATGACTTCGAGAGGTTCGGCCGGCTTACCTGCTAACGGCTTGCCTCTAACCGTTACAACCCCAGATGCTATTAACGGGTGGGTGACCCGAAGGAATGCACCCGGTACCGGTATTACTTTCTATGACCTAATTATGATCCAATTGTCAATCGTAAATGGCCCTACGTTATGCTTTCCCCAGATTCTTTGTTTGGCGCGACTGTACAATTAGCTTTAGTAAGGAAATAGGCAGGTTGATAATGAAAACGCAACAATTAAAAATTAATTAATTATTTATTGTAATAAAATTGATAGGGAAAAAACTCCGCTTCTCCTCTTCTATAGAATCAGAGAAATTGAGTGTAAAAACCCTGGTTGTTTGAAATAAATACAATTAATCAAAAAATCACGACTTTAGGAAATAGATTGTGACTTTCGTAGTAGTTTTCGTTTTCGGGTATCGGCGCGATATCTTTACTTCCGATTCACACCGTTGGTGGTATGTTTCACCGATGTTTTCTTGGAGAGTTCCACTCCTGATTTATCAGTAATTAATTGAGATTCAAAGTACAGCGTCTGTAACTGTGCTGGTATTAAAAGACTTGTTCGATTTAATAAACCAACGCCCAAAGTGTCTTGGTGGGACGACAGTGTACTTAATTAATGGAGTTAATTAATGAATCAGTCAGATGCTTTTGGCAAAGTATGTGATTCCTGCCGCCTTAGCGTTCAATCTGCAGGTAAATCAAAAGCAATCACCCGGTTTTTCAAGGACTCCCCCTTAGGGAGGTGTTGGAGTAACCCCTTCTCTAATTAACCTAATTAATTCAGGTCGATGGGTAGGGGACTTTCCCAGCTACTTCCGATCGCCTTGAGAGAGTGGCCCTTGGCACCTCTCTTCGTTGTTCTTTTCGTCGGCCAAACCTATCTAACCCCTAATTGCGCAAGGTCCCTTCGACTGCTTTTCCTGGTGCTACACTATGGGTGTTTTTGACCTTGCAGTCTCGAGGCAGTCGCTTATCATTTACCTGCAAATCTCACAGCCAAGACAACAGGTTGGCCCTCCCCCATGTGCAGGGTATGAAAACCTTGGTCAAGAAAATTGTCAGGAATATATGACAAATTGTCTGGATTATAATTTGCTTGAGAGAATTCCCCTTAGAGTGTGGTGGCTTCTAACGTACACTGTAGGGGAAGTCCCAAGTAGATGTAGGGAATGACAAATGCCGTTGATCAATTAAATTAACGAACTCGGCTACAAGTTACGAACGCTGACAATCAAAGCTTTTATATATGAAAATCACTAATGCGTTTTAATACTACACCACGTTTTAATACAGTCAAGTGAATAAAAATAGTTTGATTTAAGTTCTCTAAATGTAATGATAATAATGAACTTTACTGACTCTTCCGACAATGAATTAATGTACTTTAATTTAGTCTCGCTCTATTTATGCCACCAAGGATGCGATGGAGAAAATACAAATACATGCAAATTCATCATAACTCATAACTTTTTAATAACTCGCGGCACTCGCGGCGCGCCATGTGTTACTTTTATTGCTCTTTGTCACTAAGCTTAATCGGACTGTTATAAAATGATTTAACAACCACCGAATTATATAAGAATACAATTTCGAATCAAGACTACAAGCGCCTAAGAAAAGCGAAACTCCACTAAAGAAAATTCAATTTCGACCGTTTCCGTTTAAGCGAAAATGCTATCTGCTCTCTACGCGTCTTTTTCCTTAACATGAAAACAATTAAGCTCCGCCCTCGGATTTGCAGCGAAAATTCAAAATCACCTCAGCCAATCCCGTTCGTGGTATTTTGGTTCACATGCTGCCTTTGCAGATGTTAGAAAGATTAAGAGCACTCTACTACTCCATGGGGTTGTTTTGTTCCTGTCTCACGAACACCTACAAATTTTACTTATTCAAGTGTGGAAATTGACGTTTTTAAAAGGCCTGTTTTCGGACTGAGACAAGCCAGACTGCCATTAAGCCTAAACTCCCGACGTAACGAGATATCCTCACGCATTTGGCTCGTACGTTTGCAGTTTTGACAAAGCAATCTATACATAAGAGTTTAGAAAAACAATTTGAAATGTTTATGCTGTTTGCATGACTCTATCGCTTACGCCTGGCGCCTACAGTGACTGTGTGATGATATTCGTATATGTACGGAAATGCCAGATAAAAGTTTATTGGACAGATTTACAACCCGACCGTTCGAAAAGAAACAGAGGCCCCCCACGTAAGCACTGCTGCAAGCCCGGCGGAATATGAACATGTGCTTATCGAAATCAAACATGCAGTAATCGCTTCTTATTTTTAAAACAAATTATCGAAACATTTCAGCTTTCATGTTAATTATGAGCTTTTTGAAACATTTATAGTGCAGGGTATAAAATAAAATCCCTAATGTTTCGAATTTTTTATATAATAATGTTTCAGAAAGTACACTTTTTCAGTATAGAGTGTTAACACAGAACTAAAGTCATTTTTGAAACATGTTACTTCAAATATTTAATTTTCATCGCGGTTAAAATTAGGGCGCTTCCGAAATTGATTCTTCTTTTCAAATTGTTATT
The DNA here is from genome assembly GCA_958336345.1 of Dorcus parallelipipedus. Lineage (NCBI taxonomy): Eukaryota > Metazoa > Arthropoda > Insecta > Coleoptera > Lucanidae > Dorcus > Dorcus parallelipipedus. Next base: position 8,817,175 of record OY284478.1, on the reverse strand, counting down.
TTTTAAATTAAATTTTCAATCTTCAAAAATATGTTTACTGAACGGTTTATAAATAAGGACTTATTTCATAATGTCTCTAATTAAATTTTTAATTAGTGAAGAGATTTGATTTAATTATAACTTTTTTTATTTTTTTCATACTGCTTAATTTAACTATGCACAGTTAATTTGCGCTGAAAAAAGTAATTATTCGTGTTTCAAAGCAAATCATTTTTCATGGCCCCAGGATATCTTCCGGTCTGTCCAAAAGATTTATCGTCAATCTAATCAGAGTATTAAATTTTCAGGACACTAAATTATTCCTTCCCTCCAGTTTCACTTTTCAGCCGGTATGCAACATTTACGAGACCGACGTGAAACTACCCCATCTCAGCCCGATTTTGTAAACACTCAAGATATAAAACATCCGCACCCCACCTTAATTTCATGTAAGCAACGAGAACAACATCGCAAGAAGAATCCCTCCCTCGTGGTCGTATTTACATTACCATAAAAGCGTCGAGGCGTCGCGTCGGTGGGAAATTTAAATCCCTTTTTTTACATACAACAGCGCCGTGGGGAAAAGAAGCAGTATTTGTATACTTGACGTGTGTGATCAAATTCCTCTTGGCTCCTCACGAAGAGGCAGCATTGTCAATAAATTGTGAACGCGGGCTAAATATAAATATCTGAGTTAAAGCACAAGAGAAAATAAACCTGTAAAGTGCAGAGGGAAGTCTAAAATGATATATGCGAAACTAAATTTAAATTTATTATGGGGAAATCGAAACGCTAACGAGGAAGTTCTGCTTCCTTGTGCTTTGAAATATCTTCTTCTTCGCTTGGCGCAGAACAAAGTAATTACATGTTTGAAGGTGGATCTAAATCCAGACAGTACAAATACCCACGGCCCTAACGGGATTCGAACCCCCATATCGCCGAGTGACAAGACTGCTAACCGCTAGGCCACCCGACAGCCCTTTGAAAAGTCATGAAAAAGATAAAATTGATTGCTGCAATTTAATTTCGCTTTTTTAAATATTGGCAGGGCGAAATGCAATTTGTTGCAGACTATGATTGCCTATGATTTTTTAAAAACTTTGTTGCAACTCGGTTTTGATTGCAGTGGATTTCTCGAGCATCCTCTGTTTCGGTCCTATTTGGGCCCTCGTATGGGATGAATTATTAAGTAGCGAACTGGCTGCAATTTGTCAATCGTAATGCAATGTTAGGTTAAAAAGTGATCGCAGGATATCACGTTTGAAACATTTCATTACTTTTACATCGCATTTGCGAATAATCTCGGGCAGGTCGGCTTTGTTTGCAGTGGAATTCTCGAGCTACGTTTCTGCTGACGAGGTAATAGCTTGTGAGATAGCAGCATAGCTTCGGGTCTTAGCGAAGTATTTGAATTACGCGCTATCTTTGCGTAAGTTTTGTTGGTCGGAGGGATTGCGATGGAGTTTCTCGAGCTACTCTTCTCCTGCTGAGGCCCCAGTTAGGGCCGAAATAGCGCTCTATAGAGGATGCTCGGGGGCCTCATTGCAATCCAGCCGATTTGCAGCAAAAATTTGCCACTTTGTGTTATTATCGTCATCGCTGTATTAGGAAATCCAGGTCAAATCTATATTCCCCTCGTATAAAGAAATCTTCTGTAAAAATTTTTAAAAAATTTAAACAAGGAACTTCAATTTAATTTCTTTGCTAAGTCACCTAGAAGAAATTTAACTTGTGTAACGGAAGCATGGAAACGATCCACGATACCTATACATTAAAAAATATGAAAAAAATCTACTGGAATTTGAATTCACAAGCGCAATTTTCTTTCAGTCAAGAATCTTATAGCATTTTCGATTCACCTGCACCGGTTGCACTCAGTGTATTTGTATCTTCTTTTAACCTCATGCAACAACATGAGATGAAGATACTCTGAGTGCGCACTAATGCGATCAATCGAAAACGCTATTAAATACTGAAGTAAAGCAATGAATTTCACGTGGATGAAGAGAAACAAAAGTTGTTGTACCTTATAAATAGTGAATAGGCAAAAATATTGCAGCAATCTTTTCTTTGTCAGGAAAAATAATTTTAGAAGCGTGAGATGAACATGTATTACCTTTGCTTTTCTCGAAGGGAAAAAGTGCTGAAGAAGATTAAGACGTGTGTCCTTCCTTCAATGCACATTTGCTGTATTTTACAGGTAATTCGATTAAGCATGGCAACGTAAAATAAAAATAGAGAAATTCATTCAGGGTTGCTAATTGAATAATTACTTTCGTATTTTCTGAATAATTAGAAATTTCAATCTCAATTACTTTATAATGCAAAATATTTCCTTTTTCATTACGAGGTATCGGAGGAGTATTAACAGGGAAGATAATTGTCATTAAAATATTTAAATAAATTCCAACAGCCGAAGAAAGAATTTTATTCAAAATATGTAAATATTTCAATTAATAAATTAGAAAGTTTATTTAATCTAGGAAAGATTACAATTCAGTTTCGCATACATTGACGTAAACAACAAAACAAAAATGCCTGAAATTGCAGTAAATAACTAAAACAAACTGTCTATACAAAAAAAAATATACAGCGTGCATCATTGATATGGATTTCTTCAATAACTCCTTAACTATTGATTATAAAGGAAAGTATCTTGGATAAAACTTATCGACTATAACGGGGTCTATATTAGCAAATTATTTTCACACACACGGAAATAATTAAAACTTAAAAAGTAAAATTTTCTCAAAAGATTTAGATGGGACGCCTGTACATTTTGACACATCTGAATAGCTCGTCAAGTTTTATTTCTAACATATTGCTACATTATTCGATATTGAGAAATTAATTTGTTTGTTTTTCAATAATGTACATATTCGTCGATAACGTGAAATTCTTTCAGATCCAGGGCGTAATCTTTTTCTTTTGTTTTAACTTAACAAAACCTACGAACGCTTTTGGGTTCTTTGCACGCTCGGCTAATTAAAATAAAAGACCCATTCGCACCGACACTTTATTGGTCAATATTTCGTAATTATTTATTACTTCATCAAGACCATGCTACAGTAATAAACTTCATTATAAGCTTATGAAAATTCATATTACATATCAATGTAAACTGTTATTATAACTATATGATTTACTATCATTTAAATTTGACACTTTCTTTATTTTTAAATTTGACAGCTACAAAAGTAAATATAAAGATGGATTTTTTATCGTTTAAATTTGGCGCTTTCTTTAAATAACTATGGCGCTTTCATTTTTAAATTTGGCAGCTATCGACGCAAAGCGTTACTACTGTAAAGACGAAATTTTTATTTAAATTTAGTGCAGAGATTTTAATTATTTAAATTTTAAATTAGACAGTTAAAGATGTAAGCTGTTATTGTAACTATGAATTTTTATCATTTAAATTTGGCGCTTTCTCTAAATGATTATGACATTTTTATTTTTAAATTTGACAGCTCCCAATATAAACTTACTAGAGAGATGAACTTTTATTAACACTTAAGTTGGAGCTTTCTTTAAATGAGTATGACATTTTTATTTTTAAATTTGACAGCTATCAAACTAAATTGTTACTATAGCTATGGATAATCATTAAATTTGATGGTGACACTTTCATTTTTAAATTTCAGAGCTGTCAAAGTAAATTGTTAGATACTGCTATAATTGAATTTTTATTTAAATTTGGTGCAATTTTTAATTTTAGATTTGACAACTATCAAAGTAAACTGTTATCACGAAATTTATTTTTTTTTACATTTTGTTAATGAATGGCGCTTTCTTTTTAAATTTGACAGATACCAAAGTAAACTGTTATTATTAAGACGGATTTTTTACCGTTTAAATTTGACGTCTTCTTTAAATGATTGTGACACTTTCATTTTTAAATTTGACAGCTATCAAAGTAATCTTTTACTGTAAATATGGATTTTTCATTAAAATTTGCTGCAATTTTTAATTATTAACAGTGCCTTAATTTAAAAAATCCAGTTAAAAAATCCACAGTTTACTTTAATAACTGTCAAATTTAAATATTAAGACGTCATTAATCATTAAAAATTGCAGGAAATTTAAATGAAAACTCCATCTTTAGAGTAACAGATCATTTTGACAACCGTCAAAATTAAAAATGAAAGTGTCACAATCATTTAAAGAAAACACCAAATTTAATTGAAGAAAAAACCATAATTTATTTTGATATCATTTAAATTTGACGTTTTTTTATTTGCAAGGCCCGATCTTTCCACCTCCTGATAAATTTATTCGATGAATAACTTTACGAATCACCATGGAAACCATTCATAAAAATCAAGTTATTTGCCAAATAACATTATCGGTAACTTTATTAGGAGGTGGAAAGATCGGGCCTAAATTTGACAGCTATCAGAGTAAATGGGGGTTTCTTTATTCATATATTTGATGGGGCTGTAATAATAGGAATGAACTTTTTTTAACCTTTAAATTAGGGCTTCTTTTCATATTAATTGTGACACATTAATTTTTAAATTTGACAACTATCAAAGTATACCTACTGTTGTTATAAAGATAGATTCTTTTTCATTTAAATTTAGCGCTTTTAATGATAAGGCTTTCTTTTTTTTTTCTTGACAGGTGTCAAAGTAAATTGTTATTATAGAGATGGATTCTTTTTTCATTTAAATTTGGCGTTTTCTTTGAATGATGGCGGCGACTTCAATTTTAAATTTGACAGCTATCAAAACTGTCATTATTCCATACGCGGCTACAGGAAAGAGGTTTCAGTTAAAACTTGAACGAATGAATCAAGGTACGTTAAACGTCGATTCAAACGATAATTTTAATGTAAATATTTATTTATTTATTTTTCGACAAAAGAAAGTCTTTACTCGTCTTAAAAATGGATTCCCACCAAAACACTGGTCACGAAATTATTAAATTTCACTCAATGACAACCGTCAGTTTCAACAAGAAATCACACACACTATTAAAATCATTTGCCTTAAGTCTATAAATTAAACGAAATTGTATTTGCAGTTTCTTTTTTAATAATTTGTTGATCATATGGAAGGCCAATAATTCTTTGTTTTGTTACTGTTTGTTTCCCGTTGTTTCCGTAATTATTTATTACTTCATCAAGACCATGCTACAGTAATAAACTTCATTATAAACTTATGAAAATTAAAGTTAACTACTTACCGAAGGTGAACTATAAAATCCTTTTTTATTTGAAGAAGACGAATTGGAAATTTTGTTGTTAATGCTAATTTATACAGGATCATTGGTTAGCCTCTTTACAAACTTCCGTTTGAATACATGTGCACTCTCTGTTCGAATACGTTCAAATTAGTAATTCGAATTTTCAAATTATTCGGTGAATTGAAAAATTCAAACATTCGAATATTTATAGCGTTTTCGATTGACCGCACTAGTGCGCACTCAGAATATCTTCATCTCGTGTTATCACATGAGGTTCAAAGAAGATGCAAATACACTGACTGTAACCGGTGCAAGTGAATCGAAAACGCTATAACTTAACCCACCTGACCTGAATTCGAATGTCAAATTTAATAATTCGATTATTGAATATGTTTTATAACTACTTTCCTAGTTGCCTTCATTATCCACCCCTTTTTACGAAGTCTATCTGTTTTGGTCGGCTGCTAAGCGTTATAGTATTTCTCACATCGTTTATTCGCAAAATACCGAGTGACTTTTAATGATTGAAAATTATTTTAAAAGATTGGCAACACTTTTCAATGTTTATGTTGGTGTACTGGATTTTCAAATTCAAAATTTAAGTTAGTGCACGAGATTGTCAAATTCAAATAAATTCGTTTATTGTCGAATCAAGAAAACCAAATAAATCAGATATTTAATTATCACAATTTATTACCAAAATGGTTCTGAGCAGAGAACACAATACATTTTTAGTAATGGCTTCTTTTCAAAGCGGAGTACAAAATGAAAATGGTCACATTCAGCAGACCCGAATGTTGTGTAACTGTTGACCAAATTTCTGCTGAATGCGACCTCGCATAAGTTGATGAGTTACCTGACTGGATGAGTGAACTTCATTCAGCAGAAATGAGTGCTCAGTCTCAACTGTTGGAGCAGGAACTGTTACTGATATGTTCTGCTGAATCAGCCCAATGGTAATCGAATTTATTTAAAGCAGCAGGCCTATGACGATTTCATTTAAATATACCCTGAACAACAAACTGAGTTGCGTCTTTTTTCACAACACTGTTTTAGAATAGCCGTCCTCCATTTACAACCTATTTGAACACGAATCGATTCAAATTCACTTAACCTTTTCGGGATGGGAAACGACCGGAGTTGCATAAATTTTTCTTACCCATCAGACGAGAAACGACTCGAGTTTGGATATAATGTTCGGGACGGGAAACGACCGCAGTTTGATAAAGACATAACATTATGATTTTATCAAACTGCGGCGTTTCCCGTCCCGAACATTATATCCAAACTTTCAACTCGAGTCGTTTCTCGTCTGATGGGTAAGAAAAATTTATGCAACTCCGGTCGTTTCCCATCCCGAAAAGGTTAAGAATCTCTAATTGCATTCCATTTACAGTTATTCAGTTGGCGACCAGTGATGAGGAAGTGATTGAATTTCCCCTCCCGCACCCCGTAATGATCAAGCTGGCTTTCTAAATCAGTTATCAGTTTCATGTGATTTCATACGTAGTTTGGATTATGTTAATTTTTGTTCCAAAACAACATTCCTTTTATGAGTCTCTCTGTTCACTTTAAAGTCAGTTCAGTTCAAATCAAATCGATTTGATTTTGAGTGAGGTGCATGTAAATGGAGGACGGCAAATAATTGAACGTTTCTTGCAAACCGGTAGGTAATGTAGAAAAAGAAAAATTCACTGGTCGCCCCACTATAATCACACCCGATATTGTACAAAATGTTAATGACATTGTACAACAGAATCCTCATGTTTCCCACGAATACACTCGGAAGATCTTGAAAAAACACCTTCATTTCCGACAATACAATGGTTCGACAACTTCACCCAATCGATTTTCTTCAACGAATTCAGTTTTGTCAGTGGTATAACAATAATCTGCTAAATAATAGTGACCAACAGGATATTACTTTCTTTTCCAATGAAGCCTGGTTTCATCTCTCTGGGTTTATCAATTCACAAAATTTCAGGACTTGGTCAGCACATAATCCCTTCAATGTGATTAAAGTGCCCTTACATCCACTTAAAATTGGTGTTTAGGTGGTAATGTCTCGGAGAAGAATTATTGGACCAATATTCTTCCGGGAAACAATTAACGCCTACAGATATCAGAGACTTATATTGGAACCATTTATAAACCAGTTACACGACATTGAATTAGCAAATGGCTATTTTCAACAAGATTCCGCCACTGCCCACACAGCACGAACCACAATAAATTATTTAGAGGAGTTTTTCCCAGGACGTTTAATCAGTGTTGGTTGGTGGCTTAGTAGATCACCCGATTTGACAACCCTGGACTTCCTTTTATTTCCACATTTAAGAAATGTGGCGTTCCGTAATCATATTAACAATTTTGAAGAATTATAGCACGCAAGTGAACAGGCAATTGCAAATATCAGACCTGAAACGTTAATTAATTCAGTGCTGCTTACGTGAAGGAGGCCAACATTTTGAACATTTGCTCTAATATTTTATTAAACCCGGACTTTTTATTTCCTTATTTAAATAATTTGGTGTTCAGAACACGTAGTAAACAATTTGAAACAATTGCCATTCCCGCAAAATTAACGAACTTTCATGTACTGCCAATTCCTCGTACTAAATTTGCTTCAATCATTAAAAGTCACTCGGTATTTTCCAGAACGTCCAGAAGTGATATTTGAAAACACTTTAAAATGAAAGTGACAAAGTACTGTGTAAATTTTGTCCGTACAGTGCAAATTCGATTTATTCGATTTATTTAACTTTTTTGATTTATTCATTCGAATAAATTTTCAATTGAATATTCGAACAGGAAAAGTCCCAGCCTTAGTTTTAAGCAATGGTTTAGAAATAATAAATCTGCCGGAAAAAGTGGGTTTTTGATACCAATCTAAAATGATAATGTTATTTTGGCATTCTTATAATCTGGTATCTAATAATTAATTACGAAGTATACGACTATACGAATATTACGACCAATAAAAGAAGTCTTTTATTTTAATTAGCCTTTAATCCCCGATAAATAATTAAAACTTTGGTTTAAAAAAATATACACCTCTTAGCAACCCCTCTTGCAATGTTTATTCGTCAACCCCCACTCGTGAACGACCGCGCCAAGTTCCGTCAGTCTTGTTGCTTTTCGCTTAGCGTACGCCTCGTGTTTTTGGGCTCTTCCGTCATGTTGAGAAATACACCAAACTGTTTTGTTTAAAATGAAGTTCAAACGGAGGATATTACTCTGAGATTTCGTTAAGTGGCTGCTATGTAACAAAAGGCGTTCTTCCAGGCCTTTCGAAGCCCACGCGGAGAAAAAATAATAGTAAAAGTAACACAATTGTAGCTCAAATAGCTCCAGAAACAAATTGTATGAGATATTCACACAGTTATTTGGCATAACAATATTCTTGTAGTAAAATTTCAATTCTATGTTTGTAATTTTACTATAATAATATTGAAATGCCAAACAACTAAGTCAATATCTCATACCATTTGTTTCTGGAGCTATTTGAGCTACTACTTACTTTTACTATTTTATTATTGATTTTAGGAAAACTTCTACTGATCGAGCACCTTCAAAAATCACACATAAATTTAAGTTTTTTGACTGTAGGGTGTCTGAAATATTCAAATAACCAAAGACAATTTTTGTTATTAAATTTACGCAATTATATTCTGTATAAAACATTCATCTTCTCGGCAAACTCTATTCAAATTGGAATCACATACAAATACAGAGTGTCTGAAAAATCTGCTTGTTTTGTTTTCTACAAATTACATTAAAAAATGTGAAATTTAAGTCAAGTCTTTGTTTTTAAAAAAAATTAAGTGTAAAATAGATGGATTAACAAAGAAAGTGAGTTTATCATCTATGTTTTGCACATCATAGATTTAAAAACCATGAATTAGAATGGAAATCACGTCTAAATAAAGTAAGGTTTGCATGACAATCCCGAAAAGTAATTAAAGCAATTAAAGAATGAACTAAATTTGTATTTACAGTATACTAACTAATGATTAAATAGGTTTGGTAAATTTATGACACTATTTTCGAGTTCATCTTGAGGCGATTCGAAGATTTAAGAGTTAAGTTAATTATATTAAAATAGAACTTGCAAGAGTTACACGATGTGGCTTATTCATAATTTGTACCAAACCAATTTTGTAGAATAGAAAAATGTATAGGTATAATGCGAATCAAAGAACAAAAATTTGAACTAAACTTTTAGTTACTGCTAATGCGGTGGACTCAATAGTCGGATTAATACAAATTACATCATCTGTCCAATTTTCTGTAACTTGAAATCCCCCTTAATTAAAATACCCATGCTTTAAAGTTTCTTTTTATTCTTTTAAACAATATTTTCACTCGATGTGTTCCAAATTTCACAGCGGTGACCCTAGGTTTATTATTGTTTTGCAAACGACCAACAGCTGAAGTTAACGGTGCGAGAGGGTCATGACGAAATTTCTTTTTTGAAATGTTATTTTTTTTCGGACAGTTTGATATGAGTATCACGAGCATCCGAGATGAGTCTCAGCATGTGGTTATGAACGTTCTGCATAAATGTATAAGAAGTAAAAAAAGAAGCAGAAGATAAATTATATTAAAAATTTAAACTTTAGACTAACATAAATAATTTTAATTCACCCGAAAATATAGTAATATCTAAGTGCCCTTTCTAGATTGCAATCCACTCGGTTATTTTCTAGCCACGGAAAATTACATCAGAAATCATTCAGGGCAATTCTACATTTTCCGAACTGCTGTAACGGACTGCAATATTAGGCTTGTACATTTCCTTACGTAAGACATTAGTAGTCGTCGAGCTCTGGTTAAGATTTAGCGTTAAGGGTTTCAATTTAATTTGTAGTTACATTGTTGTCGTACACCTATTGAAATTACCGCAGCTGTTACGGCTGCACACTTCTGGGAATTAAGTTCGTAATAATAGTTTGGCGAAAGCTGCAGAAACAATTCAAGTTGTACCAAAGTTTCCAAGCTGAAAATGCATTCGCTTCTTGTTGCCAAAATAAGAATCCTCGTATTTATGTTTAGTATTCATAGAGTTTAAAAATTGAACATTACTATTTATAATCCTTAAAGTGACTGCACTAACGTTTTGATTAATGTTAAAGATAATTTTAATCATTTTGATGTAGAACAAGCGATGCCGAAAATATGCAACGAACTACGATTTTTAGGAAAATATCTTTTCTCATGTAATTTCATTAATGAAAAATCTCATAAATTTGCTTTGTATTTACAAAAATAAGAAAATAAATGCAATCGTTGATGCAACAAAATGCAACGTTACAATTGCAAAATAATGCGAACAACATTGTTCAAAATTTTAATACAATGCCAGATTTGTCGAGGACAATTGAAATGTTTGATGGTCAAAAGGTACCTAGTGCGTAAAAATTTTGGAGGACGCTCAAGGCAAATCACAAGTTGGGAGCAATTTAAAAATGCAATAAAGCCGACCATCTTGCAAGAAAGAAGCCCAACGGAGTGTTGGAAGCAAATGCAAACCAGAATACAAAGGCAAAAGGAGAGTACAAATCTGTAATTCCACGAAAAGGTAAAACTTTGGAAATTTGGAAGCCTTAGTTTTGAAGAGACAAAGGAACAGATTGTCATCGGATTTTGGTCAAAGCACAGTATACTCATCAATCAGTAGGGAAAGCTCGTGTCGGCGCCTTTGATGTACACACCACCGTTTTCGTATCCAATATGGCCGTTATTAGCGGGCCTCCATTTTATTGCTAGTAGACGTCACTGGTAGAAAAAGTGGTACAGATGAAAATGATTGCAAGTAAACCATACAATGAAAGGTTGTTTTACACAACTTAAAGCTTTCTAAACAACATAAATCCATTATAATCTAACAAAGATGGTTTTCTATTCACATCAATCTTTTTCATCACTCCGCATACATCGCACAAATGTTGAATTAGTAATGCAATAACAAAAGTAAGGAAAATTCGAAGAAGTCAGTAATGGTGCCTTATTATCAGAACAGAGAAGACCGTGAACCAGTAAGTAACCGGTACCAAGTAGTAAAATGTAGAATACAGACAAAGATAGAAAGTCAGACATTTGACCGCCTATTAAAAATGAATCGGGAGAATGTAAGTGCTGCAACTGTTCGAAGTGTGGACATGTGGCGAAGAGCTGCACTGAACAGAGAAGAGAACTATAATATGTTTAAAGTGTTCAAAAGCTGGTCACACTGCGAAACGCTGTCGAAAAGCAGTGTTCTGCTTTTCAACAGCGTCTACTGTTGTAGACATCTGGAGAATTAAATATGTTGCGAAAACTAAAAAGCACAAACAAATTTGAAAAATAAATGAAATCTGTGAATCTGGATAACAAAGCTTATACAGCGTTGGTTGATACAGATAGTTCTGAGTGCACGATAGAAATCAAATATGTAATAATCAAGAAGGAAAGTGAACTGAAGGGTTTTGGACCAAGTGCGTATGTTGTAAACTCAAGCGGAGTGATTTGTGTTAAAACTGTAGTAGATCGACTAAGGCCTACTTGGGAAGAGATAGCACCGTGTGCACCATCCGTAAAATCGTACTGGGCGCAGTGGGACTCCATAGTGCTGGATCATGGTCTTCTGAAACGAACCCTCGAGAACCAGGAAGGAACGGAACAGAAGACAGAACCAGGAAGGAACGGAACAAAAGACACAGTTACTGATCCCCAAGAAGGTGCTAGAAGTTCTGAGGGAACTTCACGATGGAACTTCGGGAGGGCATCTGGAAATCAAGAAGACCACTGAAAAGGTGCGCGAGCGATTCTACTGGATAAACTGCAAGGAAGACGTAAAGGACTGGTGTAGGAAGTGCGTAATCTGCGCAGCTAGTAACGGCCCCCCACAGACGAAGCAAGGCTCCCATGAAACAGTACAGTATGAGCATAAATGATTGAGGACAAGTTGAATTTCCCGCCTTTCAATATTTTTCTTAAGTTGGTCAAATGCATAGGCGTGCACTCACAAATGTATGTATGTAGTCGGAATCTTAATTCATGACATAACCTTTACAGAAAAACTCATCGGACATTTTATCTGTGGTTTCCAAGCAAAAAATAAGTTACATCTCGGATTCTCTTTTAAGTAGGTAGATTTGGATGCATTGAACGTCAGAAAAATATACCACACAAAAATTATTTTTATTTGCAAACTCAGTGCAGGTCGGACTACAAAAAACAATACTCTACTCTATTACTATTAGTTAATATGGAACTCGGATAACTGGGTCTCTACTTTATTATAAGAGATGCTCAAAGTGTCCACCATTATTTTCTAGACAGAAATTTACTCGATGCTTCATATTTTCAAATAGCACGTTCAATGTATTAATATTTATGTTTCTTGTTTCTTGTATAATTGCAGCTTGTAATTCGTTTAAATGATGAGGACGATTTGCAAAAATTTTATTTTTCAAATACCCAAAATAAAAGTAATCCAGTGGAGTTAAATCTGGAGAACGTGGTGGCCACCGTCCTACACTAACTACTCTGTCATCATAAAATTCTTCCAAGTGTTGAAGAGTTTGTCGGGCAGTATGTGCAGGTGCACCGTCTTGCTGGAAGAACCCGTATTGAAGTTCATCATCATGCAATTCATTGATGAAAATGTCCAGTATTTGTGTCCGATACCTTTCTGCATTGATGGTATCATGAAAAAAAATTGGACCAATTATACGACGTCTTGAAATTGCTGTCCACACTCCTATTTTTATCGGATGCAAACTTGTTTCAACAAATGTGTGTGGATTTTCAGTAGCTCATGTTCGGTAAATCTGACTGTTTACGTCCTGATGATTTGCTCTTACATAGGCAATGCTTCGTTTCAAAACGAGTAACAATACGTTCCTTATGTTGAACAAAAACCTTTTATGGAACGCGAACATCAGGAAATTCTTCATTAAACTGGAACAGGAACGTGTGGAATACCTCCAAGTACCATCAGCATTGCGGGTTCCACTTCGAAAGTATGCTTTCAAAATGAAAGCCTCTTGCTCTTCCGTAAAGGGCATTTTGGCACACCGTTAGACCTTTCGCTACAAAATAGTCTGGTAATTAATTATGAATTAATACAGTCATTTCAAATACCTAATTGCAATATGTATGCAAACGTTGGCTCTGAAAAGATCCGTTTAAAAATTCGTATGAAAGCAAAATAATAACTCGGGAAAACAATAAATACAACGTAAACATGCGACGGGCGACACTGAACAAAAATTAGTTTATTTTCAGGAGGACCAGACACAAGGAGTAAAAATCACTAGATAGAGACGCGGGAAATTCAACTTGTCCTCAATCATTTATGCTCATACTGTATAACGTGGGAAGTCCTTTTGAGAGAGTTGCCATAGATGCCCATTTCCACAAACGAATAGTGGAAATAAGTACATCGTCGTGGTAGATAAGGTTACCGGCAGAGTAGTACCAGATATTGTGCAACCAACTTATGTCATACATGGTCGAAATTATACAGAGTCACCACAAGTTGTTTATTATAAAATTGGAGATCAATTGGTGTTTCAACATCTACATCTAATGAGAAGGCTGTAGCGAATAAAGACATTTTAATTCCTGCACGTTCAATAAATTTTAACAATACCAAGGTGAAGACATGTGTTTACCTGATGTAGTTAACCATCACGATGAAGAAAAGTTAGTTAGAGAAGGCGACATTCACGTGAAACCATGAGTATATGTAAAAATGAGGACGTAAAAATTAGGCTAGTGACCATAGAACCAATAACGGCAGAAGAATTAAATAAAAGAGACCTGACAGCGAAAGAAACTGAAGAATTGGTTAATATTTTAAGTGAACGTCGAGATTGTGTAGCGAAATACATTTATGAACTATAGGAAGAACAGAACTGATTGAGATAAATATTGAAGAAATTCCAGGAAGTGTACCAGTGCGGAGCAAGCCTTATAAAGCGAGCAATAGTGAACGAGAAGAGATTAAAAACATAGCGAAAAAATGGAATTGTTGGAATAGTTAGAGAGACAACGTAACCCTATGCTAGCGCTGTACTTTTAGTCTAAAAGAAAACTGGAGAGTCAAGTTTAGTTGTGGACTGTAGAGGATTAGACAGGCAAACAGTGAGATTCAATTTTCCTCTACCTAACATAGATGACCACTTGTCGACATTAAGCAACAGCAAAGTACACATATAATTTTGTATCTAGCACACGTATATTGTTACGGTATAAATCGAAACAAGGGGCATAGCGTAGCTTAAATATTATATTAAACATAAATAAATACAGAGAAACATAATTGTACAAAGTTCAACTTACCCTAACAGCACACTTTAACAAAATAGAGCCTATATCATGCTCTGATAGCAACTAGTTTAAGATCTTCCTCTTTATGCAGATCGTGGGTTTTTATACAAAGTGCAACTCGAGCAATTCCGAGTTGTTACGAGACCGGAAAGGTACGATAGATTACGAGATACTTGAAATCCGTTTTAACTTGTTCAAGGTTCTGCACTTGCAGAGGGCACATGTCGAGGTCGCGCTAGATGCAATTCTCTTATCTCAAATTCGCTAAATGAATCTAATATTTTAATTTACTTTCGCCTTGTCACAATATTTATAAGTACCATTTAAGTGAAGAAGCAAAGAAGAAGACGTCCGATGAAGGAGGTTCAATTTCAATAAACTCGATACATTCAACCTCGCAGGTTTCATTCGACTCTACCAATTGAACTCCGGTCGCATTTATAACCTTGCATTGAAAAAAAAACTGGAGCGCGTCATACAGAGATGAATATGAATCAACAATTTTTTTTTTGTGGAAACGCGAAACAAAACTTGATATTAAAAAATAGCTTTCTCATTATTTGTCCCAGATATTCGCACTTGATCTTAACCCAGATATGTATCGCCATGTAATTCTGATTTTAGTTGTCAAACAAATGGGACTGTACATGTTATTAAATCGCCTAAATTGGACTTGCCCCTGATCTGAGAGTTTGGCTTAGGAGGTACCTTTAATGAACTGCAAATCCTCCATGGTGGTGTACATCCATCGGAACTGCTTTTAGACTGGTGTGTGTGTGTCAGTGTGGTGATGGCGACTGCATCTCTTAATCATTCCCCTCACGTTTGTTTTTCTTTGCAAAAATTTGTGTTTCAGTAATAGAAACATTTTTGTTGAAATAGTGGGATCATAATTTTTTTCTTTTAATTGACGTATCACGAACCAAATTACAATTAATACATCAATATCATAAATTCAAATAAAATTGTTACGGTAATAATTTAAGTAACATGAAATAAGGGTCGTACAATTACTTACATCTTGTTTTGGTCACATACAGACAATTCAGACTACATGACACTCTGACTAGATGATACTCTAATGCTGCTAACGTTCGGCTTGCCGCCTTTTTATAAGGATTTTGTTCCCGGGGTATTACGTAAATTGTCGCCTTGACATTTGTCTTTGGATTTGCACACGGCACACGAATGAATCGTACGCCTTGACATTTGCATTCGGATGTGCAGGTGCAGATGTGCAACGCGGGTGAGTCATATGTTACATAATTGCAAATGAGTCATTCTTATGTTTATAATAATGTTCCGCCCGGATTCTTGCAGCTGCGGATTCCCTCCTTGTCCTTGTTACAATATTGTTACAATAATTTTCAAACTCCAAAATTAAAATAACATAGCAATATGTATACCAGCAGTCTTTGGTTGTGGTAGTTGGCGGTCTTACAGCGTTTTCGATTCACCTGCACCGGTTGTACACAGTATATTTACATCTATCACATGAAGGTTAGAACGAAAAGCAGTGCGTGCATACAACATTCATGAAGCTTACATCCAAACCTAATCTAATTACTAAAGAACATAATTATTGTTTAATCAGATTGCTTTTTTTTCCGGAGAGGTTTGGAGAGATCTTCAGAAGACACCATCAGCGGGTTTCCAAGCCGATGGCGTGTTGGATTCACCTGGTCGTAGCCTTTCTAAAGGTCTTCGACGCAAGCGCCTACCAACTAAAACTCATACTCCTCTCTCGCAGCTGCTAATTCCCGGAATCCGCCTCTCGGCATTGCGTCAGGAATTTCGTACTGTCATCTGTTATGTTTTTCAGTCTTAATTTTTTGCTGTCTGCTGTTTATCTTTGGTATTTGCTGCCGCTTTATGTCGGCGTGTTGA
Organism: Dorcus parallelipipedus; assembly: GCA_958336345.1. NCBI lineage: Eukaryota > Metazoa > Arthropoda > Insecta > Coleoptera > Lucanidae > Dorcus > Dorcus parallelipipedus. The sequence continues at coordinate 8,800,804 of OY284478.1, read as the reverse complement.
GTCTCGTCTGTGGTGGTAGTTGTGTGCGTGTCTGGTTGTCTCTTTCCTTTTCGTCCGTCGTCTTTTGTATCATGATGTTCCTCAGCATTTCCGTGACGTGGTTCCAGCTGTGTTCGTCCTTTAGAAGGAGGTCCGCAAGGTTTTCTTTTGTGATGTTTGTTCTGCTTTTGTTATTTGCGAGATCCTGAGTTCTGTCCATCTCGGGCAGACGAACACCGTGTGTTCTGCTGTGTCTGCGTCGTCACAGTACCAGCAGAGGTCGGTTTGCGCTTTCCCGATTTTTTTTAGGTAGCTGGCAAAAACTCCGTGTCCAGTCATTGTCTGAGTGATGTAGTAGTCCACCTCCCCGTGCCTCCTATTACACCACCCACTCACGTTCTTTATGAAAGTCTTGGCCCAACCGTGGTAATTTTCCCACGCGTCTTGCCATTTCTCCATTATTGTTGTTTCTTCCGGGGGGGATCCTGTCCTCCTCTTCTCTGCGTGCAGTTTTCTCCGCTCCTCCACCTTCAGTTTTATAGGTGGAATGGCTGCGATTGTTAGGATGGCCAGTGTAGGTGCTGTCCTGTACGCGGATGTGATGCGGATGGCTATCTTCCTATTTATGGATTCCAGCATCCCTTCATAGTGTTTATATCTCATAGCCTGGGCCCAGATGAGTGCCGCATACATGATGGTCGACGTGATGACTCCAGCCAGGACCTTCCTTTTCTTAGGTCTCGGTCCGCCAGTTTTGGGCATGAGTCTCGCTAGGGCCATGTGGGGTTTCCTGGCCTTTTCGCATGTTTTTTGACATGGGTAGTCATTTTTAGACCTCTGTCCAAGTGCACCCCTAAATACTTTAAGGTGTCTTTCGAGGTGATCGTCGTTCCTTGGACCTCTAGGGTTACTGTTTTCAGTCTCCTTAGGCCTGCAAGTATCATCATCTCGGTCTTTGCAGCCTCCAGTTCAAGGTCGTTTCTTTCTAGCCATTTTCAGATTTTGGCCATCGCGTATTGCGCGCGTTCTTCCAGCAGCGTGGTGGTTTTCGCGGTAATGATTACCGCCAGGTCGTCCGCGTAGGCGATCGTCGTGATTCCTTGGCCCATTTCCAATCGGAGTATCCCGTCGTATAGCACGTTCCACAGGGTCGGCCCGAGGACGAATCCCTGAGGGACGCCACACGACATTTCGACATTTCTTTGCCCTGTGGGGTGATGATGACCCTGTTCTCCAGGTAGGACCGTACCATCCTGACGATTTGTTCGCTGAACAATCAGATTGCTATTACTATGGGTCTATTCGATAGCTCTGCACTTTTCTACACTTTTTACACCAACCGCTCCTGAAAGAGTGAGATGTATATAATTAATGCGAGTAGGAGTGAGAAAAATAGAGTAAAGGTGTTAAAAGTAGGTATAGAAAGTGCAGAACAGACGTAATGAAATAAACCATTTTTCATGAATGAACGGCAAAGAACTGTCGACAAAATCTTGGGATATCTAGTAACTTTCCTATGTTGCTAACTTCATTTTAATAATTAGATGTAAATATCGATATCAAGCTCGTGGAGAGCAGTGAAGCATCAGAACAATCAATTTCGATCGCCCTGTAATAGCTAGGCATACACCAGCACTCATTCAGGCCATTCTTTCCTTCGACAATCTTTCCCTTCAAGAAATTGAAACGAAATAAACCCTATTCTAACACACTAACACAAACTGAATCTTGGAAACAGTGGAGGTATGAACAAGTCTACACGAAACTAAGTATTTATCGTGTCGGTCAGGAACATCCCTAATATGATTCCCGAAGGAAGTAAGAATGTTGGCTAGTCATCTCGTACTTCACTAACACACGTTCTTTCCTTCACCATTGCACTTTCCGGCGGGAATGAATGCTGGTGTGAATGTTGGGCGCCAAGGTTCATCATGTCTCCGCTCCTTAACAATTACATTTCGCAACACAAGTTGACTTTTAACCTAAATTTATGTAGGGTTAATTGAAGAGCTCCTTTCAAGTAATAAATAAAGACTTAGAACTTGCTCGACAGCGTTAGTTATCCGCTAATTTAGTAGTATTGTCCTCTGCCGAAATGCGTTTCTCCCATCATTAGTTGGCAATGTACGTTCAGTAGACACCGTAATTAATTAAACCAAGGAAGTAAACAACAAACAATCGAGTTCATTACCAGCCTGACATGTAATTTCTATTTTATGATGCCTCAAAACAAGTCTGGACGCGTAATAACGTTCTTGCGGCGAATAATTATCATCATGCAAACTTCAAGTTCCATTAAGTGTATTTTAGTGTTTACTTTGTAAGCACAGAAGAATGTCGAGTTAATTCAAATGCTTTTAATGTATCGATTGACGGAACACAATGTATTGTTGCAAGCTATATTTTGAGCAATACAAATGATGTAAGTAGGTATTGTTACAATCGACAATACAAGATAATTTAATTGTGATAAAACTAAAAGTATTTTTTTGCAAAATAAATATTACTTTTGCCAACTTTCCCTGTTCTCTTTCGTCAATATGTAAAAGTTTATTGATCGTGCACCGTAAAAGCGAATATAAAATATGTCAGTCGGTCACATTAATGTATGTTTATGTCACAATTATGTTTAAAGTTATTTGTCTGTAGCTCTGCCAAACTAAGCAGATGCCTGCGTATTTTCACCTCATTAATTCATACACAATAAAATCGAACCAACCAGCTCGAGTGAAGTGTTTTCTAAAGATGACGCACCTAATAAGATAATACCATAGAATTTGTTATCTGTGTTAAATGTCATCGAGGTCTTGTGTTAGTAACCTGCGATTTCTCAGATTGATAGATTCAAATACAGAAACAAAATGTTTCCTGATGATTATTGATTTTACGCTTTGGCTTTCTACCGTAGGGGATTTTCCTGGGGAAATTGTGTTGTTGTGTATCGAATACGAATTACGCATGCATGCGGTAATTTTGAAAAATAACGTGTAATCCAACAACCGTTGCTTTATAATTGAAAATTTAATTTTGCTTGTAATTATTGGAATAAGAATGCTACATACAATTTAATGAAAAGCACAGTGTCACTTCATAGTTGTAGAATTTGCTTCGTAGATTCCTGTCAGATTCCATATAAGTAGATTTCATTTTTTTAATGAGAAAGGTTGGTTATTGAAAATAAATAATGTTATAGATAGTGCAAGGAAAGATTGAGTAATTATATCAATGTCAAAAAGGGTCATCCCAAGAAAGAGCAAGAACAAAATCATTGTGCTGTTTGATAATTCTCTGATTTTTTACATGTGCTAAATATGACAAATTTTGTGCCTTCATTCAAGGTAGGATACCTAAACGCTTTGCAAAATCTGATGTCCATATAGAAAGAAATTTTTAGATAGGTTTGTTAAATTTTAAAGTAAACAACAGTTTTTTTTTTTTTGATAGCCAAATATTTTTGTAACTGCTCACATACCAAATATTTGTTTGTACTATCAATAAAACAAACAGCGTTTGCTTCTGATATTTCATTTCAGGTGAATAAAATATTTCTCGCAAGGCGGATGTTTCCCACGCGAACAAATAACTTCCAGTTCAGAACTCATCGTCAGATGCGTTCCACTTGGCCATCTCCAAATATTCCTATTCAGCCACAAATCCGCTGAAACCTACTATACCTGAAATATTTTTTCAGAAACTCACACAAAAGATCCCCCTATATTTAGATTTCGGTTTAAACCCTTTATAATCAAAGAAAATTTGAATTTAAATGAGATTATTTAAATCGTCGGCTCGGTCCTTTATGTTTGCAACATTATCATTAGCGTAACCACAGCGGTGTCCACTGAAACACTGTGTCCGTTTGATTTTCAGTAGCGACATTGCGTTCGATACAAACAATATTATTCGAGAACAATAACATGAAATACCTCATTCTAATGCATCTCAAATTTTAATAGCTTCATGTAATTAAAGCGTTGCACACGAGTAATTTGCAAGCGGCCGAAAATGTTATAGGTCAACATGAAATTGTGGGTCGTAACAATTTTACGACAATTTCAGTAACCAATTAAAAAAAAAAAAAATTAATTGAATTACATATAATCAATCTGAATTGTGGTGTTCTTATCTTATAATACGTACATTCATTTAATATCTAACACACTTGAAACGTTCCGCTAAATTGTTTTAAAAATAAAACAGCGATTATTGCATGTCTGATTTCAATAAACACATGTTCGCTTTCTCGGAGTTGCAGCATTAACTTGGGGGGTGTGGAGACGCCACGTTGACCGACTGGGTGGTTCGAGCCACACAAACACACGCTAAACATATCATCTTAACATGGGGTTGAGTGCTTTTTAAATTTGAAGTACGCGTCCGAAATCGTAAAGAATCAAAGTGCAGGCATTTTGAAACATGTCTCGCTTGTCTATTCTGTATTGAAACTGGCGAGATTCGCAGCGATAGAGTCACGCAGACACCATAAATAAATCCATTAGACGTTTTAAATTGTTTTTCTAAATTTTTCTGTATACATTGCCGCGTCAAAATTGCAGACGTGCGGGCCATGTGGGCGAAGATATTGAGTTGCACGGCGAGCTGGAGTCTGCCTCGTTTCAGTCCGATAACGGATACTTTAAAAATGTCAACTTCCACACTTGAATAGTAAAATTTATAGGTGTTCGTTTAAGACATACATTCCGATGAGTTAATAGAGGTCTCTTGATTTTTCCTGGCATCTGGGGAGGCGTGCGTGTGAAACAAATACCACGACCCGGATTGGCCGAAGGATTATACGCTAGTGGTAATTAAAATTAAATTATTTCCTTCAACCCCTTTTGTGGTAAACGAATTGCACAGAGATATTTGTTTGTTCCTAATCCTACTAAGAGTCAGTACGTTTCATTGTAACATTACTCTGAGCTAAAGTTAATCAACTATTTTGAGTTACTTTACAGCGAGTATTAAAACGCATTAGTGACTTTCATATTTTAAGACTTGATTGGTCAGCGTTCGTAATTAGTAGCCGAGTTCGATAATTTAATCAATCAACGGCAATTTGCTATTCCCTACATCTACCTGGGCTTTCAATACAGTGTACTTAGAAACCATTCTAACCTAAGGGAATTCTCTCAGTCAAATTGTAAATCAAGTAATTTGAAATACATTCCTGGCCATTTTCTTGCCAAAGTTTTTCACACCCTGTATATGTGGGAGGGTCTAACTGTTGTCTTTGCTGAGAGATTTGTCGGTTAATTAGAAGCTATTGCCTCGAGACACCCATACACCCATAGTGTAGTGCCTAAAACAGTCGATCTGGGTCCTTGCGCTTTTTAAATTAATTAGCTAGGTTGTCGGCGTAAGAGCGATATACTGAAAGTCCTGAAAGGCCGGGCAAGGGATAAAGCACCGCTCCCAAATAACATATGAACGCTCGGTGACGTAGCAGCAGAAGTTTTAGCTCACTGCACGCGCCAACTAATTAGATTAGCTAGAGATAGGGTTTAATAAACTACTCCTAAGGGAGCCCGTGAAAAACTGGTGATTGCTACTGATTTACCTGCAGATTGATCGCTGAAGGCGGCAGGTGTATCACATACTTCGCCCAAAACATCTGACTAATTCATTAATTAACTCCGTTAATTAAGTACACTGTGGTACCACAGAGACACTTTGTGCGTTGGTTTATTAAATCAAACAAGCCTTTGAATACCAGCAGAGTTACAGACGCTGTACCAAGAGTCGAACGCACTTAAACTCAATTAATTATTGATCTCAGTGAGGAGCAGAGTTCTCCAATAAACAACTGTGTAAACATTGTACCACCAACGGTGTGAATCGGAAGGAAATAGATCGCGCCGATACCCGAAGGTGAAAACTGTTAAACGAATCACACTGTATTTTCTGAAAATCGTAATTTTGGATTAATTGTATTGATTTTCAACACCAGGGTTTTTTACACTCAAGCTCTCTGTTTCCACAGAGGCGGAGAGCAGGAGTTTTTTGCCCATTTTTTTTCTTTTTTTCAATAAATAATTACTTAAATTTAATTGTTGCGTATCATTATTAACTTGCCAATTTCCTTGTTAGAAAGCTATCATTATACTGCCCACCAAACAAAGAACCTGGGTATCACAACATAACGGCGGATTACATCCGACGATTGGGTCATAATTAGATAATATTAAAATTAACTTCAGCACTGAAACAACTCCGTAAAAGTCATTCACCGGTAACAACATCTGGAGGACGATTGTTAGGGCCCGACAAATCCCGTAAGCAGGTAAAGTTTAGTCAGGCATTCCTTAGTAATAAATCTTAATTGGGATTTCTGTTGACACATATTTATTATTTGCTCATCCACATTTATTGTCTGTTTACTTGTCAGGGTTAATTAATAACTAAATAATTAGTAGGCGCATTTCACACTGGAGCTCAAGTTTAATTTGAACTAAAATATGAGGGGGATTGATTAGTTTACAGTCTAACCTAGGAAAAATGGGGCAAGTAGTGGCGATGCCTTTAAAAAGGTGAGGGGTAGCTCAGCGGTATTAGGCGCCGTCTTAGTTGTCCGGACTGAAGAGCCGGTCCAGTAAAAGAAGGGGTGAACTTACCGTGTTAGCCTTACTCGGGGGAACCGAATGGACTTCAGGAAAACACCGTCTTCTTTCCCAACACTTTACTAGGCACACCTCAGGAACCGGCCAGGGACACCTTCCTCAGTTGACCCCATGTCGCTAATAATTCCGCGATCGAACACCGGTCGATCGCCCATCGATTTTGTCAACTCAGCAAAGTGCCCCGCGCAATAATTACAATAAATTATATACTGGTGTCCCCTTAAAAAGTAATCTTCGTGACACTACCTTATAACTTCATATATTGGGACTTTATTTTCGATAGTTTGGATGAACTAGGACGAACCAGGACATCTTCCTATAAATAAGGCTCAGGTCTTTTGTGCCAAATATGGTTCCCCAAGTTAAGCGTCTGTCTAGATGTATATCCAAATATTTTACTTCATCCTTTCGGGAAAAGTAGCAGCCATTCAGTTTAAATGGTGTATATGAATTTGGAGATGTTGGCTTTGATTCGCCATATTTTCATCCATTTCTCAATATCATCAAGGTGAAATTATAATATGTGGAAGTGTTGTCGTATGATGCTAAGGCAACCTTTTCATCAGCGAAAGTAAGCTAGTATAGTATTACTGATAGTCGACATGTCAGCCGCGTATAGTAGGTATAGGACGGGATCAAGTACATTAACCTGTGGAATCCCTGCTTTGATCGACACAAGATGTGTTTGGGTTTCTCAATATTTCACTTGAACATACCTTTCAGTAAGGTAAAATTCAGCACTTCATTTTAATCTTATAAAAAGTAACTCGTTGTGCTAGGTTTTATCAAATGCCTGGGTAACGTGTGTGCAGTACCTTTTTTGTTTCAGATCGTATCTTAAATTTTTGGAACTATGTATATGTGTAGGCTTTCCCATTGTCGATGGTATTCTATATGTATTTGAGTTAATAATGGAAACTGAAAAAACTGAGCACTCAACTTTTCATGCTGATTTGTTCAGCTTGTGATTTGTTCAAAGGTTCAATAAGGTTTCACCAGAAAATCTTGCATTCTGATAGGAGGGATGGAGCTCTTGTAGATATTTCACATACATAAGTAGGGGAAGTGTGCCTAAAATGGGATAGTAAGGTAAAACCGGGAAACCATGAATTTTCAATGATCAAGTGGCGTCATAAAGTGAAATACTCATGAAACTGAAGTTACAGTGCTTGACAGTGTTAGGTAACGGATGGTGGTGTTCACAGTTGTGTTGTGCGTTGAATTAGGTAAGTTTTCATGTTTCTTGGAAGTTTGTTGTAATCTCAAGTACAGTAAGAGTTACATGCGCAGTAATAAAGGAAATAGGGCCGTTATTCTTTTTTAAATTTTGTTGCAAAAGCTTTGGTCAGTACGCTCCTTTACAGGCCAAATAGCTATCTGTACTAGATGAAAGTGCCAAATAAACGCAAGAGGAGTCTCAACGTCAAGAATGGAGTGAGGAAAACATGACAAGGGTTACCGAAATGGTTTCAACTGGGCAATCTAGATATTTGGTGATAATTAGGCTATGCTGAATGTGATTTAATTTTTAGTTTTCTAATTACCCATTTTATTTCTTCAATCAAATGTAAATTATTTAAATTAGCAGATGGCAATATCTTCTGTAAGAAGTTGATAGTTTTCAGAACGAGGAAAATGTATTTTGTGTAAAAAAATCTATTGAATTATATTTAATTATTCGTGTTTAAAGCTGCTTTAGACTAGCCTACTTCTTGTACAAGATTTGTTTAATAAATATTTGAAACAAGAAATTTCTGAGTTGCAGATGTGATTTAGAGGTAGAACATGTTCTATTTTTTTCAGGTAGTTATTAATTCAGTTTAATTTTTGATATAATTTACTATAAAATTTAAGTTGAACCAAATCTTGTACAATACAGCCGCGGCCAAAAAAGTGGCTGATACTTACGGATGATAATCAGTAATAGTTATTGTTTCTCATCCGTAAATATCAGTTGATAATTACAATCATCCAGCAAAACTTTTAGTATTAAAAAGTGGACACTTTTTGTGGCGTGAATTTTATGTACTAAAACTTTTGCTGGATATTTGTTTATAAGCTAATACTTATTGATGGCAAACAGTAATATTTACTGTTTGTAAGTATCAGTTCACAATTACAATCACACAGCAAAAGTTTTGATACATAAAATTGACGCGACTGTAGTATTAAAAAATAATTCAAAGATTATTTTCGTTTTTTTTCCAACAGCCATCTACTACGACAGCTTTAGATAAATTGTTGAAATTAAACAAGAATTCCAAGCTTCGAAACTTCACTGGCCATCAAGTTTGGAGAGGACCAGCGTGCGAAACAAAACTCCTTACTATGTAGAACTCGCCAAGTTCTAAAGTTAATTTTCAAACTCAACTCAGAGTTCTTTACATCAAATTAAGTTGGTCACAACTTATCAAGTTGATAACTTTCACACGAAGGAGCAAATATTTAATTAAGTTTAATATTTAATTATTGTTTGGCGACATTTACCTATCAAATCGAGCACATACGACCAAGTAATCTGCACATTAATTTCCTACGACAGATTCGACAATGTTTGCTTAGTAATAGCTCAGGACTCAGGAGTAAAGCGGGTCCAATGAAAAATTCATGAAGCGCGGCATTAAATATTCATGTACATCACACATTGCGTATGCCCATTATTATTAGTGAAATATTAATTGGTTTAGCTAAAATTATCCAGTAATTACTTGGGAACCTGACGTTCCCTTCAAATGAAACGCGATGCTGAATAACGTCAATGCAAAAATTCATACAAGAAATATTCGATTTAAGTATTTCGACTATAGTTCCTTCACTCTTTTTATTTATATTAATTCTGGTAATTTTGGTTATTTGTTCTATACAAGTATAACCTTTTTGTCTTTAAACTGAAAAAATGAAAGCAAAAAATTCGAATGACATTGGATATGAGTAAACGTATCTCTTGAGAGTTTATGCCATCATTCGTGCTTGAAAGACGATGCGAATTCCGGCCATTAATTTTTAATTTCCGGCGGAATTTCTTGTCGCTCTTACATTACAAATCATCGCTTGTATTGTTGCAGCAAACGATAAAGTCTGAGAATCAAAAGCAATATTACGGTTGCCGGTTCTATATTAGAGTTGTGTAACAATAGAATGCACGGTAGCTACCTTTGCAGAATTGAATAAGCTGCAGACTTTATGTTTCCGTAGTTTTAAACCGGAAATGAAGCTATTATTATCCTTTCTAGAGGTTAAATTTGCGATTGTACCTTGAGACGTATACAAGTTTGCTTTTCTTTGTCAAAAATTTACCTTCACTAAATGTCTTATTTTTAAAATATCCAAAACTGAAGATATTAAAAAAAAAGTTGCTGGAAGAAAGTACAATCCTTTTTCTTTCTGGAAAAAAAAATATTCTGTTGATAAATATGAAGCAGACTTTGAAAAACTTTTCAATATTTTTGGAAGTTTTTAATTTGAGAGGAAATGCAGTAAAATGTAATAGTACTACACCATGTACTTTGTTAACCCTGCATGTAGACGGAAAGTGTTGTTCACAGAATGTGGCACGTTACAATTTTAAAACTTTCAGTTTACATTCGCGTCTGTACATTTTTCATTCGGTGACACCTGTTCTTTATCTGCACTAACTCGACTGGAAAGTGAACCACATAATAAAACGTCTCTGGCAAAAATGAAGACTGTAGAGAATGTATGTAATCTAAAAAACCTAGAATATCGCTGCAACGGTAATCACAAAAATGTGTGAGCGATTTTATTTCAAAGTCATCGTCACCGAGAAATAGCGTTGCCAGAGTTTTTCGGTCAATGTTTTCATTCGTATTTTTAAAAACTGTATTAAATTGCTTGCAATTTTTTATCGAACAAACATTTTATTATTTGTGCTTTTTACTAGGGTTTGATCAAGTAATGTCTACAAATATTTATCATCAAACAAACTGCACCAAATTCAATAAATAACCTATTGAAAGCTTCCGCGTCTATAAAAGCGTATAAAACCTTACGCAAAGATTACATTATTTATTCAAATTTTGTTAAAAGCATTTTTTTAAATACCTACTTGAAGATTTTTTTCTTCATAGGAATGATTTAGTGAATGAAATTTAGTAGTTATACGTTGCTAATTGCAGATAATTTAATCAGTTACTTTAATTTCGATCGTGCATAATTGAAACTTACTTAAAATATAAATTTTTCAATTTATAAAACACAACTTTATTATTAAACGATTCGTAAGGACAGATTATACAGGACGTACAGTTGCGGAATTAAAAAAAAAAACATACGTCTTTAGGCTATATTTTGCAATGTTAAGGTGCGTTTAGACTTGAGCACGGACGCACTGATCCACCGCGAATGCTCAAGTGTAAACGGTTATGCGCACACGCTCACTATGTGTTTTCTTATGCGCGAACAGCAGCGAGCGCGATCCGCTTGGTGTCGGTCTCGGGTACATGCTCAAAAGAATTAATTCGTTCGCGAATGCTCAATTTGTACCACACTGAATTTGCGGCATATGTTCGAGGTATCTTGTATCTTTTTTGATAATCTTTGGTGCTATCAAGCTGAGCAAATATTCGAAACCGTTTTAATCATCCTCGTAAAGTCTCTGAATTGGTCATAACGACACTCTGACACTAAATTGCTTAATAAATTATTTTGTCTATTACAAAAAATTGGCGTTTGCCACCAACGACGACATCTACGTTTTCGAATTTCTTTTTTTTTATGAAAGTATACATCACAATAAACGCGGCTGCTGCTATTTTGACATTCATTTTCAACGCACGTCTGCGAACAACTGGATCAGCCCATTCGTTGGAAAATGAATTTTAATTTAAACGCACTTCGCGAGCGCGAACGAATACCGTGCGCATATGCTCAGTGCGTGCGTGCTCAAGTCTAAACGCACCTTTAGAGTAGTGTAAATCGATCTCTGTCTGATTGACATAAACGCTGACAATTAAATCATGTTAGTTAGGTGTTCATGAAATGCGAGTTGGATAATCTGTCCGTTGATGAGTTGGGGTCGAACCGGTTATTTTAATTATTGACAGAAGGAATCTACACCCACAAAGGATGGAACAGTTGTGAAAAATTTAAATACGCTTTTGTTCTACATAAGGCGGCGAATTTTTGCATTTATTTTCAAGACTTCGAGCTTTATCGCTCACCGGCTTTAAATCTTTCCGAATGCGAACGGTTCGGGGTATTATTGAAGACGAGGAACGAAGATAAATATTTCTAGGTGCATTTAAAATTATTTTAAGGCCTGTGATACACCAGAATGCGTTTATCACCAATAAATAAACACTACAATTTCAAAGATTAGAAAAAAATATTCCTTTATACTTACAAAATTGAAAAAAAAAATTTAAGGCCGGTGATCCATCACATCAGAATGCCTTTGTTAATAAATATAATACATTAGGAATTCTAAAAAAAAGTATTTTAAAGCCGGTGATACACTGAATGCAGTTATCAATAAAGAAACACAAGAAATTTAAAAAAAATATATATTTTACACTATAACATTTAAACAAAATTAGTAAAATTATTTTAAGGCCGATGATCCACCAGATGTATTTTTCAATTAATAAACATTACATTCTCAAAAATTAGAAAATAAAAAACTACACTATACTAAACATTCTAAAAAAAATGGTAAAATTATTTTAAAGCCGGTGACACTCTAAAACGCACGTGTCCGTAAAAAATTTAAAAAGTAAAATTATTTTAAGGCCGGGATGCAACAAAGTCCGTTTGTCAATAAATCAGCACTACAATCTCAAACGACAGAAAATTTTTAAAAATTACGTCGAAATAAAAATTTTTATTAAATTATTTTAAGGCCGGTGATCCACCAGACTTCGTTTGTTAATAAATAAACACCACAATCTCAAAAATCAGAAAGTAAAAAAAATACACACTAAAAATTCTACAATTATTTTAAGGCCGGTGACACTCTAGAACTTCTCATCAATAAATGAACACCGTAAAATCTCATGAAATAGAAAATTAAGAAATCTACATTAAATTAAAAATTTTAAAAAAGTAAATTTATTTTAAGGCCGGGGATGCAACAAAGTGCGTTTGTCAATAAATCAGCACTACAATCTCAAAACAAAGAAAATTTTTAACAAATTATTTTAAGGCAAAATACACAACACCAAAAATCCTAAAATTATTTTAAGATGGGTGAAAATTTAAAAAAAAATACACGCTTTAAAAATAATTCTAAAATTATATTATAATTCTCAAAATATTTTAAGGCCGGTGACACTTTCTCGTCAATAAATAAACACCGTAAAATCTCATGAAATAGAAAATTAATGAATCCACATTAAATCAAAAATTTTAAAAAAGTAAACTTATTTTAAGGCCGGGGATGCAACAAAGTGCGTTTGTCAATAAATCAGCACTACAATCTGAAAAGAAAGAAAATTTTTAGAAATGTACATTGAACTAAAATTTTTTAACGAATAGTAAAATTATTTTAAGGCCGGTGACGCACCAGAACACACCTGTTAGTAAAAATAAATGAACATTCAATAGTCTTCATAATTAGAATATTAAAAAACTTGTGATAGAGTAAGATTCTTTCAAAATACATAATAGAATTATTTTAAGGCCAGTGATACACATGCGTTAACCTTTAATAAATAAACACTCTATATATTCATAAAAATTAGAAAATAAAAAAAATTCTTACACTACGCTAAGAATTAAAAAAAAATTAGTAAAATTCTTTTAAAGCCGGTGGCACACTATAAGGCGCCCGTTAATAATTAAAAAATGTAAAAATCTAGATGAAATTAAAGATATTAAAAAAGTAAAATTATTTTAAGGCCGGGGATAGAACAAAACGCGTTAGCCAATAAATACGTAAACCCTACATTCTCAAAAACTCGAAAAATAAATTAAAAAAAAATTAAGTTAAAAAAGCATTTTTAAACAAATTCATACGTAGTAATATTACTTTAAGTTCGGTGGCACACCAGGACGCGCCTGTTTAAATGAACACTGTGGAGCCAAAATAATAAGAATATTTAAAAAAATATAATTTAGACTCGTAGGTGCCAAAGGTCACAAAAAACTACAACGTCGGAAAACGATGTATATTGAAGTTGTTATTACAAGAAGCTTGGAGCTGATGACATGTTTTGGTTAAAAATAAACCATTTTCAAATCTACAATAAATGAATTTGTGCTAAAAAGTGAAGAAATATTTAAATTTTGAAACAAACCTGTCTTAAAATCACGTTTTTTTTTGTTTTTTTTTGTGACCTTTGGCACCTACGAGTCTAAATTATTTTTATTTGTTACAAACATCATGGAAAATCCGTTAAGATTTTTTAAAAAAATATACGTTAGACAAAGAAATAGAAAAATAATTTTAAGGCCGATGAGACATCAAGAGCGTTCCTGCCAAAGTTTCTACAAAGATTAATTCTCGTGCCATAGAGTAGATCCGTCAATTTTTCAGCACCCTCTATACAGGGTGTTTCATAACAAGTGAAAAAAGTAGATCTTTTTAATCGAGTGCGAAAATTTTCGTCCTCGAGGCGTCAGCCGAGTCCGCAAATAGTAGCACGAGATAAAAAAAATACGTTTACGCACGTGTTGTATATAATATTTTTTCTAAAACCGAACAGATTTCACATTTTTTATCAACTGCTTTGTTTATGTTGTAAATAAATTATTGCAGCTTTTTATTTTAACACTCAGATAAGTCCGAAACTAAGCAAAATTTGAAATTTTTTAATCTTTCATTTTAACGTAAAATGAAATTCCGTATAAGAAATTTCATTCATTTCACCTGTTATGAAACACCGTGTATTGTTTGTCCGGTGAGAAATTTCATTGCAAAAATTTCTAGCTTTCGAGTCTTACTCTTTGATAATGAGACCGTTCCATGTCGAAAGTGGGATATATTAAAGGCCTGTCATTAGCCAATAGACACCTCCCCTTTGCCTGCGAGCCGTCCGCGTTGAACGTCACCCCGATGCAAAATTCCGCCGGAGTCTTGTTTCTTAACAATATTAAGAAAAATAAATGTGTTTTATATACCTTTTTCACGAAAGTCTTAAGGACTTCTAGTTAATATAAATATAAGAGGACAAGAAAACCTGGCAGTAAAATGTTTCACTCCCAGTTTCTCCAGAGCTAAATTTTTACGTGAATTATCGCGACTCAGCCCCCACGATATTTCAGGGAATGTAATATTTACGATGCCAAAAGTAAAAACTCGCAGCAAGTATAAATCAAGATCATCCTTTGACATTTCCAGAAATATGATTCAAGAAAAATAACGTTACATTAATATTCGAAATCCGGAGGAAAAAGTTGCGTTTAAAAGGTTGAGAACCCCGTCTGACGCAGATATTTCAATTTTCTCAGGAAATTATAATTTTTTTGCACTTGAATAGTAAACACAAACCTATCTGCAATGATACGTAGTCGCTCGATAAACGGTAAACGTTACGCAAATGATTTTACTTTCAGTTCAGCAGGTTTTATTAAAAAGTTGTTTCAATGCTAGGGCTCGTTCTTGATACTTGAAAAGGAAAATAATTTTTTTTTAATGCTACGCTAAAAGTAATTACAATTCGATTTAAATCGATTCGTATTTTATTGGTTTTGGTTGAGCTAGTATTTGTTTAGTAATTTGTACGCCTTTACACAATTAAGGAAGCAGTGTGTTAACTTTTGTATTTCTAATTTAAAACTTTAATTTTAAAGAGAGTTCCTGAAGTTCAAATATACCTATTTGATTATCCAGAATCTGATCAAGACATGATGCTTTGCCAAAGTATTTACGTTTTCCACACACATTTTTAACGGACGCTTCCGCTTACTAAAAGTTTCCAACCCTCAAAAACTTTTTGACGTAAAACGAGGCCATATTTCTTTGCCATTTCATCGCACGTCTCTGCAAACATAAATGCAAGTTTCATACATTCGAATGGGAAAGGCGAGAGAGTTTTTCAAATTTTATTCGTTTCAGTCAGCTGTTATAAATAGCACTTCTAATCGGAAAAGTTTTTCGTGAAAACGCCAGTTGTTGAAGCATTTAAAAATATGCTGCGCTGAATTGTAGCCGGCATAAACTTATAGATGCTGAAAATATTTTGTGAAAAATAAAGATGGAATAAGATGAATAATTTGAAACCAAAAAAAAATAATAATGAGGAATTTTTCACTAATACCTCCTCTCCTACATCGAATTTAATATTTCTGTCTCCTTTAAAATATTCTGTTTGTTTTGGTTTTCTTTTACTTTCTTCTTAATATCACTATCTCGTTTTAATAAGTTATAACGCGTGATCAATATCTTTTCTAATCAAGAGACCTATGGAAAAAAATTATGTCTCTATTATATAGTTCGTGAATTTGAAGAGGGTGCTTATGTCACTGATCAAAACCCAAGTATTGACATAAAAAGTTCTGTATCGACACATAACGATGAAGTACACAGAAAGTTCGGTCATTTAAATCCCAGAGACATTCGACAAGCCATTCGTCAAGGTCGAGTCCAAGGTGTAAAGTTAGAAGCCCCGACTAATGTCAATAACTACACTGTGGTGACACATAGGAAGGAAAGATGGTTAGGAATCCGTTTCCTATGAAATCTGAACGAACTTCGGACGTAATGAGCCTGGTGCATACTAACTTGTGTGGACCTATGTATGGACCTAATGAGTAGCTTCACACGGAGGTGCTAAGTATTTCATTCATTTTATTGATGACTGCTCCAGATGGAGCGAAATTAGTTTTTTTGAAAAGTAAAAGCGATGTATTTCAGACAATCAAAGACTTCGTCAACTTGATGGAAAATCAGACGGGAAAGAAAATAAAATGCATCCAGTTAGATAATGGGAAAGAATATGTAAACGTATCCGTGAGCGAATTTTTGGAGGAGCGTGGAATTATTCAAAGACTTACTGTTCCCAACAATCCACATCAGAATGGGATAGCTGAAAGGCGTAACCGAACACTGGTAGAAATGGCGAGATGTTTACTAATTCAAGCAGGATTGTCACCACAATTTTGGGTTATCAACAGATCGATGGGAAAACTCCTTTTGAAATTCTTACTGGAAAAATTCCCGATGTGTCGCACTTCAGGGAGTTCGGGAGTGCCGTGTTCGTGCTGAAGAATGAAACAAATATCGGCAAATTCGATTCCCGTAGCATCCCTGGAATCTTCGTTGGATACTCTGACTCGTCGAAAGGCTACAGAATTTGGTTGCCGGACGACAAGAAAGTTATAACGTCAAGGGATGTAAAGTTTATAAAAGTTGACGAAAAGCCCGAAGAGAAATGTTCTGCATCGAAACACGATTACGTCGACTTAGATCTTACTCATCGACTCAACAACAATCTTAATCGAAGACCTGAGATATTAGCCGACGAAAGAGAAGTCGAAAATGTGGAACTCGAAGAAAACATCGAAGATATACCAGAGCAAGATATCACGAATGAACAAGATGAAAACACAAGAAATCCAGTTTCGCGTAGAAGGCCTAAAATTATCCGAACAGGGCAAAGAGGAAGACCCAGAAAAGAGTACCAAGTTCGGTACGAGGAAGAGGTACGTTTGGTAAATGAAGGGACGTTCTTATCTGAAGTACCAATGAAAGAGGAATTATCGAGTCCAGAAGTAAATGAATGGAAAGCGGCTATGACTGACGAAATTAAATCCATAATTTCAAGTGATACATGGAATTTAGTTGACCGTCCAAAAGATTCAACAGTGATCGGATGTCGCATGATTTTGCGGAACAAGATGAATCCAGATGGAAGCATTCAGCGACATAAAAAGCTCGCCTGGTGGCTCAAGGCTTCAGCCAGAAGCCTGGTGTGCACTTCAATGAAACATTCGCCCGCGTGGCACGGCTTAGCTCGATTCGATTAATGGTGAGTTTAGCTGAACGTTACGAAATGAAAATTCAGCAGTTAGACGTTACTACAGCTTACCTCAACGGTTTTCTTGAAGAAAAAGTTTATATGGAACCACCAAAGGATTTGGCTGAACTATTGGAGATAGTTATCCAGAGCGATAAAGATGAAGTTATTAAAAGAAGAGCTACCACGATGCTATGGAACTTAAGTACGGGAAATAAAGTTTGTTTCCTAAAAAGAGCACTTTATGGTTTACGCCAAGCGGGAAGAAGCTGGTATCACAGATTCGATCAAGTTTTGAAGGAATGTGGAGCTGTACCCTCATCTGCTGATCCTTGCTTGTATCATATTGGCAAGGGGGAGAATATCCTACTGATGGCTGTTTATGTTTACGATGTACTCATCGCGGACCAGAGAAAAATTAATAATATCATCGAAAACATCTCTGAGCATTTTAAAATTAGAAACATAGGGAGGAAAAATAGGGAGGAGTCGGAATGTCTTGGAATCCAATTTACCCGTGAAGGAAACGTGATTACACTGCGACAGGGTAGCTATATCGGGATCCTCAAACGTTTTAAAATGGAGGAATACAACACTGTTAGTACTCCTATGAACACGGGAATGAAGTTGGAGCCAGAAAGTGGAACACAATCCGAAGAAGAGATAAATTTACCGTATAGAGAACTTGTAGGATGTATTTATTACCTATCTCGCAACTTCGACAAGACCTGACATTGCGTTTGCAGCCAGTTATCTTGGACAGTTTAATTCCTGTTACAGGAAAGTTCATTGGAAGGCAGCAAAGAGAGTCTTAAGGTACCTGAAGGGAACCAGAGATGTAGGCCTGACTTATCGTGCGGATTCTGAGTATCTAAAAGGGTACGTAAATTGGGGAAATTCCAATATAGATCGACGATCATTTTCTGGATTCGTTTTTATGCTGAGCGGATGCGCAGTAACATGGGATTCCAGAATGCCTTATCAACTTGTGAAGCGGAATATGTAGCACTCGCAGAAGGTACGAAGGAAGATCTCTATCTACAACGTTTCCTGAATGAACTGGGATTCTCAAATCTATTAGGAAAAGTCACTATTTTTGGTGATAATCTCGGATCGATAAAGCTGGCGGAAAATCCTACATTTCATCAGAGAAGCAAGCACATCGACATCAGATATCATTACATTCGTGATGTTTTGAAGGAAGAAAAAATCAAAGTCAAACATGTTTCCACATCCGACATGATTGCCAACATTATGACTAAAGGACTTCCAAAGGGAAAACATTTGCGGTGTTTACGGATGGCTGGCATATCACAACAAGATACGATTCGAGGGGGAGTGTTGGAATGACGACATAATATTACCGCGACTCGTATCCTTCATCGGTAGTGCAAGATATTTAAATCAAGCAGTTCATTTAATAATTGCAGATACGATGTAACTAACAGTTACAAAACAGTTGTAATTTTGTCAATTAGAATTTCTTGAGATTAATATAAAAACATTATATTAGAACGAGTGTTTTTGGCTTTTCCCCATCCAACTTTGCAACACGTACATAGTTCGTAAACATTGAATTGTTGCCTCTGATGCAATATTTTTCATTTGATAAACTTCAATCCACTTTGTATGAGAATCCAATATAATCATAAAATGTTGATTTAAAAATGGACCAAAAAATCTACATGAATTCTACTCCACGTATAATTAGAATTAGGCCAATCCCAAGGTTTTAAAGTTACTTTCATGGATTTGTTTTGTGAACTGAACATGATTCATATCCTTGAACCATTTTAACAATTTCTTCATTTAACCCTGACCGCCAGAAATATGACCTTACATAGCCTTTCATTTTGACAATTCCCATGTGAGATTTATGTAAATCTTTTAAAATTTCGTCTCTCAAACTTTCGAGTATTACTATTCTATTGTTCCACAACAAACAGTCACCTTCAATAAATAGTGTATTCTGATTTATACTTGAAATATCGTTTTAACTCTAAACTTAATTTATATATTTTTGGCCATCCTGTTTTAATATATTTAATAATTTCCTGGAAGTGTTTGTCTTGTTTTGTATGTTCCTGAATAATTTTAAAATTTATAGGTATACACGACAATTATTTTCAAAATAAGATCCATATTTTCTGGGTCACATTGCGACCTTTTTTTTGCAAAAATTGCAAATAAAATCTTTGTAATAACACCTATCTGTTTTATGATTACTTCTTCCGCACACCTACATCTCTCCGTAGAAAACTTGCTGCGTGACGTTGAAGAAGGCTGCACCGGTCCTGATGATCCTTTTCGCATGCCTATTTTATGAAGTCCTGGCTCTACTTTTTTTCATTTGTAGTATCAGGAAACTGATGCGCCGCCATTTTTTGTGAAGCAATGTCAACTGCTTGAGAAAACTTGACACTATTTTTTTCCTCAAATAATCAATCCTGGACTGGTCCCGGATTAAAACCAATAATGAAACGATCTCTTAATAACCCTTCAATTTCTCCAGCAGTAAATTCGCAATGTACTGCTAAACATACAATTTACAAATTTTCAGAGAAAAATAAAGAGGAAAAATGTCTAAACTTCTAGCGAACGGATTCCGTGAATCATCCAGTAAACAAATATTTTTCTTGTCTTTTTATCGATGGAAATTAGAGCAGAAAAGTACAAATGGGAAATGAACATATATTATTTGAGGTCCCTCTTTCATGAAAAGTGGGTTAATTGAGCCACGGAAGTTGGAAATCTTATTATAATTGAAGAGAAAAGTTTGTTCTAGATGTTATCTCTTCAACTTAAGATATGCATACGCAACTTTGTTGTTTGTTGAATTAACATAAGGTGACATGCTCCTAATAACTTCAACGCTCCTAGCAAATTAGGTATGGAGAAGCGGTAGTTGGCTAACGTAATTTAACCAGATGTAGTTTGCTAAATTTTATGAACCCATTAAATTTGCACAACAATTTTCAGCACGAACTTACTTACACGGCAAGCTCCGAAATCGCAGCCAAATGAAGGCAAAATTGAGAAAAAAAGGACGCTGGAAACAACTTTTGAATTAAGTACATTCGACATCGCTTCCATTAGAAAGCGTTATGTTAATATAATTGTTTTTTAATGGCAAAATTCCCCGCACGGTTGATTTTAATTTATACGCGCTCGTGAAGATTGATTCGCCGATTCCGCGGAGCGTTTCTGCGTTCGCGTGGTCATTTTGTATTCGCTATGACGTCGTAGAAATTTATGTAAACTGTTGACCTAATTTTGCCACAACTGTTGGAAACGTATACAACGCATTCCACTTAATTACGCAACACAGGTTGTTTTGTTTAATGTTGCTAGGGAAGTAAATATCAGAAAGCAAAACAAATTCTGGAGGTAGAATACATATTTAGGTATATAATTTTAAGTTTATTACTCCGTAAAGTAATTTTAAATGAATACCGTGCCAGGTTGAAAACTGTGTAGTATATTAAAATCTGACATTATCGAAGAAAATTCAAAGCGATTGAGCAGTAGCAAGTAATTGGAACAAGGTATAACCGAGATGTCTTCGAAGATCTATTTGGTCGTTTATTCTTGATAAGATGCCACAAAACGAATTAGTTTCACACATATATTTAATCGCTTGCGTTCTTAGGATCAATTAATGTCACTGACCGCGTAAGTGTCAGCACACTCCGTTTCCGATCCAGTGAGCATCATGTCACGTTAGACCTTTGTGGAGCACAATGCTTCCACCAGGTCAGGAATACAACCAACTGAATTCCCATTCACAATGAATATGGAATACCAGCTGACTGTCTCGCCGACATCGTTCACATCATCAGCGGTGCTGACCACTGCGACAAGTCACACACGATGTCGTATACTGGTGCACGGTATGACCCCCTGCAATGCCCCGGATCATCGGCATCAGGACGATATTCGCTATATCAGAATAACTCCACCTCATCGCATGATCCTCATCCCGTATTGCCAATAAAATAAACAGGGTATACCGCGATACTACTTATGCCAGAAAATTGCCTTCTTAGGCCGATATTCTGCAACCACCCTCTAAGTCACACATCCCGTCAACTTAACGCGTAACCCCAGGTCAATTCCTTACGCCCTTTACCGACCGTTCTCACTCTGCATTCACGAGAAGACTGCCATTCCTCTCTTCTTAATATTTTACGTTCCCTCGGCTAGGGTTATCGTCGAAACATAAACAAACGTCCCCTGATATACAGTTATTTATTAGGCATTTTAAATTACGAGCTAACATTCGTTAAAAATAATTTTGGCTACGACACTTGATTTTCAAATATTTATGATTATTTATAATTTACAGATGGGCCACTGTATACGTTGTGTAAACGCAATTAAAACACGTAGGTACATGTGAACGAGCCACAAGGAATTATGATAGTCGTTAAGCTCCAATGGCGCAGCTCGTTTGACATTTTATTTTATAAGAATTCACAACACCCATGAGATTCATTTCATATCTAAAACACAAAGATATACCGCTTAAGAATGGGTTAATTTTATAGCAATAATATTCTAAGAGATTTTGGCCTAATGTTGAGTCACGCGGTTTTAAATATGGTAATGGCGGCGTTGAAGATGATAAACGTTTTGGTCCATCAAAAAAGGGAAACAGTCCCTTGCATCAGCCTTACAGTAAACCTCATTAAATATTCTTAGAAGTCCATATGGAGTCATGGAGACCAAATGAAGACGCACTTTTTCAAGAAGTGTCAATTTCATCAAGTGCCGCCTGAAGTTTATGAGAGCAATGGCAGCGGAAAGATGGAGAGGTCAAGTAAACAAACCAAGCATAATTTTCGATTACTTTCCATGGCTTTTCGTATTACATGAGCTTACCCTACTTCTATTGTGGTAGAACCACGTGTCATTAACTGTACTAGAATGTTATGATGTTATGACAAGACAATTTGGATAAATAGCGATTCTAGGTTGTCCTTTATCCACCCTACTGGGCAGATCGAGCGACTTGTATTCTCCTTTTTTCTAAGCTCAGCTTTCTCGTGCTAGAAAAAATCTAGATAAAATGAAGTACTTATTGGATGAATTAATATTTTTCGTAAAATTGGGTTCTCCTGTTTTAATATTCATGGCGATTATCTATGTCTTTTGTAATATTCCCAAGTCATGTTAATTACTCGCCAATGAATACATAAGCCTCCCCATCTACGCTATTAATTATCGTAATTGCTTTGCCAAACAACTTCAGCAAGAACCGTGTTATTGTATGACCCTGATTAAGGAAATTCGTGAAACCAGTCCTATTTTCCTGAAGTAAAAATATATTGTGTTTCACGCCGCATCAACGTCCATTATACTCCCATCCACGCATTCATTCGCTCGCAGCTGACGATATGTCGTGCACGGTGCGGAAATGCCAAGCGTGACATTTAATTCAACAATGGACAAATGTGTTTTTGCTATTTTCAACGCAACTGTTCATTACTTTTGGAGTCACACTATTTATCATATATTTCAGTCGGTTCGTAAAACGAGGATGAATTGTTTTATGTTTAATTCAATTTTCAGCAGTATAAAATTAGCTCATTTTAGTTAAATGAATTTGGTTTCACTTAATTGTAAATCTGAATATTGGATGATCGTTTGTGCTCCTTGTTTAATGTTGATTGACATTATATTTGTAATTTGTTTGCTATTCCGATGAACGGTTATTTGTTTCGTTCCCACCGATTTCGGTTTTCGCCATTTTCAAGAGACTGCAATCTCTTGAAAATCGTTCGCCAGAACAGAAAACCAAATTTAAATATAAAATAATCTTAATATTTCTTAATATTAATATGAAACCAAAGATAAACGAACTACATATTTCTGGAATTAAGAAAAAATGTCTTTTTTAATTCGAGATAACATACTTAATGTTCCATTTACTACAACAAAGTTGTCTCCTTCTTTTTTAATAAATTCTAGCGGTTCAGGTAAATCCCTAGAACTTTTGTATTTAACATTTTTTTGTGTGTCTAATAATAAAATGTGTAGGCACCTGTGACGCGCCCACTAATTAGCCTTGTTTATTGACTGTTACGAATACGTAAACAAGCAATAAAAATGTACAAACAAACTAACTTAAGATTTATGGCCAATTTAAATAACTGTCTCGTGGCTTCCGAAAGGCCGCACAGCTGGTTAGTAATATTATCTGCACTAAGGATCTGCCTGCTATTGTCTACTGCGGTCGCCTAAGAGTTATTTCTACTATCCTATATTTTCTGTGAGGTTGAACGACCTTTCAGAGAATTCGCTATAATTAATAATACTCTGATTATAACTCGTGGTCGTTGTTACTAGGAAACTACGTTGCGATAACCCGTTCTCTTGGTGCGAGCAGTAAAACTCTTGGGAAAAACTCCTGATGTCAGCCTCTGTGGGATCTAATATCGTGAGCGAAAAACCCTTGCGTTTGAAACCAATATAAATAAACAAAACTTACGATTTTCAGAAAGTACAGTATAACTCGTTTAACAGATTTCACTTTCGAATATCGGCACGATCTACTTTCTTTCGATTCACACCGTTGGTGCTTTAATGTCTTCACAGATGTTTGTTGGAGAGCTCTGCTCCTTAATTAGATTAATAATTAATTGAATTTCAAATTAACTCGAGTCTTGGTACAAGTGTTCGTCACTTCTGATCGTACTGAAAGACTTGTTCTGTTTAATAGAATTAACCAACGCACAATGTGTCACAGTGGGACCACAGTGTACTTAATTAATGCAGTTAATTTATGAATTAATCAAATGTTTTGGAGAAGTATGTGCCGCCTTCAGCGATCAATTTGCAAGTAAATCAGTAGCAATCACCTGTTTTTCAGGGACTCCCGTGGGAGGTGTTGGGTACCTATCTCTAGCTAACCTGATTAATACGGTGAAGTGTAGTGAGCCGAACTTCTTCTACTCCCCCACCAGAGCGTTAATTAATTGCTTTGAGGGCAGTACTCTCTACTCACTTGCCTGCTTTCCAGGACCCTCTATCTGTCGCTCTTTCGCCGTCTAACCTATCTAATTAATTTATAGCGCAACAAATTAGTTTTGACTGTTTTTTTGCACTCCACTATGGGTGGTTTTGGCATTGCAGTCTCTAGGCAATCGCTTCTAATTAACCGATAAATCTCTCGGCAAAGACCACAGTTTGACCCACAAACATATACAGGATGTGAAAGAAACTTTGTTACGAAGATGGCTAGGAATATGTAGTTCAAATGGTTTGGTTTCGTGATTCCACGAAATTCGTCGTGACAATTAATTGGCCTTGATTTCTTTGTTTATTTTGCGCTGGCGCACTTGGTTCCACCGGCAGATATAATTGCCTCACGCCAGTGATTGAGATTGGCGACTTCCCTGTACAAATCGAAAAAACAACCTTTAGTTTTTCCAAATTGCTGGAGAAAATCGCCAAGGGTAGAATGTTTTCTAAAAGTACACTGCATGGAATTCCCATGTATATGCGGAGGATAGTTAGTTGCTGTTGGTTGATTAAATTACAGAATTTGTCTAATAATTAAAGAAACACTGACCAATAAATTTTCTAAGGTGAATGTCACTAGTGAGTTTTAGTACTAGGTAAATAAAAATAATTTGATCAAAGTTACTTAAATGCAATGTCAATATGAACTTGGCTGACTCTTTAGTCACTAATTAATGCAAATCAAATTATCCCTACGCAATTGTTACCACCAAAGGTGCACTGAAGGAATACAAATAAATGTCAATTACCTAAGCCGCATAATCCGTGTACCACTTCCGCGCACTACCATTCTGATTAAATCACTCGCGTCGCGACGCTTACGTGTTTGATTTAAGTGCCTTTCTTAACACACTGTACTTTAACCGTACCGAAATAAATGATTTAACAAAAAATGAATAAAGACTACAAGCGCCTAAGGAAAAACTGCTAAGCCAAAGTAGAATTGAACAGAACCGTTCTCGGTCAAGCGTCAATGCTATCTGCCTGTTTTTTCGCGCCCCGTACTTCCACGAAAACAATTAAAACACACTCCCTCGGACTTTGCAGCGAAATTCTGAAACCACTTCGACTAGTACAAGCTTCACTATTTTCACACACACGCCTATCCAAGATGCCCAAACATGTATCAAGAGACCCCCCATTAACTTATCAGGAAATGCTCGCTGTTTGTCTGTCGCAAATGAAGCCCCCATAAATTTTACTATTCAAGTGTAAAAGCTGACATTTTTAAAGTATCTGTTGCCTGACTGAAAGGGAACAGACTCCAGCGGAGGTTTCAACTCGCCATATATTTTGATATCTTTAACCACATGGGCCATTTATCTGCAATTTTAACGCGACAGAATGTGTACAAAATCTAAGAAACCAATTTAAACGTTAAAGAGATTTGTTTTATGGTGTCTGCGCATCTATAGTGGATTTGAAGGCGTCAGCTTTGGAAAAGAAACAGACAAAAACAACACACTCTAACTTAAGAGTAATTCGATATGGATTTTCCGCTAACGTACAAGTACCTGCGATTTCAGCGTGACTAAATTTTGTACAGAACTTCGAAATACTCAGATAAAGGTTATTCTGACAGATTTACATCTAGCCGAGGGTGGTCCAAGCTGAAAGGAAAAACGCGGCGCCTCGAATTGTTGACCTACCGCTAGCAAAAATAGCGCTGCAAACTCCGAGAAGCCGGCCATGTGTTTGTTATTTGAAATTAGACATGTAATAATCGATTTTATTTTGAAAACAATTGCCGCGCCCTCGTCATACCGTTCAAAATATAAACAAAAAACCTGCACACTCCCAAGTTGCCGCCTTGTTCAAAATAAATCGAACAAGATATAAATTTCCGATCCCTAATCATTATATGCGATATTCATTTGCTTTAATGCAAAGATCAAATGTTTTCAAATTATACATATATTTTGTCTGTCGAGTAACTTTATCTGCAGACGAAGTATCAAATTTAATTTCATTTAATAATGGATACATTCGAAATTGTAATTTCATTAACGAACAAAATCCGAATGCTTACATCAATCTCTTCGTTTCAGTACAATGTTTGGGCAACAATATATGCTGAAGAGTACTAACATAATACAAGGCAATTCTAAGGATATAACATAAATACTTATAAATTATTCTAATAAATATAAAAATTTCGCTTTTACAGTTTTCAAAATTCAACTCGGAACAAAAGAAAAAAAATTATTTTTGTTTTCAACTTTCAATTCCAGGATTCGTTCTCTAGTTGAAACAGAAGACAAACTTTATTCAAATCAAGAATTTAAAAAATAATTGATACAGAAGGGATTAGAATTTTAAAATCATATAAAAAATGCACAGTTTCTCGTAATGAATAACTTTCGTTTAAAATACGTTTTTTTACACTATTAAAGTTAATAACGTTAATAAAAAAATTGTCAGTTGAAAAAAGGTACCTCTTTTACAATGACATATGATGAAAAGAGAAACGTAATCTCTCATTAGCCGAATCAGTGCAAGTAGAAAAGCATTGAGGTCTTTGTACATTTTATTTGTAAAAAAATATTATCTGTTTGTATAAGCTTGTACTAATTGAATACATAAAAGGTCGTCATTGTAGAAATAACGATCTTTATAAATAAGATATTTTATACAATTTGAAGTATTAAATATTAGTTAAATAAACTAGGCAGGGTAACTAGTACCATAAATATTCCTATCTGTCGTATATAAACGTTTACTAAAGGAAATGGCGTTAGTTAGGTTATTATTAATTAAAGCAGTTATTACTTCGATTGTAGAAAATTTTTAGCAATTAGAACGGCGAATGGCACATTGTTTTAACAATCTCCAGAATTACTGCCATTAGGAAATGTTAAATTACCCAAAACCGAGCCCAAAACTGTATAACATACATTCGTATTGTAAAATGATGTTTCATTGTCAAGTCTTTATCCTTGTTGATACGATAAAAAATGAAATAAATGGTGAATTCTTTTCTTAATTCCCGATAAAGGCAACTTTCTTCATAATCTCGATAATTAGGTGCCTCTTATATTTTTTTACAGTTGGCAAAATAATTAGTTTCAAGAAAGTTTTCTGCTAAATGTTGTAAATTTGGACGTTATACTATCATCATTATTTTAATCTATAAATTAAAAATATTCAGAATAAAATTGAGTACTAAAATATTTGAAGCAATATGAAGCTTTCAACGGATAAAAATAATTGATAATGCATATTAATGAAGGCGATAGAATATTGATGGGTTGTTAAATATTCAGTAATTTTACTAAGCATTTTTCAGAATATTAATTGAGGTGATTAAAGCTGTAATCTGAATGAAATTGATGGCGGGTTTTAAGTTTTATTTAGGAGCTTCTGTAATAATTCGTTAATATTTTTAAGATAGTCTGAACTTACTTACTGCACTACTGTTGGAGAGAGGAAGTTGTTTTCGTGTCATTTCAAAGAAACAATCAGTATATTTAAATATTTATACTAGTTCCAATTTCCATTCAAACAATTTATATTGTGCTGAATAAGGAAATGCGATTACCGAGGAGAAATTTTCTAATTCGATAAAGCTTTTAGCTCCATTAGCGTGTGCAGATTAAGTTATACCCTATAATTAAGACTAATTACTTTGCCCACGGTTAAACAAATTAAAGTGCGTTTTATTGTTGCAGAAACTTCGTTTCACTAAATTAGCTGCTCATCGACGTTTTACAATGGAACGTTTCATACCTAATTTAACGTAGAGATGAGATAAAAGTACTTATTTGAGGGATATAGGTAGCTACATCTGCATGCAAATTCGATCAAATAAATTCGAATGGAAACGTGCTAGCATTTTAGGCACGTCTGGAAAATAAATTTCTCACGTGTTTCCTATTTTCATCTGCGCAATTCTAGTTTTATTACAAGTCTCTTCATTTTGTGCCTTATATGCTTATAAAGCTTAAAATGTATTTTATGCAATTGAAATGAAATTTGATCTGACGGTACATTCAAATTTGGCTACAAAAGCTACATCTTTCTCATTTTAGTTGATTTTTATCTTCTCGTTTCGTTTAAATTCAATTACAGTGGAATTACTAACTTTTAATTGAGTTGATATAATATTCGTCTTAAGTGACTTCGACAGGATCACATGGGAAAAGATAGAGCCTGAGCGACGGCTTATTTTCATCTCGATAATATAAAGCAAATTTGGAATTTCTTCGAGAAATGTCTCACTTCTTTCAAGCCGGACTGCTTTTATTAAATTAAAGGTTTGTCTTCAGTTCATAAAAAGTCCGAAATGTTGAAATTAATTAACTTGTTAATTTTAAACTTTTTCCGCCATTCATTCTCTGTTTGTAAGTTTCAAACTTCCAGGTTTCTAAATTTTATAATAAACTGAAATTGATAATCCAATTATTTATGAAATATTATTGTTACTGCTAAGGCAAAGTTACAGCTTAACGCTTTCTCTACAGAATTTTTCAATGTTTCTTAATGTACAGGTTATCCCAACGATGTGTGGAGCCTATATCAATAACATGAAGAGAAAAACAGATTGAAAAAGTTATACTAGACGTGACGGGGCACATTTTAAAATCGTTTTCAACCTTACAGGCTGTTCCAGAAAATGTTTGTAAATTTGTAAAAATATACAGGTTGTTATATTTAAAAAAAATCACTCTCTATACACCACCATTTTCTGGTTCACCTTGCATAGTTGAAAATAATTTTAAAATATTCAGAAGAAATACAAGCCGTTGGAACACTCTGTACAGTTGAGGAATCAAAACAGTTTAGAATTAAAATTAAAATTTTTTAATGTCAATTCATAAAAAGCAATAAAACTTATGAGAAAATTTGTTTGATATTAAGTATCAGAAACTTTAAAGGCATAATTTCAACTCTTTTAAATTTTGAAAGAGATTTATTAATACTTATCGACTGTCAAATTATATTCAGCAATACAATCCAGCATGGTTTACATATAACGCAGAAATTGAAAGTCATAAAATTACAAAGGCCTTTTGATTACGCCCCTGCTCTTATTAACTCCAAGAAAAGATTTATTCGATTAAAATTTTGTTAGGTAAAATTAATGAAGCTTTTTAATTGCAGTCACGGAGTTCTCAGAAAATTTAAATGCTTATTCAATTAAAAATGATTAATGAAAAATAATACCTTCTTTAAGTGAATTATTTATTTTTTGGAACGTTTCAATTTTATGTAATGCAATTAATAACATTTCTTACTTTCCCAAACGATTTAATTAATCAGACAGCTTGTGAAATCAATTTAAATGTTGACTTTACGTTGTTCGTTAACAGTTTCTTTACTTATCCCGAAGAAGTTGTCAATGCAAAGCGAAACGTCGATATTTCGATTAATTTGTTCGATAAATTATAATAATAACTTGTGTAATAAATTTAACGAACAAGAAAAAAAAAGATACTTTCCTTTGTAGTCAATATTAAGAAGCTATTGATGAAATTCATACCAATGATGCACGCTATATACTTATATATTACCATATACAGAAAGAGACCTTCTCTTTATAATATATAATTTATTAAAGCTCAGTTATTTTTAGTAAATTAACTTTTATGCAAAAGAATTAATTTACTAGTAGAATATCAGAGGTTAAATACAGTGTGTTTCACTTTACATGAAGACACATGAATAATTTGTTGATTAATAACACAATTAGTATAAACTTTTTCCCAGAGATAGAGACCATTAAGATTAATCTTTTTGTAGGATTGGGAGTATTTTAGTGGTTAGCAACAACTTTCTTAAATACTTTTTTGCCCTATCTTTATCGCTACTATGACTTTATTTGAAACACTAGTTTTTATTTAAATCATAGTTGGCCAGATTTAGACTCCAAAAAGAATCTATTCCTACAAAAGATTAATCTTAAAGGTCTCTATCTCTGGTGAAAATTTTATACTAAATGCGTTATTAATCTATAAGTTATTCAGGTGTCTTCATGTAAAGTGAAACACACTGTACATAAAGATAATACAAAAACTCTCGTGGCTTAATACTAATAACAAGAGTGATTTTGTGTAAATTTAAGTGCCCCTGGCATTTTAGTTCGCGCAATTTAACACGAGAATTTAAGCAAGACGAGATTATGTTTTTGTTTACGGCGAGAAAAGTTTAATGAAATTTTCAAAATAGCTGGGAGTAAATTTCACGGGCGACTTCCCCTATCTACAGGTACGAATGGCAAGAAAGGGAAATGTGTTGAATCAGGGCTTTCCGTTTACGTTCTTTCAGCACCTAATCTCCAAGGCGCACATGCCGTTAATCCGTGGCTTGTATCGCAGAGTACAATGTATCAAAGAGACAACCATTATTTCAAGGTTTTGTTTAGAAATTCCTTTGGAGAACGCAGTGTAAAAAAAAACTTGCTTACCGTTTCAGTTGTTGCACTTGAACGTATACGCAAAACTGCCAGTCGGTTTTATAAGCAAAGTTTTAACTGGCGATGAAAATGAAAACAGATTGTATTCATTGGCTTGTTTGTTTAAAGTTTGTATGTAGGTATTTGGATAGTCAAAACACAAGCAAAGAATTGCTCAGAAAAATTTCTGAGTGAAAACACTTTTTGAAAGCGAGTGAGATAGCTTCTTTGATTACTTTGTCAAAAAATAATTCACTTGTAATAAAGAATTAAGTGTTATGTTATTCTTAAAAATATTAATACACCATTTGAATGGTTAATATATTAATATATCGTTTAAATGAAAATGATTTAGCAACTTATAAAAAGTCGCTATAGAAAATATAATACAAATTAGTGATGCAAAGTTGGCAACATTGATGTAAGAGGGTAGTAGAGTTGTTGTAAGTTGGAAGTTAAAGATAGCGAGGAACGCAGCTAGAAGTGAGTTTCAAGTGAGGAAAAATGAGAATTTGTTAAAAAAGAAGCTTTAAAATATTAAAAGTATCAATAAGAAAGAACAAATGTTAATGAAGAACGAAAAAGAAAATAAATAACTGAAGATATTTAACACTGAAATATTAAAGTATCACCACTTGATAATGTCCGCAAACCAGAAAGACTCCGAATTATTATTTTTCGCTAAAATATTCTGCTGTGTTAAGCTAAAGGCTGAATCGTAATTATTAATC
Source organism: Dorcus parallelipipedus (assembly GCA_958336345.1). NCBI lineage: Eukaryota > Metazoa > Arthropoda > Insecta > Coleoptera > Lucanidae > Dorcus > Dorcus parallelipipedus. Next base: position 8,769,147 of record OY284478.1, on the reverse strand, counting down.
AGATCATTAATTCCACCATACTCTGTAGTCAGTTTAATAAAATATTGTATTTCGGTGGTATTTTGTTCTTCATTAATGAATACAAATTTGAAAGAAAAATTATTTAAATGAGTTTCATATGAAACGATATACAGCGTGCATAATTGGTATGGATTTCTTGAATAGCCCCTTAGCTAGTGATTATAAAGGAAATAATTTTATTTAAAAAAAGTTTTCGACTATAATGGGGTGTATATTAGTAAATTATTTTCACATACACAGTTCTATTCACCAAATTTATACTTTTTTTAAATGGAATATACAAATTTTTATTTCACATTTCGATAGACCTCTTAAAAGTAAACATTTTTTATTGAGCTACTGTAGCTCTAAATCAAAGCATTCGCAATCTATAGCTATTCAGTTGGATGGAAGAGCTGAATTTTATTTTTACTAATTATAAATGTCTAGTAGAATAATCTCTATGAGTAGGTAGTAGTAACATCTTCCGTGTGCGTTTACGCAGGAATAATTGAAACTTAAAAGTTAAATTTTCTTTAAAAATTTAAATGGGACGCCCTGTACATTTCGACATATTTGAATGGCTCGTCAAATTCTATTTCTGACCTTTGTAAAATGCATTGGTCTAAAGCTTATGGTTTTCGAGATATCTGCACTTCTACAGTTACAACAGTTACAACTTCTAATAAGAACTAAGAGCGATATTTCGCGGAATAAATGCATTTTTTAATTCTTTAAATGTCCGAAAAAGCAGGTCTTGTTAAATTCATTTTAATGTTACATGGTTGTAATGGTGACAGGACCAGCAATGTACAAGACAACATCTCGAAGGTTAAATGCATGACGACTTATGTTTTTGTGATTCATTAAGTCAACAATACTATGTCATTTTGAAATTTCAATTTTTTACCCTTTACACTTTCACATTATGGCAAAATATTTACATCGTTCAGTCAAATGCAATACTTTAATATTATTTCAGTGTTATTTCAACAATTTCCAAGACGTTCAGTTAAGAATATTTATGTTGAAATATATAAATTTTAGATAGATAGATAGACTCATTTATTTGTTCCCTCAAAGTACACTGTAAATAAAAGGTATATAAAAATACATAATATGTATGTGGAAACATGTCAGGAAAAGACTAATAGTATACTGGTGCTTAGAAGTATTCGGACGACCGGCGTGACCGCCTGGCACAAGGGTCAAATTCGAACTATTTTATTGCTTTTCATTGGGATACTTTTAAGCACCAGTATACAAAGCACTACAATAAAAATACCACGTCACTTACATTACAATTATGTTCAATCGTCAGATACAATGTTGTCACAGAGGTATTCTCCGATCAAGTAATAAGCCTTCTTTAGCAAGAAAGTGTTTACGGCCAATTTTAAATTATTAGTGGGCAAGAGCCTAATTTCGAAAGGAATTTTGTTGTAGACTTTTACTACTCGTATATTGTGCATAATATTTCTTTGCACAGCTGAAAATTTTGCTGTGAACAGATTTAGGTAATTTTTTGTTCTAGTGCTATAACCATGCCGTTGTTCATACTTAACAAAAAGTTCGTAATTTTCTCTAATGGATAAGATACCTTGGAGAATGTACAAACTAAATAGTGTTAATATATTTTTTTTTTTTTTCAATAAAGACTGGTTTGCAAAAATCTGTATTTTTCAGACTATAGATACGTCTTATACAGCGTTTCTGGCTAATAAAAACTCTATTTACATCAACAGACGTACCCCAGAAAATTATACCATATTGCAAGCGCGAATAATTATGCTGTCAAGGCCGTACTTACACCTATTTCTTTGGATATTATAAGAAAATTTGCTTAGCTTGCGGCAGATGTAATTTATCTGTTCTTTCCAATTTAAGTGACAATCTAATTTAAGGCCTAAGAATGTCGTCGTTTCGCACAAGTTTATTTTATGAATTTGTGATGCATTTTTTTAAAAAGATCATTAACATCATTATGTTTGTTTTATTTTTATTTAATTCAAGATCAGTCCTTATGAACCACCTATCTAAGTTCTCAATGGAATCATGAATTAAGTTTATACTTCTTTCTTATTAGTGCCGATAATTCGTGATGAGTCATCGACATATAGTACTATTTTATGATGTGAACATTCTGGAAGGTTATTTATGTAAATTATAAATAACAACGGCCCAAGTATTGAGCCTTGGGGGACGCCCTTTTCTAACGTTTGGAAAGCTGTCAAAATTCTCTCACCGGTCTTGCAATTAAATGTGAAAGTTGCTTGCAGACGATTTACTAAGAGGGATTCTAATAATTTTTTTGGAAGGCCTCTTATTCCGTAAGAGTCTAATTTTTCAAGAAGTGGTTGATGCTATCAAAGGCTTTGCTCAAATCGAGAAAAAGACCGCAAGTGATTCTTTCTGCATTGAGATTTTCTAAAACTTCTGATAGCACCTGATACACAGCTCTAGTAGTCGATTTGTGAGCTCGAAAGCCGTTTTGAACATCAGTCAGGAATTTATTGCGTTTGTATTGACATTTTTCATTCATTTTTCATTTCATTTTTTCATTTATTGACTTTTTTCATTGTTCTCAGTATACAGGCTGTTATAAATTCGAGGCTCACCATTGGGATCTCGAAAACGGAAAGATGTACGAAGTCGGTTAAATTAAAGAAAAGTGGCGTATTTTGGTGCTGAACAATAATCTCTTTTAAAAAATCTTATACAATTTGTAGTTTTTGAAATATTTCCAAAAAACCGAAAAACGTAATTTTTAAAAATTTTTTCTGAAGTTATTATTGTAAGCATCACAACAAAGTTAATACATTCTAGATACATTTTTTTCGAGCTCTTTACGATGATACCATTAGATTTTACTTAGAACGTTTCGTCTCGTTCTGACCATTATCGACTTCATTTTTTTTTAGGGTCGCCACGTTGACTTTTAATACCAATAGATCTATTTTTTTTCTAATGTTTGTCCATATGTCACACATCCATATTTAATTAAAGTGAAAGAACTATAAATGCAATAAATTATTGAAAATAATACTGCAAATGCTGTGAAGACTAAAATAAAAAAGCTTTGATATACATACTTTCGGAGTTTTATCTCATATATCACAAAAGCTGATTTTAGTAAATTTTTTAGTTATAAAAAGGAATTTCATGAATCCAAGAATGACTGAAATTTAAAAATTTATTGTGCTAACAACAATTAAGTAATAGTGAGCGAAATTTACTTTCAACAATATTCAGAAAAACGACGATAAAGCAATAGATGATTAAATTTGAAATTAAACAATACATTTTTATTATCAAAGAAAGTATCAGATTAAATTATGTACCTATATATTTAGAAAACTCGTATCCTAATAGTTATTTATGCGCGGATGTATCATAAAATGACAATTATACACGAATTTCATTGTCATAAACGTCTTTTTATAGTCCATGGAACTCTTTATACCCGCTGGGCTATTCGCGTCTTTGAACGAAAGAGTGCTACTGATAGCAAAAACTATTGTAACAGAAGAAAGAATCATGTAAGATCCGTGCCTGGCTCATTCGTACATCGCAAGCAAACCTTGGCCTATATTCATATATCAACATCATGACCTTCTAAATGAATAACGAGTTCTATCTGGCCTGGGCAAAAGTGCAGTTCAAGCGTGCTCCGGCAAGCACTGGTTACAGGGCGCTTTCTTAACCTAAAATCTTGACAGTTCTGTCACATGTGAATGGTGAATGAGTTCGTGTAAGAACAATTAATGTTATTTTTGTAAAAATTTGAGCATACTGAATATTATTTATGTTGAAATAAGGTGGAGTATTTATGAGTAATGACAGTGCACTTCCCTCAGTGCCGTCAGCGCCCCGTAACCAGCGCCAAAGCGTCGACTTTTAGCGTTTTCTCGAGCACAAAGTATCTATGTAAATTTTTCAAAACGCCCAGGCCAGTTAGAACTCGCTTTTCATTTGGAAGGCCATGATCAACATAATCACGGAAGCTGGCAATAGAAAAAAATGAGACATCGGGATGTCTCAAGAATAATCGACACCTGCATTTATTTTCAAAATTACGTCTTATGCCATAAAAGCCTCTTTACGCCCTCAATGCATAAATAACTATTATGTATCAAGGGCATAATTAGGAGATTACAGCCCGAGAGTATGCATTCCGCTTCGCGTCGTGCTTTTTAATGCTCGAGGGGTATTATCTACAATTATGCACGTGGTACATACAACGTTTTATTTTATTTTGGCCAGAATTTATTGATTCAATATTTTTATATCGTATCCGAGTGCACGTCGCTTCCATAATAGTATATTATTATACAAGGTTCTCAAGAAGGCTTATTGTAACACGAGTGGGGTTGGGGTACGACTAGCGAAGCGTAGCGAGCTAGGAGTACCCCAACCCCACTCGTGTTACAATGCCTCTTGTGAAACGTGTATAATATACTATTTTTTCTACTTTGCGTCACTTATTGAACAAAAATATGAAAAATATTGGATCTTCTTAGTATATGGGGAATTTTAGTTGTAATGCGTGGCAACACTGAAAACCTTTCGTTTTAATCAAAAGTCACATTAACAAGTTATTAATTTTTCTTATCCAGCTTCATTGTGAGTATATTGTTAAGTAACAAATAAATACTGAGCTATTTTGTAAAATCTATTAAATATTTTCAATTAAAAATGACTAAAATTTCCCCAAAAACAGTGTCACAATGAGCTTCATTGTGAAACTGTTTTTGGTGTCACAATGAATCCATTGTGAACGCAAAGTAGAAAAAATAATTATGTAAATTGTTTGCGTTACTATGGATTTGTTTACGTTACTACGGGTTTATTTACTTTAAAGCCCTTGAGCTATAAAAAATTAACCTAATTATGGCAGCAATTGAGTGCCAATAAACAAGATTATGATTCCAAAATAAAATGAAAGAATACTGCTCCACGAAACATTCTTTCTTGTGAGTCGTCTAGCTCCAAAACCGGCCATCTCCAAGCAGCATTTTTTTTTTCAGAAGAAGAAAAACACGTTTGCCGCAAGGGCCGTTGAACAAACAAATGTTAGATTAAGCAAAACTAAAAGTGCTTAGTGAGTAGAATTCGATAACCTAAATTTTGATTGCATCGATTTTAATCTAAAGCACCTGCAAATTTTTTTATTTTGGATTTGGCCTGTTTTGGAATAAACTTTGGATTAGACCGGTTTTGGAACCAACTGGAACATGGACTGTTATGAAACAAAATATCGTTTAGAATTCATTTGTTTTGACTGCCTATCAATAGTGAAAAGAAGTAAATAAGCGCAAGATGTAGATTTTCGGCTAAATATGTATTAAACAAAACATAATAAAAAACCTGCCTAATTTTATAATCCATTCTTACTAACCGACAGATTTCAAGCTTACAAACTCATAACCTCTAAAAACGTGGATCAGACTTACTACAGCACCACCTTCACCATCGACGGGCATTTCTGGAACGAACACCTGCGAAGATAGCCGCTTTTGGAACGAATCGACGTTTCTGATGCTTAAATAACGTGTTATAGCCGGTTTAGGTTCAAACCTTTTGAATGCAAAGCGTAAAAGTGTCGGAATATTTTTTTGGCACAAAAGCAATTTCATAAAATTGTCTATTTCAATAATTATTAATTTTGTTAATTATAATTATAATCATTAAGGCGATCTCCATACGTTCTTCGAGTTATGAAAAGTTCCATAAAGTTTGTAACTAATTTACTAAACATTGTTCTATGCGGCTTGCGTCTTTCTGCGTATTGTTGAAAGTAAATTTCGTTCGCTATTACTGAATTGTTATTTTTACCAAAATAAATGTTTAAATTTACAAGAATTTTTTGAACAATTTGAATTGCGCTGTATCATAGAGTAAATTGTTTTAAAAATTAGATCGAATAGAAATCGTTAGAAATATTATTGTAGAAGTGGAACCACATCTTGTAGTAAACATTTCGATTTAGTCACGTTAATTGTTTCATATTTAAAGAATAGATTACAAGTTGTAACTTATAACGGATCCAAATCTAAAATCTTCACCCCAACTTCGGGAATACCTCAAGGCAGTAATCTAGGTCCTTTACTGGTTTTAATCTTTATCAATGATTTACGCGATTCTATTAAAAATTCATATACTCTTCTGTACGCTGACGAATTTTTCGGGAAGTTAAGGATGAAAGAGATGCAAAACTTTTGCAATCTGATCTCGATGCCCTGTATCAATGGAGTGAAGATAATAAGCTGAGTTTTAATCTTGATAAATGTTACCTGGTTTCATATACTCGTAGGAAATCACTAATACTTGAACCATACTTTATTAACACTAAAGTCTTGGAGCGCAAATTTGAAATAAAGGATTTGGGAGTGTATTATCAATCCAATTTGAAATTTAACAAACATATTTCGTCGGTAACGAGTAAGGCATATAGAAATTTAGGGTTCTTAAAACGAAATACTGCGGAATTCAATAATGATAAAGCAATAATTTTACTTTTTAATGCCCTTGTGCGATCACATTTAGAATTTGCCAGTACTGTTTGGTATCCCCACTTACAGGGTGATATTAAAGCGATTGAAAAAGTACAAAATAAATTCCTAAAATACATTTATTTCAAAAAATATAGGCACAATCCAGAGTATGACGCGTATAATAATATTAGAAGTGAATTTTCTTTACCACGCCTGAGTCATCGACGTAAGGTAGCCATGTTACTACAACTATTTAAGATATACAACAGCTTTATTGGTAATTCTTACTTACTTACGTTGTTCAAGCTACATGTGCCATACTATTCCACTATGCATGATTATCACAGTTCTATATCGCCAATAAGTAAAATCTGCAGACTTTACAATGAGTACTACTCCTCTATTGAGATTTTCGGTATATCCCTCAACAACTTCTTAGAACGAGCTCGAAACATTCTTCTCTACGTATAATTGTAGTTTAAGAGTTCTTTTTTAATTCTGTATGTGCGCATTGTGGTATTTTTGTTCACATATACTATATATATTCATACTGTGTCTAACACCTGAACATGTATATTGTATATATTTATGTCAACTCTGATGCTGGAACACTAACTTTGGCTACCGTGTGACTTTTGGGTTTTGGATGAGGTGAGGCCATAGAGAACAAAACGTATAGCCTCAATTAACTTGATACATAATAAACTCAAGTTAGAATTGTCAACAACTTCGCCTATTCCTATCGGAAGTCTGCCGGCATTTTCTTTTCCTTTCTGGCCACATTGCATATCAGTCTCTCCGAATAAATTAATCTTACTTTAAACTTTACGGCCTCCCCTTATCTGGCCCTTTTCGAATCATACGGTATTATCAGCATCGGAAACAATGTAACTAGGCTAATGCCTGTGTTTTTTCTAAATAAATAAATAAATAAATAAAAATAGGGTAGTCCAAAACGGTCTTAAGAGACCGCAAATATAAAGTTGTAATTAAAGTCGCTCTTAGATTTTTTTATGTACGTACTTTTCTTAGTGATCGTTAACGTAAATTAGATAGGCGATGTGTCTTCTATTTCTGCCCAAGAAAGTAATTTATAAGATGTGTGCATTAATGTAAGTATCCAGAAACGCGCCAGTGCAAAATTTTAGTTGGCACTCCTATACCCCTTTCCCCAATCAAAAAAGCACCTTATAAAAACGTATCAATAGTAAAAATGAAATACAAAATATATTAATAAAATTGCGCCTTTACTATCCTGGCGCCTGTGAGCTCATACTAATTGACGCAGAAAAATGGTAATTATACTAGTCAGGTTAATGAAGTCTCCAACACCGTTACGTTTGTAATGAAATATGAAGAAATGATAGCTGTTTTATCTGCGTTAAATAAAATGAATGTAACAAAATTACATTTTCGTTTTCGTTCGACACGCATAACAAAATTCGAACACCCTCTAATTAATACCCGGACGAAAGGCAAACTTTCGCGAAGCTACATAAATTCGCTCGAAAACGAACCGTAAATCTGAAACAATTACTTGTTAAATTAAATCGACCATATCTACAACTTTTAAGCAATTTTGCCGCTGTCGCGGTCACTTTCACTTCGGATACCGTTCCACATTCATTAAAACCACACGCCGCGCCGCCGGCTGCCAATGTAAAACCAGAAATCCCGATACACTTTTTGCGTTTCCTCAAGTAGACCGTAAACCTACATAAGCCTTGCCACCTGACGGGCTTAAATCATTTCAATCTTATACTTGCTTCGACGCGTTCGCGTTCCTCGTGCCAAAGAGAAAAGTGTCGATGTGACTTACGCTTAATGAAAGTGATCGTCCAATTTCATCACAAAGAAAAAAAAATAACGCACACTAACACAAGAAAATAAATTAAGTGAACAGGACTTAAGTGACTTATAATAAGAACGTTTTAATTTTGAAAATATTAAATAACTTGGTCTTGGTGATAGTTAAAGAATAAAGGAGAAATCGAACTGTTGATTGTTCTAATCCTAAACAAATATCAAGTTGTGCTACTTTAAATATAACTTCACCATCTGTGACACAAAAGTGAACATGGAAATTATTCAAACTCGTTTTATTACTTATTAAAAATGACAGTGCTCTGAACATTATAATGTGCGAGACGGTTAAAATCACTTTCTAAAATGAAATTAATTCTGTTTTGGCTGTGCATAACTTCAGCAAATTCAATAACCACACCACTATGGTCAATTTATGCGAACAATAACTTTCACCCTCCGTACTTCCAACTATATCCGACGCAGCAGGTCCAAAATGATTTTCAAATATCTCAAAATTCGCCAACGTTCGGACTTTCGAGCCATCACCCACTTTTCCAACCGAATCAAAATGTAAGATTCCCTCAAGTTTTAAGTGCAGCAAATTCGCAAAAATTCATTCAAAATCTGCCATACCCAAATCAACCAGTTCAAAACAGTCCAAACTTACTTTACATTAGACAAAATCAAGGCTTTGCAGAATACAACCCGACAATTAACAATAGATGGATTCGACCTGCAAAGAATAAACTAAACAAAAAAACGAGATCGAATGCAAAGAAGAAAGTTCCGGTCATCTACGTTGATGCTAATCCCGAACGTCATAACTACCGCCATAAATTTGAAAATACCGTAGAATCTGCTGTTTCAAGCGAACATGAAGTGCCTCAGGAAATTCCGACCAAACCGATCTACCCCGGCGAAGGGCAATGGGCTAAACGTGGAAAAAAACATCGTCCTCATGTAACCAAACACAAATTTAAGGACTTAGAAGACAGTACACAACACAATATGGGACATACAAAAGCAGACTTTGAAAAGAAGAAAAACAAATTCAAGAAAGGCACAGGGCATGTTCCAGAAAAACACAACACAACATACAGGGATTATCAAGATGATTACTATGATGACACGTCAACTGAAGAATTTGTTCCTTACAAAACCTACTCGCAAGTTAGACACAGCGAATCTGAAAAACATTTTCCTTTTCCATCTCCGGAAGACGAAAGATTAAAAGAATCTATTACAGATTCAAAAACTCACACAGTTTATACGGAAGAAGGTTATGAAGACAGTGCTTACGATCATGCAGATCAAGAAAAGAACGCGGACAGTACTGAAGTTTACGTTGATGCGAAAAAGGAAAAGGTAAACAAACCCAAGCAGAAAGAATTCGGAAAGAAAGTTTTTACACCAGGTCTTAAAAGTGAAAGTGTGAGTAATTCGGATCATGAAATCAGTAGCATTCGCCCTGTGGATTTGTTAAGTGTAGATCAACGAATTAATTCGAGATTTGAAACAACTACACTGACACAACCAGAAGATTACGAGCATGAGGAATATGAAAAAAATTTAAATGCAAAACCATCCGACGTAAAAACTGAGAGTTCTAAAAATGTTGATGAAAATTTAAATCATCAAAGTTTAAACACCTACAATCGTTCATATATTTTTGCACCACTTTCAAGACAGGAGCAAAATCTTACAGGACAGGAACCATTTCTTCCGACTAATAAACCCGAAATAAATTACGTCAATACCTATAGTGAATATTCCAAAAGTCCAGCGACACATTTCATACCAAGTAAGTCCTTAGAAGGTGGCCTTATTGTTAATGCAAAAAATCTCAATCGTAAAAAAAGGATGGTAACTGAAAATGTGAATCAAAATAAATCTATCACCGTCCACAACACCGAAAAGTATCCTTATTATAACCTAAAATCTGTTGAGGAGAATTCACCTCTTAGATACTCGGAAAATTTAAATAAAGTTCCTGATAAAAAACAGGGTGTGATGGCCTTCTACGATCAAGCAGATCAAGTCGAGTGTGAAGAAGTTGAAAGTGATGTGAATCCTATCTCCAGTCGAGTGGGAAAATCCGAAAATATTTCAAATTCTGAAGACGTCCAAGCTCCGTCTCCCCGACTAGAAAAATTGGGAGACAAGATCGATTGCTTCAAGGCCAAGTACTTCGGTGAAAATCCATTAGATAATCCACTGTTTAAAGAAGATTTAATAGACACACCTCGCACAATCTTTGAAAACTTTTCTCCTTCAAGACCAACTAATTCAAGCAAATCTCGGGAAAATAGCAAAAATGAAGCTGATGAAATCAGCCACATGATACAAGACTATATTAATTATGAAGTTACTGAAACCATCGAAGATAATTTAGATGAGAATGATTCTATGATAGAAAGAATCAAAGAAACTGTGGCAGAAGATTCACGAAAAGAGAAGGTATCCGATATTATACTGGGGCGTTATTTAAGAGAAGATCCTACTCCAAACTTGAAATATTTGGATGATTCAAAAAAATTGACAGATCGCCATGACTCTGATGATGTTCCGGAGAGTTCGCCGTACGTTATGAAAAGAAGACGTAAGCCATACAGATCTAGTTATCGCAGGACGTCGGTACCACCAGTAATTTACAATAAAAGCTACAAGCCAGCGCACAGGCCATTTAGTGAAGTGCATTACAAAGATGAGATTAAACCCAGCGAGCAATTAAATGTTTTTGCTGATGTTATCAACAATATTAAGACCGCGACGAAATATGCTGATAGTGTATCTTCAGATATACAAACAGCTCCCACTGAAACAACCTCCACTCCTAGTAGATCTCGAAGGCGAAAACTACCAAGTCGAAATTATAAAGTCAAAACGACCACGAATCTTCCTTTTGAAATTGGCGTCGAGGATGTGTTAAATAGTTATCAGTTAACATCAACCGCTGGACCGTATAAATACAACAATTTTATCTCAAAAGATCTGAGAAATTACGTTAATCCAATCGGTGAAAGTTTTTCAAAAATTGATTCATTTAAAAACAAGGTTGAATCAATTCGGGAAAATGAAGTTCAACCTAATACTTCATTTTGGACTCCTATGGCTAAAGACAAGAACAATAAAATTTCTTCTCTAGAAGTAGACGGAATAAATGAAGAAAATTTCATTCCCAGCAATCATCGAATTGAAGATACCGCCAGTAAATACAAAGTTCATGGTTTACTTCCTCCCAGGGAAATTCATGTTCCTCGGCCGTTTTCTCTGCCAGATTCAGAAGCAACGTCTAATAACTTTAACGTGATTGGTATGAGGCCACCTCCGATTAAACGGTCAAAGCAACGGCAGAGTCACGTCAAAAAACGGAGAGTAGCTTATCCGCACAGATTGCGTATTGTCAAAAGAAGCGCCCGACGAGGATATTCAGAAATAAGAAGACAAAGTAAAAATATAGAAGAGATTCCTGAGCAGCAAGAAGAAGAAGAAGAATACGTGCCGCACAGATCAAAAACCTATCGATATGACGTTGAGAAAGGCCGAATTATTTACGACAAAAAACCAGAAAGCGAAGAGGCAGAACTCGAAAGTTATGAATACGTCGACGTTGTTGAAGAAGTTACTTCCGCAAAACCCAAGAAAGAAAAGGAAAAGAAAGAAGAGCGAGTGCTCAAATTTCCGGATAAGCCACCGGAAGGGCCGACGTATGTCGATTTTATTAACCAACTGAAGAGTAATCCGAATTACCATGAAATACCTGATCCTAAACCTACTGAAAAGACAACTACGTTAATGCCTTCAACTGAAACGCCAATTTCCACTACAGAGCCGGAATTCCTAAGCATCTTATCTAAAGTGAGAAGTGATGCAAGTTACAAAACGATTGAAGATGAAAACAAATCCAAAGCAAAAAAAGAAAAAGTTGCGGAAGCGAAGGAAGAAGCATCGGAAATTGAAGAAGAGGAAGAAGTTTTGAAAGACGTACAGAATTCTCCCGGTGGCCAAATTAATTCTTTCGCCAGTCCACAGTTAGAAATTTTTGATATATCAGACTATTTGCCCAAAGTTAAAAATTATAGTCCGTCTACTAATGTAGATACTTCCAAGTACAAAAGTATAGAGCGAGTTACAATCACTAGACACAATTCAAATAGTCGATACAGTTCAGAAGATGAGCCCGAAGGAGACGAGGAACGGAACAGAAATGCAGCAACCACGTCATCACAGTCACTCACCCTTCAGGTTCCAACTAGCACCAATCCCCCTACAGCACCACTGCCTAAGACTGACAAACCTGAGGGACAGGTGCAATCAAGGAAAACTACTTCAAGAGGAAGGCGAAGATCAACGACCACTCAACTTCCAATTGAAGAAGCAACGACTCAAGCAAGACACTCGAGAGGAAGAAGTCGATTTAGATCCACTACATCAAGCCCTACCGATGAAATTCGGGAGTCAACGCGAAGACGACGTAACTTGCAAAGGAAATATAATAAAAATTCCATTCCGAGAAACCACAAATCACACTATTCCGCAGTAGAACCTGATGGAAGTATGCCGAAAGTGAAAGAAATCGTCACTTCTAGGGCGATTACAATCGACACGTTGAAGGAAACGAACATTACCAACATTCCGTCGGAAAATACGACCGAAAAGACCGATGACGTGGAAATTTTCAAGAAGTTCGATAAAGCTCAGAAGCACGGCGGAAATTACAAGTACAAGAAGGTAGAAATCAGGGTCAGCCAGGGCACTAACTACGTTCCGCCTACGGCGTATGAAATCGAAGATTCCGAGGAAATAAAACGCCTCACCGATATTGTGCCGAAGCCATTTGCTTTTTATTCCGACCCGAAATTGCCTAGCCGCATAAATAGCCTGACAGAGGCAAATAATCGACGAGAAAGCGCGGGAGAGGGTCTTAAGGATGAGCTCCAGTTCTTCGAAGAGGCTGTCCTGGTTAATTCGGAATCAGCGACGAGGAAACCCAATTTTATAAAAGATCCTAGCAAGAGATTGTATTTCTATGCACCTATTTAATGAAATACTTAAGTATGTAGTTGTCGTTGTAAATAGTAGTTTTAATAAAATATTTTTTAATTGTTGTTTTGTTGAATAGAAATAAAAATAATAATACAAAAAGGATTCTACGTACAAAAATATTGATGAATGCATGCAACTATTGTTATTGAACAAAATAAAATAAAATATTGCATTTAGGACAGAACGTATTTAGGAACAAATTTTTTTCGTTTATTATTATTACAGACGAAATTCAGGTAAGGCATTTTTTAGATCACTTTATGTTTCTATTTATTATTTACCCATAACACGACGACATGTCTGTGTACAGAGATGTGTTTATAGAGATGTAGGAAAGTGAAATAGAATAATAAAATCAAAACTTAGTTTTATGACCTTGCAAAAAGGCAGTACACGAATAGCACTTAAAGCAACAAAGTAACAAACTTGATGAATATAAAATAGGACATTATTAATATCGGAAACAATCAAAAAATTATGTTATATTTACATATTTAATTGAAGTTAATTTGTTTACTTTTCCCTTCAAGAGATTCTGAAATTATTATTAGAGTTCATGAATAATAATACCTCAATTAGTCAACTGAAATGTTAATTAATGTTGAAAGTTAAATTATAAATTTTGTTACGCTTTGCACTAATTACATTATACGCAGGTAATAATGCAAGTGTTAGTTAAAATTATAGAACGAAAGTTTTAATTACTGGGAAAAATATAATATAAACTTTCTACTAGAATAAAAAAAAGTGAGTTGATTATTAAATTATTAAATCAAAAAGTACATTTACATTAAAAGTAATCGAGAACACTTTTATTTAATTTATTCCTTAAACCATATACAGCCTGTTCAAACTTTACACGTATCTAGAAGAATGAACAGAGATTAAGACACTTTGTAAATTTTTCTAGAAGGGAAAAAACTTTTTTTGCAAGAAATATTTTATGTGCTTACTATTTGGAGTTCTAAACGCTCACGCTTTTATAATAAAAAATGAACAAATTATTGAAATTATTAAAACATAGCAGTCTCAGACATTAAATTATTTTTCTAGAAATTTTTCTTATACAACCCTATGATATTTTTGTATGACGTAAAAAGAAAAAAAATAATCTCAGTTCCGTCAAAGAAAAATACAGTTTGTAATTTAAAAAAATTATCATTGACGTCATAATCTCAGCCTGGCGACACAGAAAAAAAAAGAACGCCAGTTTGTGGCAAACAATTAGCCATTTAACTTTTATTAATTTTTTTTTTATTCACGCTGCGCTGTATGTACATATTGTAGTATTGCTTTCTTTATCAGATGTGGTAAGTATCGAAATTGTTTATTTTCTCTTTATTTAATCTAGTAATCTTTTAAGAATTTTATTCTAAAAATGTCAAAGTGACAGAACAGGGTGGGAACTCTCAATGTCAATTGAAATCCAGTTATTTATTATAATTTTGAAGAAAATTCTTTTGAAGATAAATTGGTGAGTAATTTAATTGTTTAATTTTGTAATGTATGTTTAAAAATTCTAAAGAAACACAGGTAATTTCGTGTTTGCCAAGTGTTGCTACCTGTTACGCCCAATTGCGAAACAAACAATAAAATTTCTATGATGCTTTAGAATTTTGTAACGTTTAGATGTAGTGTGATGTTGAATTAGAATTTTATTATTATAGATAGAGTCGTATTTGCCAAGTGTTGCTACCTGTTACGCCCAATTGCGAAACAAACAATAAAATTCCTGTGAAAATGCCACAAATGCTGCATTATCTATTTATTTTTTGTTGTTATTAATTATTATTGGTTGTCGTGTCAAAAGATTGTAATAGGGGGTGATGCTAGATCTTTGGAGTGAGAGCGGAGCACAGGGCGGTGATAGACATTAATCATTAGACATTCGACAATCGTCATTAAGGTTGACTGGTTGTGTAAATTACGGGAGTGTAGGAAGAGCGAAGACTAGAAGGACAGCGGAAGAGGAGATCGTAACTTGCAGTTGGTGCGTCCCGACGCAAACCCCCTACATACATGTTGGTAGCTTAATAAATAACTTATTTAGAAGTCTGAGTTTTCTTCTGGATTAGTGAAGGTAAGATGTCTTTTGTTTGGGGGTCTAAACCACCCTTAAAGGTACCATGAGCGGCTGTTCTACCTTGGCTACCCCCTAGCGGAGCCCTCTGTTCTATGGTCCCGTGACAATACTTTAGAATTTTGTAACGTTTAGATGTAGTGTGATGTTGAATAAGAATTTTATTATTATATAGATAGAGTCGTATTTGCCAAGTGTTGCTACCTGTTACGCCCAATTGCGAAACAAACAATAACTCTTCTATAATAATGAAGATTCTTTGTATATGTGTGGTGATAGTTCAAATGACAGTATGTGTTATATGTAATGTGTTTTTAAAACCAAAAGAATTTCCTTAAACCAAAAGAACTTACTTCATCGTTATGCTGTGAGACATCTCTGGATGGACTTCTATTAGCGTTGTTAATAAATTAAGGAAAGTTGAAATTTTACAATGTATATTGTGAATTAAAATTTTATAAGAGCGAAATTATTTTGATGTTGATTTTATGGTTGCTATTCAAAGATTTTCGCACGATTTCCGTTTTGTGTTTATTAGCTCCCCATTACACCTCGGTTTGTTTATTCTCCTTGGTGATCAACCCCTCCGTCTTATTTATAAATACTTCAATCAACTTGACATTTCTTTCACACAAGACGTCAATCTGACAGATAACTTAAATATTTCAAACTTAAGATTAAACTAAGTAAGTATTCTTTTAACATTTCAATAATATCTTAAATTAATTAACATTCTTAATAACATAATAACCTAAATATTTGAATTATAACAATTTTTTAATTTATAGAACGCTGCATCTTGTAAGATGGAAAACATTGCATCTGGAAGACTGTTGCATCTTGCAGAACGCCTCTTGTGAAACGTTGTTGTTTTGGGAATGTTATTATGAAGAAAATTACTTGTTGTGGAACTTTGTATTTTTGGGAAATGTTGCATGAAGAACGTTACATATTTGGAAAGTTTTATAAGATGCGAAGTTTGTTGCAAACAGCATACAATGAATACATTTCTGATGATAGGTAAATCTCACTGCAATATGTACAGGTTGGATCAATTTCGATGTCTTTTATGGGCATCTCTGTAACTATAAGAGATAGAAAAAACTAGTGCCCAAGTCTCGATCTCTTTTTTAGAGATAAAGTCAATAGACTAAACAAAAATTGGCTATCTTCTTTTGTTTTCGAATTATAGGCAAAAATTGACATTTTCGACTTTTCGTCAATCGCGCATATCTCGTTTATTTTTACAGATATTAAAAAACTGTTTTGACATTATTGGGGCACTTTTTTGAATACAATTCAGTGGTGTAGTTGGTTTTAATTTAATTATTACAAATATCAGAAAGATTGTTTGGTTGAGTTTATTACATATTCCCTTTTAAATCAGTTATTATCTGTTGATACAGAATACGATTCCCCTTACTCCTAATTACAAAAAAGCGTGTCCTTCCAAAAACAACGAAATGAAAAGTTTTTTCTCTGGCTTTTGCGTGAGCACTGTTAATACCCTCGGAACAGGAAAAATAATCACAACGAGATCAAAGGCTTTGAAAACAACAAACAGAACGTGCGCCTATTAATTTAAAGCTACTTCGCAGGATAGAAAATTCAGCGCGTTGTTTAACTTAATTATTTTCAGTCGCATTTTATATCATTAAGCTTAAGACTGTGCCCGAGCTCGCGGCTTTGCCATTTCCTTACCGTTTTAATTAAATCTGGCATAAAAGTTTAATTAATGCGAAATTTTTCAGTGAACCGTAAAAGCTAATGCCACATACCACGAGTTTTTTTTTTTAACTTTAACAGTCCTTACAGATGTAAGCAGAATCGACCCAAATATTGTACAGGGTGTCCCAAACTTCTGAATTAGTGCGAAAATACACTTTTGCATACATTTTATCAAAATATTTTCTTAATGAAAGTCATATAGGTTTCCATTCAGCATAATTTAAAATGATTTTCAACCATACAGATTTGTTCGTTTAAAAGTTACAGACCTAACTTTTTTAAATGGAATACTATATATTTTATTGATGGTATAAAAACAGAGTACAGATGGTATAAAAACAGAGACCTTTAATTAACTTTCATTAAAAAGAAAATTTTAATACCTGAGGTAAGTTGTTAGTTATACAATTTACGTGGTACTACGCAAATTTGTACCAAGGCATAAAGCAGTAAATTTGCTTTGCAAGCCTGTGTAAACGAGTTAAATCTAAACTCGGCAATTTGTTGTAGAAATTAACATTCTTCTTTCCTCTTACTCTGTGCTCAAATATAATTTAAATAAAGGATCAGTAATTTTCGGTAATAATTGAAGTAACATGAAATTAGGGACATAGCTTAATATAACAACAGATTTATTATTAACTAATTACAATTCTTACAAGTGCGGTTACTTACATTGTGTTTTTTGGGGCACTAACGGACAACTAGACTACATGACACTCTGAAGAGATTTGTTCTAATTCTCTGCTAGCGTTGGCTTTGTTGCCTTTTTATAGGGGTTTCGTTTCCGGGGTGTGACGTCAATTGTTGCCTTGACATTTGTGTACGCGACTCCGCGCTAGATCTGTGCCCGTAGATGAGTCATTAGATTTTCCGCACGGCCCGCTGTAATGGTGCAGGTGGTCTTCTGCAACGCGGGTGAGTCATACGTTACATAATTGCGAAGGAGTCATTCTTATGTTTATGTTATCGTTTTGTGTTTATGTTACGCTCAACTGATTCTCAGCTGTACACCTTTGCTGGTTCTCTTATCCTAGTTACATTATTCTTAATAATATTTTCGCTATTTAAAAGAAAAATGTTGCACATTATTTATTTTCTAAAATCCATGAAATTGTTTCAGACATCACAATGTAAGGGAAATCAGTACAAGATGCGAAACATGGACAATAAATACCTGAAGAGAGAATTGATCAACGAACTTCAACGGAGATATAAGCTAGAGACTTTAGAAAATATTAAATCGTCTGCTTCTCCGCAGGAACTTTCGACTTCGCCTACATCCTCTTCAATACCCGAAACGATTGTGTTTCAGCAAACTGCTGAAAATCCAGAAAATGATGAGGGTAAGTCGTGCTTTAATTTTCAATTGCATATGAAATATCCAATTTTTCTTATCACTGCGTATTTAGATTTTCTGTATCCTGCAATCAGTGCGGCCGTAGGACTTATTTTAGTCCTTATCCTTGTGATTGTAATCTATGCGTTGAAGAAGCGAAGCAAACATGAAGAAGAGAAGCCGCAGGCGGCCAGCATCCTTGTCTACCCTTCGCAGCAAGGAAATGCTCCCCAATTCCTGTAAGTCCCGTAATGAGACATAACATCGTTATTAAGTTATTACAAACCCGTTATAAATTTTTAAAAAGATGAGACTAACGTAGCTTGCACGAAACTTAATCTACCATCGTCAGTGTATTTAACTATATAACTTTTTGATTGTACAGCCTAAGACTAAAGTTTTCAGATTTCGCTTAGGAAAAAGTTTATCGCGTTTAAAGTATAGTTAAGTATAATGAACTTTCAAAACTTTCTGTGGACCGAAGATGTTGATTTTAACTATTCATATGTACACATGATAATTTGCTTAAATTGACCAATCGTGCTGTTGTATATGAGTAAATAATAAATGAAGTCGATATTCTTACTGAAAACTTCCAGCTTTCGTGATAACACTGTAATGAAACTAGGCGGTGTACATAAATAATTGAATTTAATTATGAATGTGTGTTTTCCCTTCTGCATTCACTAAAACCCCCAGCCCAGTCGGAGCAAACTTGCGTGCACAGCAAAATAGAATGACGTGATTCTTTTTAATATTTCCTAGCTGTTATGAGTAAGGTTGCATACAAACGAACGTTTTAACCCCTCTAACAGTGGGTTATTATTTTTTTAATTGCAGATGAAAAACATAACCTTATAATTCCTAAGAATGACTATTTAATTTTCTAATTTATATTGTAACTTGTTTGCCTGCTACAGTTCTATCATAATTGTTTTATTTTATGAAGATCAGTGAAAATACTGAGGACACAAGAAATGACTGTTCATTTTTTATTTCAAGACATCGATCATTGCACATACCTATCCTGTTTTCTGCCAAAGAAATTTAAAATAACTTTTATTTCCATTATTGTGCACTTTAGCAATTTTTTTGACAAAATTCCCTTTTCTCGTTTTGTTAAATTTTTATCTGCAGTGAAAAGGGATGGGCATCACCATGGTACATCTGCGCAGGATAACATACACACCTATTGTTTACATTTAAAACCTACCCTCAAAACAACCCGGGAACTGGAGCCCCCTTTTTTACAGTAAAATTTTAGTTATGGAAGTGACTTAAGTTACTTGCTCCACAACTTCACCCATAAATGAATGCAAGATGTTTAGGGCTGGCTACGCTCCCTTGCGTGGGTATTCTCATGCGCTCAGGTCACTTATCAGAAGTCGAGTCTAGGAACTTTCCACTAGAGCCTGTTTTCTCCCGTGAATATTTACGTTACAATCAAAGTTTGAATTCCATTGTGGATACGTTTAAAGGAAACTTTTACTTTCATTTAATAATTTAGAGTTTAAATTTTCTGCTATTTACAGTTCATTTTATATGTCTGTTTCTTTGCCTTGTCTTTGCTTATTAGGCTTCCCAATTTGAATCGACTATACATAAATATACAGACGGTTTCGTATCTATATGAATCTGTTTCTATTTTTTTTGTCTTTCTAACGTTTATTTTTAACACTATTTTTGCCACCACTTGAAGCATTCCTATCATTATCTTCATATTTTACAGTGTATCAGTTCTAGCAGCATAGCAGTCGCGATCAGAAGCCGGTTTCATATTTTACGATATTTAACAGAAATATCATCAAATATGCGCATATTCCATAACATCTATCGTCCTCATATATCATACAGCTCATAGTGGGTTTTATACAATTCTATTTTTATGTTCCGTTAGCTTCTTGAGTATACGTATGTACATAAATATATCTTTAAAGTAGTGGTGACAATACAAGTTTGGATATAAGTGAGTCGGATTATATTGTTTTGTTTTGAACCCAGGAATCTGTGGTGAAATAATACATAATTTAATACATAATACATAATTCAGTCCTTTTATTATTACTTACGTAAACTTTACGGAATATTTGGTAACATCAAACACACGCAACTTGAGCTCTGCATCATCAATCACCGAAGTAACAACCGACAAATTAATATTTCAGTATTATTTCTTTGTTAACGGTGTATGAGAAAAAAGGATGGAGTTATGCTTCTTATGTCTGATGATACAATACCAGGCGCATTTTATTTATGACGTAGAGCTCTTCTCTTATGAAAAATTCTATATGTATCATCACGATACATCAGGAGTTATCTTATGATGCGTACTTGCTTATTTCAGTTTCGTTTACAAGTTTTCACGTTGTAAGCTTTTTTGAAATCTATTAGTACTGCTGTCTATATTCATACCTAAATATTTGCACTATTGCTATCTAATCCATACATTATTTACCTCTTGTAAGTAGCGTGCGAATATGAAAACTAGCATGCTCTATTCTCAATGTTTTTACTTTTCAGTGTAATTTTTTTCTTTCACTCTCCTCTGAGATTTCCACTTAATTGGAAGACGTTTGTGTTCCTGTATATCTTCGTTTATTGACATCAGTATTTTCGATATCAGCTTTTTTTTTCGATATCAACTACTGTGTCGAAGTTTCGCATATGTATTACTGGCTTCGTCAATTATTTTCTTAGTAAGCGGAAGCTTGGGGGTGAAGAATAGTGTCTGTCCCCCGAATTAATCCCTTCTTACTGGATAGCGTAATTTTAAAAGTTAAAGTAAATGGGTTGATTCACACATGAAAGAAAATGGAATTATTTGATTTATTGCTGCCACCATCGGACTTATAGAAAGAAAGCGGACCCCTTTCTTTCTCCCTGTATAAATTTAGATAAAACATATTGACATTACATCTCCCATTTACTCAAAATTTCGGAGGAGGGCTCTTGCGGGTTGGAGCCGTGTAAGCGCGCCTTATTTCCGCAAATTACCCTAATAGAAAAAGTCATGAACTAGCTTAATATAGGGTATATTGATGGAAGAGGAGAGAGTTTGATCTCCCTCGGAAGGGTCACAATATTACAACAAATGCAAATTATTCATGACAATAAAATAAACAGTTCACCTACCGGGTAAGTGGTGAGGAGAAGAACCCAACAGCAGAGGTGTCTGGGACTTATTTCCCTTTTCGGGGACGCAGGGTTTCCTTTGTTCTTTTTCGGGAGGAGAGCTCGGCCGCTGGCACCCAAACTCACTCCGACACCGAAATTAAGTTTTTATTATTCTACTATTATTGTTACTATTATTACGAGACTATTTATGGGGGGACGCAAATTGAATTTAAATTTTAAAAAAATTATATATCAAATAATGAATGTCCGTAACACAGAAAGGGTGGTTAAAAGTTTAGAAAGGCAAACGTTTGTTCAACACCAGCGCAAGACCAACATTGCCTCATAATTTTATAATTTCTTCCCTCCCGCGCGGTCATTATCTTATCTCAATATAAACAAATTCCCTCTAGGTAGTGTTGGACTATCGCGGCCAGTCGTTCAAGTTTCGACCAAAGTAGCAAATTTTGGGCACCGAAGTGACTAAAGTTGCCTAACGTCTGTTTCTTCTGACCAGCGTTTATCGGTCCGCGTGGGTGTCAATCCCGTTCCCAGTCGAACTTTGTTGATGATAGATTTATTTACTTTAGCGTTTTCGAATGGCTCTTAAAGGGATGTTTAGGCTAACTCGCCTGGGAACTTGCTTACGTTAAGATTAAGCTCAAAATTCCTCTGCAGATATGGTCGAAGCAAAACTAATTTTAATTTACTAATTTTGAATTTAAATTTCCGGCCGTTTACATCTTATTGGTTTACTAACTTTTTGTTCAGTGTATTTCTTTGTTAGTTTGCTGTTCTTCTGTCTTTCTTAATGTCATGACGCTCCAACTGTCACCAAATTTATAATTTAATTTGACTTGCCTCTCACTTACCATTGACAGATGACAAGCTTCTGCTGACTAAACGTATCAGCTGTACCCCGGACTAGCAACAGTGAAGAATGGGGTGGGTTAATTAAGATGGTAAAAATTATTAAAGGGCGCCAGGTGACTGTACTTTACAGCCAAAACGTAATCGACCAGTCAACGTCTCCAATCGACCAAATCGGGCAGAAATAAATCAAAAGTAAAACAGAGGCTTTACACTCACTTGTACGTCAAGGTGGTAAATATACACACAACATAAAAAGTGAGCAAATAAAAATCAGATTAGAGTAGGCGGTGTAAAGAAAATGTATGTCCGTGATTAACTGAATTAATTAATGTAATACATTCATGAACTGTCAGATTTATTGAGTTTTTATTTAATCATAGACATACATTTCCTTTGCACCGCCTACTCTAATCTGATTTTTATTTTCTCACCGTTTATAAACACAACAGTGAAGATTTACTTAAATTTAATTAACACAATTAAACAAGTCGTACAACGATTCAAAGTACTGACAGGTTTCACAAGGCCAAAGCAAAGGCTTACGTTGCATGAACTTATTTAAGACTAGGGCGGTTGGTTCTTTATTACAACACGCAACACAAAGAAAAAGGCCGTATTTCGCTCTTAAAAATGCATGCGCAAATTGGATTAAATAATAAACTTACGATTACGACCGAGCTGTCAAGTCACTGTGTCAACTACGCTGTGAAAAGAGTAGATAGAGTGAACGGAGTTGATCAAAACGAACGCAGCTATGGAAAGCGGGTCAGATATCGTTTAGATTCCGCGTTTTCTTTGGCGGGAAATTTGAAACGTAACACGACAAATGCCATTTTCCTAATTGCTATATGTTATAGTTTAGCAATTTGTTGTCTTTACTTACGTGAAGCACTCTTCTGCAGGTTTATTTATTATATATGGTATTATTTATTTGCTTCTTTTACATATTTCCTGACTGTTTTCTTTCATATCGTTTGGCTTCTTTTTTATTTCTCTCTTCTCTTCTTTGGTAAATACAAACAGGATTATAAAAGAATCTGATTTGTGAGCGCACGGTAGCAGTAATTAATTTATTTTCGATAATATTAATTTAATTATTAAAAGTAAATGTGTTGAGTCCTAATATTTGATCCACATCTTTTCTGCAATTCATAAAGAAGAAGGCCGTTTAAAAATAACAAAGTTTTATTGTAATGATGTTTGATGATGCTGAATGAATCTTTAGTTTTTAATAAAGATGCGTGCCAAATTTTAACAAAATTCATTAAATAACAAAGATATTAGAGGTGAAATTCTTGGTTAGGACACGTTGTATGTAAGAAGGGATAATTAAAAAAGCAAATCTTGCAAAGAGAGAAGCAAATTTAAGCGAATACTAAACTAACATCAACTCTGCACCAACAGAAAGCCGTTTAAAAATAAGATTTTGCGTTCACGAGATATTTGACGTAGAAGGAAGATTCTTTAGTGATCAATACATACTACATACTGCCAAATTTTGCTTTTATCAGTCTTTATAAGAGGTGATAATCTTGGCTGGGACATCCACTTTTCCAATCCTTATGCTCCTTTTCTTTCTCCTTCTTCTGTTATACTGTTTATTCCTTCATTTTCCTCTTTATATTTAGCATTTTCTTATTTATTTCTTTTAAAAATTTTGAACACTCACCCTGTTATATGTTTTCTTCTTCTTACAGTTTGTGTGAATTGAAATCGAATTATTACAGTTCATTAATTACTATCTGAAAATTATATTCTGAAAGTAGAGGTTCGCCAAAATATTTTCTTTGTCAAAGGAAAGCACTAATCTACTTAATTTCGTAATTTGTATAAGCTTTACACTGAACACATTTTTGTATATCTTATATCACTTTCTTTCAAATTTAAGCACAAAGCGTTAATAAAAAAATGTAGTTTTATTTCTATTCTGTGTTTTCTGATCATTATTACAAAGCCAGAAAGTAATTTGTTAGCAAAAATATAACATGTCTTTATCTAAAAGCAATTGGTCTGGCAAAATAAATTTTCGCTTGCTTCTCGTGTTCAGAATCAATTTACTGAGGACATATTTTTTATGCCGTTTAATTACTTTCTTCATTTGAATTCCCCTATTGAAATCCAACTATTTATAGAATCGAATTTACATGTAAATTAGTGAATTAAGTAAGGCTTGTCTATCTAAGTGCAAATTTCCTCAATGCCTCAACATAACAGGACAACAAAATATTTGTGTTTGCATTTCAGGTGTCCCTGAGAAACAGAAAGTTCATAAGATACAGCCGCACGTGCAGTAAACTTCACGTGCCCCGAAATAAATAACTCTATACTTGATATTATAAACGTGGAACTGCAAATCTAAACATTAGATTGATTTTTAGAGACAGAATGTCGTGCTCCAGGTGGAATTTCATACTGTTTCCTTGTAGGTATATGTATGTAACCTTACCTCGCCCGTAACGAACACATAATTTTTATCGATTACGACTCGTTTTATTTTTGAGACTAGATTGAGTTTAGATTGCGTTTTCTTTCTTTAAGGCGGTTATTTTTCTACGACGAAATCGATAGATGTTTATTCTAGAAATATGTGTGTAAATACAATTAGAATTCAAATTTAGAACTTTCTATACGAGGGCCGCCTTTTAAGTTTTTACAAATGACTACTAGATGGCCCTATTGAGATGTGACGTAACTATTTTCGTAAAATTTGACATTTGTTATTGTTAAAACAGAAATAGCTCAGAAATCGGCCGATTAGTTTGTTTACAGTGAGCGTTTAAAAAGAGCAATTTTGTAGAAAAATGGAAATTTCACGTGAAGGTTTTCGCTGGATGATTTTTTATGATTTTAGTAAAGGCTTAACTCAACAACAATGCCTGGAATCGCTTCGTTCAACTTTTGGTAATGAAGCTCCATCAGAAAAGACAGTTTACAATTGGTTTGCAGAATTTCGTCGTGGTCGTGCTTTCGTCAGTGATGAATTTCGTGAAGGTCGACCAAAATCGGTTGTTGTTCCAAAAAACATCGATGCTGTGCGCAACATGATTGAAGAGGATCGCCATGTGACTTACTGTGAGATAGAGGCATTCTTAGGCATATCAAAGACTGCAGTACATTCGATTTTGCATGAACATTTAGGCGTGAAAAAGATCTGCTCCCGATGGATTCCGCATAATTTGACCGAAGCTCAGAAAAAGGCTCGTGTCAATTGCAAAATCCGTATACAACATCGTAACAGGTGACGAAACTTGGATATATTCGTACGAGCCGGAAACTAAGCAGCAATCAACTGTTTGGGTGTTCCAAGATGAACCAAATCCAACAAAAGTTGTTCGTTCACGAAGCACTTCCAAGAAAATGATTGCTTGTTTCTTTGGTTGTACTGGACATGTCGCAACCATTCCTTTAGAGGATCGAAGAACAGTTAATGCTGAATGGTATACAACAATTTGTTTGCCAGAAGTCATCGATGAAATCAGGAACAATCGAAAACGTCGCATCATCCTTCATCATGACAATGCCAGTTCTCACACAGCACGTTTAACAGTTGATTACTTGAAGGAGAAAAACATTGAATTAATGTCTCATTGCCCGTATTCACCTGATTTATCGCCTAACGACTTCTTTGTGTTCCCAAATGTCAAACAAAAAATGCGTGGGCAGCGATTTTCATCACCTCAAGAAGCTGTTGAAGACTTCAAAAACCATGTTTTAGAGATACCAGCTTCAGAATGGAAAAAATGTTTCGAGAATTGGTTCGAACGCATGCAAAAGTGTATAAAACTTAAAGGCGAATATTTTGAAAAGCAATAAAACGATTTGTACCAAAAAAAAAAATTTCTTTCCTTGTTTTTGTAAAAACTAAAAAGGTATCCCTCGTATAAGAATCACATTGACTGAAAATTACGTGATACCAAAAGTTAGGACATTGCGCACTATGGCGATACTTTCTATACGAGGGGAAAGGGGAATAAAAGCACCCTTATGACGTCACGATTTTTGTAAGTTGCCTACCTTTCATTTACGTTCATCCCGCTGTAATGTCAAAAATTGAGGTTAAGAGGACTATGGATCACGTGATCAACTACTCGAAAGCCACCAGTACTCCCCCCAAACCCCGCATGACTGAAAACACGCCTCTCTTATAATTGAAATAATTGTCGTTTAGTCCAATCAGGCTCAATAGTTGAAGGGCAAGGATAAGAGCATCTACACTCGTCTTGTGTAAGTTCACACACATTCATCGTATCTAACATAGTGGCAACGTCGCGTCGCAAAACTAGCACGTGGTAATATTCTTATATTCTGAAATAAAGGGGGGCGTTCAAGTTTCACAACCGGTTGTTTTAGGAAAAGCGTCGGGTAACGTACCGGACGTAGTTGATTTGTGAACGCCCAAAACGTTTCAAAACAGCTGATAGCAGTATTCATTCGTGTTTACATTATAGGTTATGTGCAAAGGTCGGGTAATTAAAATATAGCACGGGTATAGCGTTGAATATCAGATCCACAATTATGGCTGCATCACCAGAATTTGCAATAGCTTTACAAACCTGCACAACATTGCTATTGAATTCTGATAACAGTAGCACTGACAGTGAAGACGAAGATATTTTAAAAATTGTAATATGCCAAGCAAATATAATAATCATGGACAGATATAAGCACATTGTATGTCTGGCCAGAGCTTGCATCAAATAGAGATAGCAATCTATTATTTTCTATTTTATTCAATATTGCTATTTGTTTTGTGGTGTTTTTTAACGGATACGTAGGTTAGCACGACAGACAACAACACGTGCAATAACACAAAACATACTTTTGCGCATGCGGGACAATTTTTACCCATCTGTTAAAGATAGGTAAAAAGTTGCTCTGTCCGACGACGTCTGGCATTAAATATGAACGCTTGACAAAATAGTCGGCGTTGATTTGTGAACGACAAACACAACGTCCGGTAACGTTCGGCGTAAAACTTGAACGCCCCCCAGGAAGAAAAGATTGCTGGTTATATACGCGCGAAATTCAAAAGTATAAGATTTGAATAAAAATCATTCTTATATCGAAAAATAAATTGCGGAATACGCCAGTAGTAAAATAATTCTTAATTAAATAATATTCGTAATTAAGACACTTTTTGTTCGTTGAAATTTGTCAAATAATAAATAACTTTTAAAATGAAATAACTTCCACATTTCGTTTTGTGAAAAGTAGCTTATACTTTAAGTCAATTTTTTTGATAAATAATTTTCTGATATTTGAAAACCAAACAGAATTTGATCGATACTAATTTCAATTCGAAATTTAAATTGATATTAAATTTAACTAAAATGCAATACATAGATGTCTTATTAATTACACTACTTAGAAATTCTTTCAATATTTTTACTTTAGGAAAAAGTTTTCATTTCAAGACAACATCTTTACACTCATCTTTTAATATACAAATAGAAAATAAATTGTGCATAATTTTCTACATTTTATTAGTAATATTGTTGCAACTTTTGAAAAATCAAAAAATAACATTTTCTTGTAAAAATATTAAAAAAATTTTTTTAACTTATTTCACAACGAAAGCATGTTACACACGCTCACTGAATGATTCTAAATAACAAAAATAAAATATTTTTACCGAAAACGAAAAAAAAATTGTAGACGAAAATTATATTAAAAGTTATTTCAGTTTAAAATTTCTTAATATTCAAAAAAAAGTTGAGAGTGATGTACAAATAAGGAATAAGGAATGCATAGGAACAAATAGTTAACCAATAGGATTGCTCAATTGCCGACATGTGATATAAGCAACAGACCGTACAAAATAAAATTAAGAAAGGCGTACTATCGATATCTTAAAAAAAAAAACTTTAAAATCCAACAGCTATGCGTTTCTATTATTTTATTATGTTAAATTGCCAAGTCAGTAACCGTATTTTTGTTAACGCCGAAATTCTGAGGAATTCGTGTAACTATGATACTCTCTTCTATGCAAGCAATTATTACCCTATAGCTTTTAAAACAACATTTACTTTAAGTACATATGATTGTCAATGACAATTTCAAATTACGATCGGTAGTAGTTTTATCCAGATTAAAAAGTCTTGTCCTATTAGTTATTTATCATAGCAGTGGTAACAATTTAGAGAAATTTTTCGTAATTAAATATTTATGTATGGTCGCGACCAAGAAAAAATTGGTCGATAGTGTCTTACTTTGACATATTGACCAGTGTTTTATTGTCAAGCGATCGTGGTTGTCATAAACTTTGTACAGCGAAATATTTCAGGTGTCAATTTTATTTGTCAAATTGATTAAAATCACACCTGACAAGCAGACAATTTAGTATTACTACTAGTATTACTACTACTCCATCATCCGTCACAACATGCGAATATGCGAACAGGGAATGAGTAATCCTTTAGGGTCAAACAGTGACGTTACTCCAACTCTCTCAAAGCAAATTTCGCCTTCTTAATTTTTATAACAGCATTAATTGTCACATGTCATTTATATGATAAAAATTTCTTTCTAGTAGAAAGGTTTTAACTAAAATTTTGAAACGTGTTAAATTCGTGTTTTTAATAGATGTAGGTGGTGCATTGAAGACTTCTATTTTAATCTATCACTTTTTTTTGCAATAACTAAAAGATAAAATACATAAAATCCTACAATCTTTGCATTTACAGTCTTTCGGTATCTCCTAAAATAAAATCTCTAGGTGGGGTGCAAAATATAAAAAAATAACCCTGCAGATCCGGCGTTTGCTCCTAAATTCAAATATATGTAGTTCAATTAAATGCTAACACCCTCAGAATTTTGGAACGTTAAAAGTAATAAGTTTAAAAGCATAGCGACAAGTCGGAACGCACCCAGTTTTACGATAACAACGTTGCCAAATTTATTTGACATGAGTTAGTTTTCCTTCAACCTTAAGATGGCAGCACATTACATAGCAAATTTTTATATTACGTATTTTTCATTTTGCACTTTTAGGAATGATAATTTCGTATATTTTTTTAAGCAAATATGATCAGTTTTTTACGTAGAATGTGGGAAAGTCATTTTCCGTAGTGAGTTTTAAAATTTTATAATTTTACTTTGTTAATGTAAAACATTTTCCATAATTATTGACTTTCCCACATTGATAGTATTATTACAGACTTGATCTACTTTTAGAATTTTTAATCGAACGCGTTTTAAAAGCAGCATTTGAAAAATAAATTTTTGCCAATATGGCGGGCCTCCATAGGCCTCTTAAACAAATCATCATAATAGCTATAATTTTCGTTTCAAAGAGTGGAATAGCTCTGAGCAGAACTGCGTTTATCGTCTATCAAATTTACAATCTGTCTTTCTGTCGCTGGAAATACTATACACGTATGTATCCGTGAAATTATAATACACGGGTACCCATGTATTCAAAATGCACAAACTAAGATTATGATTCGTGTATTACACGTATACACGTATACTGACATATACGTCTAAAAGAGACTTTGCGTGATACCAATTTGTAACGTTTCAAACACATATTATTATTCTCTCGAGATCGTAAGTACATTAACACACACTTTTAATCAAAACAAATTACAAACATTTAAATTTATTTTATAGCTTTGTAGAAATATACAGCTAATTAACAAGATAAAACCCAAGCGCGTAGAACTAGGGCCTCTTGGTATTTATATGCATTAATTTATGGCACTTTCTGTGATTAATGCAGCAAACACTACAGCGTAAGCTTTCGAAAAGAATTTTTAGAAAGAAAAATCTAATATCTGAGAATCCTTCTCCTTAATTAATTCGGCGGGTTCCGTATTACGCCAGCAGCCGCTTAAAGATTTTTGACACGCGATTCGCAGGATTTAATAAAGATGTTTTATCGCAGGACGAAAGAAATCCATTTTAGTCTTCCGCCGCTGAGAAGCACATCCCTTGGAGATTTAAATGAACCGGATCAGGACGACTCCGACTTGGAAACGGAATCCTTGCTTCTTCCAACTCCGCATAATCAACGATCTAATTCCTTCAGTAAGTATTATTTACTTGAGTATGCAGGGATTTAAAATTGATACTGTGCTAGCAATTCGCATACCTTTTACGGCAAATACATGTATCTAATGAATCGATGCAAGCTGCGTTCGAAAATTATACGTCGGATGCATCTGGAGCGTATGATCTCATCTTTCTCAATCACGATTTTTAACCTATTTTGTATCTCGCTCATCCGTTTAAAAAATCTTGTGTTTATAGTATTTCCATGACAACAGGCGATCTTTCACATCTCACATTTAAGTAGGTTGTGAAAAGATCGTCTGTTGTCATGGAAATAATATAAACACAAGATTTTTTAAACGGACGAGCGAGATACAAAATAGAATAAAAATCATGAGTGAGATCATACGCTCCAGATACAATATTCGAACGCAGCAGCAATTGGAAACGATGGCAGTAATGAGGGCGGGAAATTCAAAAATGTAATTAAAAATAATGTTATTAACGGCCCCCAGGGGCCGATTTTTCATTAAAATTCGAGTGTCTTGATTCCAATCGAATCGGAGCAATTGGAAGCGACAGGAAGTAACGGAGGCGGGCAATTCAAAAACAACAGAAAGCGTCAAGCGCGGGAAACTCAAAGATGAATACAAAATTAAAGGATTATCAAAATTAAGATTATTAACAGACCCCAGGGTCCGATTTTTCTCCAGACTTCGAGCGGAACCGAACTGGAATCGTTAGGTAGTAACGAAGGCGCGAGATTCAAAAACAATAGACTTTAACTAGGGCGGGAAATTCAAAAACGAAAACAAAAATACTGAATGGAAGAGGTTGGGTGGTTTACGACCTCACGTAGGGGTTCGATTTTTTTCTACAACGATCGACTTGCGATGAACGCATTTGAATCGATGCAATACCAAACAATTGGATGGGAGACTCAAAAATAAAAACAAAAGAAATCAAAAGGTACCTACCTACAGGCAGAGGGTTCGAGATTACTCACATCCCTCGAGGTTGCAATCAAGAGCCCCTTCGATTTTCCTTTTCGGGGAATTCACTTGTGTCGGTGCAGCTGAAAATAGCAGCAACAAGAGCGGGAAATTCAAAAATGTAAACAGATTAAATCAAAAAATAAACGCAAAGAGCTTGGGGTCATCAGGCTTGCAGTCGCAATAATTTTAATACAGCGTTTGTTTAAAGTAACTGGAATCGATGTAATTTTAAGAATTACGTGGGCGGGAAATTCAAAATTGAAAACAAAATTAAAAAATACAAACAGAGACGCGTGGACATAGAAAATAAAAACGAAGATGTGAAGGAGGAAGCGTTTCATTAAATTGATGAGATCCATGAAAATTGGAACCATAGTAAAACAAAAATGCGGGAAATTTAAAATAAAAGCAAAGAAACGGATATAAATTTAAGGAGAGGTAGAGACACAAAATGAGAAGGATAATGAAAGTAGAAATCTCAGCTTAACAATCTTTGATAAAATCGATGAAATTCGAAACTGTAGAAAAAAAATAATCGGGGGAAATTTAAAAATGGAAACAAAAGAAAGGAAACGAGATAAAAAGTAATAACGAAGATGAAAGGGGAAACATGTCAGCGTAGATCTTTCTTTAAATTGTTGATATTCATGAAATTCGAAACAATAGAAAAAGAAATGAAAGCGGGAATTTTAAAAACGGAAACAAAACGGTAAAAAGTGGGAAATTTTAAACTGGAAACAAAAGAAATTTAAAAAATTAGAATGAATTAAATAAATAAAAACAAAAGAGCTACGAGTTTTTTGTTTTACTTGAAACTTTTATTTCGTCGTTTATTTTTTGTTTTGTTTTTAAATTCAGGAAATGGTATTATTTTTTTAAATCGGTAGTTAAAAAGTTAAAAGTTAAAAAATGCTTCCATCGATCGTTTAATTCGTTTAATCGTTTAATTATTCTATTCGCTAAATTATTAATTTAAAATTCACGAGTTCCATTTCTAGTCATCTTTGTTGTATAAGTTAAAGTACAGATTATCAAGGTAAATCTACTAATAAATTCTTGAGACATCAACAGCGAAGAAATATCATCATTAAAATAATAACCTGATTGATTATTTTATATTGGATTTATAAATGGGCAGAATTGAAAGCAAGCCTTTGAAACTTCGAGTGCTTACTTTCAATTATTTAAAAACAATTTAAACTATTTCAGGAAGTGGTAAATGTCACGCCGCAAAAAGTTGTTACGTAAAACTATTTTAAAACTCTGAAAAGATCAGAAACAGAGAAAGTGCCTAGTACTTGATAGTAAGTTGTCGCAAAAACTAGGCGAAAGTCGGTTTGTGAATGAACTACACCTAAAATAACGAGGACGTGACCTCTAAAAACGAAGTTTGCTATTTGCTTCGAAGAACCTGATGTTTCTCTGATGATAAATGAAAGAGCAAAACCCAAAGGTATGTAAAGTATGTAATCAATGGGAATAATACAGCGTGTCTGAAAAATAACGTCTGAACTTGAGGTATTCGATTCAGGAAGCCGAAACAAATCAAAGTGAAAGAATGGTAAAATTTTCGATACGCCTTTGTTAACGAGATATTCAAGAAAAAGGGGAGACAACTAATTTTTTTAATAACAAAATTAATTATAATATTAAAACACATATCTAACTTTTACAATTAATAACAATAGTAATTGCAATTAATATAATCTGAAGTTCATTTCATACTTTCTGAATTGCAATTGATGTTTTCTGATTTAATCACAAAGCAACACTAAACCTGTGGTTGTAATCAAATTAATCAATGTGATACCCCCTAACCACATAAATAATTTATGTGGTCAGGGGGGGTATCACATTGATTAAGATGTTTTCTGAAATTAAACTGATTAATCTGAATTACAAATAACGCATTCTGAAATTAAATTGATAAATCTGAATTACAAGTGACATGTTCTGAAATTGATTTGATAAATCTGAATTTCAAATGACACCCACTGAAATTAAATTAGGTTTATTGTTCCAGGTTGTTATGGTCTTGGCGTCATAGAACCTTCGCTGTACAGGAGTACCTTGGATCTGGACGAAATCCAGTGGCCTGAAGGTCACATCGGAAGGATCTGGTTTTCCTTACGTTATGAACCATCAACGGAGAAATTACTGGTGTCACTCCTGAAAGCGAAAAATCTCCCATCCAGGACCGTGGGAACGGTATACAGCTGCGATCCATTTGTCCGGTGAGCTCAAATTTAAATTAAAATTAAATCGCTGACGTGTTACGAGCGCTCGACTGTTTTGTCTTGTCGAGTTGAAACACAAAAAGTTTCAATTGCAATTGCAATTTATGTTCAAAGCGATTAATGGAAACGCGCATAAATAGAAAGGGGGGTGAGGATGGTGCTCAGCTATTTTTAGTGGTATAGTATTTACATATCTATGTCGATCACATTTCACGTTCTGTTATTTTAAATTAAAAATTCGTTTAATTTTGTGTTTTAATTTGAAGAGTAATGAAAACGTCGTCATTAGGACGAACATTTGTCTAAACACTGATACCAATATAACGAGAATGAAAATTCTATTTCTAAGTATTCTAACAAGTTATTATATTGTCACATTTTAAATAATAATATAACAGATTTAATTGCACTATTGCACGCAAGAAACTCTATGAGATCTTTGATAACAAGCAAGAGTATATCAATGTTTGTAATCTTCCACAAAAAATCTTTTGCACATTGGATTGCAGCTGACAGGAAAACTATAGCGTTGACTCAACTTTATGTAGTAGATTTTCTTCTGTGACACCCAACATTTACCACACAACTACCAATAAAAACAAATTAATGTAATATTGTCACGAATTAAGGGACACTTCCACCATGTCACGAATTAAGGGTTGGTTTCATAATGTCCACTATGTCGCGATGTATGGGAAAACGTGGTTATGTTATAATCACGGTTAGGCGGTTCGGATTTCGCTCGCGCTGACAAGAGCGTCACATCTAAGTGCACTCGATACGGGAATAGTAAATACTCGCATGCATAATTTGCAATAGCAAAGAACGTTTAGTGTTTAATTTAATTTATTTAATTTTTAATTCGAAAATACGAAATTTTGTTTAAATTTAACGATTTCTTACTCAATGAAGCGTCCGACGCTTATAGAGAAATGAGCCAGAGCAATGATCGTACATAAACATGCACAGTATAAGCGGCAACCCAGGTGGACCGTTGCAAGCGGAATCTCATCCTCCTAACGCTGGTTATAATTTCCTTTATACCGAGTACTCGCTTGCATGGCAGGATATTCGCGAACGAAACATAATAATTAATTGAAATTACCTCGCCTCCTTGCACCTGACTCGACCAAACACCGCCTCCAAGGACCGATTCCGAAATCACAATTAAAACTCACCAACACATTAAAGTAATTTTATTAATGAATACTAGAAACTGTCTATTGACCGTTTTTCGACTATACAACTTCACGATTCATTAACAACTAACTCCTACAAAACCGCGACTAAAAAAAGTTAATTACTCCCCTTTCATTTCCCAATTTCCCTTTCTATTTCACCCGTGCCGGATGTCACAAAGTACGTTTTCAAAGCTCTGTGTTTCAAAATTGTCGGCGTTAATTGTTTTGAATGAAAATTCTCAAGTAAGTTCAACCAACTTGGTTTCCATTTGTCAGTATGGAATCGCCTGTATTAAATGTTAATTTTGCATAAGTTCCACTGATCGAAAAGGAGTTTGACCTGCAAGCTAAGCAAAGGTCGGTTGTTCATATTACCGCCGTCCGCGGCGGCTAAGCCGATGACCGTACTCGTGAAATGCTAGCTAAACTATTTTGTCAATTAAACCTAAAGTGCGCGCGTTAAATTTCGTGTAACTCCAAAAGTAAAAAAACTAATTTAGATAATAATTTTCCAAACGTGACAATATTTCACGAGGATCGAGGACACTAATCATTTCACTTGACTGAGAAGTGTTCCAATTTTACACCATTTCGTTTTGTTTTAAGTAATTACAATAATGAATGCAATTATTACTTAAAACGCCGATGAGAAAATAACAAGGGAAGAGTTTAATTGTTGGCCGTGATGAAGCCCCTCACCAAAGTGGATGGTTCTCGTCCAGCATTGACTATCGAAGGATCTAGTCACCCTATATTTATCTATCCTAAATTTCTCCAAAAAAAACTGAAAATTTTTAATATCTGACACCTAAATATTATTTCATTTATTTATTAAGATAAATTATTTATTAAGAAAATAATCTGGTGTTTTTATATCAACTTCGATGAGCGGTCTGACACAATAAAAAATAACAGGTTAGGATTGATAGACTTTTTTCCTAGATTTTCAACTTTGCATTTGCTTTAAATAAATTTGTCAATTGCCCATAAAAAAAACAGTTGACAGTAGTATCTACGAATTGAAACTTATTTCTTTGGATCCTATTACACTCCTCATCGCATTTAACATAAAAATATCAAATTTTATAGCTCTGTGTTAGTAAATAAATTTGAGAAAATTGAGAATTTTCGGTTTCTTGAAGATATTTCAGGATTGAAGATGAGCGAGACCTTTTTAGCTATTTTTATAGATCCAAAATAACTTTTTGTAATTTAACCATCTTGAGGTTAAATTTATCTATCAGTTAGAATGTGACACATGGTATGTGTACGGCCAGCTGTACGTCATATTCCAACTGTTAGATAAATTAACCTTAGGTTAAACATAGTGAAGAAATCGGCCATTATATATTGAATTGAATATTCAGAAATTTTAAGGAAATATTAAGAAAAGAAAATAACATCTACTATTCCTAAGCTCTTGGTCTTCAATGTTACTGTTTTCAGTTATGTGATCATTTGCACCAATTATATTGTGTTAATCTCCGTGCGCTCTTTCTGCATTGATTTATTTGCTATATATCACTTGTTGGCCACCACTACTTTGCTATTTTGGTTGAATTTTTGAGTTAATAATCACGAATGTAGTAGTTTTCGAAAGCAGCGTAAGGTTCAATTTTACTATTATGTGCAAAGGTTTTCTTCCGTAAATCCTTTTAAGCGGTGAAATTATGAATAATTACCATCACAGATACATGTGATATGTTTCATCTAATCACCGTTCGATTTTCCAAAGGACTGATTAATTTACATGCATGATGCAAAGTGGCCAGGTAATTTTAAACATTTACATATGTATATGTCCTTATCTTCGACATCCACTGCATTGAATTAGGTATGTGCCTTTTTAATGTAGGAGTGTGAACTGTGTACTTGATTTAACAAATTTCTTTGTTTTCCTTACCAGGCTTCATATAAAAAAAATAGTGGCAGTAAAGTTTCAATCCGATTTTATTTAATTTCAAAAATATTTACTTGCTCTTGTCACGAGGGGGAATTTTCTAAAAACCACGAGGGTTTTTTTTCTGTGTTCCGCGAGTAAAAAACATAAAAAGTATTTAAACGCAAACTTGTGTAATTGAGGGGAAATTGCGACCGTGTCGAAATGTAAACACAATGAGGAGGTAACTAATACAACGTAACGTAAAGGTTCATATTTCATAATAACACATCAGCGGAATTTGTTACAAACAGGGCCGCGCGTGTATACTAATGACACAAAGCAAGTGACGAAAAATGCAACACGCGAATAGGCAAAAAACGTGTATTTAAAGTGCGGGCCAAAATTGTGAAGCCAGTCGAGGAGTGATGGAGTGATGCAGTCATGTGGTCGTTGCCACCAGACCGACTCAGTGGGCACTAAGTGCCTACGCTACGAGGGGACGCCCAACAACGCCTACGCTGCCGTCCAGCATCGCGTCGTTGCCACCCCAGCATCTGCCACTGCCGCCGACAACATTGCCGAACCCGTCCTAAGAGAACGAGGACCATCTCCCTCGCCAGCTGTCCGAGACAAGACACCACCGTAGTCCTACCCTGGCCACGCTGTTCCAACCCGATCACCCATAGGTTGAGCAAGGACGTGTCGTGCTCCAGCCAAGGAACATTGCCACTGAGATCGACCTTAACCCACCACGCCTACCCTCTGATAAACCTACGCACCCCAATCAACCCGAAGATTAAGGTCGCACCGTCGCGACATAGTGGAGGCTTAGCGCGACATGGTGAAGGCCCTCATCGCGACATGGTGAAGGCAGCCGTCCTTCATCGGGACACTATCATACCATCTAACTTTTCGATTTTAAATTCCTCCTAATGTAAAGAGAATTTAAAAATATTTTTAAAAAGCTGTAAAATGAAGTACAAGTTGCTAAATTATGCAAATCAACACTGTTATTCAAGACCTAGTTTTGATTATATGTACTATATTCTTCACTTCAATTACACAACGTCTTTCAAAAAGTGTGCTACAAGAAAGCACAAAGTTTCGGATCGCATTGAAATAATCTCTCAGAATCAAATGAAATAATTGAGAAATAAGAACGAATTTTTTGTTTTCCTGTTCATATTATTTTGGCGGACACTTTAATCCAACCAGTATTTCCTAATGTAGTATATACAGGCTCTTTCAGTGAAGATGCACCAAACTCGGTATGTTGGTAGATATCGTGAAGAGAAATAAAAATGTCCTATATTTTTTTTTTTTTAATGAATAAGTTTTGAGATAATCGAAAGGAAAGGAGAATCGTATATTTTTAAAACGTACAATAGATGAGAGCGGCCTGAATTCTTAACCTACCTTAACGTTCGGTTTTTTACTTTATTACCCCATAAACTGTCGAGCCTCAGATGATATGATGAAACACATTTAGTTCGTTCACTCCGTTCTGGTTAACGTTGTAGTGACGAGTAATTGGTTGGTGTAGTTTATACCTTTCATTTTTAAGTTTATTATGTAAGTGTGTGTGTGGGTGTGTTGGTGTGTGCGATGGGCGATTACACGTTTCGAGAATATGCAGATTATTCGAACACATGTTGTAAGGTAATTACCGTTTTCGTAATTTGCCCGCTTCCGAATTGTTTCTACCTCATATGACCAAGATCAGTCTGATAGGCAAATTATTTAGCAGACCGGCGCGGCGGAAGCAATAATTCTAGTTACTAATTTCCCCAATTTATTAATTGTACATAATTGTAGTAATTGTTGGATACAGCAAGCGTTAATTATCATACATTATTAAGACTCGGCAAATTTGATGTATTTTACTCTTAAGCCGGCTTCATTTCGCGGTGTCCACGCTGTATACCGTTCAAGATAAATTTCATCTGACATTTTCCAATTTGACTTTAAGGGATGCAGAAGCGTTCTGCGTCAATAAATTTTTATAAAAACCGATAATAAAAAAAATTCCATTTGTAGCACACTTTTTGAAAGTCACTGTATATCAAATTCATTCATCTTCATTTCGTTAGATCCTTAGAACAAACATATTATGTTTTTCATCAGTATGAATGTCACGTGTAAGGTAGACTACGTTCTTCTTCTACCCCCATCCTCCCCATAATGAACCGATTGCCGCAATTCATTTTCTGGCGAAATGACAAAATGTTCGCTATAAAAATCTCATTTCTATTCCGAAGATGTTCTATCTTGAGGTAACTTATAAGCGTTGTCGTCATCGCAATTGCCAGGTGAAATTCGTTTAATATCCTGTTGTAAATTAGCCTTCCCTCGCACGTGTTTCCACGTGAATGAAACTGATATGATGGTTATTGAAAGTTTACGATGGCCGTAACTAGCGATTCAATTAAGGTTAAATTAAGCGTTGGTTTGTTAGAGGTGAAATTAGGTCTTTTCAAATTAAATTTTATGTTTCCCTTTTGTTTGAGAGAATCTAACAAGATTCGTTTCATTTATTTCTGAAAGTTATGATTTTCGTTTATTACTTTCCCTCCTAACAATTTTATTTCAATCAAAAGTTCTATTTTAAATATTACAAATATTCTTAAGGGCCGGGAATAAAAGACTTCAAATTCCTTGTCAAGATAAAAAGAAAAGTTTTCGTAGATATTTAAAATCATTTCATTACTTCCGTGCATGAAAATATAAATAATATCCAATTTTAGAAAACTTTCTACTTTACATAATGTATGCATTGTGTAATTTAATACAATGCATTTCATGTTAGGACGATGCCCACCTTAAGAACTATTTTTTCTAGTTTGAAATATTTTCTCTTAACTTTATACAGAGTGATTCAAAATTGTTTATCGACATTGTCAGGGTGAATAGAACATCAAAAAATAAACTCACCTTTTTATATAATTTTTTTTCCAAAAGTGAATAATAAGGGAATTACAATCCCCTGAAAGAAGAATGAAAAATATTGTTTATTGGTGATATCTTCTGAATCGTTTAAGGTATCAAACTAATATTTTAAAATCTAGTACAGAGTGTACATTAATGATTGAAAGGCGTTTGAATTTGGCGCGTTGTCGAATTAGTAATTTTCGTCTTGCAAAATTGGTATTCACACTGGATATGATGACTTGATGTTGGATTTCGTCAGTAGCGTGCGTGTGGTGTATTGTTTACATTTTGATTTCCTTAAGTTATTATTATTGAGTTAGTATTAAATTATTTCCACTTTTGCTTTCACACATTTTTCATTGGTAAGTACAGCCGTTTAACAGGAAATAAAAGAAGCAATTTTAAATCCTTTCGTTGAAGAACTTCATGACGATAAATTACAATGGGGTTACTTTCAACAGGATGGAGGTACAGCCCACAGTACAGCCCATACTGCACTAACAACGTTGAATCATTTGCAACAGTTCTTTGGGGATAGGTTTGGATTCAAATGGGGGACATTTTGAACAGATGATATTATTTTATTTTATATCTGCTTTACATTTTATATTCTCCATATCGATGTATGTAATTAACAAACGTAAAATAATTTCTAATCACTAATAAATTGTTTTAATAATATATAATTTTATGTGCCGCCCGTGGTAAAATAGTATGCAGTACCAACTTTTACAAATAATCTAATGGGCGGGAAATTCAAACACCTTTCAATCATTATTGATGTACACTCTGTATAAGACACCTAACTGAGCATTTACGTCGTACTTGTCAATCTTCCCTCCTTTTTAAAGGGTACTTTGAGAGGGTGACTTTCACTATTTTATAGTAATGAAATGCAATACTTAAATATATGCTAACTTTTAATGAAAAGAAAAATGAACGTCTAAATAAACATTTCTTGAAAAATTTCTTGACAATTGTAAAAATCAATAAAACCAATAAAACAAATGATTGTACTATCGCTACTATCTCGAAAACGATTAATTTACGCACCTTGTATATTAAGACTTTTTTAACTTATTTTCGACCGTGCTACATGCTCTAAATATTTAAACGTTTTATGGAACATCCTGTACGTGAAAGAAACGCAACGTCTCTTAAACAATTCTTTTCCACAATATTTTTGTTTCGATTTGTTAATACATTATGAAGATACACTCTCAAAAAAAAGAATCTGTGATATTTGAGTTTTCATTATTGAATATATTTTACTTTACTTTGATAATTGTCGTCCACAATATGGAAAGAAGATATTCAACATAAAAGTGTAAAGGTTTTAATTTTTTATACATCCTAAATGTGAACACATTTTTCTTAATCCGCTTTTAAAATAATTTTCTCACATTTTGTTGTTTTATTATGGTGAAAACTCTCAACATATTTCAGTGATATTTACCTATGTCCAAAAGTTTATTCATCGTATGCTGTTTCCGACAAACTTCACATCGTATAAAAATTTCCAAAATAAAAACATTCTTCACATAATTTTCCTCAATTATACAAAATACCACAAATTCTTCATATAACTTCCTACAAATTACAACGATCTTCATCAAAATATGTCTTCTTACATCAAATCAAATAAGTCTCTGTTGTACAGCGACAAGTTCCAAGTTAGCATCCCGGAAAATAATTTACCATTTCTGAGTCTTGTGGATTGGATGGATTTTTCCACCTGGATGGAGCGTATGCACGGGAACCGTCTTAGTCTGCAACATCCCCTCACTGCGAGGCATTGGTCGATCCAAAAGAAAAAAAAGAACATCTAAAAGAAATAAAAGATTAGTTTATATGAAAGATGGTAGGAGGTTTAGGATAAAAAGTCATAAAATTCCAGATAGAATAGTAAATTATCAAAATTTATGTAGCAAACATTTACAAAGTTAGATTAATATTTAGAATTTTATTATAATTGTTGTTAATCATTAAAATATAGTTGAAATGTTAATAAAATGAAATATACGTACTTAGTTTAACTTTAAGTTTGAAATATTTAAGTTATTTGTCAGATTGACGTTTTGTGTGACAGGAACTGTCGGATTGAGTGAAGTATTTATAAATAAAATGGAGGGGTTGATCATCTAAGAGAATAAACAAACCGAGGTGTAATGGAGGGGATATGTACACAAAACGTTAATCTTTCAATAGTAACCGAATGATAAAGATAAAAATTTTGCTATTATAAACAAATTGACAATATATTTTTTTAAAAATTTCAATTTTCTCTTCCATTAATAGAATTTAATCAAACCATTGTCCAGGAATGTCTCACTGTGTAACGCTGAAGTAAGTTTGTTTTGATTTGGAGAAATTCTTTTGGTTTTAAAAAATTACACTACATATAACACATCTTGTCATTCATCAAGCACTTGAACTATCAACACACATTTACAAAGAATTCTTATTATTATAGAAAAGTTATTGTTTGTTTCGCGATTGAGCGTAACAGGTAGCAACACTTGGCAAATAAGGCTCTATCTGTAATAATAAGAAAAAATTCTAATTCAACATCACACTACATATAAACTTTATAAAATCTAAAGGATCATAGGATTCTTATCGTTTGTTTCGCGATTGGGCGTAACAGGTAGCAACACTTGGCAAACAAGGGATTACTTGTATTTCTTTAGAATTTTAGACATACATCACAAAATTAAACAATTAAATTACTCACCAGTTTATCTTCAAAAGAATTTTCTTAAAAATTATAATAAATAACTGGATTACAATTGACATTGAGAGTTCCTACCCTGAAATGTCACTTTGACATTAAAAAATAAAATTAATATCAGACTACTAGACTACGTAATTGTGTAGTGGATGTGGTGTAAAGATTAAAATAAAAGAGAAAATACACAAGTTCAATACTTACCACATCTGCAAAGAAAAGCAACACTACAATATGCATTTGGAAATCCTTTTGTCCTTGCGCTTAAAACAAGCTGTAACACATTTTGTTGTAAATTTCAAGATGACTTCAAATAACTTGCAAGCGATATACAGGGATTTTTTTCTTTTTTGTATACATACCCCTTATGTATACTTAAAAAAAAAACGAGTCAACGCGTTGTGTATATTTTGGTAAGAATAGTCACTATAGTCAGCTGTGAAAAATCAAGTTATTAATGTCAGTTAATGTCAAATTAGTATCAATTGATTTTTAATTTTTTGAATTAAAACTTTTTCTTTAAACCGATATGTACAGTAAAGACGGAAAAAAGAAATGAAGGACCTGCAGGAACAAGAAGAGGTCAGCTCCATTTTTGTGTTAAGTCCATTTTCTTGTTAAACGTATTTTTTGTTTGGTGCAAGATTTCCTAAAAGTGCCACAAATGCAGCTAACCTCTACTTACTACATGTCTTTGTTTTGTTATTAAGGATGCCTTTCTAAGGTCAGAAGGACGTCATTTAGATGAATTCAAAAAATACGGCACTGGAGAAACCGTTTGTGGTTCGGTGATTAGGGCATTAGCAAAATACTAGATACTTTGTAGATGTAGATGATACTAATAGATGGTATTAAAGTATTTTAATACTTAAATTAAATTAAAGTCTTTTTTACTTGTCACAAATTAGAGATTTTTATCTTAAAAAATCTTGATGAATAAGATGCAAACTTAAAAGTTAACACAATGCTGATGTTTCTAGGCTGCAACGATTACAGTAAAGCAATGCGTTGACCTGTTAGTATAGGTATAGGTATACATAGGTACTATGTATACAAAAAAGAATAAATCCCTGTATTTCGATTTGACTTTAATTTCGCATGAACTTTGAGAAGTTTGGTGACAAGGATCAACATAATGTTTCAATTTTCTCTCTGCGAGTTGCTTTTACATTTCATAGATGCTATTCAAGGAATTATTCCTAGTGCAAACTGCATAAGATTTGTAATTATTTTAGAATTATGATCTGCAGCATACAAGCATAACATTATGCTGGTTTGAAACAATTTCCAATTATTAAGCATAACAAGCAAAGAGAAAACACTTCCTTACATGTGTGTATCTAGCGAAGGGTGATAAAATTGATTTTCCTTGCTAACAGGTGACTTTCTCCCATGCTTTGTTTACTCTTGTAATTTCTGAATGTGCACAGGTATAAGCTTTTTGTTATTATAATACATCTAAGATTTTTTTTGATAGAATTTAAAATAGTTTATTACTTGTTTTTGTAATAAATGTTTCATAATTCCAGACTTCATTTAATGCCAGATGAGAGAAGGTATTTGCAGTCCAAACAGAAGAAGAAAACCTGTAATCCGTACTTTGATGAAACTTTGGTTTTCCAGGTAATTCATTAATTAATTTTGTTTACTCACAAGCGATAAATGTCATACATTTGTGTAAAGCAATTTCTAGTAAAATTTATTACTGGACATTGTGTACATGCAACGGCCTCATCTACCTTCCGTATTAAATTTTAAATTAATGCACGCACATGTTCGTGTGTAGGCATAAGGGGATGCGAG
The DNA here is from genome assembly GCA_958336345.1 of Dorcus parallelipipedus. Classification (NCBI taxonomy): domain Eukaryota; kingdom Metazoa; phylum Arthropoda; class Insecta; order Coleoptera; family Lucanidae; genus Dorcus; species Dorcus parallelipipedus. The sequence continues at coordinate 8,724,921 of OY284478.1, read as the reverse complement.
CAAACATACTCCTGACATCGCATCTTTCACCCAGATCCTACACTTCATGTTTTCCTTAATATAAGTCGTAACGTGTGCATCGGCCATCAAGTGTCTCGTGCATCTAAACTTTTAACGACCTCCATTTATACGTATAACTACACGTTCTTATCGATTGAAAGCTTAACAGGCCATTAAAAAATGATAAAAATCCTTGCGGCGAATGTGTGTAAATAGAACAGAGTTTATTAATATTTTATGCCTTGTGTGTGCACAGGGTTTTTGTTTTTTGTTTATATTTTTAACATTTTGTTGCAAGTCGGTTTTGATTGCAATGGATTCCTCGAGCATCCTCTGTACAGCTGTTTCGTAATTTCATGAACTCATGGATTTTATCATTTATTTCTAGTTTACAAGAACACAAATAATATTCAGTATTTGTAACATTCGTACGTAGACCTGATAAGTACGTCACCCTAAAATGACGCATTACAGACTTTTCACACTATGAATTTTTTTGGATCAAACTTATTCAGTTAAATATGTCAGTAAATATTGCAAAATATATTAATATATATATAAATATATATATAAATATATATATAAATATATATATAAATAAAAATTTAGTTTATATTATAATCAACTTATGCAATTGTATAATCAACTTTAAGAAACAAATTTACAGATTTTCTTGTGTATATTTCAGGTTTCAGCGAAAGATATGTCAGATCACATTTTAAAACTCACCGTAATAGACGGAGGGCGTGCGAAAAGAAGAGGAGAGATAGGATACGTCACGTTTCCGCTGAAAGATTTGGAGATCGGCGATGGAAACGAACAGCAACTTTTCAAACTCGATTTGGAAAAGGTAGGTGTAACGTTCCTCCAAAGCAAATCTAAATTCAAATCGCTGGACAATAATTTCTTTTCAAATCGTATTTCACAAAAACAGTTCTCTTGAAATAAGTGGTGGACCTCGGAGAGGAAACTGAAGGCAAATACTAATTTTGTAGCGTAATTAGGAAGCTGATTGTAAAAGAATATTAATGTAGTTATACGGAATAATCAAATTAATGGTTGTTTTTACTAAAGCAAATCAGCAAGACTAACGCAAATAAACTTAAAACTCAAGGTTTGGAACGAAATGCCGTGCTTTAGGAAATCAATTTTGACTGGAAAATTAGAATTATTACGTTGGCGCTGCGCTGTTCCGAATGAGGAAATGATTTACTACTAAAATGTTATTTCGTTATAAACTCTCGGTTCAAAAAATATAATTCACCAGTGACTTAGAAACCACGCCCCACTAGTGACTTAATAAAAGAAATCAACAATATCATCTGAATTTCATAATTTTACTTATTAATATTAATATTAAAATTGAAAGAAATGAACTTACTCATTTGATAATAATTATAATGTAATATAATATAAAGTTTATTCGATTGCTTTGCTTTGATTTTAGATTCGTGACATATAAAAAGTGTGCCCTTCAATGGCACATTATAAGCCATACGAAAAAATTAAACTAGTCGTTTTTTGGCTTAAACCATTTCTTTCGCAACTTGCATAATTTGGAAACTCATATGTATGGCACAGCAATGAACAGTTGATGAGTTTTTTATTAATAATAGATTTTCGCCCTTGAAACTTAGAAAACTCAGTTAATAACAAATATTTTCTTAATTCATTTTGTTTATGATTTGTTTGTCTTCTATTTCTACAACGTTCTTCAATCAAAATGGTTTCCTTAAGATTCTGTCTGCCATTAAAACCTTTTTTTCTATATTTTGCATTTTTTGCAATCTCTTTTGTGAGGGACGGGTGGTTAAAAGATAAAAGAAACTATTCTTTACTTTCGAATTTATCAATTTACAAGGCCTCATCGAAATACTTTTCTCTTCTAGATACCACGACGAGAGTTACACCCGAAACTTATGGCTTTAATTCAAACTTTACAAACATTTTACACAGAAATAAACAAACTATTTCCACTTCTTCTCCGCAATCTTTTACCAAAATTTTAATCAAACCATAAAAGACCCAAGGAGCATTTCTTTTGTACGTGTCTAATTTGAATTTTAAATAACCACAAATTGCTCTCAATGTCCTTTTTATATGGAATGAAATTTTAGCTCTTGCCCGCCACATACATATTTTTCGGGATTGTTGAAATTACTCCTCTGCTTTTCTTTTGTATTTTCATTCTTTTATAAGAATTTTACTTGAAAATAAAAGAAAAGAAAAAAAAAGTAAATGTATTTAAAATTAAAATAAAAACAATTACAAATTAAGATTAGAAAACGGCATTAAAATAATAACTGAAAATTATGTATTATTAAATAACAATTACGAGAAATCTAAGAAAAAAGAAACAAATGAATATAATAATTTAGACAAATTATTATATAATAATTAATTAATTAATTAATTGATATATAATTTAGACAAATTATTATTAATGGTAATAATAGAATAAAGAAAACTGTAAAGTTCAAGCAAAAGATTAATTCAAAATGAATCATACAAAACAATACGAAACAAATTCAAAATTATTTTATAAAGAGAAGAAACGGCATTCTGTACATTCTGTAAAGCATTTGTTAAGTAATTGGCAATTAAACTAATTCTTGCTCACCAAACCATGTTTACTGAATACAGGGTGTTTCAAAAGTAATGGTAAAAAATTTTGGGATGAGGAGTATTAATGAATAGAAGCAAAAAGTACCAGTAAACATGGTTCCGGAAATTAACCGTTTACGAGATAATGTCATTTTTTGCTGGTTGCGGCATGCTGAATATTAACTTACTAAGTTTAAGAAAAACAGTGAAAATTTTATTTGATTTATCATTCATGAGAAAACAGAAATTCATAATTTTGGCTAAACAACGTACAGTAAAGTATGAGCATGTTAACTGAAGAATTTTACAATAGGTGATCAAAATGCTGACCATGCACTTGAATGCATCTGTCTAATCTTTTCCGCAAAGACCCGCGAATGCCTCTAGCAATCCTGGATCATTCTTCATTTGCTGGAAGGCATGTACAATCCGATGCTGCAATTGTTCAGGTGTGGCAATGTCAGCTCTATTATAAACTAGGCTTTTTGCATAAACCCATACACAAAAATTCAAAGGATTTAAATCTGGTGATCTAAGAGGTCTTGGTACAGGTCCTCCTCTACCTATCCACCGTTCACCATATCGTCCGTTTAGAAATTGTCTTACCATTGCTGCCAGCTGCCATTGCTGCAAATTTGAGCAAATTTGAAAGATATTTTGCAATTAACTGAGCAATTTCAGGCAATAAACTGTTAAAAACGTAAACACTGAAGTGTGCGCGGAAAATTGTTTTCAAAACAAAAATCGATTGTTGCATGTCTAATTTCAAATAACAAACACATGGTCGGATTCTCGGAGTTTGCACGGCAGATTTGGGGTTCGGAGGCACCGCGTCGTCCCGGCTCGAATGACTTTGGACCACACACACACACACATAAACAAATCATCGTAACATGTAGCTTGGTGCTTTCTAAATTTTAGTATGTAGAAGCATGTCGCGCTTGTCTGTTCTGTCTCTAAACTGGCGACATTCGAAGCACTATAGTTGCACACACGTCATAAAACAAATCTATTTGACGTTTTAAATTGGTGCGCGCCGCGACGCGACGCGAGTGTTTTAATCAGAGTGAACAGTGTGCGGATGTGACACGGATTATATGGCTTTAGGTAATTGACATTTATCTGTATTTCTTCATCGCACTTTTGGTGGTAACGATTCCGTAGGGATAATTTGATTTGCATTAATTAGTGACTAAAGAGTCAGTCAAGTTCATATTGACATTGCCTTTAGATAACTTTAATCAAACTATTTTATTTACATTTCAGCGAGTATTAAAACTCACTAGTGACATTCATCTTAGAAAGACTTGTTGGTCATTGTTTCTTTAATTATTAGGAAATCATTCTACCCTTGGGGATTTTCTCCGGCAAGTTGGAAACACACTAACGGTTGTTTTCGATTTGTACAGGGAGATTTGCCGAGAGATTTGCCGGTTAATTAGAAGCGATTGCCTAGAGACTACAATGCCAAAACCACCCATAGTGGAGTGCAAAAAAAAACAGTCAAAACTGATGTCTTACACTATAAATTAATTAGATAGGTTAGACGGCGAATAGAGCGACAAATAGAGGAACCTGAGATCCAGGCAGGCGGGTACAGAGTACCACCCTCGAAGCAAGGCGAAAGTAGTCGAGAAAAGCTCCTACTATTTCGACCAATTAAACGCTCTGGTGAGAGGAGTAGCAGTAGTGTAGGCTCACTACATCCACCTTGTTAATCAGGTTAGCTAGAGATAGGTATCCAACACCTCCCACGGGAGTCCCTGAAAGACAGGTGATTGCTACTAATTTACTTGCAAATTGATCACTGAAGGCGGCATTTTGTATCATATACTTCTCCAAAACATCTGATTAATTCATTAATTAACTCCATGAAGTAAGTACACTGTAGTCCCACTGTGACACATTGTGCGTTGGTTTATTAGAACAGAACAAGTCTTAGAGTACGATCAGAAGTGACGAACACTAGTACCAAGACTCGAGCTAAGTTGAAATCCAATTAAATGTGAATCTAATTAAGGAACAGAGCTCTCCAACAACTATCTGTGTAGACGTTAAACCACCAACGGTGTGAATCGAAAGAAAGTAGATCGCGCCGATATTCAAAAGTGAAATCTGTTAAGCGAGTTATACTGTACTTTCTGAAAACCGTAATTTTTGTTTCCTTGTACATATTTAATTTCAACGCAAGGTTTTTTCGCTCACTATACCCGACCCCTCAGTGGCGGGTACAAGGAGTTTTTACCTTTTTTTGCAATAAATAATTAATTAAATCTAATTTCGTATTTCATTTAACGTAATTAGCACCTTGTTCTTTCAAGAGTTTTACTGTATACACCAAGAAGTACCGCGTTATCACAACATAGATTCCTACTAACAACAATCACGAGCCACAATCAAAGTATTATTAATTATAACTGTATCACAAACTCTTTTAAACGGACACTAAATGGCGCATAAATACTTAACGTTTCGCAGTCGTTCGTTAAGTGTTTATGCGCCATTTAGTGTCCGTTTAAAAAAAGAGTTTGTGATACAATTTTCATCGGACAAGAACCAGCTTTAATTATTAATTATAACGAATTCTCCAAAGGGTCGTTCAACCTCACAGAAAATATAGGTCAGTAGAATAACCCTTAGGCGGCCGCAATAGTCAATATCAGGTAGCAGGCAGACCCGTAGGGCAGATAGTATTACTAACCAGCTGTGTGGCCTTTCGGAAGCCACGGGACAGTTATTTAAATTGGCAATAAATTTTAAGTTGGGTTTGTTTGTACAGCTTTATTAAGTGTTTACTTATAAGTAAAAGTAAATAAACAAGGGCTTTAGTGGGCGCGTTACAATGCTATCTATTGAAATAAATATATTTTTAAATAGCAAACTTCTTACTGTATTGTTATAAATGACAAACCTCTTTCAAATAAAATTGTAGGCGCGCAAAATACAAATTGCAGCAATCTCTCACACAAGTTTTATTGCAATGTTACAAAATTATGTGATTTGAAACCTTTCACCGATGCTTTAGACCGTTCGAGACATAATGTCGGAAAATATCTACAAATTTATACAAATGAAATCGACATAAATATATGAAGAATAATTTTCAAACTTTATAATAAAAGAAAATCTTCAGGTATTAGTTGGCTAGACGTTACCAGAAAATGTTTGTAGTTAATTAAAAATATACAAAAACTATAAAATTTGTTACAAATACTTTTGTACAAATTTAAGGGACTTTTTCCTGTAACTTGTTTCTGGAGCCATTTTAAACGAAAACTGTAGCACACAGTGTGACAATTATAGTGCATATTCCTATTCATTTTTCTCAGAGGACAATAACATTTAGAACAAAGTAATACTATGTATATCACGAAAATTCTCAATAATGCTAATGCTGAGCCTATTAGCAAGTGTTAACGTAATAAGCACAAACTGATGAAAAGTTTAACAAATATATTTGCATAAATTTACAGTCCCTTCTTCTACAAATTGTTTGTGGAGTTATTTTAAACGCAAATTGTAGAAAATAGTTTTACAATTGTAACATAAAGTTCTATTTATTTTTCTCAGTGCATGCATTCGACGGTTTCGCATTTACCTGAAACTGCCGATGGAACAAACCTTATAAAACTTATAAATTCAGCCAAAACATAAACATTACTTAAATGTAAATGCACGCAGCGTTTATTCTGACTAAAAAATAACCAGCTTGTATGACTAATTGAGTATTGACCTCCCTAAATTATGACTTTAATATATCGGGCAATTTTGAAAAAATCTCGTAAGTTATACTGCCAGAGAAAGTACTAATCGACTGTTTTCTCTGGAGATTTTAAATCCGCAAACGATGCTATTCAAACCAATTTCCTTCCTGCGGAAGGACTTTATTGAGTAAAGTTTATTTATATCTCTTTCAAATCGACATGTCTCTACCATTTTTGTAATTTACTTTATCACATTCTCAAATTGCTGCGGACTATTCTGTGCATTCAAATTTCGAATACGAAAACTATTGTTGCGCACGAACTGTCGTACCAAAGTAAATACCGCTGGAGTGAATTTCTTTCACATACAAATTTTACATTGCCTACAATATGGTAGTTGCGTTCGAAATTTGACATTCGAACTATCCGTCATTCGAAGGTTTTCTAATTTTTCTTATAGGAAAGTAGAATACATGAAATAAAATTAGAAGGTAAGAAGAATGCGCCACTATGGACTCAACGCACATAACACCAGTGTATTAACTGAAGTCTATAACACTGCAACTAGCCTGGCTATTATCGTAAATTATTTTCAAAGTTAATTGTTTTAATCGAATCTTACGTAGATGCGGATCCTTCTTCATATTTCCTGAAATAAGAATTCTAATAATTACAACTTTGATAATAATCCGAGCGTATTGATCGGTCTGCTTCACATTTACATGCACGTGGATATCCTAACAATGATTATATTATTAGTCAGAGTTTATTGAACTTTCTACTTAAGGGCTAAATCTGTTTCACAAATTGAAACTTCTGGGTAATATTCGATTGCGAGTTTGAACTTGATTGGAGATTGTGCAATATTGACGCCGAATTACTCGAGGATTATATCTGCCTTGCTGTTTCAAACAGTTAGGTACTCAACCATTGTAAAGTTGTCTTTACTCTGGAGACGTTTGGAACTTAGAAAATCTATTCTAACAGGAATGTACGGGGAAAATAACGACTACAAATCCCTAGAGAGTTCAAGGCAAACAAAGTTTCATGAAAGATTTCTTAAGGAACGTGTAAACATCTTTGACCTGAACATTAGGGGTCACTTAGGATAACAACAACTAAACGAAAAGAAGACAGATTAATAAATAATCAATAATAGTTTCTTTATGTTTTATTTCCGTATCATTAATTGTAGGTTCTTAAAAGTGTGGGTTTCTTCAATTTATGTTAATGTGAAATTGTTTAACTACTAATAATAAGCTTTCTTGTATATCTCAATTTTTCGTTTCGCTTATTTCAATGGAAGTATTAAATTATTTTGTTACTAACTGGATTAATTATTTTAGGAAGTTCAAGAAATTACTTCGGACTTGGGCGAACTTCTGGTGTCTCTGGTTTACAACGAGAACCTCAACAGGCTCACAATTACCGTCATCGAGGCCAGGAGGTTGAAGGTAAGTTTCAGACATTTTATTTGAGCAATTGTCTTTAGAAAGGGTTAATCTGAAATACTCGAAGAGTCATAATTTAATGAATTGGTAAATACGATATAGCCGGAAATCTACATTATGGAAAATTTCGAAAGTTTTTTGCTGCCGACAATTTATCTTGTCCACACTCGTTAACCTAATTCACAGGAAATTTTGCCTTTAAAAGCATTACTTACTAGACAGCTTTGAATACAAATTACGATAAAACATTTTCCGTTCTAAATAAATCTATAATTAATTGTTTATTACACACATTATCCACGTGGAGAACTTGTTCGTCTGATCTGAAGCTTTTAGCGAAAACATGTTGAAAAAGAAAGTTTCGGGTAAATTAGGCGGGCGAGCAATGGTAAATTCCTACGCATAATTGGGGGAAATAAAACGAAGTGTGTTAAAAATAGATCGGAACGTTGAAATGTGTACCATACAGGGTGTGTTCGTACACAGGCGGAAAATAAACTGTAACAACCTACAAATAAGGTCATTGCGTTCAAGTTTCATTAACAATAGATCCATTAATAAAAGCAGAAGTGAGCGCGAAATTTGAACTGTGTGATATGATACAGCGACTAGCGAACTGTGAAATATTTTTATGTAATAATTAATTTAATTGACAGCAATTTCGTCTAATGAGCCTCTTCGACATGCTTGATTCCATTTAAAACTTTTGTTCGTTCTTTTAACAAGGCGACGTCGAGGAATTCACGGTGATTTAAACCTTGCAAAGCAACCTCGACCTATCCGTACCTTAAGGATGCACGCACAGTACTTGCAAATAAAATTTAAGTTAAAATAATTTATTATACGCCTGCGCGCATGTTACTCATAAATAGATGACACGTTTTATAAAATATTTCGAGCATATACAAATATATCACTTAAAAGCTCACAGTCCGAGTTAACGACAGAAGATTCCTTACAACATAATTAAAATAAATAAAGAAATTGGACTCCCGGAGTTCAAGGCCAAACTTCGTCTTCGATCCACTTCAAGTACGGGTGCACCTTGGTGTAGACCGCAGGAATACCCACGAATTCACAGCTTTTTCCAAAGGACGTCACGCCCATTATGTCGTACATGTAAGAGACGTCGCTGTATAATTGGAAAGGACCTCCGGAATCGCCCTGAATTTTTTTTTTTATTAATGAAATGTGTTTTAACTCAATTTTTCATTTAATTTAACACAAGGGGCTATTCTGTAACTTATTAACAGGCTGTCAAAATTTTAGGAAACGTTAACATTCAAAATTGAGTCTTATGATTGGCTGTTACCCCGGCAACGAAATTTAACGTCTTCGATGCAGAATAGGCCCTATAGGAAGATAGATTCCAGATGTGTAAATATGGTTGCCTAACTAACTAGCATAGAGGAGCAGTAGAGTGGTTTTTATTAAACAGATAAGAAGGTGGAAGATTTTCTTAAGTTGAGAGAGTAAGGAGGTGTAGGCTCAATTTTCTTTTCTTTCATTGAGAAAAGAAGAGTCTACAAATACATATAATCTATCTGTTTAATGGAAACTGTTAATAGAATTTGCTGTGCTGCCTATTATGTCGCTTGTACACCCTTGTTTGTCAGTTGGTTAGGCAACCATGCCTACACATTTGGAACATGCACCTCCTGAGTTAAATTGTATGGGAAATTCAGTAAGAATCTCATAGTTATTCTATTGCAATTAATTTGGATCGATGAGAAAATTACCTGGCTTGAATCTTAGCTATTTTTCAATAAAATTTACAGCAACTTTAAAGGCGAAGGGCCACTGCGCGCGAAGCGAAGCGAAGCTGAGCGAAATAAAGTTTTTTGAAAATTAGCTCCAACGTAATTTTAGGCGGACTTGACAGCTAAAGCTAAGCGAAGCGAAGTTAGGATAGCAAAAGTGTAAAACAATGTTTATCTCGATTGCCCCGTCCGCGTAAGATTACGTTGGCGCTAATTTTCAAAAAACTTAGTTTCGCTCATCTTGGCTTCGCTTCGCACGCAGTGGCCCCTTGTCTTAATTCATAGTACAAATATAGTATTAATGGCTTATTTACTATAAATGTATTAAAACATAACATTAATTCAACAAGTATACTTCCAAGAAAATAAAAACCTAACAAAATGGCTAATCATCATTGATCATGTGCTTTTGGAAACAATCCTCACAAACTATTGTACTGTGTTCAAGGCAACAAACTTCTTGCATTTTTTTACAGAAGTAACGTGTTTTTCTATAAAAACAAAAATTATTTTTGCAGAATTTTTACGTTTTTGATGGAAGATGCTTTTCAGGATAAATATTTTTCAATGATAAATTCGTATTTGAATAGCTTTTAAAAATCCTAAAATAATTTTGTTAATGAATTACTTTCACAAAAACTGTAAAAGCTCTTTTGTATAGTTGCCCAAATGAGGAAATTTTTCTTTGTTTAGTTTACATGTCAACTAAATAGGCAGAATATGAACAATCTCATTTAAGCGACTGTAATAGTACATTACTTATCAAATTAAGAAAAGTGAAGTTTTACTAAACGAGTTTGTTTAATTACGAGTGAGCGCAGCGAACGAGTAAATTAAAAGCCAAATGAGTTTAGTAAAACACTTTTCTAACGAGTTGCGTATACTATTTTTTCGCATTTCATACAGTAACGTGTTTTATTAATGTTTAATATAAGTAACATTAATCACTGTCACATTAATCACTGTCACATTAATCACTGTCACATTAGTAACTGTCACAATTGATGGACCAAAAATCGTAGTAGTTAGTACGTTGCTATACAGTAATAGTTGCTATGTTGTAAAGTAACCCATTACTGTACGATTTTGAGGATATTAATATGATACGATACTGTATGAAATGCGAAAAAAGAACTTTTACAGGATTTTTGTGAAAGTAATTTATTAGCAGAGGTAGATTAGAATTTTAGAAGCCATTTAAAAACATAAATAAAAATAATAAAAATTCTAAAGGAATAATTAACATTTTTTATTGTTGTTTCCAATTATAAATCTTTCACCCAAAAAAATTTGTAATTTGAAATTAAGTTTTGGTATGTGAAATTTTAAAATAAAGATAAAGAAGAAAAGATAAAGAAGAAAACGTTATTTTCTGATCTTGAGATTGTTCGGTACGCTAAAACTATTACACGATACAAAAATTGCGTTGAAATCTTGATTAACTTCTCGGAAATAATTTAACTTGAAGGTTTCCGCGGCCGTCGTCCATGTTTGAATTGGCTTCCGGTTGGAACCGCGTCACGTTGACTTCTTCTACTGCCGACGTTTCGTTCTTCTGGTGGTGTTGCTGCTGCTTCTGAAGAAGTTCTTCTGCAATGAAGAACGAAACGTCGGCAGTAGAAGAAGTCAACGTGACGCGGTTCCAACCGGAAGCCACTTCCCAGAAATAACTAAATAATTTTATAATTTTGGCAATTTCGAAAAACGCTATTTTCTAAGTGATATATCTGACAGGGAGGGGCTGAACAGGTTTTCAGACAAGCACAAATTATTGCCATAAAATTTCTTTTTTGGAAAAATCAAAAATAAAAAGTTTTCCAGTGGATGTCCATTTTTTGGCAATCACTGTATAAATAAGAGTGATAAGCCCTGAAAGAGGAGTGAAAAATATATATATATTTTTTTAAATATCCCCCTTTAAGTTATCAAATTAATATTTAAACTCAACTATAAAGTATCTAACTGTATCATTTATAACTTATTTGTCAAATCCTCTCTCTTTTTTAAAAGTAGTTTCAGGGGATGACTTTCATTATTTTATTCCTATTTTTTTACACATTTCATTAAAAATATTCTTTAGATTGTTTGGCGATAATAGGTATTTCGATAACTCGAACCGTTTTCTAGTACTTGAGGTTTAAAAATTAGCATGTATTAGTTAGTACAAAGTCACAGAACGGTCGGATAACTTTGTTACTTGAGAAATATTCTTTTTGAAATTTAGTCTATGGAGTTAAAAGTAACTAATTTGTTAATTTCTTTCCTGTCAGGAAATGAGTCCTACTTTTCTTTTTTAAAGGGGACACTCAATATTTATTTGCATTTTCGCATGCAAAATAAAAAACTACCCTCAGAAATATAAACATCTTTATTTTTATTTACGAGAAGGATAATACAAAAAAAAAACTACAGATAACAAAATCAAAATATCTTTTAAAACAATTTGATATTTGATTAAGACTACAATAAATGTTCAAATTGTGCCTTATTTACAACTTGGCAGTGATGTAGTCGATCAAGGAAATGTCTCAGTAATTCTGTGTTTTAAAAGACATTTTGATTTTACGTTGGTTTGTAGTTTTTTTTTTTTAATTTTTTGTATTGCCTTCGTATCAATAAAAATAAACATGAAGGTAGATTTTTATATTCTACATCCGAAAATGTGAAACTATGTTGAGTGTCTCATTAAAAAGAAAAGTTGGAAGCATTTCCTGTCAAACCCGATGCGAGAAAAACTGAAAAATGTCACAATAAATAAGTTATTTTTAACTAACAAATTTATTCGACCGTTCCTGGACTTTGTACTAACCCGGTATACCTACTGCATGTCCTTACAACAACTTAATGAAAATCACCCCCTCAAACTGCTCCTTAAAAATGAGGGAGAATCTCACAGTTATGTGCCGCATCTCAAAGATTAGTTTGACGATTCAACCTGAAAATATTGGGAAACAATTTTGAATTACCTGAATAATTCGGGAATGTATTGAAATATCGTAAAAGCCAATCTGTTTTGGTTCGAAAAGGGACGGTTTCAACATAAAACGGCCGCGTGATCTTGCGACCCTAATCTGTTGTCGCTGTATATTCTATATTCTTCATATAAAATTCAAAGGATTAAAGACAAGAGCGAGCAAAATATACGCATACTTTTACAAGTGGAAATGAAACACTCGGTATGTATATAGTGATCATTATGTCCCGTTTTTAAGGCCATTGTCCCCGAGAGATCACTCGGAACGTCGGGACGCAAAAATTCTTAAGATCTTAGTTCATTTACCTATGACATTAATAAACTAATAAAGTTAATGTATTCCTTAATATTTTATTTACACTAAAACCATTGGTTTTGAAAATTTTATGGTGACCTTATTTTATTTCGGATTTATTGCTGTAGTAGTTAATAGCGTAATTTTCTTTCACATTAATAAGTTCAGATGGAGTCTTGACTCCAGATGAAAACTTAATATGGTTCATTATTCATTAGTCCCGTTTCAGTACCTAGGTCAACTGGAATTCTTATTACGTTGTTCGACCGCTATTGTAAAGTCAGTCAGTCGATGCCTATTAGTCTCCCGTAATTCGGATTAAAATCAAAGATGTGAAATTTTGGCAATGGAATTTTCGCTATGTAATCAAGCTGGGATACATTACGTGCTGAACTGTATTAGGAACGGTCCATAATGTACAAAATTTAAATAATATTGTTACGGTAATAATTTAAGTAACATAAAATGAGGGAAATAGCTTAATATAACAGAACATTTATTATTACAAGTATTACAAGTATGATTACTTACATTGTGTTTTTGGGGCACTAACGGACAATTAGACTAGATGACACTCTGAAGAGATCTTTTCTAATTCTCCGCTAGCGTTGGCTTTGTTGCCTTTTTATAGGGGTTTCGTTTCCGAGTCATACTTTACATAATTGCAAATGAGTCATTCTTTTGTTTATGTTATCGTCTTGTGTTTATGTTACGCTCGACTGATTTTCAGCTGTACATGTTTACTGGTTCTCTTATCCTAGTTACAATATTTCTCTACGAGTTTCTCATATACATATGAGGTTATTGCTTGATCCTGTATCCACCATAAGTTTGGCACCTAGTACTGGGATGCAAATGTATGGCACTTTACTATTTGAAGTATTACTTAAGTGAATTAACTCGGGGTGATTGTAGCTGTAGCCTGATGAAAATCCTGATTGTCTTGTTCTTCATATTCCGGATGCTCAGCGTAACATACGTCGGCATAGTCGTTCATACCATTCGTAAATTCTTCTGTTTGATTATAGCCAGCAATTCTTCATAATTTTCGGAACAATCCTGGTAAAAGAGTTCTTCCGATCTCCAATTTACATTTTGTTTACACGTCGCACCAAATTTTGGGATATTCCTTGCGATTGTAGTATTTTCTGAAGTCGTATCCATTGGTTTCGGAAATTGTCGATTTTGCTGCGGAGACACGGAGGAAAATGAAACGGTTGACGGAACATATCATTTTTTTAAAAAATTATAGGACGAGCTTGAGTCGTTCGAAATGGAATAGGATTTGAAAATAGAAATGGAAAATCGTTTGTAGGTTTAAGTTTTTGTTGCTGCACAGGTGACGAAACAATTCTTGGGACAGGTTGATGATTTCGATAATCATTGAGAGTCGTGTTGCCTTGTAACGTATAATTTTCTTCTTCTATAACGATGTGTAAAACGAACCCCTACAGCTGCTTCCAGCGATTTCGGTCGCTGAGGTCGGCCGTAAATTCTCTGGAAGTCCTCTCAAATAGGTTTGTAATGTCAAATCATCGTAAATTTTCTCTTTGGTTCCCCTTATTTGATGATTCGATTCGATCAATTTTAATTTAGACAAGAGTAAACCTCGTATATCTTGACACCTCATTCCAAATTTGTAGGGCGACTCTCCTTTTATCGATCGCATATCCTGTAAATCTATTTTGCTTTAAGTCTCCCCAAGATCTTGCTTGCTCCCTACCTTATAACGTATTAATTATTTCTCCGTTACGGAAAGTACAGGGTCCGGCAACAAACCTGACATTTCTTGAAACAGTTTTCGACAAAAAGGATATTTCTTTCTTTTTAAGAAGACAGATGTCCGGAAATTTTTAATATAAAAAAGAATTGTTAAAAAACCATCACCTGTGAAAAATTATATCAGATTATTACGCACGGCTTCAACGATTTCCGGGGTTCTGACGATTCGAACAGACCCACCCCTCATAGCTGAAGACGTAGTGCGAAGGTTTTGCACTCACAACAATATCGTATTCCGTGTGGGAAGCGGAGGAACATTAAAATGTTGGCGGAACTTTCGTTGCGTGATCGTAACGGAATTTTTGACATACGTCTCTAGGACGAAAGCGCGATACTCATGGGCCCCACTGCTTCATGAATACAAAACTTCCACACTTGTGAAATCGAATTACGTCATAAATGATTTTGTGAGTTAGGTCAGTGCCAACCAACCAATTTACATGTGCATCTTCAATTAATTTTATCCTAAAAACTATGCACCTAAGACCCCCTATTCTTATAAACTTTTTGTTTTGTTTGTTCATGTACTACATGGGGTTAACGGATCGGACACTTATTATGAATCACGCTGTATAGTTTCCTCGTGCTTTTTTCTTTCGTTATTGATGGTGTTTCTTATTTAGGTAACTAGCGCCGCCAAAACGAGGAAAATTTGCGTTAAATGAAATATTGCCCAGGCCGGTTAAGAACTCGCAACCACTGATTTGACATATACGTTATTAATTTCTTTTCCAATATTTGCAATTTATTCTATTTTAATTAATTATTCTCGACGTTAGCAGCCTGATGAAGGTGATTTTCACCGAAACCGGTCGCTAGAATAAATAAGATTAAGAAATTAGGAAGTGCCTTTTTCTTCTTACATTGAATTCACCTAATTATGGACTTCATTCAACAATTAAATATTTTTTGTTTTGATTTATACTACCTGTTATATTAGGGGCGTTCAACGGACACAATCGATTCACAATGGATTTATAATTGTCCACGGTTTAGCGTTCAACGCATATGAATCGATTCAACAGCGATCATGAAATTGTCCATCGTAAAAATTTTGCGATTCAACTGCGATTAAATATGGCGTTGCGGTTTGCATATGTGCGAGTTGTTTATAATAGTGTATTGCTTATTTCAAAGATTTATTAGAGAGATAACTTAACCGCACTGCTAATGTTGTGATATTGCTGTTGTTGAATAGTTAAATACCAAACATTATAGAAAGTAGAGTTGTACCGGTCATGCCACCATTCAATGTTTTCATGAATCGATTTAAATTGATTCAATCTGATTATAATTAATCGATTTGTTTGTTGAATGCCCCTATTGTGTTTAATTTGATTGTCTTTGTCTGTCAAATTGCACTATTATCTATATTATCTAAACGTCATTTTTTTATTATATGCCGGTGTGATCAATTTGAATTAAGAAAACATTGACCTCCGACTACGATAGGCAAAGCTGTTTCACAAAATCTAAAAGGGGATAGCTATATAAAAGTTCTTAAAATTGGCAATCGATCGATCGGCATATCTTAAAAAAAATTACATAATTCTTGTCACTAGTAGCGCATTCTAATGCCAAATCTGAAACTGTATTTGTTGTCGATTGAAAATAGGTAATGTCACGCACTTAAAAGGTGCCAAATATAATAGCACATAACTTATTGTACCTACAAATGTCGAACAAACGAAATTCTGGTAAAATACGAAAGATAAAATTCAAATCCATCGATTTATGCTATTTCTGAGTTTTGGCCGATCGATTTTATTGATGAATTGTCGTGTCGATTGAAAACGAACGCTCCGACAGTTCAGATATTCAAGAGAGCGTCAACTATAAATGCACATAACTTTTTATGCAAATGTTGCACAAACGAATTTCTTGGAAAATATGAAAGAGAACATTCAAATCTATCAATTTATGTTATAGCTGAGTTTTGGCCGATTGATTTTATTGATTAATTATCAATTGATAACGGGTGCTCCCACGACTTCAGATATTCAATATAGCATCAACTATAAACGCACACAACTTTGTGTGTAAATGCTGCACAAACGAAATTCTTGCAAAATATGAAAAAGCACATTCAAATATATCGATTTATGCTATTTTTGAGTTTTGGCCGATCGATTTTAATGATTAATTATCGATTGAAAAGGCCTATCTTCGATCGGTAATCAATAAAACCGATCGGCCAAGACTCAGAGGTAGCATAAACCGATAAATTTGAATGTTCTCTTTCATATTTTACAAAAAATTTGCTTGTGCAACATTTGCATAAAAAGTTATGCGCATTTATAGTTAACAGTGTATTGAATACCTAAAGCCGTGAGAACGCCTAATTAGAATCTGTAATCAATCAATAAAGTCGATCGGCCAAAACTCAGAGATAGCATAAATCGATAGATTTGAATGTTCTTTTTCATATTTTGCAAGAAATTCGTTTGTGCAACATTTGCATAAAATGTTATGTGCATTTATAGTTGACGCTCTCTTGAATATGTGAAGTGTCGGAGCGTCCGTTTTCAATCGATATTTAATTAATAAAATCGATCGGGCAAAACTCAAAAATAGCATAAATCGATAAATGCGTTGGCTGCAAGACGTTTGTATGCACAGCCAGTGTAACCGAGATCGCCCTTTGCCAAACAGCAGATCCTTTGTGTTGTCGCGTGAAATCTAGTGGGTCGTGGGTTTTAGTAATGTCGGGCTTACGCTATTAAATTACAATAAGTGAGTCTTACGCACAGCAGAAGTATGCAGAATTTCATGATCTTCTCAATGTGCGCTTTCACTTAATATTAATTACGTTAAACGCGAATTTCTGGATTTTAGATCAACCGCATACGTTCGGATAGTTGTTGAAACAAATGTTTTCGAAAACTTGGTTTTCTAACTATCCTATTGACTGCGCCAGTTAAGTGTTTCCAGAGAAGTTTTTAAAAGACACCAATAAATTTTTATTTGAGCCAACCGATAGCGATTCTAGCCGTGTGTTACAAAGTTATTGACTAAAAATTATTACACAAGAAATGCATTGTTATAGTAATTGATGTGCTGACTTCCTGTTGGCCAAGCAGCTTCAGAGTATGTGACGCACGCATCGTAGTTTACTTGTACTCCTGCTTGTTACGGTAATCAGAATGGATTAGTATAAGGTCATGCATCATGCATTTACCTATTATTTATTATTACCTACTATTAATTATTTACTGCGATCGCGTGGGCCATAACAAATTTTCAATAAGTATATTTGAATGCGACGTGGGTCGAAATCGTAAGCTTGGTAATAACTTGGTAATAAACCGAACTTGCAACCAAAAAGTTTTTTGTTCTAAATTTTTATCCTAGAAATGGGACCAAATCTTCTACTTACAAGAAACGGCCTTAAAAAGGGGGCAGCGCAAAGTACTCTTATAGGGGCACCACTGAGATCTTCACTTTTGAGGATGGATGGAATGCCGAAGGTAGACGGCCTTATTTCATGAAGCAAATATACTTTTGGTCAGTAGTAAAAAAGGAAAAGAACAACGAATTATTTTTGACACTTTCTGCAAAATTCTGATTCATTTCAATTTTCTTGATTACCTTTATAAGGCAAGTGTCGCGCCGTCTCATAATGGAGAGGGATTATTTATGTACAAAACAAAAAGAATTGGGTCTAAGGCACTACCCTGAAGGAGGTCTTGATTGACAATTCTCGTACCGGAACCTTGCAAAAACATTTACTGATTGACATACTACGAATACTATACAAAGAAAGAGCTAGAAAAAATGAGTAATCAATAATAATCATTACAAAAAAGTTTTAATTTCACTTCTTGTTGTGAGAAAGGAAGTAACTATTAATTGAGAAATGTACAGAAGGTAAAGAATTGGGCCCAAAGCATCAATGGAGAAAGAAACGAAAAGAAAGTATTAAATAAAATCGTGTAATCAACACCAACAAGTTTCATTTCACTTCTCGTTGTGTATAGTCATTCCAGTTTTGTATCGGTTTTATGGTGTTGCTTTGGAAAAGCGGCAAAGAGACCGGCACTGCGCCTCTCTGTCGCTTTTTTTATAGCAAGTCCATAAAACCGATACAAAACTGGGACGACTTATAACATGAAGTATCGCCATTGTAATGAGCGACTATGTAAGTATACATGTGTTAATGGAGAATATTATACATAGAACGAAAAGGATTGGGCCTAAAGCACTACCCTGTGGGACACATCGATTGCCAATATTAAATTTTTTCATTTAACGACAATTTTATCAGACTCTTGACGGAAAAAAATTTATTGATTAGCACAACGCCTCCTCACATTATTTTATATTTTATTAAGGAGACATTTTAAAGACTTTTAATTCTGACTGTACATCCTGACTGCTCTAAAGAAATTTCAAGAGCATGTCACGCAAGCAAGTTATAAATCGTTTTGCTTATTACGATATAACTACAGCAATTAAAAGCAGTTTTGTTTTTCAAAAACTATTTTCACCTTCATGAACATTTGCGTTGCTTTGCGCAGTATTATTTTCACAGGTGAAACGTTTACATAAAACAAGGAAGTTAGCAGGCAGAGAAAGTAGAACTTCGTTTACTTATTTACCAGTTCCGAGACGAAATCGAGCCGAACATCTCGTGAAGGAGCCCTGTTTAACTTTTTATCGTGTTGACGATTCCCAACCGGAACGAGCAAGGTAATCCACTATCAATTTCAACATTTCAAGTTCACATTGACATTTGCATGCAATACGTTTGAATTTACAGTGTGCATTTTCAGCTCCGAGGAAATGCACGAAGCGGCGGAAATTTGTCTACCACGTGCGAAATTTGCGCATACAAAAACCGGAAGTGCAAAAGAACACATATGGATAGCGAGAAGTGCGTTTAATTCAGGACGAACCAGGCCGGTGAATTTTCGCGAACGCCAGCTAAAGCTCCTCAGGCGAATGTATGAAGAAAATGATGAAGCGATGGTGGAGGCCCTCGCCAAGGATTTGGGAAAGCCCCCGCTGGAAAGTTACGCGTGTGAAATCAACGTCATTAGAAAGGATTTGGAAGATGTCATCCGGAACTTTAAGGACTGGTTGAAGCCAGAAAAACGGAGAACGAAGTTGATTTTTTGGTTTGATGAGGCACTGATTTACAACGATCCGTTTGGTGTTATTCTAATCGTAGGACACTGGAGTAATCCGATCCACAGCATACTACAAATATTGCCTGCCGCAATCGCCGCAGGAAACAGCGTCATCCTGAGACCATCAAGAGCAGCTCCAGCAACTTCAAGGTTTCTATCTGAAACGATACCGAAGTATCTAGATCGGGAGTGTTATCAGGTCTACGTAAGCGATGATTTTGGTTTACAGACACTTTTAAAAGAGCGATTTGATTATGTATCGTTCATGGGCGATGTGTGCGAGGGAAAAATTCTCTATAACGAAACGGCCAAATTTATTACACCAACTCAATTAATCCTGCAATCTAAGAATCCCGTTTATCTAGATGATTCCGTGAACATGGATATAGCCGTGAAGCGAATTCTGTGGGGGAAGTGTTTGAATGCCGGTCAGACAATCGTCTCCCCTGAATACCTACTTTGTACAAGAGAAGTCCAAGAGAAATTCATCAAAGCAGCTGCGAAAGTCCTGGACGAATTTTATGTAAAGAATCCAAAATTTTCAGATTTATGCCGAATAACCTGCGATGAGAATTTTGACGTAATCATGCAATTTCTAAAATCGCATAGAATTGCGCTTGGTGGAAAATTTGATCTTAACGAACGCTATGTGGAACCAACAATTTTAGTCGACGTCAAAATGAACAGCCGAATAATGGAGGAACAAATTTGTGGTCCCATTTTGCCCATCGTGAATATCAGAAATATACGCGAAGCTATTACTTACATTAATGCGCGGGGGAAACCCCTGGCCTTTTATATTTTCTCAGACAACGAACCTGTTGTTGATCGGCTTATAAATTCAACTTCTTGCGGAGGTGTTACCGTGAACGATACCTTGTTGCACACCACTTTCAACTGCTTGCCCTTCGGAGGTGTAGGTTCAAGTGGAATGGGTTGCCGAAACGGGAAAAGAACTTTTGATTCGTTCGTGCACAAGAAGAGCGTCCTCAAAAGGCCACACAGTGTCATTCTGGATAAAATTGAAGCCTTGAGATACCCGCCATATTCTAATGTAAGAAAGGCCGTATTGGCCTTATTATTGAAGAAACGGAGGGACATTCCTTGGAATCTTTTTGCATATTGTTTTGTTTTCCTTCTTGGTGCCGCGTGTTCGTTAATAGTATTCTATTTCATATGAGAATAAACTTTTTTATATTATTATATTGGTGTAAATTTTAATTTTAATAAATATGGTGGTGATAAAGTCCCGCACCGAGCTCATAATTTGTTTATTTAATTTTTTTTGCAAAATCCTGAAATTCATATGTACGTGGAAGGTTCAACGTTCAAACAAGAGTGACTTTCAATTTTTTTGTTTACGAGATAATAAATTAATTTGTAAAAAACAAACTTGTTTTCAATGAATTTTACAACTACGTCATGACGATCGGATCAATTTAATTTATGAATACAACATGACTTCCGATGCGAGCGAAAGCTAAAAGGAGGTAGCTATATAAAAGTTCTTAAAACTATAAATCGATCAACTGGCATATAATAAAAAAAAGTACGTATACAGACTGTCCCGGGAGGAAAGGTCAATACTTTGTGGGGGGTCTCCAGTGGGTTATTATTAGGCAGCGGACGGCCGTTGGGCAGGCGAGAGTGGGCTCGTGTTGAACGGGCGAAAAATGCATCCCTTCTATTAGTTTATGTATTTTTTGTCCGTTCGACACGTCCCCCACTCTCGCCTTCCCAACGGCCGTCCGCTGCTTAGTTATTATAAGTCAGAAAGTTTATACGAACAGGTAGTTTTTTATTAATGGATTCTGAGATAAATATTAATTAAATATTAAACAATTTTACTACTATGCCAGTCCGGAATAATTTAAATTTGGAGCTTCATGTTGATTTTATTCTTCACTGTAATGTAAATACAAAACAAGAAAAAAATATGAAAAACACGCAGATACTGTGAATGATGCCAATTATAATTTAATAAAAAAAAGAAACCTGTTTCTATACGATGATTTTTATAGCAATTATGAATTTACATCATCGATATGAAAGTAAGAAACATTGCTACCAATTTGTGCATCATTTAGACATCTGGAAATTTATTTCATTCTTTTCGGATATAGAAAAAAATTTGTAATTTATGCGAATTGTTTGTTAATGTTAATATTTATCAAATTTATTTTTATTATTATTCCTGTATTAAAATATATACACTGTGTCTCAATACAGGAAACTAAAGCAAATCGAAGTGAAAATATGATAACGTTCCCAGTTGCCTTCATTACAAAAAAAAACTAAATTAATTTTAGTAACAAAATGAATATCTAGTCCAAATATTTACTGGCCATTATGAATAATATTATACACTTAGGCACTTGCGCCGTTAAAAGCGCTCCGCGGCGCGTCGCGCGTGCTTTAAAGGCTCTTATGCACTTGTATTATAAGATACTATTAAACGCTTCGAATGATTTTTGAACAACTATAATATTTTGAATCCTAAGCTAATTGTTGGGATGATTTACGATACGTTGACTGTTAGTATGTGAAACTTGATAATTGCATGTAGATAAACATAAATGAAAATAATAATAATAAAGCGTCTGTTGTAAGAGATATACAGAGTGGAAAGTTTAACTGGAATAAATTCTGTAACTTAGAAAATTACCATTTGTAGCAAAACAGGTCAATTTTTAATTTTAATGGCGCATATTACAAAGGGACTTCTTTAACTTTTCAATTATTTGGAGGGGTGAAACAACCCCTAACTTTTTTTTTTTAAATGGAAGGGTATGTTGAGTAATTTTTTTTCTTAAAGCTTGTTCAATTGGTAATACAGCTACGTTTTTATTTTTTAATTTTTTAAATTTTTTTTTCATTTTTCTTTCCTGAAGTTCTGCTATGTCGTTTGGTTTAGTCACATAAACTTTACTTTTTAAATACCCCCCTAAAGGGGTGAGATCTGGAGATCTTGCTGACCACTCAATCGGTCCTGTTCTTCCTATCCATCTACTGGGAAAAACGGTTTTAGTAAAAAAAAAAAAAATCTTTTTTTTTTAATTTTTTTTTCCTTTTACTGTTAAAGAAAAATTAAAAAATAAAAACGTAGCTGTATTACCAATTGAACAAGCTTTAAGAAAAAAAATTACTCAACATACCCTTCCATTTAAAAAAAAAAAGTTAGGGGTTGTTTCACCCCTCCAAATAATTGAAAAGTTAAAGAAGTCCCTTTGTAATATGCGCCATTAAAATTAAAAATTGACCTGTTCCAAGAATTTTGCTACAAATTTTAATTTTCTAAGTTACAGAATTTATTCCAGTTAAACTTTCCACTCTGTATAATTCACCTAATTAATTTAACGAACAGCTAATTTTCACCTTTCTCTCGCGGAACAGACTAATTTCCGCACAAAAATAATAATAGCATGAAATAACTATGTTACGCAATAAGATCCGCATTCAGCGCAAACTTCCGACTTTCATCGTAGTGTTGTGATATTAACATTTATTCTTAAATCGAACTATCAAAAATACATAAAACTGTGATCATTTACTGTTATACAATTTTTCCAC
Source organism: Dorcus parallelipipedus (assembly GCA_958336345.1). Lineage (NCBI taxonomy): Eukaryota > Metazoa > Arthropoda > Insecta > Coleoptera > Lucanidae > Dorcus > Dorcus parallelipipedus. Next base: position 8,701,652 of record OY284478.1, on the reverse strand, counting down.
TGAATTAAGGTGACTTGAAAAATTCCTTCGTTGGATAATAAGGATAACAAGTCGATTTCAAGGCTTGTCCTTAGTTAAAAGCAAAAACCTGTTTTATCACTTTAAAAATACACTAACTTTAATTAGTAATTTTGCTGGGATGATGCAACTTAAAATTTCCAATGGAATTATACAGCGTGTGGATTTCTTCAATAGCTTCTTAACTAAAAATTTTGTTTGAATTTTTAATACTTAATACATTTAAAGCATACGTTTTGATAGTTGTAGAAATTTATATGACCTGATAATAGCTTAATGTAATGAATACAAGGTTGCTTTTGTAACTTACAATTAGTCCGAAGTGGAATAACTTCGCCATGTGTATAAACCATTGTGTTAGACTTAAGCATTAAGTACTCGAGTTTTACTCATGAATTTCTTATATGTAATTATAAAGGACATTCTCCAAACTACAGTGCTAACAACAAACCTTAATAAAACAGTTATGTGAAGTCAGGTTTCAGTTTCTCATACAACTACAAAATTATTCAAAACTTTGTGATGACGCGAAAATGAAAATTAAAATTTTATTAATGTGTAAGAAATAAGTCAGATTTAAGAAAAGCTTTTGAAATGTGTCTTACTATAATAATTCTGAACAGTAAATTAATTGTTTTAAATATTTAATCAAATGAAATTATAAACTGTAAAGCAAACTGGTAGAGTAAAAACTAAATCAGTATTTTAAGAATAAATAAATACATAGTTTTAAGCTAATGTAGTAAGAAATTAAAATAATTAAAAAAGAAAACAGCTAACTCAGGTAGAAAGCAGCTAACTGTGCATTTACAACGTATTTGTTAGATTCTCTCTCCTTTTTAAAGGGTAATTTGAGGGGGTGATTTTTATAAGTATTTTATCCCTAGTTTTCTATTTCTTACATATTTCATCAAAATTTTGTGAATTTTCTTTAGATTATTTGGTATAAAACGGCTCTCTTGCTGTATTTCGATAAACCGAACCGTTTTCGAGTAATTGAGATTTAAAAGTTAGCATACATCTATTGCATTTTGTTACTATAAAATACCGAAAATAACCCCCTCAAACTGCCACTTAAGAGGGAGGAAGGATCTGACAAATGCGTTGTAAATGTTCTGTTAGATGCCTTATATCTGAGTCTCAATTATTAGCTTGATAACTTAATGAAGGATTCAGAAGGTGTTGCCAAAAAAAAAAACAATATGTTTCACCCCTCTTTCAGGAGATTATAACTCCCTTATTATTGACTTTTGGAAAACAAATTATATAAAAAGGTGACCCTGTTTTTTGATGTTCTATTCACCCTGAAAATATCGGGAAACAATTTTGAATCACTGCGTATATGACTTTTCACAGCTTCTTTGATTGCTTCATCAAAGGCATTTAATAAGTCGCGTTTCAAGAAGTGTTTCAAATAATTTGTGGCCAAGTTAATCGTTACGATTCGAAGGACATAACATAACCTTTAACGGCAGTATGAGTGGGGAGACGATAACCTTTGTTTCCATTGCATGATAATAAGGGCGAAGTTAGCATGCAGGTATAACTATTTGATGGCTACGACTCTACGTACATATTGACGTGATCTCAGGGTATTTTGCAAATTTTCTGATTTTTTATTATTTTACTTTCTTACTTAATTGTTTTTTTTTCTTGGAGGCTCTTCTTCGATGATGAATTTTGCAGTGTATCTCGTAGACCAATTTCTTTGTTGTAGAGTGTATTTCTACGTGATAAATTTTGGATGTAGATGGCACTCGCGAGCCTTCACATTCAAATTATCAAATGTCAGAGTTGTGTGGGTGTATAATAAAAAAAATGTTGTAGAAGGAAAACGTAAAACACAGTTTACTGTACCACAAACTAATTATTATTCTGCAAGAAGTTCGGGTTTTAAAAGATAATTTATATTTAGGTCGGGTTTTTCACAAAACCTTCCCAAAGTTTTACTCACTCGTCTTCTATACGATACTTCGGCAAAGGTTCCTTTGCATAAATCGGATTTCATAGCGTGACGGGTCGTAAGTTTATGCGATCACTAACACAGCGCCCTCATTTGTTTATTCTCCGAACTTCTTACTATAACCTACAGTTTCCTTTACACACTGAATTATTTTAATTATCCTAATATTTACAATTCTAAACTTAATTCCTACGTACTTACATCTTAAAAAATCTAAATAATTTATTTATAATAAATAGTTAATTTTAATTTGATTATTTCTAAAAATATTTAATTAAAATTAAGAGATTTAAAAAAACTTGAATTAAAGAATTTCTTAAATAATTCTTTTAAAATACGTACAATAAACTGTCCTTAATTTACTTTATTATTTTCAAAATTTTTCTTATGGAATTTTCAAAGAAATACGTATATACATTAACACCGCAATATGTTCCGTACAATAATTTCTATGAAACTGTTAGATCCTATGCCGCCGTTTTATAATTGCCTCGATGATTCTAGAGAGTTCGACAAGCACTGTAGGTGATACTGGAATTGTACTGGAAAGTTCTAGAAAGATGAAACATGTATAAAAGCTGAAGCTGACGCGAGATTTAAAACAGTTTCTATTTAGAGTCTCGTGTGCGATTCACAGAACGATAAATAAGTGTTGTTTGACAGAAAGTGCTACATTTCGTCATTTTGTGTTTTTAATGTATTAAGCCACTGTGGACAATTAAAGTATTTTCAATTTAAAAAGCGATTAGTTTTTCGAATGCCGAATTCTAATCAATATTTCATGGAAATAATAAATAAATATATAGTATTTAAAATTAATAAATGATTTTCCGTAATAGAACTATATTAGAACTAAATAATGTACTAAATACTATATTAGAATATTTATGCATGATGGTCCTGTTTTAGGCGACATATTCAATTTTCACAAACTAAGATTTTATTGAAAATTATTTCGCACAAAAGTGTTATGTATTAAAGTTCAGAAATTATAATAGGAGTATTAAATTTAGCATGAAAAATTAAGTGTGTCATTTTGAAAACTTTTCAATATTATAACTACAAGGAAAGTATTGGTAATTCATTTGTTATTATCATTATTAATAAAATAAACATTAAAAGGTACAAATCTAATATGTACAATCAAAAAGTACCCAGTTCTGAGTTATTTAAATAATTTTTGGTTGCTCACAGGTTATATAGCTTGTACTATGTGTCTATTATTGTATTTTTTACTTAGTTGTAATTGAGGACTAAATTCCTATGGAATGTATAAATATTTCTGTTGCTATTGACACTTGCTAACACCTGAAACTGTACAGGTCTCTTAAGCAATAAAGATGATTTATGATTTATAACATATGTCCAACAATTATTGTAGTCCTGGGTGGGTGTGGAGTTAAACATTTTTAACTAATTATTGTTTCAAATTGGAATAAAATATTAAATATGTAAACGAGATTTTATAAGTTGTTTAACAGTCAATATTTGACACATTAATTCAGCGATACGAAGTAGGAATCGATGTTTATGTTTGATTCCACAGCTACCCAGGACTACAATAATTGTTGGACACATGTTATATTTCCAAGCTTGCTTTATTCTCTCTTCCATTGTACGCTATGCCTCTTCTTCTTCTCTTTTTGCTTCCTCTAGTTCCTCCTTCACTTCCGTACCGAACTTTTGATATTTTCGTTTTCTCATAGAGTTCTATACCTTATATTCTCCTTAGCAATTGTTTTTCCGCCGTTTTATACTCGTTACAACTTAAGAGTGGTTGATTTTTTTCTTTTTTACTTCTCTTCTTTTCTAGCATGTTGCGATTTTGTAGTAAGGCGTTTCGTTATTTCTTGTTTCATACGCCCTCTTTTTCGAACGCTGTGGGCAAAAACTCTTAACCAATTTCTCTCATTTTCGAACGCACTCCAAGGGTTCAAAGTTTTATGGACGCTTGTGAATAAAATTACAGGAGTGAATAAATACTTACAGGTGTAACTAAAATATGTAGACTATTTTATTCATCGCCTATTTTCAAGTTATAAATTTGTTTGTTTGTAACTAAAATATTTAAGAATATTTTATTTGACCAGATCATTTTGTGTTTATTAGTTTGTTTTGTTTCTGAACCGCATTATGTCAATAAAGTAAAGCTGCAATTTTTAAAAGAAGTATCACAAGAAATCCTATTTGGTGCTTTCTCAGATAAGCTGACGAAGGACAAAATGAAAAGCCATTTATGACCAAGCTCTAGCGTTAGAAATTGTGCCAGCAAACAAACATTACATTTATATAATAAACTCGTATTAAGATAATAAATAATAAATTACAAGGTAATAAATTGTTTATTTTTAAATTAAGCGCGCCTTCGGTGACAATTCGGTTATAAGCAATATGGCTATCAATTCGTTTCAAGCCAACTTTCCAGACTTTGGTACTTTAGTCTCTAGCTGCAAAGCGTTATTTCGCCGTTTTGTGTTGGTGACTTATTGTTATTAAGCAACAAACTAGTTGCTATATAGCCACACTATAGGTCAAAAAATAGCTGCGCGATGATTAGAAAATCCATTGCAATCAAAACCGACTTGCAACAAATACATATATATAATTATCGTTACCTATTCACTTTTTCTTTTGATAAAGCAAGCAATACATAGTTTATCCATAGTTTCATCTTGCAGTTGCATGGACAAAGGTTGTGGGCTATATTTTACTGCAGTTTATTTTTCCCAGAAAGAAATGGATAACCGGAAAAAAACAGGCAGTGGAGGAGGACCAGAACGTACGCTGTCTGAAACCGATAACATAATACTTGATATACATACTTGGTCGTGAAAGTCCGCTTATGACTGTATTTCCTTCCCGCGAAACATGGGAAATTACACCTGCCTTGATCAATGGCCAAAGCCTTCAAGACCATGGAGAAAATGAGGCGTAGATTAATTCTATGTAGGTCGAAATTAGCACTCGACAAAAGCAATCAAATTTAATACCCCAGAGACTCGCACCTGAAAATGAATCTAAGTTAAGATAAAAAAAAAACTGAACTTATCCATAGACATTATGGAAAAAGAATCGTACTTAAGAAGTCTCGAAATACTTAAAACGGAAAGAAATTTGGGGTTGCCTCCTTCCGAGTTTACTAACACGTTTCCCACAGCGCAACCATTTATATTATTGGAAACAGCTACTCCAGTTGAAACTGAAGTAATTTCCACGGAATAATATAACTAAGTCACCTATGGAAATAAAATCATGATTAGTTCGTTATTGTATACTCGGGCATCATTCACACTGTCTGGCCACCGAGCACTGACAATAGAATTTGCAGTTAGGTCCGCAGACAGCCATAGCATTTCTTATTTCTTCTTCTTCTTTCGCTTTGTGCAGAAATGCTGCTTCTTTGTCTTACGACAATCAGCGTTCCAGACAATTTTAAATGTATATTTATAGCTGGGTTTAAGTCAATAGAAAGGACAAACATCCATGGTCCTGGTGGGATTCGAACCCACACTGCCGAGCGACACAACTTCCAAAATCGGCTAGGCTGACCGCTAGGCCACTCGGCGACTCCTCCATAACGTTTAAGGAGTGGTTTCCATGTCTGTCGTTATACTGAGCATCTGTATTAATAAATATTCCGTCCACGCGACCAATAACCAGCGGTATTCGTGCTAAATGTAAATCCTGAAAGCTTGATTATAAATATCAGTCGACCATTTGTGCAAATTTAATATCGTTTGAAACTCTTAGAACAACAGTATGCACTGATCTACACACACTGGTCTTTGATATGCCATGTATGTCACCTGTACTGTGGTATTGGCTTCCATTACCAAGCCAACGGAGAGCTGCGCATAACTGAATTCTCTCTGAGAATGCACTTCTTGTTTCGCGTCGAAGTCGGTGTATTATGTCTCGAAGTATTGATTCTATTTTTACTGATGACATTCGAAATCTCTCGTTGAACTCGTATATGCTCACAAGATCTACATTTGATTTTATCCTGAATAGTCGAGGTCTTCGATGTCCGTGTCGCTCTAAGGGTAGTTCGTCGTCTGAGGACGATTCCCACATGGTCACTTTCAATAAATAGGTACCTATCAATCTGTATTCAGCTAAGACATGAAATTTTATTCCATAGCCGCCTGAGACATGAAATTTATTGAATCATATGTTATATCCAAAGGCTAAAAATACATGCGAAAAAACGACAAAAAAAACACTGACGAAAGAAGAAATGTTCGTGAATCCACTCGTTTTTACAATGTGATTATAAAACTTTCATAACTGTATTTATTTCATCGTTCATCGCCAATGTACAATATTTCATCAACCATTTCTGAAAAACTAAAATAAATAAAATTCTAAGGTTTTTTCCATGTTCTCTGATATCTATTCTTTCTGGACTTTTTCTTTCCCGGTCTCTTCAAGAATCACCCTGTATAAGTGTAGCATAAATTGCCTTTACTGAAACTTTGTTCGAAAGACATAAATTAATGAAATGCAAGTAAAAATTTACCAACTAAATTACGACAATTTAAAACATTTTACAAACAAATGTACAACGTCGCAATCATCATACATTTATTATAAATGTAACCTACCATTAAAATTATTCAGTTCATAAGTTCTGTTGCAGCTGATAGTATTACAATGTCCATTAAAATTTCATAAAGACACGCACAGCGGAAGAATCAATTGCTTCGATATTGAACAATGCTATTTAGGAACAGACAATATTACGTGTTGTAGAGTTCTTTACTCTTAATAAACGAATAAATTGCAGTACAATATCTACTTGACAATATTACTAGCTTTTTTTAAATAATGATGGCGAAGTGACTTTGAAAATAAAATCCATTGTGCGTTATTGTAAAAAAAATTGTACTTTACACATTTTAAAGACAATGCTTTTCACATTATTAAAGGTCACGTAAATATTTTTTGTTGTTATTTATTACATCGAAGCATATTCTCGAATTGATTCATTCATTGACGTCTACTGTATAATGATAATTATTTTTAGTTTGACCTTCATTGTAAATTTCAACTCTCACACCTACTTTATACTTAATTTTTTTTGTATTTTTAATTTCAAATTTCTGAAACAATGTAGTCTTTCCACCTGAATATCTCAAAAACGGTTAATCTGGTGAAGATGAAACTTAGCTCATTTCTTGTATAATTGTATTCGAACTTTTCAGTTTTTGTTTCAGATTTCTCAATAAAGTGACAATAAAAAAGTCATTTACTATAACGATAACCTATTACCCTGGATCTACGGCACTGCTGAAGAATGTTCAATTTTGCCTAGGACATATTCATCCCTGTATTTCAGTTATCTTGCATATCAAACCCTCTATCTTAGACCGTTCCAGAAATATTTAAAAAACTATACTTTCCAGGTTGTCCATTTAGGAGATTGTATCTCAGAAACGAAAAACTTTTGGATATAGATAAATTAGGTTAAATCGCAATATTTTGAAGTCCTCTATACGTGGTATAATTATTGCCATCTTAATTGATGATATCCTGTATACATGTAACTCGATTAATATCTCCTTTTCTTTTTTATATACAACATTTACTCCATTAAACGATTGAAATACGAGACATAGGTGTGCAGATAAGCAGCAGATGAATAATAGTACATGTTTAGGATTAGGTATACCTAAATATGACAACAGTCTTCTCAGAATGCGAAATGGCCGAGATAAGCTAATTACAGGAGAAGCACTATCATTAACAGTGACCTTCAGCTACGCGCACGTTAAACTTAGAAATGTATGTAAATGTCATACAAATGTTTTTGTTTATCATAACATCATAAGTTAAAGATTAAAAAGAATTTGTTATACAAATTTTCAATGGATAAGAATCTCCCTTAATCATAAGTTAAACGTTGTGTACAGTCCTGAACAACAATAATACCTGTGACCTACCTTAAATTGTGCATTTTGACAGATAATACAAATGTAGATAGTTAGAAAACACTCTTGTATTTTATATTCGAGCTGCCGATGAGTTTATTTTTAGAATTGTCATGCCATCTACTTTCTCGATTATTCTAGACAATTTCGATTGGAACGCTTTACCAGAATGTTTCGAGATTGTACTTCTACTATAAAAACAGAAATCGGCGGGCAATTTAAATCAGTTAGTTATTAATGCTTTACATAATTATAATGTTTGCACACGTAATGAATATATGCATATAAGAAATATGTAGATAAATGAAAAATCAAGCAAAATATATCTAAAGTCGTTAATGAAAAATTCCTCAATAGAATAAAAACAGTTAACCAGTGACCTAAACACTGCATAAGGTTTAAGTTTCACTGTCGATGGCAACGCATTGTATATTTTCAGCCCGTAATAATTTAATTATTATTATTAGATATTATTTGGAGAGCGACGAGTGCGATTCATTCACAACGTTTAGTATAACGTTTAAGTTATCGAAGTGTTATTTGTTAGGAAAATGTTGCAGCTCGTTATTTTGCGTTTTGTTGTATTAATCGACTAATGCTTTTAAATTAAACGACGGTTATATCTGCGAACCCCGAATTCTTAGCAATACATAACGTGCTGCTATCAATTTATATGTTTCAAAATGACACTTTCTTGTACGAGAAATAAATAAAATATAAAGCATTTCGCTTTTCCCCTAATATGCTATCAACTTTTATTTAAAATATTTCTTCCGCAAACGCTTGCTTCGTTAGATATTTCCGCAGTCTCAAACTTAAATTGTTCACCTGTATTTGTCGGTACAATCTTTAATACAAAATCCCGTGGTGAGAATATTTATTTAGTTATTACACACCTTGTATTTTTAGTTTTCATATAAATCCTTTTTACTTGTAAAAATGAATTTAAAACATCTGTACCAAACTGTTTAGTGACTGTTCAAAAGACTTATTTTTGAATGCATTAATGATAAAATGAACAAAAATTTAAGGTTTTACATACTTTCCTAAAAAAAATCTAGATTTTTTACTTTTTATTTTGAAAAGATATTTGTTTTATATTTTAAAAGAAACAAATTTTATAAACAGTTAAGGGTTCTCTTGCTCTACCTGAAATTTTTATTAGGGCTGGTCGATGTATCGATACGTATCGATACGCCAGCTGTATCGATACACATTTTCAGCTGTATCGACGTATCGAATATCAATACGTATCGAAATATCGGATATCGAATACCGATACATATCGAAATATCGAATATCGATATACCGGCACGTATTGAAATATCGAATTACAGACTAAGTAAAGATTTTATTTATTTATTTATATTTATATGGTCGAATATTCGGCGTTATTATTTAAACTTATTCCAGCTCTATTTTCCATCTCGTATTTTGAAGCCTCTGTTCAATATTTCAATCTTATATTTCGAAACGTATCGATATATGGATACATATCGATCCGATATTTCGATACATATCGATACATTTCGATACTCGATACGTATCGATATTCGATATATCGATACGTATCCTATATATGAAACCAAATTTGGATTGCCCATAAAATTCTACAAATTTTCTGTATACCATTGCTTATACCTAAACCTAACCGTTCTTGAGATATTTAACATTTTGTCTAAAAACTGCCATTTGCAGCCACTACTTTATTTATTCATATTTTATTTATTTTTAACTCTAAGAAAAAGATTTTTGGTACAGATGTAGTCGATACATAAGCTTATCATAAGCCATTATTAAATGTACTTTTATCGCTACAGGATGGCCATGGTAATAAACAAAATATCAGAAATATCAAAATGGCAAAACTCAATTTTCTTAAATAGCATGCCCTATATTTTTCTAACCTAAATTCTTCGTTTAATAAAGTACTTTCATTTTTCTTAAGTATGTCTTATACCTATCTGCGATATTTTTTGAGATTTTCAGATCTATTTGAATTATTTCTTTTAAAACGAACACGTGTCTAAGGTGGCTGTGTAGAAAACCGGCAAACAATGAACCGGTTGACATTAATAATTATTTTTCAAAGTGTTAGACTGTTGGGTACTTGTTAAGACATGAATTATTAGATTTATTGAATTATTTCTTTCCTAAAAGATTGCATAGCCAAAGTTGGTTGGATCCGCTGACAACGGGCTTGACGCTTGGTCGGGCAATTATAGGTATGTGTTCGAATCCCCTTCTGGTACATATGGGTCCTATATGAGAAATGGAACACTTATCTGTCGGATTGTGTTCAGTATTCATTTCGGCCCCTTCGAACTAGGTTTTCTGCATTTTCCCGGTTTGTAAGACGAATGCCGAAGGAAAACACCTAGTAGGTCGGTCGCAGCCGCAGCGGGCAATATTACAATAGACAGCTTAACACATCCCTGACAAGCTCATAGAGAGCTTGGGGCATGTATGACGTAAGTACAAAAAAATTTATAACTGTTTAAAGGAGTCACGTACTAGAACTAACTAATGCCTTTACATTATTGTCACTTGAAAATTAATTATTAAAGTCAACAGCTTCATTTGTTTTCCGTTTTCCACGGCCACCTGTAACGGTTAATTTTCTTCTCTACAAAATAAATTCAAACTCCAAGCCATTTCAGCGCCTAACGCTTAGAGGACAATTTCAACACTTTATTTTGTTTTCATAAATGAGTTTGACAAGAAACTTTTGGAATTTGGTCCTCAGAGTGGGGTCAGTGGTTTCGGTCAAATCGAGCAGGTTTTCCGGCCGGCTTTTTTCCCTATCGACCGCTGTGTGTGTGTGCGGTACACCTTTATCGATTTTGAAATTTAATATTTGAAATTTATATTCAGTGTGAAACTCCTAAAAATATCAGGGTAAGAAGTTTCTCCTTTTTCTTAAACTTTTTAACTTCAACCACAATTTCCCTCCGTACAGAGTTTCAAGGCAGACGTACATTTCACCATTTTTCACTGACGGCGTGAAGACTCCATCTTTTCAACGCTAGCCAAGGAAGAATTTCGAACGGTTAATTTCACCGGCCCTAAAGGCTCCCTTATTTTGGCTGCGAACTGCAAGTCAAGGAGTCACCTCTGTCTGAGTCCGTTACAAAAACCAGGCAATATCCCAAGTCAGTTAACTGGTTAGCGTATCCTTATTTTATATTTTTCTCCGTACCGGGTTTTTCTTGCCTCCGATAAAAAGAATTTGGGACAAAAGAAAAGTAGGAAATTTAGCTACATCTCGTAATTCTGATGGGATGCTTTAAACATCTAGATTTTGTAATTTTACACTTAGTTATTTAAATAAACAAAAGAAAATATTAACAATTATTCTTTATTGTAATTAATTCTTTTTTTTTGTAAATATTGATCTATTTTAATAATACAACAAAATTCTGTGAACTGGGTAAAGCTTTACAACAGTATTTGCAAATATTTTTATGTGAATATTTAATTAATTTAAATATAATAATTTTTTTAGTTAATCTAAATTTTGTTATCAATTTCTGTTTGGGTATGACTTTTAATTCCACAAGGTTAATTAAAATTTGTTTTTCTAAAAATTTTGTCACTTATGTTTTCTTTCGAGCCTGCCCATTTTAAGACCAACTGTTTCCAATTTTTGACTTGGTCGTATTATTCAAAAAGAAAATAAAATTGGTGGCGCCCATTTAATATATTATCACTCACGACCCCTTGGCCTCCATTGGAAAATCTGACTAGCCTTGGGCATTGGTGGACTCGGATGTTATTTAGGTTACACACCTTAGACAATAACTCGTTTTAAAAGAAATAATTCAAATAAATCTAAAAATCTCAGAAAATATCTCAAATAGGTATAAGACATACTTAACAAAAATGAAAGAACTTTATTAAACGAAGAATTTAGGATAGAAAAATAGAGGGCATGCTATTTAAGAAAATTAAATTTGTGATTTTGAAATTTTTGAGATTTTGTTTATTACCATGACCACCCTGTAGCGATCAAAGTACATTTAATAATGGTTTATGATAAGCTTATGTATCAACTACACCTGTATCAAAAATCTTTTTCTTAGAGTTTAGGTATAGGCAATGGTATGCAGAAAATGTATAGCATTTTATGGGCAATCCAAATATGGTTTCATAGGGCATGCCATTTGAAATAAAAAAGTTGTGTCCGGCACCACTGTTTTGATTCACTTTGTATAGATGAAAATAATTTTGTGTAGTAGATCTCTTAAATTAAAAACGAAATTGTGTTGAAAATTGTTTTGTATCTTCAGTAGTTATGGACATATGGCCCGAGAACTCACTGTTGGGACACCCCGTATATTGTTATTTTTTAAAATCAACCCTAACATTCTTTAAAATAATAATTTTAATTTTGACGATACTAATTTTCTATATCATAAATCTAATATTTTCAAAAAGCTTTTTGTAGAAATATACAAAATTAAAATGTCATCTAATTCTGCTTACTACTACAGATTTTACTGACTTCTATTTTATAGTTTTCTAGATTGGTTCATTAATTTTTTTTTAATTATAAAAATTAATTTTAATTAAATTTTTTAATTATCAAATAAAACTATAAACTTCATAAAAAAGGAATCCAATTATCGTTACGTTTCTTTTTTTAGTTTTCCTCAACAATTTGTTTATTTATTTTTCCAACGTTGGGTTGAGAATAATTGTTATCTTTGACGAGTTAGAACGATATAATAATAATATTTATTAGTAATTATCACTTCAAGGGCATATGCCAAGTCAAAAACATAAATATTTTCATTAATAAATTATATTAATTATATTAAACGCCTCAAGGGTCCAGTGGTAAGAGGACCGGCCTTGCAATCGCATGGTCGTCGGGATTTTTCTCGGGGGTGGTCGGTATCGACTTCAGGCACCCTTCAGTGTTGGGGATAAAATTCGACATTGCTTCCCCTTAAACGGCGAGAAGGTTGGAAGTAACAAAGCCATGGAACATTTTCCACACACTCAAATACACTCTCGCTCCTGAGGTCCTGACAAGTGTTTGACTTAGAACCCCCTTGGGCAACCACCACAGATTAAAAAAAAAGTAGTTAAAGAAAGCGCATATTTATGATAAAGTACAATGTAAATTTTGCAATTTTGCAATTTCGATTTCATTATTCGAATATTTATTTAAATAATTTCATACAAACGTAGTGAAAAGAAATAAATAAAGAATAACATTACAAAATTAATACGCAAATAGTGTATTATTATTTATTTCTGTCCAATTTATTTTATTTCATAACCATATTTATTATAAAAGTATTCAAACTGAACTACCTCTTTCTTTATTTGTTTTCTTTATGTTGTTCTTTATTGTTTAAACACTGTTTGACTTTAATAGTTGTGATAGGCCTAAAAGCAGTAATATGTCACCGTAAATGCTAAAGATACTTAACAAAAAGTAAATAGTTTTCAAGAAAATTCCAGTGTAAAATTTTAATAAAAGTAGAGGATATTGCCGTGTATATTAGTAACTTCTTAACTATATTTAGAGAACGGGGATTAACGGCTTCGATAAAACTTTGATTATACTGGTCGATATTTCGTAATATTTTATTACTTCTTCAGGACCATTAAAATACTACAATTGGACGACTAATTATAATATGATACAATATTATATATAATACTTACTATAATAATAAAGAAATTAATACATTTGGAAAATTTTTAACTTAAAATTTCATGTTATTTATAACAAAAATTGTGTATAAATAAAAGAACTCTAGGTGGCGTGACTTATTAAATTGAAATATATATATATTATTAAGATCGTCAGTGTCGGATCTGAAATTGACAGTTACGTCATTATGCTTCTGAATGCATGACATTTCCAAAAATAATCTAGTTTTATTGAAGTCAAAACAGTGGTTATCATCAATTGAGTGAATGGCAAGAGCACAGGACCTTTTTCCAATTCTACAGTCACTCTTGTGTTGGGAGACTCTGTTCTTTAACCATTGACTAGTTTGGCCTATGTAACATTTATTACAGGAATCACAATTGATTTTATATACAACATTAGAGTTAAGTAAAAGAGGAGTTGGATTTTTTAAATTACTAAATATTTGTCTAATTGTTTTAGGATTATAATAGGCTATTTTAATTGGAGTGTTCTTAAATAATGAAACTATTCTCGGAGTGACTAATTTTATGAAAGGTACCTAATTTTCTATATATGGAATTTACAATTACATTATTGTTTCTATTTTGTGTAGCATTAGGATTTCTTTGATTAAAAATTAATTTTTAACAAGATGCTGAGGATAGCCATTATTTACAAAAATGTCAATAAGTTTATGAAAATTTTTAGTTTTTAGAGATTCATGACAAATTCTATCAACACGATTCTTCATGGCAATAATGGTATTTAATTTATGTTTTAAACAATGTTTTGAATAGAAGTTGATAAATCTTCTTGAGAAGGTGGGCTTATGGTACCAATCCAAAATGATGGTATTGTTAGGAGTTCTGATTAATTTAGTATCTAAAAAGGGGCTGAATTATTGTTTTCAGCTTCAAGGGTAAATTGTATTTTATTATTAAAATTATTAAATGTATTTAAGATTTGTAAGATGTATTTTAATTTTAATTGTAGGGACAGCACAGATCAAATCATCAACATATTTAAATATAAAAGGAAGTTGAAAAGTTAATTTAGGAATGCAATTTTCAAGAACAAAATCCATGACAATTTGTGCTATTATTGGGCTTAAAGGAGAACCCATAGGAGTGCCTTGTATTTGAAGGTATATTTTATCTTGAAATGTAAAGTAGCAATTACTATAAATAAATTTGATAATATTAAGGAAATCATTCTTTGGAATATTACATTCCTTTTTTATATCGTTCCAGCAATTAATTAATTAATTAGAATTAATGGTCCTGAAGAAGTAATAAAATATTACGAAATATCGACCAGTATAATCGAAGTTTTATTGAAGCCGTTAATCTCCGTTCTGTAAATATAGTTAAGAAGTTTGTAAAATTTTACCCAAAATCACAGAACCACACCAGCATTACACATTCACATTGGTGCGGAAGCTTTTACATCAGCTTAAGTCGATCTCATTACTTTAGTTAATTTATACGTATCTTGACGCACGTCTTTATAAATTGTGATTTAATATTCCTAGCGAAAACGAATACTTTTGCTTAAAAAATATCGATTTTACTCTTGGGGACTAGTTGATACCTACGTCACGTAATAAGTCGGTCAGGGTCTCTGCGCTGAAGGAGAGTAATACTTGTAAAACTGTATTGCAGTTTTATTGTTTTATTTATAAAACGTCGTGTTGTAACTCGTGTCTAAATAAAAACCTGGTCAAGTAGGCTACATTTAGTAATTCTGCTATGTAAATGCAATGGAAAAAGTCTCGATCACAACCCACTTGACCAGGTTTTTATTTAGACGCTCGATACAAGCAGCATTTTAGACAATATGGTTATTTCTTGTTATTTCTCAGTATCATTCAAATTTACTAATTAAAAATTGTTCCCGTAATCTGTGACATAGATTCTCTTAATGGTTTTATTTTATTTATTTATTTCAGCCTGTATATTATATTCATAATATTAGAGAAGAATAACATTCGAACATAATTCACAATTTTTGATCTGTTGCGTTGGATGATAAAAACAGACTTCTAATCTTTAGCGGGCATTTTTAGGAAGTGATGAAATTAAATTATCTTCTTTTATTATCTAACAAAATACAATATCAAAAATAATCTATTAAATGTGCTGCATTTTATCTTTAATTAAACAGATAAATACACAAACGGTTTCACTTGCGAATTCGTTAATTCTCTGATCTATTTGTAAAGAAATTATTTTCCTACTTCGTAATATTTAAAATCGTAGAAAGCAATCAGCTTCTGTTCGCACCTGCCACCGTTTCAGGTAATTAGTGAACTTCGCGCTGATTTATCGTAATCATTGAACTATTTCGCAGCCAAGGGTCATTCTAACAATTATACCAAAGACAAGGTCAACTACTTACAAACTCTGACGCCGACCGACTCAAATCATGCGCACAGTACTATTATCTCTATGGCTATTCGCATATAAACCTGATACAGTGCGGTTTCGACTTTACGGTGCACCGCATCCGCAGATATTACGCCTACCATGTCTAAAGAAAGTGAACCCATAGTTCCGAAAGTGAAAGTGCCCCAGGATGGCTACACAAACATCGCCGTCGTCGACATAGAAGAACCATCGCGCAAGATAGAACGAAATGGAACCGTATTTAAAAAAGCGGCGAGTGAATACGTTCAAATTGCCCGCTCAACTTTCAACGCAGGACGAACAAGATCGTTGGAATTCAGGAAAGCTCAACTGAAAAAGCTCTACGAAATGTACTCCGAAACACAGGATGAAATGCTGGCGGCTTTGAAGAAGGATTTGCGAAAACCAGTTCAGGAAGCTTACACTTGTGAAATATCTTTACTCTTAAATGACGTCAAGAATCTTCTCTACAATTTCAAGAAGTACACCAAACCTGAGCGTCCGTCGAAAGATTTAGTAAATTTAGTCAACAAATTAATTATAAAAAACGATCCCTATGGCGTCGTCTTGATTATTGGTGCTTGGAATTACCCGTTGCAACTTACTCTCTTGCCCTTAGCTGGTGCCTTAGTAGCTGGTAACTGCGTGATTCTAAAACCCTCTGAGTTAGCCCCTGCATGTGCTGAATATATAGCGACGACAGTTCCCAAATATTTAGATAAGGAATGCTATCAAGTTTATCAAGGTGGCATACTGGAAACAGAAGAACTTTTGAGAGAAAAATTCGACTACATATTCTTCACGGGTTCATCAATGGTAGGCAAAATCGTGCATACCGCTGCAGCTAAACATCTCACACCCACAACCTTGGAGCTTGGGGGTAAGAGCCCCGCTTACATCGACAGAACCGCTAATATAAACTTAGCAGCACGACGAATAATTTGGGGCAAATGCGTCAATTTAGGACAAACATGCATCGCTCCTGATTACATCATTTGCACGAAAGACGTGCAAGACAAATTTCTGATAGCCGCCCGGCAAATCATAAAGGACTTCTATGGCGACGATCCTAAACAATCGCCGGATTTGGCTCGCATCATCTCCGACAAACACTTCGACAGACTTGCGAACCTTCTCAAAGGAGCAAAGATCGCAGTGGGTGGTGAAAGCGATCCTAAAGAAAAATACATAAGCCCGACGATTCTGATCGACGTAAAATCCTCAGACCCGGTGATGCAAGAGGAAATTTTCGGCCCGATTTTGCCTATTCTCAACGTGGAAACTGTTTACGAAGCCATCAATTTCATCAACGTAAGGGAAAAACCATTGGCCATGTATATATTTTCGAAAAATAAAACTGACGTTGATTTAATATTGGAATCGACTTCGTGTGGGGGGGTTACAGTCAACGATACGCTGATGCACTTCACTTGCGAGAACTTGCCGTTTGGAGGAGTTGGCAACAGTGGTATGGGATCTTATCACGGAAAAAGAAATTTTGACGTCTTCACGCACAAGAAGGCCATCTTACAGAAAAATTATTGTGTCATTGCGGAAAAATGCCAGTCCATTCGCTACCCACCATACAACAACAAAAAAATGAATTTGACTCTGCTTGTGACAGAGAAAAGGAAGGGCATACCGACACAAATTTTTGTATATTTATTTGTGTTTTTATTGGGTGTAGCAGTAGCAATAGTCGGACGTCGTTTCTATAATATGGCAAAATTTTAAATAACCAGTTATTTATTTTTAGAGATTGTAATAATGATTTTAGGTTTGCGAGTAGATTAAGTTTGAGGTTTTTATTCTTTATTTGTTATTTAATTATACAATAAATATTTAGTTCTTGATTGTTTCTTGAATAACAGGAGTCGATATTGTTTGTCAGTTATGATTCAAGATACATTAAAATTCAGGTCGCATTGATTGTCATAATAAATCAAAAGTGAAACCATATTTAAATGTATGAGGAATACAATCTTATATTAAGCAGAATACATTAAAGTAAGCACATGTCGATATAACATTAAAATGAATGTATATAATTGATTCTAATTTCTGGCCACATTTAAAAATCTAAAAAATCATTACAATTAAATTTTCGGGGCTACAGATTCTGAAACTATTAACTTCCATCCTGCATATTACAAGTGAGCGATTTTTAAATATATTCAAGATCTAGATACGCACCATTTAAGTATATACAAACATCTTCATACTTAATTTTGTGAAAATTTGAAGCTAGACTTAGAAACTGATTAAAAATAATATGCCAAATTGCAGTTACAAATTCGGAATTAATGGAATTTAAAAGAGCAAAATCAAATCTTGTTACAAACACTGAAAAGAAAAGCGGACAAAAGCAGTTTAAAAATGAAATGTAAAATGAAATCCAAAAGTTCTAACCTACACAGAATACAAAACTGCAGTTGACGAAGTGTTTCTAGAATTTATTTGACGTGTTTTATGCATTATTTAAAATGTTGCTTGGACATACATGAGTATCTACTTGTGAAAATTAGCAGTTCAACACTTCACTATTATTAATCTTATTAAACATTGTTATATTATTGTGCATTATGTATTATCACTCACATGTGAATTGAAATTGTTTAATATTTGATTTCATACTTAATATGTTGTATATCGTATGTTTGTAAAACTCCAGACAATCGATAACTAATATGTCTCAAAAGTCTTGTAATATAGACACCGGTGACCAATAAAACGTACGTATTGTTTTTGGAAAACATAAAAAAACGCCTAAATTTGTAGATTATTATGCAGCGCCCGCCGAAAAGTTTTAATTTTCGATCTGCTTAAGCTAAATTGGGGTTACTAGAATTGTATTGTTAAGAAATCAAAAACGAGAACACAAAATTTTATGTAAAAAAAGCCTTACACCAGAAACGTGAAAAATCATTTTCTTGTGAACCCAAGAGTAAATTTGATTCTTTTAAATATTTTTTGTGGATGTAAATGAGTAAGCTAACTACTCGTGAGAGATAAATACCAAATTCTCATTTACCGCTCCACATCTTGAACAAAACTGAGAAAATGAAAAATCTTCTTTTTCTTGAAATAATATGCCTCCGAAAATTTTGTTTAAGTACCAAGCGACAAATTTTGCAATAACTTATCGGATCCTACTAAAATTTTATCTAATATATCGAACAATTCCAAATTATAACATTTTTTAATTTTCATGTTTTAAATAAGTACCATTTTTAGTCACACTAAGAATTGCTCACCGGATCTGTCCTGTTTGTATTTAATTTTTGAACATGCACAAACTATAATTTACAACATTTTTAACATCTTCTGTGAATATTTTTTAAATATTTTATATTATTATTATTATTATTATTATATGTAAGCTTTATGTATTTACAGACTTATTTTTAGTTTACAATAAATAAATTTGACTTTTCACTGCAGTTTTACCAAGGTATACACGAATTACATTCCAATTACAAAACACCTGCGATACACGTTAATGTCTAATACGGTTAAATAATGACTAACAACATTGCTTCTTCAAATGAAACACCCTCAATATTTTATGGAATTCAGAATCGATTCTGAAAACTCTTATCTAATGGCTTAGTTTATTTGAAAATTAAATTAATTTTTTTAATAACCGCTGGTAAGTAAGTCCGTACTTATTAAGTAAACCAAAGTTTTATTTCTTTATCGGGAGTTAACGGCTATATTACAATAAAAAGACTTCTTTTATTGGTTAGTATTCCGTAATGTTTTATTACTTCATCTGGACCATACTACAATAATAAGCTTCATTGTTTGTTTGTTTGTAATTTATTCAATAAACCAGTGGCGTAAGAATACAATACAAATGTAAATACATTTATCAAAATTAATGAAAAATAACTTATTTTAGTTACATAAATACATATTAAAAGAGAAGGAGCAAATAATCGTAAGTAAAATTGGTAAGTCACTTCATTACAAGACATGCATGTCACGGTGCACATAGTCTATTGTTGAATTAAAAAATTCGTCTACGCTGTAATAACAGTTTCGTAAGAAAAAATGTTTCGACATATTTTTGAAAGATTTTCTGCTAATACATTGTTTAATTTCATGTGGTAAGTGATTAAAAAAAATTTATTGAAGATGTTATGTAAGATTTGTAATAGAGAGAACATTTGGATTTCTCGGGTCTGATATTACCGTTAAATCTAGTATTATAAGAATGAAAATCAGAATTTAAATTAAAACTATTTAAATTATCAAAAAGAAATAAAACACTGTAGTAAATAAATAAATTTACAACAGTCATAATAAATAGCTTTCTTTTGAATTATTAAAATATCTGAAAGATGGGTGGAATTACCCCACAAGACTAAACAGTAGGAAATAAGAGATTCGAAATAAGCAAAATATATTTTCTTTAATGTTGGTTGGTTGCGTAATTTTTTACAGCGCCTCAAGCAAAAAAGTGCTTTACTAAGTTTTGTTTTTAAGTGTTCAAAATGCGTATTCCAGCTTAGATTTTGATCTATGTATAAACCTAGCAGCTTAAAGGATTCTTTTATTGGTATGGTATGATTTTCAATTACTAATGAGTTATCAATACAATTCCCACAGTTAAATTTAGTAATATTTGTTTTGTTTGTATTGATAACAAGTTTATTTTTACAAAACCACTGAATAACTTCATTAATAGTGGTTTTGATATTTTCAGAAAGGATATCATGATTTTTATGACTGACAGTTACACTTGTATCATCTGCATATATTGTGAGACGTTTATCGATGGCCCAGGGCAGGTCATTTATAAAGATTATGAAAAGTGCAGAACCTAAAATTGATCCTTGGGGTACACCGTGTGTTATTAATCGTCTATCAGAAAGGTAGTGTTTTATCTCACCTGAACTTAGTGTATCTATGATTTCAGTTGTTTGATATCTATCTTTTAAATATGAACTAAGTAACTGTAAAGGAACCGACCGAATTTCATATTTTTCCAATTTGGATAGTAAAACATCATGACAGATTAAATCAAAAGCTTTTGATAGATCAAAATTTATCGAGGCAACATTATTTCCATCGTTTATGAGTTTGTAAATATTTCTGAGAATGTTTTCCAGAGCTGTAAAAGTTGATTTATTTTTACGGAAACCATGTTGTGAATTCGTAAATAATTTGTTTGTTTCAAAATAGTTAATAAGCCGTTGTTTTATAGCTACTTCAAAAATTTTTGAAAAAACTGAAAGAATTGAGATCGATCTGTAATTAACTAAGTTGGATCTAGATGAATTTTTGTGTACCGGAATGATTTTAGAAATTTTTAAATGTTGTGGAAAAGTACCTGTTTCGAAACTATAATTTATTAGATGCGTCAATGGTTTAAGAATTTGCTTTGCACATGCTTTTATTATTTTCACTGGAATTTCGTCTACACCTACACTATTTGTATTTTTTAGATTTTTTATTATTTTCTCAATTTCAAGTGGATCTGTAGGTATAAGAATAAAAGAATTTAGTATATTAAGATTTATATCATGTGATTCTATTGTGTCTGTGTGTGCACTTGAAAAAACAGAAGTTAGTAAGTGAACAAGTAGTTCTCCAAAGTATTTGTTAAAAATGTTTGCTAAATCTAAGCCATTCTCAATTTCAGTGTCATCCAGTTTAATTTTAATATTATTTATCGAATTTTTATTTTTATTTAATTCTTTATTAATAATTTTCCAAGTAATTTTTATTACATTGTTACTGTTATTTATTTGATTATCTATGTGGTACTTTTTAGCAGCCGTAATTACTTTTTTAAAAATGGCTGTGTATTTTTTATAATATTCTTGAATAATTTTGTGAGGAAATCTTTTCTGCAAGTGATACAGTTCGCGCTTAGTTTTACTTGATATTCGAATGCCTTTCGTAATCCAAGCTTTCTTGTTATTTTTATATTGTACTTTTATTAAAGGAAAGGCTTTATTGAAAACATAATTAAATTTTTTAACAAAAATGTCGAAAATTTTTTAACTAAAATGTCGAATTTATTTGAGCAACTACCGTAAACTTCATCCCATGATTGAAGATTTAACAATCTGTTTAAGTTAAAATTATTGAACTGTCTCTTAAATTCAAAACGATTTTTTGGCATTTTAGGTAAAAGTAGACTTTCGAAATATCCTATTTGCACGTCATGATCACTAAATTCAATTTCAATGTTAAATGATTTGACATTAGTTATGTTTGTTACTACGTTATCTATGCATGTTGAGGAAGTTAAAGTAGATCGAGTAGGTTCTCGCACCGTGACACGCAAGCCATATGCAATAAGTAAGTTCATTAGATCTGAAACTTGTGTTGTTTTCGCTAAAATATTTATATTAAAATCTTCAGTTAAAATTACATTTTTACAAGATTGAAAATTATTTAAAACAATATCAAGTTTGTCTATAAACATTTGGAAATTACCTGAAGGAGGTCTATATATATCCAAAACTGAAACCATTAAAACCCGATGAAAATTAGAGCTAACTAACGAGTGTTCAATTAAAAAAACGTCTAGATAGCTGTGAAATTATTCTGAACGTATACCGTAGGGTTCTTCATTCGACTAGTGTTTCTAAGAGATTAAATTCTTCTTTTTCCATTTTAATTAAATAACTGACAGCACTTCAATGGAAAGTCACATTGACAACAAAATATGTTGCTTAGATACGGCATTTCAAAAAAAAAAATTAAAAATTCATCAAAGCGAATTCTTGACCTCTCACCAATGAAATCCAACGTATTACCGAACGTCTCGTTAAAATGCTTTGGTCGTAATTTGTGGTTTCAGTAATAACTTCGCTGTGAGGTTAGTTTAGGTTTCAACCAACCAACCAATTAAAATCAACGATTTACAAATATATTTAATTAATTAGTAATTTACTATTTCATTTAAAAAATTATGTAAAATTAAGTTAGACGAATTTTAAATTAAAAATGTCAAAGTGGCAGTAAACTGTGTACGTATTATCTAAGATACGAAATTATATTTACCGCCTCTAGAGATCTAAAATTTTATGAATCATAGTTACATATTCCCAA
The DNA here is from genome assembly GCA_958336345.1 of Dorcus parallelipipedus. Lineage (NCBI taxonomy): Eukaryota > Metazoa > Arthropoda > Insecta > Coleoptera > Lucanidae > Dorcus > Dorcus parallelipipedus. Next base: position 8,678,618 of record OY284478.1, on the reverse strand, counting down.
TATCTATTCCAGGACCTTATGTACAGAGAAAGAAATTCTCGCTCTAGGTGCATTACCATACAATAAGGTAAAAAATTTTAACCTTTTAACATTTCATTTCCGTTTCCGTTTTTAATATTAATTCTCGCTGTGTCGCTTAATTTTTTATGTTGCTGAGGAACATTTTACTTGAGTTTAGCATGGCTACTGCCAGTGCCAGTAAATTTTGAATAGACCGACAAAGAATAAATTAGCTTTCCAGAAATAATTAATAAAAAATTATCCCCAAAATTATGATACGTCACTGGTTAAGAAGGAAGAGCAGATAAACGAAATGAATACAGTCATAAAAGTATTTCATAGTTTTATGATAATTACGGCGCGGCGCGTCGTCAGGCGTGAACATGACCTTTAAACGGAATTGACGAGAAATATGAATTCCAAAATATTTACTTGAGAAATACATGCAAGTCACTTGAAATAAATTATACCATACAAGTTGTGTAAAATAAAGAGAACAATACTTTGAACGAAAAATATTCATTGTTTTATCAGCAAATCAAAACAGAAGAATCGGTCGCAAAGGCTAAATGAATATTGAAAGAAAATATTATTGAATATTGAAAGAAAAAATAATAATTAATTTTTGTCTCGCGATTTCTTCAGTTTAGGCAGATACAGTTGGCGTTTTATGAAAGCTTATTAAAACAGTGTTTCACGAGAATTTAAATATACTGGATGTTCCATTTAAGAATTTTGAGAAAAAATACTTTTTGCAAAATTCAACACCCTGTACACATAATAACTGATTCTCCGAAGCTGTTCTGAAATTTCTCTAGAAAAAATATTGTTTTGACTACCTACAAAAATTCACGACGAAATGTTAATAAATAAGCAAGATATAAGCGCTTATAACATAACAATATTTTACACTTGAACATCAATATCTTACAAACCCTCTCGAAACTTTTGGTTATTACCTATTCATTATGCGTACTTTCGAAATATGTAAAAATATACTGGGTGTTCCATTTAAAAAAATATAACTTTGGTATGGCTATCAGTTACTGAACACTCTGTAAAAAAAAATATTATATATATATTTTTTTTAATTAACTTAAATATCGCAAAAAGTATGAAATCAAATATCGGGCGATCAACTGAATTTTACCTCGTAGTTGGTCATGACTCGAAAACGTATGTCGTAAGATCAAATTCAAATCAAATCAAATTCTTTATGTATACTCGGCCATTAATAATAATGGATGTACACCAATGGGGAAAAAAGTAATACATAAAGTAGTTGATATGCGCGCTTACATAAAGCTCGAGTCATCGAGGAATTCTCTTACAGAGTAGTATCCTTTACAGGAGAGAATCTTTTTTAAAGATCTTTTAAAAGAGTACAAATTATCAGTCCGCAGCGCCTCCGGCAATTTATTGTAAAATTTCAGGCCCATGTAAGTGGGCGATTGCTCGAACTTGGTGGAATTGTGAGCTTGGACTGAAAGCAAATCTTTTGCCCTGGTATTATAGTCATGAAAACTTGAGTTCGTTTTAAATTTGTTAATGTTAACTTTAATATATAGTAGGCATTTATATATATAAATAGCCGGAAGCGTCAACAGGCTGAATTTTTTGAATGTGTCCCTACAAGATTCTCTTGGCTTAAGATTAAATATTAACCGCAATAATCGCTTTTGGCCTAAAAATACTCTACCACTGTTAGGTGCGTTACCCCACACAATAACATTGTAAGCTAAATGGCAGTAGCTCATAGCGAAATACATGTTAAGCAACTGAGCCTGGGTTACAATAGTTTTTAATTGTAGGATAGCAAAATATGATTTATTTAATTGCTTACAAACGTTCTCAATTTGTTGTTCCCAGTTCAGTTGCTGGTTAACGTAAATGCTGAGAAATTTAGTAGAAATTTTAGTTTCAATTTGAATGTTATTTAAATTGTAAATTTCATTATCGGGGTAGATAAACACAGTCACGTCGATTTTGACATTTAAGTTATCGATATTGTGTTGTGCGGTGATATTGTAAGTTTTAGCACAGAAATTGAATTAAAAATGACGTTTCCAATAGTCCATTAAGCTTTCATGATGGAAAGTTATTTTCGAAACGGACGGAAAATAGATGGTGTTTGGATATACTCAATTCGTGATTGTATGGCAGCACTAATCTAAGTTTTTCTTTCTTATAAAATTCAGTTGATCACCCAATACATATACAGGATATTTCATTGAAGATGCACCAAACTTGAGGGACACATTTCTGACATTATTTCAAACGAAATATCTTAATAAAATTTTTTAATCGGAGCAACTTGAAATTTGCATAATTTGGAGCCGATGTTTCTAGAAATACTTTACCGCCACTGAATGTGAAACCAAACCGGCGATCTAAATTGCTTTATGAATGGAACACAGCTCCAGGGGGCAATAAAGTTGTAGCGAAGAAATTTATGACTAGATTTTGTTTTGCCCTTGACCTACTCGCTCGATCATTCACCTCAGCAGCAGCTGTGAAATCGCGTGGATATTTAAACTTATTTAACTTAATAATAAATTACAAATGTGGGGCTATGCAAAAATGTGCATTTAGTATGCATTGTTGTTAAAATTGTTTTAAAATAAAATTTTTCGAATCTTAAAAATAAAAACATTTCTTTTTATTACATTATTATTATTAAAGAAATGTTCAAAAATGCCTCCTTCTTGCTGTACACACAAAAAATACCATAAAGTCCTTAATTGGGGTAGTACGGCGAACGAAATGTTTTCACTAAAACCAGGCACTTGGGCGGTAAATTTCTACGAACGATTTCATGAAACGGTTTATCATTGAATGTGAATTCTTAAATAAGCGCAAACTACTAAATGTTTGAACAATCCTAAAATTCTTCAACTAACAATTAGAAAATTCGTATTAAAAGGACAATCGAAAATAAACGACTAATTATTATTTTTATTGATTTCCAACAACCACGATGTTTTAAATGTGTTTTGCCGAATCAGCTGGGTCGACATTCTAGCCAGAATAATAAACCAAGAAAGCGTTTCGCATGAGAATGCGTCACAATCCATTCATTCTTATTTAACGTCCATCCTAAAAATATGCGACTTTGCTTTCCCTTTGATTTTCTCGAAACTTATTCCTTTAAGAAAAAAAAATTATAGAAAACTTTTATTTCTTTTCACGATATCTACCGACATACCGAGTTTGGTGCATCTTCATTGGAACAGACTGTATACAAACTGCATATTTTTGAAAGTAGGAGAAAAATATCTTTCTTAATTCGAGAAAATATACTCAGTGTGCAATTTAAAATAACAAAGTTGATACTCATTTATGTTTCCGATCGTAATTATTTTTTTTTTAGTAAATTTTGGCGGTTCAGGTAAATTCCTAAAATATTAGCATTCAACATTCAAAAAAGTATAAACTCACAGTGAATAACTCACTAATGGAACATGCTATGTATATGAAAATAATTTACTAATGTGGAACTCATTATATCCGATAACTTTTATGTAACTTATTTTCCTTTATAATTAATAATTAAGGAGCCATTGAAGAAATCCATACCAATGATGCACCCTGTATACAATAAATTAATAAAAATATATCAAAACAATAACCTAATCAAACCAAGTATTTTTGAAATTAGAAAATAATTTATTTTATTTATTTATTATAAATTCTAACACTTCTGGGAAAGAATCTCCAAAGCTTTTGTATTTAATATTTATATGTCTAATAACCTAATGTGTAGGTACCATCCAAGACATAAACAAAAACCCTACACGTGTACTACACGAATTCGCTATCAAAACTTCATTCAGAATGGTCTCACAGCACGTAGATCTAGATACGTCTCATGGAAAATCATTATCGCCCATATTCATCAAACAATAGAATTTTTGTGGTATGAAAAATCATACGGTTCAAGCAAACTCATATTTCCTAGTAGCTTTCTTATGTATGTTACACGATTCTTAATTGCTAAAAATATCGCCCTTGGATGTTCCCTATTCCCTTTTCACAGGGATGCGCGGATACACTGAGTGAATTTAATACTAGTAGTTGTTTGTGCAAATATTTTACACAATGACAATACGTATTAAAAGGATGCAAAATAGTTCAATTTGTCCTAAACAAATGTTTATATTTTTTTGGGTTTAAGCTTTCGTATTTTCTATTTTCATTTAATAGTATTTTGTAAAAAAGTCTTTCACTACAATTTTTTTTTCTTTCCAAACCGGTTTCACCAATTATGGCATCGTCAGTGGTACATTATAAAATTATTAAACTTTCAAGTAAAAGATAAACAATAATATATAATAGTAATACCTACTTAAAAATAGTAAAAACATGCACATAACATTGGAAACAAAATTTGTTAGAAGGTGTCATGGTGCTGCATTATTTATTAAACCAGTATTTTTGGTCATTTTTTTATAATGCTGCAGGACAATGCAATAGAAACGCTCGTCAAGCAGCGAAGGAAGTCAGAGTTAGATTTCCCAAGAGACGTGAACCTGCACACAACTTTTGAACATTTGTTATAATTTTATAATTCTTGCTTTGTACTGTTTATTTACTTATAGTCTGTCCCATTGCAATAAATAATCAAATAATCAAATAAATCAATCCTTGAAGAAAACGAAAGTCGCTGTAAGTTCTAAGTTCAAAGTTCAAAGGCAGATCGGACCTATGTTGATAGGATGTTTTTTCATAAAATTACATCTATTTTCATTTGCCAAAGTTTGTAAAGATGCTAACGAATCATCCTCTATGTTGTTTTACAAGTATTACAATTTAGAAAATATACACCATTTTTTAAAAAATTATCAATTTTATTTTTATTATGACACAATATATTTGAAAAAATACTTTGATTGGTAAATGAAATTTTTAGACCAAATGATTTTAGTAATGTTTTTATTTTAATTGATAAATTTCCAACATATGGAATAGAAAAGAAATTTAAGTTGCCTATTATTATAAGGATATTTGATAATTTATTTTTTACTCTGTTAAAAATATTGAAAATAGTTTTAATTGGGAAGTTATTAAGATAAGCAATTTGAGTAATAATATTAATTTCTTCTGTGAAGTCTAATTCAGTCATGGGGATTGAAAAGGAATAATGGAAGAAAGATTGAAATGCGGCCACTCTATGTTCATTCAAAAGGGTGAAATGCAATTATAAGTTTGAGTTAGTTTACGATTTATTTTATATTTAAATGGATAATTCCATCAACTATTTATTTAGACATAACTATTACCAAACTTAACAATTCACTTCCTATTGCGAATGTTATTCAGTGATGAATGTACGTTTTCATTAATTGCTACAGCTAATTTTCCAAAATCAAAATAAAAATTTTCAATAGTGAAATGTGGTGTCATTTTAATTGTAAAAGTTAAATTCCATAGTCAGTGCTATTTACTTTCCAATATGTTTTTAAATTCTTTTTTGCCTTTTATTTCAGTACCGGGGATGTTATTTATATATATATAATTAGACGTACAGTACATCGTACACAGTGGCCTAATATACAAACTTAAACATTAAATAAACAACTAATACGTTTTATAACATTAATAATACTTAAAATTTGCATTATCAAAATTACGTCCTAACTTTAATTTTCTTTGCACAATTTTCAATTAATTTTTTCAAATTTGTTCCACTTAAATTATTCCAATCTTGAATTGTTTTCGGAAAAAAAGAAAATTTATGAATGTTAGTTTTCGAAAATGGAATTTTATAGATGAATTTATGATTTTTTCTAGTGCTCGAATCATTTATTTGTAATTTAGTTAGAAAATTGTGCATCGAATCAACTTTGAAATGAATATAACAAAATAATTTTAATCTTGCTTCTTGTCTTCTAGAAGATAAAGTTTCCCAATTTAATTCCCTTAGTATGCGTGAAACAGATGAAGTTGTTCTATGGTCATTCATAACATACCGAGCTGCTTTATGCTGCAACATTTCTAGATCTTCAATTAAATATTGTTGGTGCGGATCCCAAACTTCGTGTGCGTACTCAACTTTAGGACGGATATATGTCATATAAGCTTTTTTAAGTACAGGTTTTCCAGAGTCTTTAAGATTTCTTCTAATGTAATATAGTGATTTATAAGCTTTTTTTAAGATATTCTGAATATGACTACTCCAATTTAAATCATTTCTAAAGGTCACTCCTAGATATTTACACGTATCATTATATGTTAGTAATTCATTTCCTAATTTGTATGGATGGGTCTGAAATAATTTTGTAATACCAAACGATACTGCAACACATTTCTTTGTATTAATTTCCATTTTATTTTCGTCACACCACATATGAATTTTGTCTAAATCTTCCTGGAGTAAAATCCAATCTTCTGTATTTTTTCTCTTATTATAAATAACGCAGTCATCAGCAAATAATTTCGTTTCGCAACTTAAATTTTGTGAAATATCATTTATAAATATAATGAATAATATTGGTCCAATTACACTACCTTGAGGTACTCCAGAAGTGACAGTCAGCTCAGATGAATATATATTATCTATTCTAACTCTCTGTTTCCTGTCCTTAAGATATTCGTTTATCCATTTTACAGCTCGCATATCACACCCCAAATTTTGTAATTTTCTTATAATAATATCATGAGGAACTTTATCAAAGGCTTTTGTAAAATCGATGAAAATTGCGTCTACCTGTCCCTTATCATCAACTATTTCTGCCAATTCAGTATGAAAATTTATCAGTTGAGTAACACAAGAAAAATGTTTTCTAAAACCATGTTGATTTCTTTTAATAATATTATGTTTATCACAAAAATATTGAAGATAGTTCGTCAGAAGTTTTTCTAAAATTTTGCATACTATACATGTTAGACTAATCGGACGATAATTATTGCAATCAGATTTAACACCAGATTTATAAACAGGGAGAACTATTGATATCTTCCAATCGTTGGGCAAAATATGGTTATTAATGCTAATTTGAAACAAATGAGTTAAATATTTGGATACATAGTATCCTCCTATTTGTAAAACTTCAGCCGTTATATTATCAATACCCGGAGATTTATGTGATTTAAGCTCCTTAATGACATTTGTAACATTTTGTCGAGTAATATGAAACATGTCGGAAACTTGTAACCTTTGATTTTCATTAAAATTTAGAACGGTATCAATTTTTTCATTAAAAACACTGATAAAGTACCTGTTAAATTCTTCCACTGTATCGGTTAAGTTTTCCAAAATACGTCCATTTTTTTTAATCAAAATTTGAGAAGTAGATTTATTTAAACGTTTTATATAACGATATAAGTGTTTTCCATTATCCTTATCCATTAAGTGTATTAAATAATTTTCGTTTGCATGTCGCTTAGCTTCATTAAATTCAGATAATAATTGTTTATAATAGTATTTATAAATTTTTCTGAAACGATAAGCTCGACGCACTTTTTTCTTTAGACGCTTCACATGATTTGTATAATAAACGGGATCTGTTGTAGATTTAATTTCCTTGCAGGGAATATATTTTAAAACCAAATTCTGAATTAATTTCACAAATGATTTCCATAATTGATTGATATCTCCGGTGGAACTTATCCACATTGGAAAATTTCTCTCCAGTTCATTAATAAATGATACAGTGTCCGCTTTATGATAATGGTGAACTCTTATTATTTTGTTATTATTATTAATATGTTACAAGAAAATAAATAAAAGAATCAACTTCTAATTTTCATTCTGTGTAACTTATAGGTATTTTAACTATTTTGCTGTAAAATTATTAGGAGAGGAAGTAACTGAGAATTCAGAATGCAATTCTACACCCAGTATTTAACTAAGGTTAAAATTAACTAATCAGCTTTCCAAAAATTTAGGGAACCTTGAATAATTCTCTTCTCTAACTTCTTTTAGCATTTGTAAGCAACGGTTTCTAAAAAGAGTAACAGAAAAGCGACGTATCATCTTTAAATTAATTCACTTAAAAAAAAATCTAATAAAATCGAGTCGGACAAATTTAGAGGTAACATTTCGTAAATAAATTATGAAAGGAGAAATTCAGTTTTGAATACCGTCTTTGTCAAAGACGCAATAAGTGCGTCATGATAGGTGATCGCTCATTTAAAATGCATCATTAATAATAAATTACCAAAAGCCTTGATATCGGCTTTGAATTCTCAAACGTGACCTTACGAAATAAACCACACCATTTATGTTGTATATGTTTACATTAGATTTTAGCACATTTTTTTATAATTCTAAGAAAATATAGGTATAACATTAAATTTAATTAACAGATTCAAAATTTCATGTGTTCTACGATTTGTAGTTTTAGAAATATTTCCCAAAAACTGAAAAACGTAATTTCTTTCTCAAAATTTTTACTGTAGGAATCACAACAAAATTCTACAGGCACTTTCTTCAGCTCTTTACGATGACACTATTACATTTTACTTAAAACGTTTCGTTTCGTTCTGACTATCATCAATTTCAATTTTTCTTATGGCGTCACATTGGATTTGAATATCATTTAGATCCATTTTTTCTGATACTTTCCCATATATCACATATTCAGGGTTAATAAAGTGCCATACTTAATTTAATTGAATCTGGCACCTAAACCATTTTTCAAAATATTCAAATTCTAAGCTAACTGAATCTATAGACATAACAGAACAGTACATAGAGCAATTTATATCGAGGGCGTCATACCAGAAGGGCGTAAGCACCAATATAACTGTGTAAGAACAAAAAGCAATAAAATTTTTGTGTGAGACTATTTGTTCTAATGTCTATTAAATTGCCTTTTTTTAATATTATCTTAAATGCAACATTAGCTTAGGGCGACCTATGAAGCAGCGATATGCGTGATTTTTTTAATCGCATAGATACTTCGAGCTAGTTCTTTTCCAAATTCTTGTTCAGGATGCAAGGCGTGAGTCAAAATAAAGTCCTAGATATTTAACATGTTTTATGTTGGAAGTTTCAATTCTTCTAGAAGATGTTAATAGAACTTTTTCGGTTTTATCACTATTTAGGTGCATTTCGTTTGAAGTAAACCATTCCATCAATGCTGTCAGGGCCTCGTCCGATAGTTTATCGATCATTTCCAGACTATTACTTCTACTCAATGCAGTAGTGTCGTCCGCGTAAAGCGCAATGAAGTCATTCATTATTTTCATTAATGAACGCAAATCATTCATGAAAAAAATAAAGAAGAGGGGACCCAGTATTGAGCCTTATGCAATGCCCCCGTTAATCAATTGCAAAGAACCGGTTAACCAATTGCAAAGAACGTTTGTCGGATTGCTTACGATTATTTATAAATTTATAAATAGGGCTTTATTAGATCTTAATGTTACGTCTCTGAGGCCGTATCGTTCCATCTTGTTAATGAACAAACCATGTGGCATGCAATCAAACGCTTTGGTTAAATCGATCAACAAAGCCTGACAGTGTTCACGTTCTTCAAGAGCCAACACACATTTTATGGCTGCCGTAGTGTTCAACCCCTTTCGAAAACCAAATTGATTCACATGTATCACTTATGCTTATCAACAAAATATATAATTCGTTTGGCAATGGCTTCTTCAAGGATTTTTGATAGACACGCCAAGATGTTTATCGGATTATGTGGATTTCTGTGGTCGCCTTTTTTGTAAATGGGGATAACTTTTGCGGTTTTTAACCTGTCTGGGAATATACCAGAGGTAAAACAGGAATTTATAATTGTCGAAATAGGTTGTGATACCATCGGAGTAATTTCTTTAAGGATCTTGGTGTTTAGCAATCTTCAGTGTTTTTAGCCTCTAATTGAGAGATGATTTCTTCAACTTCAGCTGGAGAGGTTGGTCATAAAAATGCTGAATTGTCAATAAATTGTCTAAGTAAGTTAACTGTTGATGATATGTTACTGTTTTGTTGGTTCGACGTTATTTTGTTTGCAATCGATGAAAGAAAGATGTTAAATTTTTCACTGGTTGAAGTTACTGGTTTGCTATTTTCACATTTACTTTTTCGTCCCGTTTCTTTGTTTATGATGTCCCATAGAGTTTTTTGTTTATTTTTTGCCTTTTGTTAAATTATCTTTCTTTTTTTCTTCTCCATCATGGAATTATAGTAATTTTTGTAGGTTTTATATATTTCAAAGTATTCTTCGTCACCTGTATTTTTTAAGGTTTCATATATTAGTTCCAAAATGTCTTTCAATAATTGATTTATTTCTGGATCAGATTTGTATGCTAAATCCTTTATTCTTACTACGTGTTTAGGAAAACGCTTCCTCAAATGAAACAGTAATACATTTAAAAAAGAATTAAACATTTAATTAACATCATCGCTTCCAACAATATCCAGAAAGACAACGATAAGGCAGTAGTTGATTAGATTTGTAATTAAATTTTACAGTTTTATTATTAAAGCAAGAAACTATCACATGAAGTTATGTATTTAAAAAAACTTTCATTCTTATAAATTTAAGAATTTTTTTGGTAACAATAACAATTCAGTAATAGCGAAAGAAATTTACTTCCCACAACACCCAGAAGGACGCCAACTACATAAGAACATTGTTTACTAAATTAGATAGATGTATCTTGATGAAGAATGAAGAATTATTGGAAGAGGTAATTAATAGTTATTTATAAAACGTATAAAATTATGATACTATAAGAAAGAATGTTTTCTCGAGCAGTAATACCTTTACATATATAACTTAATTTGATACTATCTTGCTTTAATAATGAAAATGTATAATTTAATTACAAATTTAATCAACTGCTTCTTTATCGTTGTCCTTCTGGATATTGGAACTTGGTAATCTAAAATTCGAAAGCCACTCCTTTCAATTTATTTGTGTGTGTATGTGCAACTATGTAACTAAAAAACACAAGAATTCGACTCGTTTGAACTGAATGTATCGTAATGCGTTGGTTAATTATAAAAGAAAAAAAATAGAATAATTAAAGTGATTTATTGCTTTCATAACTGTCCATAGTTTATATTTATATGCATGTCGTTTTGCTTTGATGAATCCCGAAATCATTGTGAGCACGGCTCCAGCAAGAGTTTCTTTACGAACAAAATTAAATCTCTGCCTATTGAAGATATTTAAACCTACGTTGAACGTTGAACTGCTGCGACTATTTTGAAAAGTGCATTCATGTGAAAGCGAAGGGTTTTAAATAAAATAGTTTCTGTTGATGACACACAGAGAAAAAACAATGGTATTTGTTTAACACAATTGCAGAATTTGTATCTGCAAATTGTAACTAAAATGTAGACACCTATAGTAAATAGGAAACGTTTACATTTCATTGTAGGATAATGTTTGTGGTAAAATTTTAAACACAAATAATAGTAAATGGGTTACCATAAATTGTGTGAATTAATTTTATAGACAAAATGTAAACATGTTTCAATTAAATACTATTTCGTATAGAAGATTTTTCCATTTACTTAGTAAAAATTGACAAATATATAGGCACTCTTTAACACAGTGTTTGGAAACTAATACAATAAAGGATAGTAAATTTTTACACAATTGTATTATATTTGCCACCACTAGATGTCACTTACCCTCCTAGCAATGACTATATTCTCATTTGTTTGAAAAATTGTTAAGATGTTTGCTTTTATTTGATAATACAATAATTAAGGATAACTTTTAATTTAAAAAATATTTGCGAATTTAAAATCTTTATTTTATTTATCGAAGAATAGGGAAAAATCAGTTTCAAAAAATGTTATTGTTTCCCTTTATAGATAATATTTACATTTGCCGCCAGTAGATGTCAGTTACTTCGCAGGCAATCATTACATTCACGATATTCGCTTTTATTGGGTATTCATTCACTGCATAATAAAAAAGAATACAGTTTCAATTTAACAAATATTTGTGAGTATAACAACAAGTCCCTAAATAAATAAAGTATGTACCGCAATTACCGCAGCGCCGTTTTGAGTCAAACTAAAAGCGCAAATTTAAAATTGGACGTAGCAGGTAATGTGATTTCAAATTTGGCGCGCAAATGGCGGTAATTGTACTTGATCTATCTAGGAACTTTTAAACTGTCAGTGAAAAAACTGACATCTAGTGGTGGAAAATGTAAGTACACAGGGATAGGTCGCGCCATCTACTGAATCTGATGTCGTCAATTCAGGAGCAGGCGGACATAAAACTCATGGAATGTTCGAGATTTTTCTTTGTGGATAAAAATTTGTATCTAGATTAAAAAAAGACGAAATCATTTAATATGGTCTAAGTTCGTCTGATTAAAGATGGCGTAGTCTTAGATTGACATGCACGCAGAGTTGCAAAATAAAGTCATTACTTCATATTTTTTTCTTTTTGATACTTTGCAATTCGTACATTTTATTTTTATATATAATTTAAGTGTAAAAGTTGTGACAGATTTCAAACTGACAATTTCACTTAATAATTTGTGCAGTGGATAATATTTTGCGAATATTTATTCGAAGACATTGCATTTGTTGGCCACGGCACACTTTTTCAAAAATTTAAACGATAAGTAACACTTTAGTTGACACAGCTGTCAAAATAACAGTTTCCTTTAATAATTTGTTCGTCAGATAATGTGGGACTAGCTAAAAAACACTGTCAAACCGTCTCCTTCAATAACTTGCTTGGCTAGCGATGTTGCGAGAGTCAATCAAAAACCTTGATTTTGTTTTCCGTGTTCACGTGTTATCGAAAATTTAAATATTCAACTACACATTACTTCACAGCTGTCAAAATGTCAGTAGTTTATATTTATTAGTTTGTTTCGCGGGTAATGTTAAATATACATTATTGTTAACGACACTTTATTTGACAGATTCCTTCAATAATCGTTTGGCAGGTAATGTAGTTTGAATCGACCAAGACGTTATTTCACCTGTTTTCCGTAGTTACCCATTATCAAACATTTTAATTTATCAACAACGCTGTCAAAGTGTCAGTTACATTTAATAATTTGTTTCGAATGTATTGCTGAATCAGTCAATTCCATAGCCACTCTCTGTCAAAAATTAAACAAAACTTATCAACAAAGCTTTACTCGATATCTGTCAAAGTGCCAGTTTCGTTTAATAAATTATTGAATTATTCAGAGGCATTTTGTTTGTTTTGCATGGTCGGCTCTTTATCAAAAATTTCCATGCTCGCTCTTAACAAAAAATTAAACGATTAAACACTTTTCTTGACAGGTGTCAAAGTGTAAGTTCGATTTAATAATTAGTTTCGCAGGTAATGTCGAATGAATCAGTTATTGATATTGTGCATGCGACTTATTCGCAGATGGTTTATTTTTCACAAATTCATTTATTATGAATAAAACAGGCGACAGTCTGCAGACAAGTTTGTTCTTATTTATTCGTAGAGTCACGTATGCCATCTAATCGTCATCCGCATTAAACGACCAATAAGAACAATTCAACAATACAATTCAACAATTTAATGTAAGATGTTAACATATCCAATGGTATTTTTTTCTAACGAGTTGTTGTTGTTAGTACAATAAATTTACGGCTTTCTTGGATTTACATATTTCATTTTTGCATCTAAAAATTTTACAAAAATCAGCTTTTGGAATGGTTTTTTTGCTCGCTCCGCTTACAAAAAAAAATACATTCATTCTCAAAAAAATGCAAAAATAAGTATTTGAAATCAGACAATAAGTTTGTTCGCGATCCATAGTTTGTATGTTTGAAAGAAGAGCACCGGAGAAGATCATTTGAAAGGCTAATGTCTGTGCTAATGTTGAATCGATTACGAATGTAAATGATTTAAATTCGTTAAGAATACTCGTATTTATTTAGTAGTTTTGATGTTGGCGAGTCAGACTTGATATAAGATTCGGCGCACTGATCAAAAGGTAATCAATATTTAATGCGCCGATGTAAGGTTAATACTAATATAATTCTAATATAGAGTTACCTAATATACTTCATAAATCACGAATAATTAATTACTTATTCGTAAATAAACAGCTCATGTTGAATCGATTACGAATATAAATTATTTAAATTCATTAAAATTCGCTAAAATTATTTATGTAGTATTCAAGTCAGACTTGCTACTAATAATTAAAAGATTCGGGGCACTAATCAAAAGGAAATCAATATTTAATGCGCCGATATAAAGGAATGTTAATGGAAGGTGATAAAGAAAGGAATAAATTCATTATTTCCTTAATGCTCAGTATACCTGATGTCCCAACGGTGTGTATTTCTTCTGTGGAGCCTATAGGAATAACAAGTACAGAAAAAAAGATTAAGAAGATTAAGATTACCTAAGATTAAGATACTAGACATCACGCGGCAAATTTTAAAATTATTTTCAACTATACAGGAAAATATTGGTGCATAGAGAGCGATTTCTTTTAATGGAACATCCTGTATATTCTTATAGATTTAGATGTCCCGCGAAGAGATGATTACAATAATATAAATACATATATATGTATTGACTTCGACACAATTTTTAAAGCAAGCAATATTTCACGCAATTTGCTGTTTGAAACTACATAATTTAGATTGTTTCAAAAATTGTACAATAAATTGTATAATATTAGGTTGTTCGGAAAAAAATGTCGTATTACGTTTACAATTTTTTGATTCCAGAAAAGTTGGGTGATATCATCGTGGCATACAACTGCTAGCAGAAAGATGGCAAACGGTCATTGATGCAAATGGTCATTATATAGTTTAATCAAAATTTATATACTTATGTATATAAACGTTCTGAATTAAAAAGAAAACGACATTTTTTTCCGAACAACCTAATATAAAACGATCTATAGTGTATATCAGAGATCTTCCAGTTCTTTTAATCGTGTACTCATAATCTATTATTTGCACATATGTACATACCTATCTAAAATTTATTACAGTGATAGCCAATAATTGGAGTTATTAATTAAATAATTAAAATTTGACATTTATGTAAAACGTAAAATTTAATTGAAAGTGAACCTCTGCATTCACACATTCTGATCACTTTTTGTACATTAACTAAGGCTCAATTTATTATGAAAAAAAAAACGCGAAATGATCAATCTAAGACATTTAATTAGACATTACACAATTTAATGAAGGAGAGTTACGTGATTCCAGATACCATTTTAAAGTCATTGACATGCAAAGTCGCAAAAATAACTTTACCTTCTCCGAAGAAAGTTGCAAGAAGCAAACATATTCATAAGCGTATTTCCTTGTGCACTAACTAATCTGTGTTACCTAGTTTCGAATAAAAATGTATTTAGTTCTTGACTTGATAGCCCATCCTGTAACGGGGTTTATCTTATTTTTTATAATACTTATGTCTAACAGGATTCAGCGTTTCAGCAATGTGACTTAATAATAATAATAATAATCTTTATTTGCATAATAAAAAAACATGTTTTTCTTGCATCGTCAATATAAAAATCGTAAATAAGAAATATAATAAATATACATATACAGAGTTTAGTAAGTACAGTAAGTAGTATTACACAAACATAGATAACGCATAAATTGGGCATAACGACAGGTTATATACAATCAGGTATTGAAAGAAGAGCTTACTTCAAAATATTCGCTGATAGTGTACGGACACAGGTCAATGATGAAATCTCGAACGACTATTTTAAATTTATTTAACGGTAAACTTTTTACATCTTTCGTTAAAAGATTAAAACTTTTTATCCCTATATTAATAAAAAAAATTTTGACTAATGTTAATCTGTGTTTTGGTGGTATTAGGGAATCTTTACTTCTAGTGTCAAAATGATGATTATCTGAATGTCTAGGATAATAATTTTCATTTTCTTTAATGTATAATATACATTGATAGATGAATAAGCCAGGTGTAGTAAAGAGTTTTAAATTTTTAAAATGTTCTCTGCACGATTCTAAGTAACTACTATTTGTTATCACTCTAATAGCCCTCTTTTGTAATATGAATATTTTCCCCCAATCTGTAGAATTACCCCAGAAAAGAACACTGTAACTAATTTGACTTTGAAACAGGCCTAAGTAAGCATGGCGCCTAACTGTAATAGGTGTAATTTGCGAAATTCGTCGAAGTAAAAAAATAATACTTGACAATTTCTTGCTCAATACAGCAATGTGTTGCTTAAATGAAAGTTTATGATCTAGAGTAATCCCCAAAAATTTCACCGTATCCATATTATTTATACTATGTGGTTTTAATGAAAAAAGGAAAGTTTGAGTTTTTTCAAAATTTAGACATAAGTTATTTGCCACAAACCAGTTTTTACATAATACGATATTCTGATCAATTTGAGTAATCTCATTTATTATGGTAGTATCATCGGCAAAATGTATTATTTTACTGTTAGACATATAATTTGGAAAATCATTCACATAAATTAAAAACAATAGAAGACCCAATATTGAACCTTGCGGTACGCCCGCTGTTACCTGTGAGGTGTCAGATCTAACAATTCCATACTCAACAATTTGTAATCTATCCGATAAATAAGAAGAGATAAAGTTTTGACCTACTCCTCGTAATCCATAGTAGGATAATTTATTTATCAAGGTTTCATGGCAGACGCAATCGAAGGCTTTCGAAAGATCACAAAAGGTGGCAGATGAAACACACCCTTTCTCAAAGGATTCGTTAATATATTGTAAGAGTTGGGTAATAGTTGACATATTTTTGCGAAAACCGTGCTGATTTACAGATAAAAGATTATTTTTTTCAATAAATTTACTGAGCCTATTTTTAAAAGCAATTTCAATTGGTTTTGAAATGGTAGAAATAATTGATATTGGTCGATAAATTATTTGGCAAATTTAAATCCCCTTTTTTGTGAAGTGGAGTAATTTTTAAAACATTGGGAAAAACTCCCGTTTCAAAGATTTTGTTGATAATAATTTTAAGAGGAATAATTACTCCCGGTTGCAAAGATTTTAATAGTTTATTGCTTATGTGGTAGAAGTCGTTTGAAGAACTGTTTGACATAGATTTAATAATTGATGATAACTCAATCTCGTCTACCGGTTCAATAAAGAAAAATTTTGTACATTGGATTGCGTTTGCTGTGAGGCTAACAGGGTCTAGATTACTTACTTGGAGACTATTTGTGATATCTTTCCAAACCGTGGAAAAAAAGGTATTTGATGATATTTGACAATTTGTTTTCTGTGCCGACGAGTATCTCCCCTGATTTATTAAATTCCAAACGCATTTGGGATTATTTTTAGCCTTTATTATAAGTTCGGAAGCATAATTACTTTTTTTTTCTTTAATCTTAGCTAAGCAATACGACTTAATCAATTTTTTTTTCTTTTTTTAAATCAATGTTCGGTAACTGTTTCGCGACTTCCGTAATAAAATTTAGTTGCTCTCTGATATTTATAAGTTCATTGTCAAACCAATTTTTCCTAATATTTGAATTTCGAACGTTTTTAGGCTTAAAAGGTAAGTATGTGTTTACAATGTTTAAAAAAACTTCAAGAAAAATATTAAACATTTGATCTGTGTCCGTACATCTAGTCAGTATAGGTTCCCAATTGTAGTCCAATAAGGCATTTGTACATTTTAATATGGCATCTTTTGAAAAATGTCTTAAATAAATTATTTTTGTTTCATTTCTTTTTTGGCTAAAAACACAATCGTGGGCGTTTACAATTACTTTATGATCTGAATAATGGAAATCTAAAAGTGAATATTTACAATCTGCTTTATAATTTGTAATACAGTTATCTATACAAGTTGAGTTTGAGTGATTAACTCTAGTGCCCTCATTCACCAGAAAATCGAAGCCATATGACCAAACAATTTGAATAAAATTATTTGATTTGCTATCAGCTATTGACAAATTTATATTGAAATCCCCGTATATAAAAATTCTTTTGGATAATTTGTTGTTGTTAAAAATATTATTTAAAATACTGAAAAAATTTTCAATATTGCCATCAGGGGCCCTATACATACAAATAACAATTACATTTAACGTACTTAATTCTACTGCACAAACTTCTAGGTCAGATTCTGAGGACAGAGCATCAATCGCAGATAATTTTTTTGAATCTATCCTCTAATTTCTTATAGATTATAACACCGCCCCCCTGTTTATTTGTTCGACAAAAATAATTGGCTTGTTGGTATTCCGGTATATTACAGTATGAGACTGTATCATTAGATAGCCAATGCTCACAGATACAAATAATGTCGTAGGAATTTTTAACCTCAACTTTAAGTACATCCGTTTTATATTGCAGACTTCTTATATTAATGTAACACGTAGTTAAGGTGTTTGACTTTACCTTACTGTTGAGTAGTGTGTTTAAAAATTCTGCGAATTTTCCCTATAATTTGTCTGCCTTTTGAAGTCGTATCGTTTTACTCCTACGCCTTGGGGCCAAAAATTGGGGTCGTACAGTTCATCCTTCTTTGAAAATGGGCCAACAAGCCTGAAACATTTATTTTTTGTTTCTTGAGTAGGAAGTTCTTCAACAGTAACGTCCATTTTTTCGAAACCAGGTTGTTTCGACTTCAAGCGCTAACTGACTTGCTGTAAACGTATTAGACGGTTTAAGTGACTAACGTTCTAACCTTATCAGATTAATCTGAAGCTTCAATAAATGCTCATTTCAAGAAATAGTAACTTTACAAGAAATAAAATGATCTACATCGAGAACCGAAACTTTTCCTAAGCACTTTCTAAAACTTTTTCCTGGGCCTACTATTTGACCAATCCCTTACCCGGAGAGACCATGTCACAGCGACCCATTGTCGCAAGATATGAAATATCATAAAATATCTGGGGACCACCAAATGGGGAACTGATAGAAACACCCTACTCAGTTTATACAAGTCGTTGGTGCTTTCTAGAATGGACTAAGGATCCATTATTTATTCCTCGGCTTCCAAATCTACTTTGAAAAAACTAGACGTGGTCCAAAACATAGGTCTCCGGCTTATCACTGGGGCATTCTTCACCAGTCCATCGGCAAGTCTACACTGTGATACGTTCTTCCGCTTTCCTACAGACGGGAAGTATGTCTGATTTCGTACGCACTCAAAATTATGGCAAAACCTGACCGCATGAATTTTTCTATGTGTTTTAATCCCTCACGGCTAGATGTATATGAATGTCGGAAGCCTCTCAGAAAACCTATCAGCGTGCGTTTCCTTAATTTATTGTCTTCCTTACCTGACTTTCACCCAATTGCCTTCAGTGCGATACCGCCGTGGATACTTCCCCACATACAAACTCGTCTAGACCTTGCGAAAATTGACCACAAGTCCTGTAATGACGAATTCCTCAGTTTACGTCTTAACTAACTTCTAAATAGCTACCCCAACGCGCAAATTGTGTTCCAACGGGTCCAAGTCCAACGAAGGAGTTGGCAGTTCTTTTGTCATTGATGAAGAGTCCTTCTTCTTCTCCACTTTGTGTATACCGATGGGTCCAAGTCCAACGAAGGAGTTGGCAGTTCTTTTGTCATTGATGAAGAGTCCTTCTTCTTCTTTCTTCCAATCCACTGCAACGTTTTGACTGCTGAACTATACGCTATCTTAGAGGCGCTCAACTTCTGTGAATCTGATGCGCAACAGGAGCTTTTATTGTGTTCTGACTCATTAGAAGCCATACGGGCTATTACTGATCAGTTCTTTGTCCATCCGTTGGTGTTACAAATCCTCACCCGGTTGCACCAATATACTTTCTTCTGAATACCGGGGGACAGAGGTATTCCTGGGAACCAAATAGCTGACGCAGCTGCCCGCCTTGGGGCGTCTGAGGACCCCTCAAATGTGCCAATTTGTTATGAGGACTTTATTGAACACCTCAAATCGAGTGTTATTCTCAGCTGGCAGCGCAAACGGGACGAATACCGAGGACTTCTTTACGGCGTTAAACCCTCCATCAAACCCTGGCGATCTCCGACACCTTTGACCAGGAGAGAATCAGTAGTACTCACTCGGTTCAGAATCGGGCATACGTCTTTTACTTCAGCCTATTTGCTGACTGGAGAAGAATCTATGTTCATTGTGCTTCTCCCCGCTCATCGATATGTCATACAGGATTGTCTCACTTAGGCCCAATTTTACAATTTTACAATAAGAACGGAATAACTGTGCGCCAAATATCCTTTAATGTTCCTCCATATCTACGTCACACCTACGTCACGTTATACCACAGGTTATATCAATAATGGTGTAAAATCAGGCGCTCTCCGCACTAGATTTTGCGTCGTAGATTTTCCGAGATACTCAGTAATAACTACCTGAGAATCAAGCAACTCTTGCTCTTTTTGAGGGCATCCGACTTGTTCCAAAGAATCTAAACTTGAAGACCATCGATTTAATTGTCACTTACACTATTAATCAATTTTCACCAACACTAAGGCCCGATTTTACAATCGTCGGATAAGCATTATTATTGGTATAACGTGACGTAGGTGTGACGTAGATATGGAGGAACATTAAAGGATATTTGGCGAACAGTTATTCCGTTCTTATTCCACGATTGTAGAACTGGGCCTTAGCCGCCCATTGTAGGTTTTAATTTCAGAGTCTTAGGGCTAATGACCCTGGTAGTCGACGCCCCCAACATTAAAGAAAAAAGAAAAGAAAAATGATCAGCTCTAACTGAATTTTCAGTACCTATACATACAAAAGACCTATGATGCTAAACAACACTCTGGTACAAAACGTATTTAAAAATATAACCTCAAATTTGTTTCTCGAAAGCGCTAAAAGCAGTCGGCGAAAAATTTTTGGCTGCAATTTTCTGCAGCCGCTTTATGCAGTCGCTGTATGCAGCGCTGTCGTCTAACGTCAATGCTGTAGAAAAACATGCAGCCTCTTCAAAGGCTGGATTCTGTTAGACACAAGCAGTGGTTCAGATTTTTTGTGTGTTATGCGACTTCTGGATGTCTTGCAGATTTATTCTTGTTTTCTCTTCCTTGGCTTATTCCAGATAAAACTTTTTATAATTGTTAAGTATATTTTTAATGTCATTGTCGCGTGTATTTAGGTATACTTCATTGATGAAATGGTATGTGTTCCTTCTTGCCTGGAGTTCTTGTGACATTTTGGGTTGTTTCTTTATATTTTCCTGGGCAGATCTGATAGAAAATAATGATTCAAACTGATCTTTGATTATCTGGAAGATGTTTTCCTATTTTTGGTTCGGGTCATTTCTTGCATAAATGCTATAAATAATTATACGCAACGTAATGATATTCGGCTATTATCAAATGAAATTGACTGCGAATTATGTGCAGTAAACGTTGTGAATGCAAATCTGGTAATAGTAGCTCTTTATCGCTCCCCATCTGGAAATTTTGATGTCTTTATTGATACAATGAATAAGCTATTAGATATTATGGCAAAAGATAGAAAAACCGTAGTAATAACTGGAGATTTTAATGTTAGATTTAACTCGTCTGAACCTAAAGTACGAATAATATCTGACCTACTAACATCTTACGGACTGCATATAACTTTGAACGAAGGTACTAGAGGAATTTACTGTATTGATAACATATTGACCAATGCCGTCAAAATAAATTATTCCGCATCTATTTTGAACACATCCTTATCAGACCATCGGGCTGTAATAATGACTTACAATGCCTCTGTAATGACATCTCCTCCTAAAATAATTACTTTTCGACCAATTACCAGCTATGGCATGTTTACTTTGCATAACTTAATCCAACAAGTGGATTGGACCTTCGTCAGTGACACTACAATCGACATTAATAAAAAATTTCATATGTTTAACGAAACTGTTGAGTTAGCCATGCAGAATGCATTTCCAGAACAAACAAAACTTGCTAAAAATAAGGAAAGATTAAAGTTACATTGGTTTAATAATGAACTGCGGCAATTAAGAGAATGTATATCTTTTTTATATGAAGCATCAAAACAAGGACAAGAAGTGGTCGATATATTGAGATATTACCGCAAGATGTATCGTCAAAAATTAATGGTAGCAAAGAAAAAGGCACACGATGAGTATATAAACAACTCAAATTGTACTCCCAAAGCTCTATGGAGGATAGTTACGGAACATAAGTCTACAAAAAATACGGAACATCACTCCAGTGTAACTTCGGATGAATTCAATGAATTCTTTGCCAGGGTAGCCAGAAATATAATAGAAAGTCTTCCAAATAGCAAACAGAACAGCATTAGTTACTTACCCACTTTAAATCATGTGGAAACTAATCTTAAATTTGAAGAAGTAACTATTAACGAACTGAGAGACTTAATTTTCGCATTAAAGAATAAGAACTCGAAGGATATATATGGTATGAATTCAAAAATAGTCAAAACCATCGCACATCATGTAATATCACCATTAACTAAACTCTATAATCAATGCATACATAAAGGAGTCTATCCGGAAGCGCTGAAAGTGTCCCGTATCATACCTGTGTACAAAAGCGGATCTATTGATAAACCTGCAAACTATCGTCCGATTTCTATTACTCCCATATGGTCAAAAATTTTTGAAAAGGCGCTGAAGAAAAGGATATGCACCCATCTGGAAGAACAGGAAGTATTTACTGCAACCCAGTTTGGCTTCAGAAAAAGCTTCTCTACAACTGATGCAATCAATAAGCTTGTGACATTAGTTAACGATGCCTTCACTAAGGGACATCATGCAGCAACACTCTACTGTGACTTAACACGTGCGTTTGATTGCGTATCTGTCGACATCCTGATAAGAAAATTAGACTTTTATGGGTTCAAAGAAAATTCTTTAAAACTTATAAGTTCTTACTTGCATGACAGAAAACAGGTGGTAACACTAAACGGGAAGCAGTCATATATGATGGATATACGATGTGGAGTCCCACAAGGACCAGTGCGGGGCCTGTAATTGTTTCTACTCTATGTTAATGATCTACCACGTCGAGTTCCTGACTTAGATCTGATTCTTTTCGCAGATGATACAACAGCAGTATGTACAAATCAAAATTTACAAGAACTTATTGCTAAAATAGAGACTGCTCGATTGAATCTAGATACATGATTTATTGCTAATAAGCTGAAACTCAATGAAAATAAATCAGAATTAATGTTTATGTCACTGAGAAATATTGAGGAAACACAAAATCAGGAGAAAGTAAAATTTTTGGGCGTGTATCTGGACCCTAAACTTTCATGGGACGAACGCACAAACTACTTGGCAAGTAAAATTGCGTCAAATATATACCTCCTTCGAAATCTTGCCCAAATTACTTCGGAGACGGTTTTGCTCACAGTATACCATGCCTTGATTCAATCCAGAATCACTTACGCATTATTAGCTTGGGGACATGCCAGTTCGGTTCTACGTGTATTTAGGTTTCAGAGGAAGGCAATCAGAATAGTTGCTGGTCTCAAATACAGAGAAGATTGCAAGCCTGCGTTTGTTCGTCTGTGTTTTTAACTTTGCCATGTTTATTCTTACTCCAATGCCTACTGTACGTTAAGCAACACAGCACTGATTATTTCACACATGAACACAAGCACAAACATGACACCCGTAACAAAACTAACATTGATGTAGAATTTCAGCGAATCAATAGAACTCGCACAGGGATAAACTATTATGGACCAAATATGTTTAATTTATTACCACATGACATAAGACAACTGTCTTTTAACGAATTTAAAAATAAAATGAAAAAATATTTAATTCAAAAATGTTTCTATAGCGTAGATGAAGCAATGTTTACTATATGCCTGGATTTTTCATGTAATTAACGATTTTTTGTTCTATTTGTCAAATTTGAAACTTGTTATATACATTCTAAATATTTTATGTTGTATACTGAATGTTTTTCTCATCCTGACATGTGTATACAAATTTTTGTACCAACACGAATAAAGATATTATTATTATTATTATGCCAAGTTTGCTGGCAGAGCAAATTACACAATTTGTGGTAACCTTTAAATGTGAAAATTCTCTTTCTTGAGTGTAAGTTGTTAGTTTTGCCGATAGCAATTGAGCGTCATGGTCTGAGAGACCTCCTGGAAAAGGTACCGACTTAAAATTAGGTACCAATATTTGACGATTTAGAATTATCTATGATTCTTGTACAGGTGTCTATCGTATACACGGTATTATAATTTATATGTGGCTAAATCAATGCATAACATGTAACCGATTTTGAGATATTTTCAAATTTATTGAAAAAATTGTCTTGGTGACCTTTCATTTAAGATTTACGACACTTTCAAATTTCAAGATTCAAGTGGCATGCCGTTTGAAAGTACTGCGTGATTTTTTAAATTTTTTATCAACTCTTGCCGTGGAATTTGGACGGTATGTCGTAGCTGTACTGTAAAACAGCAAAAAGGAGTGCGATGACGGATTTTTCACTTAAGCTAAGACATGCCATCCAGATCTCATGGCAAGAGTTGATAAAAAATTTAGAAAATCACTCGGTATGAATAATCACAGAACGACTTCATCTGTTTCACGCATGCTACGGGAATTAAAATGGGAAACTTTATCTTCTGGAAGTCGAGAAGCAAGATTAAAATTATTAAAACTTTTTCCTTTTGTAGGGAATTTCTTACACGGTTTTCTTAATATTTTAGATTAAGTTGAAGTTAGATATTAAATTCTCAAGTTTCTTTATTGTTGCGGAAAACTTTTAAATTTTAAATTAAGCTCGACAATAAATTTATAATTAAAGCTGGTTCTTGTCCGATGAAAATTGTATCACAAACTCTTTCTTCTTCAGAAGAACCTGTCGAACGACTGCGAAACGTTAAGTGTTTGTGCGCCATTTAAAAGAGTTTGTGATACAATAAATTTATAATGAACAGAGTTTAAAGTTTACTTCCTATAAAGTATCAATAGATTAATTTTCTATTGCGTTTCTAAGAGCTGTTTAATTATAAATAATTGCTGAGTGCCTACTTCACGGTGCGACGGTAATTATTATTATCATTGGCAATTAAACAAATTAAATAGTCATCGTTTTCCAGTTCCAAGGTGATAAACAAGAGGCGTATGTCAGGGTGACCCTCAACCAACACTACAGGTCGGTGAAAGAAAAGCGAACTGCCATCGCCAGACCATCCAGGGACGGAGGAGTCACTTTTACGGAAGGCTTTAACTTCAAATTAGCCCCAGCTCAAGTGGACATATCCAGCTTGGCTTTTCATGTTTTCCAAGCAACGTCCGGATACGGTAGGGGTACGTGTTGTTTTGTTTGATGTTGCATGTGCTTTACGTCTCCTTTTTTTTAGAGACATTGCAGCTTTATTGTAAATTATACAAGTACATAGCAAAATTTCTTTTTACACGATCGGTCTATTTACTGGAAGTTTAAATACTACACTTTACTTAGTGTCAAAAAATAA
Source organism: Dorcus parallelipipedus (assembly GCA_958336345.1). Taxonomy (NCBI): domain Eukaryota; kingdom Metazoa; phylum Arthropoda; class Insecta; order Coleoptera; family Lucanidae; genus Dorcus; species Dorcus parallelipipedus. Next base: position 8,653,275 of record OY284478.1, on the reverse strand, counting down.
GTTTAGGAATAAAACTTTCAAGTAATTGGACTTCAAATTAGTGCTGGCAATGGATAACCGATTTTGGATATTTTGGATATTCGCGGTGTACAGCATGTCGCTTATGCAAATAGAGTTGCATAACTTGAATGTGAATCTAAATGAAAACTTTTTCCTTATGCAACTCTATTTGCATGAGTGACATGCTGTACACCGCGAATATCCAAAATATCCAAAATCGGTTATCCATTGCCAGCACTACTTCAAATACAAAACATCATGATTGGCATGGCATGGCATAACACAGTTCTGCTCATGGAGATTTAGCATTGTCAAAAATGATCACTTAAAAAAGGGTCAAAGTTCGCATAAAAATGATTGTTACTGACATCGCTGTATATATATTGTAACCAATATTTTTTAATGCTCTGTTGAAGCAAAAATCAGGCCGGATAACCGGATAGTCCGCTGCATCTCTAATATGTACATATTTTAAATGAAGAACCAATTAAAACTAAGAATCGAAGAGTTTAGAAATTGCCTTGCCATGTTCACATATAAAACGTTTATTCCATATAATCTTCGGAATATGTAATTAATGGCGAAATAATTTTACGTTTAACTAGTAATTACTTACATATCGGAAGTCTTCATTGCTTACAAATGACTTTTATTTAAATTCCATCCATTCCAAGAACATGAACTGCATGACATATATGTAATTAGCAAGCTTCGAAATAATAGAATCAATATTGAGAATTGAAATTTGAGAATTAGAATCACATTACAGAATAGTTAACAAAACCATAAATAAAAAATGAACCCAACGAAATCAACGAATTTTAATGAATCGTACACTATGTATTATTTATTAAATCTAAAATATGCTGCTTCACATATAAATTATGAATTAGTTCATGATGTGCTTTCTTATAAGGGAATGTTTAATATATTCGATGAAATGCATGTAGCGTTTAATGTTTAAATTATTCATATGCCAGCTCGTTAAATGTTTTAAATTCTTACTGCAATTAGGTTAGACAGCAATAAAATTAATTTGCTTGTAAGGTCAGGTTTTAAAAATGAAAATTTAATAAACATTTTAACTACATAATTTAAAAATCACACCGTACAAATTCATTACTGAAATCACCGGTTTTATTGTACCTATGTACTATCGCGCCATTAAAATTTCGCACGATTCAATTTTCCGCTGTAAATATGGCTTCGTTTAACGACTTGTCAAACATAATCATTTCAAACATCAGATTTCAAAGTGTAGCCAAATCACGTTCTTTCTGAAGGAGAGAAGGGTTTTGCAATTGCAAAATTAGAAGACGGTTAGTCACTACTTTTATTCTGCTATTTCAGTTCTAATACATTACTATATCTTGCTGTTCTTAAAATGTACCTAATCAAACAATCTGAAAATCAAACGACCTTTGGTTAAATGTTTTTAGTGTCAAAATTGAGGAAAGAGCCTGTTCTACAAAACTATAATTTAGAGAAATTCTGGTTACTTGATAAAAAAATCGTGCGAAATTTTAAGACCCCAATAGTACATTTCATATTGATGTAAAATGTATTACATATTTTGCATTGAGACAAGCTTCTACCCATGTTTTCCTTATTTTGTTAATTAGATTAAACCTTTCTTTAAATTATACAAGGTGCGTCGTTTTCATTACGCCATACTTTTATCAGCGTGTTGTTGTCGTTAAGCATCCAACCATATCAGACGAAGGTGGTTTTTGAACAGATATTAAATGCTTTTAAAAGAATAATTTGCGCATGTGTGTGTTGTAAAAGCTTAACTTAATTTGTTACTTGTATTGAATGTAAGGCGATTTTGTAAATGGTTAATCCTATTGTTACTTAAGTAAACAAAAACAAAACTTAATCAGCGTTCCAAACAATATACAGCAGATTTTTGTTTAAGACTGTTTCACTTTCACTTGCTCTTGATCAAAGATTTCGCTGGTAAAATATGTACCGGGTGATTTTTTAAATTTTTTATCAACTCTTGCCACGGAATTTGGACGGATATCATAGCTTTACTGTAAAACAGCATCAAGGTGTGCAATGGCGTACTTTTCACTTAGGGGTCAATCCATATGAAGTATCTAATCTAATCTAATCTAATCTTAACAAAATTGAGAAAAACAAGAAATTATCCTAAATTTCATGGAGTTTCGGAAACATAATTAGGTGCTTTGCAACATCAAAAACTGACATTTACAAAGACCACTGTGTCTGTAAAATTGTGCCCTTGACTTTACAAACAAATGACTTACAGTGGTTTGCACCGCCTATAATTAACTTTTGGATTAACTAATCCTGAGTTTCATTAGTAGTTAAATCATCACATAACATTTCGCAAAATCTCTCTGAAGAAATAAGCGTGCTTCTTAACAGTCATTCTGATTAAACAAAATATCAAACGTAAGTTTTTCTCAATTTTTTTAAGATCATTAGGTTAATCGAAATATAATAATAAACTTTTTCTTGTGTTGAGTTGTGAATTCCTTTTATTTTAAAACATAACTTTGAAAGGTCTGTGGAAATAGGAATTCAAATTTGTGTTCTGTGCAATTAAAAGCCTTTGATTGTAATGTGGTTTAAACACAATTCCAAGTTATTTTTTTACACTTTTTGAAAATTCATAACTTTTTCTATAGTAAAATATCAAAGTTGAAATTTCCTGTAGTTTCCTCTTATACAGGTGGACACTCTATAAAAAAATTAGATGTTTATTCCATGTCCCACCAGAGATATTATGCTTCAAAGTTTGAAAAAATTGCAAATTTTCAATTTTTAAAAAGTCATAAAAATTAAAGGACACATTTATCAGTGTTATGACTCTAGCTATAGTGAATACAGTAGTATATATAATTGTAATTAAAAAATCAACTGTGATATACCACCCCTTCATCATAAACTTAGGCTCCAAAAAGTGGCATTTGTTAAATTCCGTTGCCAAACTTTAAGGAACATTTTCACCTATAAGGAAACAAATAAGGCTTTTTATGCTGAGACACACAAAATTAAAGACGAGGAAATGCTGAATAAAATGGTCTTTGTTGCAGTGTTCTAGCATAATCCAGTCCTAAGAAAAATAAGCTTACGTTAACGTCTGCAAACTCCCTAATTGATGCACGTTGCAAAACAAAAATAGTCACCACAAACAAACGGGTTGAGATAAATATTTAATAACATCATTTTTGTACTTCCAGTACATATGGTAATAATATATAAAAAAATTAAAAATATTTAAAATGGTCAAGCAACCTTCATTGGATCACTTCATATGGAATGACCCTTAAGTTAAGACATACCGTCGAAATTTCATGGCAAGAATTGATAAAAAATTTAAAAAATCACTGAGTATAAGGTGGATCCTGTGTGTAATAAAATAAAAAAATTTAAAGTGAAGTAATTAGAATAAGAATAAGGTACTGGTAACAGCAAGAATAATAGTAAGAGTAAAATAGTAAAAATACCTAATAAATGTATACAGAACATCAGTAATGTTTTGCAATAAAGCACAATCAAAGACATTTGTTTTGATAAGAAGTTTCAATTTGCATCATTGGTGCTGTTCATTTAAATTGAATAGGTTGAGTTCAAAATAGTGCTGGCAATGGATAACCGATTATGGATATTTTGGATATTCGCGGTGTACAGCATGTCGCTCATGCAAATAGAGTTGCATAACTTGAATGTGAATCTAAATGAAAACTTTCTTTTTATGCAACTCTATTTGCATGAGTGACATGCTGTACACCGCGAATATCCAAAATATCCAAAATCGGTTATCCATTGCCAGCACTAGTTCAAAACATTATTTACTTCATCAATTGATTGATTTTAAGGTAAATTTTACCTTTTTGAGAACGGAAACATAAATTAATAAAGTATTAATGAGAATTATATCAAAATTTCCGTGATAAAAAAGAAAGCTTGACTTTAAATAAATTTGATGTAAATAACGAAAAGAAAGCCATTCTTAAAAATCTCGAAATAAAACACGAAAGGTTATACTCTTCTTTGTTCCAGATAAACTGATTGGGAAGTGTGTTCTTGGATCCTACATGTTTGCGAGGGGAAGAGCTCTAATACAATGGAATACAGCCATCGCAAATCCGATGGAACAGTGTCAACAGTGGCACACTTTAAGTGAATAATGTTACACCCATTAAAAAATGAAAGCACATAGATTTATTTCTAGTCACTGTCGTATGTTCGGTTGCATGGCAAGTATACAATTATTATCAAAATTAATTTAATGAAAACGTGTTTTATTTATTTACTATAATGCAATAAACTTATTTTCCTCATTTTACTTTCTGCAAAAAAAAAAACAAATTTATATTTTACTTTATTTTCTAATGAAATAAATACAAAATAACTTGTGCCATAGATTATCTTCAAAGAGCTACATTTTCCTATTTTAGGTAAGAACAAATTTTAATCGATTAATTAAACACTTGCCATTTTAGAGTAAAAATAAGTTGAAGATGTGGCCCTATTTTTTCCACATGGTAGCTTAGCGTTTCGTAATAGCATTTATTGCAAATGATATTTGCGTTATTCTCATTAATTTATATACATTAATTTATATACATTAATTTGTAATATTGCTTTCTTTTTTGATAAAAAAAATACGAAACCAATATTTGCCAAATTTTATCGTAGTAACAAAATTCAGTACAATACACCATTACATACATACCTACTGACTTTTGAGCAGTACAATAAAATGTCGTTATTGTTTTACAATCGACTTAGGTAGCGATAATTTATTTAACGCCCTTTGTACCTTAATAACTACTGTGTAATAGATAATGACATTTTAAGTTAATTTAAGGAATTTTTAAGAATTAAAGTACACCTTTTAACTGTAGACATATTGATTTTTATAGTAGAATAAAATTAGATATACAGATAAATGTTACTATTTCTTTTATTAACCCACCAGTCGTCCTAGTTTTGTATCCGTTTTATGGTTTTGTTATAAAAGAAGCGGCAAAGAAATCGGCACTGGGGTCTTTTTGTCGCCTCGCTGTCCCCTTTTTTACAGCAAGATCATAAAACCGGTACAAAACCTCGGTCCGTATGTTGAGAAAAGCTCATTAATTGGCTCTTAAAATAGTCTAGCATCGAGCTAATTTATTTAGACCTCAGTACGTGTACGATTTCAACTAACGCATAATCCGTAATGAATTTTAAAAAAATGTGAAAAATATACTTTTAAAAAACAATAATTGTTTGCCGGGCAACATTTTTTAAAATTCGGTTTGGAAAAAATATCTACACATAAAAAATGAAAAAGATCTGATTAGTTATGGACTGATTTGTTTCGACCTCGGTCCGTGTGTTAATAGTCCGTGTATAATAGACTAGCTTCGAGATAATTTATTTACACCTCGGTGCGTGTACGATTTCAACTACTGCGTAATGAATTTTAAAAAAATGTGAAAAATATGCTTTTAAAAAACTATTGTTTGCCGGGTAACATTTTTTAAAATTAGGTTTAAAAAAAATATTAAGACATGAAAAATGCAAACGATTAGTTATGGACTGATTTGTTTTGACCTCGGTCCGTATGCTGAGAAAAACTCATTCATTGGCGCTTAAAATAGTCTAGTTTCGAGCTGATGCATTTAGACCTCGGTTCGTGTAATACTAAAACATGTCTTATGACAGCTATTCCGTTTTTTTTTTTTTAATAATAAATTAGGACCTACTGAGTGAATGTAAAACTTACAGCTGAAATCAATAAACACGGGAAATGTCAAAAAAAATGGCACATTATTTTCAATATTTTCATAGTGTGAAAATGACTTTCTTAGAAATAGGTTAGAATTATTTGACGCCATGTCAGTTTATAAATAAATAGGTTACATCTTTTTGAAAGGTATGTATTGTCAAGTAGACAATTAATTGACAAGTACAACCAAATTTACAATTGGAAAAATTTCATTTCCCGATTTTTTTTATTTCAGCTGCGGTTGATTGCGATTTTGTTTTCGTCGATTTATTTATTTTTTATTTGTCAATTGTTATTTCTTTTTTCATTCGTTCGTTGTTGTTTATTTTACTTGTTATTTTTTGTTTTTGTTTTTTTGGTTGACATTTACAAATTTATTTATTCATTAGTCGATTGTCATTTATTTTTTAATTATGTAGTTGATTTTTTATTGGTTGCTTCTTTCTACTTTTTTTTGTTTATTTCTATTTCTTGTTCATTCTCTGATTTGTTTTGACTTCGGTCCGTGTGCTGAGAAAAACTCATTGGCGCTTAAAATGGTCTAGCTTCGAGCTGATGCATTTAGACCTCGGTTCGTGTAAGACTAGAACATGTCTTATGACAGCTATTGCTTTTTTTTATATTCAATTAGGACCTACTGAGTGAATGTAAAATTTATATCTACGGTTGATTGCGATTTTGTTTTCGTCGATTTATTTATTTTTTATTTGTCAATTGTTATTTCTTTTTTCATTCGTTCGTTGTTGTTTATTTTACTTGCTATTCTTTTTTTTTAATTGGTTGGTAGTCTTTCTTTTTGTGTTGCCATTTACAAATTTACTTTTTCATTAATCGATTGTCATTTATTTTCTAATTGTTGATTTTTTATTGGTTGTCTTTTCCTACTTTTTTTTTGTTTATTTTTATTTCTTGGAACATTTGGTAGACCGTTATTTAAAAAAAAAAAACAACGGGCAGTAAACAAGAACATTTTTTTCCGGGATATTTCTGTAAATCCGGGATTATCCTTGCTGATGAGGCTTCCTCGCAGATTTAGCAATAAGTTCAGGGTACAATGATCAAGGCGCGGCGCTACAGTAAGGCAAACTAGGCAACCGCATAGGGCGCAAGCCATAAGGGGTCGCAAAAATCAGTCATCTTTCCCTAATTGAAACTTACTTGCGATCAAAGATGTCGCGAAACAGATTCGTAGACTTGGCAACAATTTCGATTAAGCTTCAATTAAAGCTTGGACTGGATTTGAATGAGTAAGTCGAAAATTTTGTAAAGGAAAAGAAGAGAGAAATTAAATTTCGATTTTGTAATCTACAAATTATTGATTTTTCGTTATTTCCAATTAAAAACAAAAATTTGTGAAAGAAGAGGCGTGCCAATAAACTTTAGGGGGCAAAATAACCTCGCACCGCCACTGGTCGGTCGTACAAGTATTTTGGATTAAGAATCGTGGTAGAAATATTCATCACTTTTTCAGAAAAGTCATCAATAGTTCTTTTATAAATTCCATTCTCATTCTTTCTAATGGGAACCCTAACCACATAACCGATTAGTGATTATGTTGACGTTGCTTAAATGAGCAGAAGCTTTTAAATCGGACGATGATGTTTCAGGTTTGATTTTGCTCTTTCTTCCTAGAGCGAAAACGGATCTTCAATGTCTTCATACTGGAGAATAGGGAAAGACGCGTAAAGTGGACATGATACCCTTAAATCATTTATATAAACGAATCTTTTCCTGAAATAACCTATTAAAAAAACGTAATTGTCAAAACATATACTTTAATCTATGGAAACAAATTTCTATCATAGATATTTGCTGATAACTTATTTTGTATAGATAGCTCAAAAATGTAGATGCGAATGGTCCACTTTGCCTTACCGAGTTGGGGAAAGTGGACCACCCAGTCGGTTAAAGCGGTCATAATAAAAAATAAAATAAATTTTACCCCAAAGGTGTGTGGAAATAATAAGACAATAAAAATATAAATTTTATTGAAAATAAAATTCTAGAAAAAAACAAATATGTAATAAAAAAAATGTTACAATTTACATGTCAAAAAAATTTAATTCTTCTTTGATAAATATTCTAATAAATAATCTAATTACATTTCTCACAAACAAATACCAGACTATTTTTGTTTAAACATGAACATTCTTCATGTGCCCACAATTTGCAAGAATTACACTGGACCCATTTCTCACCTGATCTTGATTCGCTGAATAAAGAATTGCAATACAGACAAGCAGCATCGCTGTCATCTGAAACATTTCTTTTCTTGTTGCTTTTGCCTTTTCGACTGTAGTTTTTATCCTTATTTTTTTTATCCAAAACTGTTCGTTTAACATTCACTGTGTTCACGTTAGCTTTTTCTTGAAGGTCTTTAATGTAAGAACTAGAAGTTAATATCGCAGTTTTCCCTTTGTTTTTACTACTGTTTCTTATTTTACCTTCAAATTTTGCTTTTGGTAATGGCATTACATCAGCTGGCGACACATGATTTTGTTTACTAGTTGATGGTCCATCATAAATATAAATAGGTTCTTCTTGCTGAGATTGTTTCTTTGCAGGCGTTTCTGAATCTTGTAAATCTACAAATTGAATCTCTGCCGGGACTTCTACAAAATTTTCTGGAATTTGATCAATCATTAAGATTGGTGCATCAATAATTTCTTGTTCTTGAATTTGTGTCGGATTATTGTCAACAGAAGCTTCGTTATCAGTTGTTAATGATGGGAAAAATTCAAAATCTGGAAAAATAAACCCGTTAAGAGGTACAATGCCCGAAGCACGAAATCCACTAATTGCATTTGAAGGTGTTGCAACCTTTAAATATGGTTTTCCGAAAATTTCACCTAGATTGATCAAATTAACCACTTGTCCTGGATGTGATCTTAGCCAAACTTGACACTCTTGACTGTAAAATGTGCTTAAGGGTTTCATAAAGGAACGATCTAGTGGTTGCAATTTGTGTGACGTATGCGGGGGAATGCACAAAATGTGAACATGATTTTCTTTGGCTCTTGTTAACAGATCTAAATTCTTGGAATGGGTGGAATGTCCATCTAATATGAGCAAAACCGGACTACTTTCAACGGGTTTAACAAAAGCCAAAAAATGATTAAACCATATGGGTGAAAAGATTTCCGTTTGCATCCATCCTGACTGGTGATAAACTAATAGCGTTTCAGGTGGACATCCGTTTATAAAAGCTGGGTTGTGACGTACTCTAGGAAAGATCATTAGTGGTGGCAAAAAGTAACCAGCTTCATTGCAACAAATTGCACACGTAACGGTTACACCCCTCTCTGCAGATGTCAGTACTCCAATCTGCCGCTTTCCTTTTTTTGATATAATTCTTGACGATTTATTTGGAACAGTTGTGATAGATGTTTCGTCCACGTTAAAAATTCTACTTGGCAAAAACTCATATCTCTCTATTAGCTCCGTTAAAAGATCGAAAAATTTATCTACGGTAACCTTATTAAAACCAGACGCTCGTGCAAATGAAGTGTTTTCTGGATTCGTAAGTGAAAGTCCTGGATTTCTTTCCATGAATCCTCTTAACCAATCCTTTCCTGCTAAACCTTTTGTTGCGTTAAAAGGATGCTCTATTTTGTTTGCTACCGCAAAACTATAAATAAGTTTTCTAAACTCAGTTTGTGTTAGTCCAAAAAATCGTTGTTCCATTTGCAACAAATGTTGTTTAAGTTGCTCTTCCTGATCTTTGGTAAATACTGCTTCAAATCTACCTAGTTTGATTTTATCTATTTTATTTGTTTTGGCCTTCTCATTAAAGTAGTTCGTGGAATATTATAAATTTCAGACGCTTGCCTGTATGACATTTTGCCACTTCGAATATCTTCTACTGCACGTACAAGACTTTCTTTACTCCAGGATTGTTGTTTGCTTTTTCTTTTGTAAACGCGAGGCATGATTAATTACTGCAGCTGCAATCAAATATAATAAAAGAAAATTAATTTTGAATTAAGTGCAGTTCAAAATGATTATGAAAATATGATGGGTAAAGTGGACAGATGGACTGATTTACCCCATCACTTATCGGACCACTTTTCCCTTAGATGTATAAACATTACATTTCAGGTTATATCTTAAAAAGCAATGATTAAACCCTATGAGTGTTATACTAAAAATGTAACTAAATACCTAAAAAATCAACCGAGTATAACAAAAGAAACAAAACAATTGATATATTTGTTAATACAGCTTACATAAAGAGCACAAAATCTTACCTGCGTAACACGTAAACACTTGCACTCCGTTTAATAAAAACTACAGAAATTGGCAGGAAGCACTTTTTAGTTCAGCGACCTCTATTATGATAGAAGAGTGTGTGCATAGTACAATAATTTGAATATAGGTGTAGAATAGTTGATAAATTCAGTAGTTCACTTTACCCGTCTTTCCCCAATTTATCTGAGTTGCTAAATACCAGAGAGTTGATCGGCCAGATTCTCGGTTAACGGAATTTACTAGTTACATTAAGCAGAGTAAAAATAAGCAGATATGGCTATGCTGTTAATTATGCAGTCACAAGTCCCTGTTGCTCAAAGTGAAATCATTAATGGAAGATTTGCACCGACTTTTGAAAAGTCCATAGCGCCAGATATCGAAAGATTGCATCCTACGGGTGCAGTGTGGCGGGAACGAGAGCATTTATAATTCCATTCCCTCTTCAATAATTTATTGCATTTAGAGATAGTAAAGATAGTAAAAGTGCAGTACATGTGAAAAGAATATCACGAGATATGATGATTATGTGTCGTGTACGAAAGGTTGCAATAATAATTATCATATAACGTGCATCGGGTTATCAGTAGAATTGTTTTTAAAACAAAAGGAAAGTGGAGACATCAAATTCGGCACTGAAAATAAACACATAGAGGCGAAAAAATCTTTATTTACTACAAAAACCTTAACGTCTTTTAAAAGTGATACATCAAAATATTCAGAGTATTATGAATAAAATTAATGAAATGTCATGTTTTTTGAGAAGCTCAGAAAATATCTATCGTGTTGTTGCATTGACAGAACACTGGATTACTAAGGAAAACATAAAAAAATTTATTTTAAACAACTACTCAATGGCGTCGTGCACGTCGAGAACCTTAAGGAAGGGTGGCGGATCTTGGTTCGGAATGGCATCGATTTCAAAGAAATTACGGAACTGAAAAATAAAACAAATGAAATGTTACTAGAATGTACTGCTGTTGAACTAATAACTTTAAAAATAATTATTATATGCATATATCGACCACCAGGGAGCGATTTTTGGAACTTTGTGTGTTTACTGGAAGGTATTCTCTTACTACTTCAAATAAAGCAGAAAAAGTATCACATGGTATTATGTGGCGACTTTAATATAAATTTATTAAATTGTACGTACAACAAAGTAAAATTATTTACGGATCTACTTTTGTCTTTCAATCTAGAAAGGACTGTACACCACCCTGCAAGGAGAACACCCAAATCTGCCACTTTAATTGATAACATTTTTGTGAATTTTCCGGATTATAAAGCGTCACTAAGTGTGACAGGTTTGTCTGACCATGAGGGACAAGAGATTGACTTCTCGACAAATGAAGAATTTTTAAAAAATGGTCGAGTACGGTCGAGTTTCGTACTAAGAGAATGTTATCGGCAGAGAATCTTTCGCAGATAAAAAATGAACTGGAACTAATAAATTGGACAGAAACGTTAGATAATGAAGAGCCGAACAATGCTATGAGTAGTTTTGTGAACACTATATATTCTGTAATTAATAATATGTATATGCCCTAAAAAGAAATTTAAAATTACAAATAAAAATGTACAAGAGAAATGGATTGATGATGAATTTAAAAAAATCACGAATTAAGAGACAATTGTACAATGAATGGAAAAATGGAAAAATATCTGAGGTAATATGTAGGCTGTCCCATAAATAAGGGGCCAAACGGTAGCATGAATGTTAGTTTGGTCTTAAAAACTTTGCTTTTCAAGTACCCCCATAAGAAATAGTCCAGCGGTGTTAAATCCGGAAACCTGGATGGCCATTCAAAGGGTCCTCTTCTCTTAATCCATCTGCCTGGAAATACATCATCCAGATACTCACGGACGGGTCTTGCAAAATGAGGAGGAACACCGTCTTGTTGAAACCAGATGTTTCTATTTGGAACATCAGCTTCAACCGGATCAGGAAACAGAGTAGCCAAATTTGGAACCAGTTCTTCTTGTAAGAATTCTAAATATCTCGCTCCATTGAGATTTTCTTGGAAGAAAATTGGTCCTATTACTCGATCACCAACAATCCCTGCCCAAACATTGACTTTTTCTGGATGTTGAGTGTGGCCTTCCCTCATCCAGTGTGGGTTGTTGTCTGCCCAATAACGACAATTTTGACGATTTACCTGACCATTTAACATAAACGTTGATTCATCAGAAAACAGGACGTTTTCTATGTTTAGAAAATTTCTGTTTAGTAGATCCATCATTTGTTCGCAAAACTGGAGTCTTCTATTCGGATCATCTTCGGTGAGTTCCTGAAGGATTGCCATTTTATAAGTATGCAATTTTTACGCTTTAAAAATTCTTGCCACTGACGACTGGCTAATGTCGACTTCCCTAGCTATCTGCCTAGTGGGGACATGACAATTTTCTTGAACAGAGAGAAGTACATTAAGTTTGACCTAATCATTGAGCGCACTCTGACGATGATTATTGGTTTTTCTTAAATGCCCGTTTTCCCGAAACTGTTTTTCAATCTTGCTTACGATACTTTGCGATATGAGTGGTAAAACAGGATATTTCTCTCTGAATAAGTGAATAACTTCATTTTGTGTTCTTGTCCTATCTCCGTAGCCAATCATCATTAAAATTTCTCTCTTGTGGGTTTCAGTTAAGTAAGGCATTTTGGCCGATTTTTCAACAAACGGTGTTTATCACAAGACGACAAACTAATAATCTCCTCACTCAATACGAATCGAATGCGATGCTGCTTTTTTTACTTGTTCTTAATAACTTAAGTGTTTTTATAACATTGTGATAAGACGTCAACCCAGTTTGACAAAAAATTAGTTGATGTTTGTTAAATATCTTTCAAATGACAAGGAATAAAAATTTGAAATTTGGTACGCATGTGTAACTTGATTATACACTTTAAGAATAGTCATAGAAAAATAGGATTGCCATTTAAAAAAATAGTCGATGACGTCATATCTCAAATTTGGGACAAGCTGTATAAAATGTTCTTAGATGAAAAAGAGCGCAATTTAAAATACTAATCGACATGTCCGAGCATATTTCCGAAAAAAAAAACTGTCTTTGCTTTACTGAATTTATTCCAAGTTAGAGACTCGCACTGTATATGGTCCATTTGTAGATTTTTGATTTTTAGTTCTCTATTTCAGAGAATTCAAAATTAATTCAGCGCATTTTTAAAATTATATTCTTCTCTTGTTGATTTCTGATTCCTTTTATAATAAGCGATTTATTTACTTTTCCTGTGACATTCTGACTTTGCTTTAATGCTTAACGATTCACTATTCAAGCCCCAAGATCGATGAGCTTGTCGGGGAGGTGTTAAGGCTGGTTATTTTTATATTACATGCTGTGACTGCGACCGACTTACTAAATCTTTTAAGGATAGCGCAGAAAACCGGTTTGAAGGAGCCGGTATGAATCACATAGAGCTCATATGCAGCAGGAGGGAAATTGAATCCATACCTACAGTTGCCGGCCAAGAGTTAAATCCGTTGCCAGCGAATCCAACCAACTTGGCTATGCAATCTTAAAGTGACAGTTATAAGCGACAATCCTTTGTTTAGTAGCAATATTAATTGTTTGCAATTAGGAGGTTTGTAAATCATTCATTTTTTCCATTAGTCTTAACTTTATGATTTATAAAAATTTTTCTTTTTATATTTTTATGTTAATTAAAGCAAAAATTTTGGGAAAATACAAATAACATAATATGCTGCAAGATATTTATTCAACACACGTTCAAAAACTGCTTAAATATTACAAGAGATCTTATGAAGAACACGGTACTGGTACAAGTTGTTCTAGAACAAAACGGAATATGTATAATTTACCTATACAGGGTGCTTAAAAGATGACGAAACAGCGCCAGTCTGCACTATTCAGGGACAGCCTCTGAGCATGGGAGAAATGTTCAAAAATTCTTATGTCAACTCACTTTAAACAATACATATTCAGTCGATGTAAATTCATAGGTAACTAAATGCAATTACTTACCAAATTAATAGTTTGGTTGCCAGATCATTTTTATAATAATATCTGTGCAAAACATGTACTATTTATTGATTTTAAATAAAAACTATTGTTGAACATCATTTTAAATATGTCTTCCACTATAAACATTGTTGAAATGCATATTTAGAAATGGTAAACAATAAAAATTTCAAATTCCAACCTTATATCTTTAAGGAATCACGAGATAATTTTTTTTTTTACATTTTCCCATGCTCAGAGAGTGTGCCTGAATGACGCCGTTTCGCCATTTTTTAAGCACCCAGTATTATTGCTACGTATTTCGAAAGTCACAACTTACCATTAGGATGTTGGCAATTGTAAACGTTTAAGTAGCAGTCGTTAGAGAAATAGCGATTATAAATTCCTAGAGCTGCATTCTCTCCACATATAGGACGGTATAGAACATAACAAATTGTTGGACAATTATTTTGCGCGTCTGTAGTATCCAAACATGCCACAGCTATGTATAAACAAAAACAGCAATAATTTATATAATTTTTAATTAATAGGGAACTATATTTTCTTTCACAAATACTCATGATTCATGAACTTACAATATTTGTCTATAAAATTAAAAATTTATAACGTTGGGATAGTCGTTTACTTTAGTACTCACCCAAAAATAAAAGATATCCCACATAGAAGTTCATTTCAGAGAATTTTCTATTACCTATTGCTTGCGCTCAAAATAACTCGATTACACCAAACTGACCTCCGGTGTAGAATTAGGGACTTAGGTATGCATATTTTTAAAGTTCTGCTCGGGTTTTATACATGTCCATTTGCATGTTTATCAAAATTACGACTTCCTGTGATTGTTTAATAATTTCGTACAAAACACAAAAAGGTAGAATAGAATGTTTCCAAAATTAAATATGCTGTCATGCATAGCCTCGTGGGATTTTTTATCATCATGAATTTTATTGCAGTATAAACTGCTTTAAAAACAGTTAAACAGTTTGATGTATTGAGCACTTGTGAAATATAATTAAACGCAAAAACGAAAACACCTTTTTCACAAAATTTCACCATTTTGTAAAAAGGGTGTTTTCGTTTTTGTGCTTTAAAAGCATTTAGGCCCAGTTTTAGAATTGAGGAAGAATAACAAAATAACTAGTCGTTGAATATCTTTTTAACTTCCTCCATATTTATATATATATAGCATTGTACAACTGGGCCTAAGGCGGTTAATATGAATGGTTTCGAATTGCCTCATGTACCAGGGTGCCCCATCCTACACTATAATAATTATTTTTAAACCTTGATAATTATTTTCAAACCTTATATGGCGGCTTTCTGCAATCATCAATTAAAATATTTAAGGAGCCTTTTTCTGTAAATTATAACTCTTCTCTGTTTTCGATTTCCGCAAACACAAGATTAAGATAAGATCATCTTTTTTTCGATCTCTTTTTCCTCGTGTTTTACAATCGTTCACTATTTTCAGAAACCTGTTGTTGCTCATTCTTTTTATACCTATTATCGTATTTATTTCTTCTATTTCTTTTTCTTATTTCTTTATTTTCTGATTATGGAGAATTCGGTTTTCTGTGAAGCGTTTGGTGCGTCGGAGAAATTGAATCCCACACGATTGCAATTTTAATCTGAAACTGAAGAGCAATTGAAACCGTGAACAATGTTAGCAATTTTATAACAACATAATCATGATGAGTAATGATGCTTTGAGAAAATAAACCGACGATGAGTTGTTAATTAATATCAACGACCGACGAGGAAACAGGTGCGAAATTGGTCTCGATGAACTGGTTCAGGAGACTAATAAATTCTACATTCTTTCTAACTGGACTTAATACGCAACACACACAAGTAAACGAAGAAATGATATAATATTAATTACAAGATTTCATAACATTGATTTTTTTTATTTTTCGCCAGACAATCGTCGGATAAACTGAGTATAACACTATTCTTGGAATAATGTGACGTAAATATGGAGGAAGTTAAAAAGATATTCGACGACTAGTTATTCTGTTATTCTTCCTCAATTCTAAAACTGGGCTTAAATGCTTTTAAAGCACAAAAACGAAAACACCCTTTTTACAAAATGGTGAAACTTTGTGAAAAGGGTGTTTTCGTTTTTGCGTTTAATTATATTTCACAAGTGCTCAATACATCAAACTGTTTTTAAAGCAGTTTATACTGCAATAAAATTCATGACGATAAAAAATCCCACGATGCATGACAGCATATTTAATTTTGGAAACATTCTATTCTACCTTTTTTGTGTTTTCTACGAAATTATTAAACAATCACCGGAAGTCGTAATTTTGATAAACATGCAAATGGACATGTATAAAACCCGAGCAGAACTTCAAAAATATGCATACCTAAGTCCCTAATTCTACACCGCAAGTCAGTTTGGTGTAATCGAGTTATTTTGAGCGCAAGCAATAGGTAATAGAAAATTCTCTGAAATGAACTTCTACGTGGGATATCTTTTATTTTTGGGTGAGTACTAAAGTAAACGACTATCCCAACGTAATAAATTTTTAATTTTATAGACAAATATTGTAAGTTCATGAATCATGAGTATTTATGAAAGAAAATATAGTCCCCTATTAATTAAAAATTATATAAATTATTGCTGTTTTTGTTTATACATAGCTGTGGCACGTTTGGATACTACAGACGCGCAAAATAATTGTCCAACAATTTGTTATACTCTATACAGTCCTATATGTGGAGAGAATGCAACTCTAGGAATTTATAATCGCTATTTCTCTAACGACTGCTACTTAAACGTTTACAATTGCCAACATCCTAATGGTAAGTTGTGACTTTCGAAATACGTAGCAATTATACTGGGTGCTTAAAAAATGACGAAACGGCGTCATTCTGCACTATTCAGGCACACTCTCTGAGCATGGGAAAATGTAAAAAAAAATTTATCTCGTGATTCCTTAAAGATATGGAGGCTATAAGGTTGGAATTTGAAATTTTTATTGTTTACCATTTCTAAATATGCATTTCAACAATGTTTATAGTGGAAGACATATTTAAAATGATGTTCAACAATAATTTTTATTTAAAATCAATAAATAGTACATGTTTTGCACAGAAATTATTATAAAAGTGATCTGGCAACCAAACTATTAATTTGGTAAGTAATTGCATTTAGTTACCTATGAATTTATGTCGACTGAATATGTATTGTTTAATGTGAGTTGATATAAGAATTTTTGAACATTTCTCCCATGCTCAGAGGCTCTCCCTGAATAGTGCAGACCGGCGCTGTTTCGCCATTTTTTAAGCACCCTGTATAGGTAAATTATACATATTCCGTTTTGTTCTAGAACAACTTAAAGCAGTACTGTGTTCTTGAGAAGATCTCTTGTAATATTTAAGCAGTTTTTGAATGTCTGTTGAATAATAATCTTGCAGCATATTATGTTATTTGTATTTTCCCAAAATTTTAGCTTTAATTAACATAAAAATATAAAAAGAAAAAATTTTATAAATCATAAAGTTAAGACTAATGGAAAAAATGAATGATTTACAAACCTCCTAATTGCAAACAATTAATGTTGCTACTAAACAAAGGATTGTCGCTTATAACTGTCATTTTAAGATTGCATAGTCAAGTTGGTTGGATCCGCTGCCAACGGATTTAACTCTTGGCCGGCAACTGTAGGTATGGATTCAATTTCCCTCCTGCTGCATATCAACTCTATGTGATTCATACCGGCTCCTTCAAACCGGTTTTCTGCGCTATCCTTAAAAGATTTAGTAAGTCGGTCGCAGTCACAGCATGTAATATAAAAATAACCAGCCTTAACACCTCCCCGACAAGCTCATCAATCTTGGGGCTTGAATAGTGAATCGTTAAGCATTAAAGCAAAGTCAGGATATCACAGGAAAAGTAAATAAATCGCTTATTATAAAAGGAATCAGAAATCAACAAGCGAAGAATATAATTTTAAAAATGCGCTGAATTAATTTTGAATTCTCTGAAATAGAGACTAAAAATCAAAAATCTACAAATGGACCATATACAGTGCGAGTCTCTAACTTGGAATAAATTCAGTAAAGCAAAGACAGTTTTTTTTTCGGAAATATGCTCGGACACGTCGATTAGTATTTTAAATTGCGCTCTTTTTCATCTAAGAACACTTTATACAGCGTGTCCCAAATTTGAGATATGGCGTCATCGGCTATTTTTTTAAATGGCAATCCTATTTTTCTGTGACTATTCTTAAAGTGTATAATCAAGTTACACATGCGTACCAAATTTCAAATTTTTATTCATATATTTCCGAAAAAAAACCTGTCTTTGCTTTACCGAATTTATTCCAAGTTAGAGACTCGTACTGTATTTTACATTCTGAGACAGATATTATAAATAACATTATAAAATAAAATATCGAAAGTTTATTATCATCATTCATTATAAAACAAGAGCGGTCATGAAATGGAAAGCTTAGATCATCGTTTTCAAATAATAACATGCAAATGTTACCAAATGCTACCGAATGTGTATTCATTATTATTTTATCTCTAGAATTAATATTGACTAATTTGAAAAGTATGATCGAAGAATTATAACATTTTTTCTAGTACAAAATAAAGTAACTGTCCTCTGCCTTGTTCAATGCATAAATTTAAGCGCCTTCTCATACTAGCAAAAGCTTCTTGCAGCAATTTCTTGAGAGAGACGTTTTATAGGTTTTTTAGGATCTTCTTTCATACGTTGACGAACGTCATTAACAACTTCTTCTGTCCGAACGCTTGGCCTACCAGCACCTTTTTTTGAGTCACAGAAACACATGAACACACGTTCTCGAAAATCATCCAAACATAAACTGCTACCTACCTGAAGACCAGTAAATTGGGCAAGTGACTGACATTTCTCCAGCACCGCTCAGCAAAGATCTTGGAGAAGGGAGGTTCGACGATACCCCAAGCAAAAGATGGGCAAAGTGAACAAGATAAAAAGCACCAGCTGAGCACACTTATTTTTATTTAAAAACGCTCAAAAGTAAATAGCGAATAAGAAAAATTAATTACAAGTATACGAGTTCGACCCTGAAGGGATTCCAATGAAAAGAACACGAAATGTAATTAAATAAACAACAAGTTAAATTTAATTCGATCAACAGATCTGTTCTTCGTTCACAATTAACGTTCAAAGCGATTAATGAAATTCACTTGTATATCAAATAAAAAAAACAATACAAATAACAACGCCGCGGTAACTCAACAGAGTAATTAAGAAATAATTACATTAACTCCGACCTTATATGTACCAGAATCCGGCGTAATGACAAACAGCTCGACAGCTGTCAGTAATGAGACAGCGCCCTCCAACGGAGGTAACTGCAAGTCAATGACGTGCTTCGTCGCAGGTATTACGTCACCAAGTAGCGTCGTCTGGCAAGTCCAATCGGGTCCACTTTCACAGACGGGACTTAAATCGTTTCCAAAGCCGAAAACCAGCCTTTTCTTTCCACCCAAGGAATGACGGTAATCTCAACCAAGGTAAAACTACCACTAAAAGCTAGAACTGGAAGTTAGAACTTGAAGCCTAATGGAAGGAAAACACGCGAATCAGCACGACACAAAATGGCCATAGACATACCTGTTCCTTGTTTCAAAGACAGGCTTTCGATAAGCTATTTAACGAGCTTGAAATTCTCTCAACGTACGATTGCACAAATCTCGGAGTAATTCCGGTTCCGTCTTCCTTCACAGAATCACGTCAAAGGGAGCACAAAGATAAAAATCATGAATAAACAAGCGATTCGTCAAGAGCTCTGAAGACAGACTGAAAGCGAGCGACCGCTGCATTCCTACCTACCAAAACTTCAGACAGGGATGGTTACGACTGAGATCAGGTTTTAGCCAGGTGACAGAGTGAAATAGTAGGTCTAAATAAAGGCGTATGGTCTACTTGTGCAACATTAAGAAATATGAAGCAAGTAAGGAGTCACGCCTCGCCGTAAGATTCTCACGCTAATACAGGGCGTTCGGAAAAATATTATGAATAACTTAATTGAATTTTTCAACCGTAACAAAACGCTGACTGTATTTCCAAATTCCTTTAACACGCACACCAGTTCGGAAATAGGATTCAATCATATAAATCTTTTGTTCTGTGGTGAAAACCATAACGCAAAAGCTTAAAAACACAAGTTGCAAAACCAATAAACTCAAGAAACTATTAACAGCAAGTAAAACCAAGAAACTAAAGAAATAACGAGCAAGTAAACTTTTTCAGAACTGCTTCACAAATTTTGACAATCAAAAAATGATTGATACAATGCACGAAGCTACGAACCTAGCTCTGACAATAATTTTAAAATCCATGACTATCCTTGGCCAAAATAATTTTCGATGTCATAGTATATCGAGCGTTTACTAAAAAGAGGCAACGATTAACGAAACGTCACAAGGAGTAGTGTAGTAAAAGCAATAAAATGTTAAACATAAAGTTCTTTCTTGTACCTTTCGAATCAAATATCATTCGATTCTATCATGCCATTGAAAAATAAATGGTTTTTAGCTAACTCTAGATATTTATAATGAACTGCTGTACTCCAGAAGAGTCTACTTATGATTCTATGAACAATTTGGAACTACGCAAAGTTTCAATCTGTTTCTCAAATGGTGTAGGTACAAATTATTAACACTAAGGAACATTTTATTTTATTTTTCTCAAGCGATAAGCAGCTATGCGACGTGCAGTCCATTCGGTTAATGATAGACCACACACAGAGTCGTGTAAAGTGGCCTTATCTTTGTGTTTCGAATTTCTGTACAAAGTTGGTCACGCTAAAATAACGGTAACATGTACATGAACGGAAAGGGCATATCGAATTACTCATAAGTTAAATTGGTTTCTTAGATTTGTACACATTCCGTCGCTTTAAAATTGTAGATAAGTGTCCCCACGTGTTTAAAGATATCAAATTACTGGACGAGTTGAGACCTTCGCTGGGGTCTGTTCTTTTCAGTCAGACGACAGATACTTTGGAAATGCCAGCTCTTACACACGAATAATAATATTTATGGTACTTCACTGGCGACGGCCAAACAGCGTGCATTGCTGATAAGTTCATAGAGTAGTCTCTTGATACAGTTGGGCCATCTGGGGAGGCGTGTGTGTGACATAAATACTACGACCATGATTGGTCGAAGGGATTTCAGAATTTTGCTGCAAGTCCGAGGGGGTGGTTTTTGATTATTGTCGTGGGAAGAGGTAACGCGAAGAGACGGCAGATAGCATTGAAGCTCTAGCGAGAACGGTCTAGTTCAATTGTAATTTGGCTTAATTGTGTTTATCCTTAGGCGCTTATAGTCTTTATTCATTCGTTGTTAAATTTAAATCATTTATTCCGGTACGGTAAATACAGTGTGACAAAAAAGGCAATTAAACTAGACCCGTAGGCGTCGCGACGCGAGTGTTCTTAAATCAAAGTGGACAGTGCGTAGTGGACCCGGATTATACGCCTAGGTATTTGACATTTATCTGTTTCCTTCAGCGCACCTTTGGTGGTAATAACTACGCAGAGATGATTTGATTTGCATTAATTAGACTAAAGAGTCAGTAGTCACATTGAGATAAATTTAATCGACTATTTTTAATTACTTACAGCGAGTATTAAATCTCACTAGTGGTCTTCACCTTAGAAAAATTGATTGGTCAGTGTTTCTTTAATTAATAGACAAATTCTGTAATTTAAGAGGAATCGTACAAAGTTACCCCTCAGAAGTTCGCAGTTTACTATCCCTACTTTGCTACGTTAAGGGGAAATATTTGTGATATTATGATTGGTTAGTTGGCAGTCGCCTTTCGACCATGCGGCTATTGAAAAACCACCAACATTAGTTGCTTAGAGCTATCTCTGTTCAACACATATTGAGGAAGAACGATAATAATTCTCGCGTGTCGGTGGTTCCGTCGTCATGAGCAACTTACTAGGCTGCGTTCGGTCATAATGTTGGTATATTCGACGGGTTCAGAAATACACATACATGTACATAATTATATTCAAATACCTAACACATTTTTTACGGTAAATTGTAATAAGACGCAATTATATCGTTCAAAGTAGACTTTGTTTTTAATTGCACATATGCGTCGTGTAATAGAAAAGGAACAAGCAGTTACCTATATTTGTAAAAATATTGAAGAGGATTGAAGCTGCAACACCAAAAATTTTACTTATAATGCTATTTCATGCCCATGCGCAATTTTAATATTACCTGCAGCTCAACACTGTAATGAAATTCATTATTTTATTTATTTAAATTGTAAACATGGGTAAATTAAACTCCATTAACAAGAAGGTCACATATAGGAAAAGAAAAATCGGCGGTAAATATGTTTCTTTGTAAATATGTATCTACATACATATATTTCTTCGAAAATTGTTAAAAAAATGTTGATAATTAAGTACATGACAAACATCATGACGCGAAGTGACTGTTCTTGGTGTCATCGAAACGCCAGTGTCGTTTATAACGTACTATAAAGTAAACGAAATAAATTTTTCAAAAAATTTACGAAGGTATAAACATAGATATAAATCTGCAAGGTTTGGATATTTCAAAATAAATGGTTGAGTATGTAGTAGTCGAAAAAATATTATATACACCACGGGAGCAAAGTGTCTTTATCAACCTCGTTCGCTTGCTCACCGCGGCTTCGCCTTGGCTCGCAATTTGCAAACCCTTTTGATAAAGTGCCACTTTGCCACCTTGGTACATAAATAACTAGACGTCCAAAATGTAAAAGTATTTCACATCTTGCAATTTTTGATTGAAGAAAAGGCCACAGTTTAAGAAAATATCATAAAAGTTTATTTCTTTTGAAACCGGTATGAAGTTAGCAATAACTTTCAGCAATAAAAAAAATTCTAAACTAATACCAAAACAGTTTCAGTATTTATGTATTAGTATAAAAATCTACTCATTAAGTAATATTCAATAACTTAAAATGAATATTTTTAGAAATTGATTCGAAATTGACCGATCAAGTAATGTATGCGCGAGGCGTACTCAACTTTTTCAAAAATGACAGCGTTGTCCTATTTTTAAATCAAATATTTTTAGACGAAAATAATCTATCAATAAGGGGCTTTTGATAGTGTAAAAACAAAAAGGGACGTATTTTTTGTTCGGCCACAATTAAATCTTAAACTTTAGTTCCGCATACTCCGACGCGCACTTCGTTTTCTCAAAAATGACAGCGTTGTCTTATTTTTAAATCAAATGTTTTTAGACGAAAATAATCTATTAATAACGAGCTTTCGATAGTGTAAAAACAAAAAGGGACATATTTTTGTTCGGGCACAATTAAATCTTAAACTTTAGTTCCGCAGGACGCACGTTTCGTTTTTCTCAAAAATGACATTGTTGTCTTATTTTTTAATTAAATAAATCAATAAGAGGCATTTAGTACTGTAAAAAAAGCATTGTGTATCTTTTTATTTTCAATTACATACTTATTTTGAACAAGTTTTCAAATCACCTTAGATTTTTAAGGTCCTGGAGTATGCGGAACGAAAGTTTAAGATTTAATTGTGGCCAAACAAAAAATATGTCCCTTTTTGTTTTTAAACTATCGAAAGCCTATCTATTAATAATAATAGATTATTTTCATCTAAAAACATTTGATTTAAAAATAAGACAACGCTGTCATTTTTGAGAAAAACGAAGCGAGAGTCCTACTGTACGCGGACCTAAAGTTTAAGATTTAATTGTGGCCAAACAAAAAATATGTCCCTTTTTGTTTTTACACTATCGAAAGCCCGTTATTAATAGATTATATTCGTCTAAAAATATTTGATTTAAAAATAAGACAACGCTATCATTTTTGAAGAAGTTGAGTACGCCTAACGCAAAATTACTTGATAGGTCAATTTCGAATCAATTTCTAAAAATATTCATTTTAAGTTATTGAACATTACTTAATTAGTAGATTTCTATACTAATATATAAATACTGAAACTGTTTTGGTATAGTTTTAGAATTTTTTTTATTGCTGAAAGTTATTGCTAATTTCATTTGATCTTTTTTTTGAACTCTGTTTAAATGTACATTTTTATATTTTTACTATTTCGCTTCTAATACACATAAGTTGAGTCAAACACAAATTTACAAAAAAAAAGAAAAAATGTAAGTGTTCCACTTTAAATTTTAAGGAGTGCATTTAAATTAATAACGAGAAAAAGCAGTTCATGCAAAAGTTAGTTACACAAAATAATGTTTTCGAAGTGAAATGCGTCTCAAAATTTTTTCTTTAGGTTTAATCAACGAAGAATGCCAGGACGCGAAAGTTCACACAAAAAAGTTGTACGTCAGAATAGGCAAAACGATAATTCTATAAAAATGTAATTTTCCTAGGCTGAGTTGCTCACTGAATGTTTAAACTTTGTTTAACATTTTATCATTATTACTCTCATTACTACTGATAATTTGTTAACATACAAGTTCTCTTTATTATATTTAAAATTAGTAAGATGCATTGTATAATCTCTTATTCACTTCGAAAAATTCAAAAATGTATTTGGCGAATCAGTAAACATAAACAATTAGTAAAATATTTGCTGAATACTAAAATCTTTATTTTTTCTTGTGTTTAACAGAATTAAACATTTTGTCTTCAAAAAAATTCGTAAAGATATATTCATATTGCTGTATTTTGTTTTAATAGATTTGGAGAAATCTGGCACCGCATTTACCACAACTACTACTACCACCATCTGTGGAAGCCATAATAACACTTCAGTATTTTAATCCCTTTTTTGAATATTTCTTGACTTTTTCGTACTTATACCTTCTGACACATGTAATAACTACTGTTACGAATAATAAAATTAAAGTTTACATAGCGAAATTAGATACTAAAGCACTTCAGAGCTGCCAACATTCCACTAAACCTTAGTTAATAAATCGGTTGGTTAAAAATGACTGAACAACAGTTTCAAAGAAAACTGTGGTTTGATATTTAGCGAACAGTTAACAAATTACTGGTTTAACCAGACACTGAGCAACTCGGCCCTAGTGATGTAATTTAGCCGGCTAAAAACATTTTTTTCTCCAACCGTGGAAAGAGCCGTACCTTTGAATACTATTTAGAGATAGTGCAGTTCATCTTTTCTTGACTAACAAGAAATGTACTTGATGCTAGACCTCAGTGCATGTATAAATAAATATTAAAATACCAAAAACGTACTGGAAAAAGCATTGCACAAACTTAAATATGTTTAAATTACCCGCCTTAATCCTATCTGAGATCATGCGCAATAATCCCTAAAAATCGGAACGCAAAATATATTCTCAGGCCGTGAAAAAAGATCACGTAATTGTCTATTTTTTTACCGCCCCCAGCTCTTAAGGTGGGGAAAATATATTCACGCCTTACAGAAATAATTCACTAAAAACATACAAATCGGGCGACTTCATAACTTAATTATGGTTACATATTTTTAAAAGCTGTTTTCACTGATTTGTTAACAAAACTTCAATCTACAAAGTGACCAACGCGTTTTTCAAAATTCCATCTGGAAGTATTTTTACTATCGCTGTAAAGTTGAACTACAATTTTTCAATGTTAATTATTTTTTTCTTAATTACCAGATGATGATAGAGAAATTTCCTATGGTCACTTTGTAGTGCTAGTTGTCAGGTATATAGGAAAAAAAAATGAATTAATTATATTCAGAAATAAAGTCTCTATGAATTCGCCCGTTTTAATGGTTTTCGTATATGGAGTTATTTCGTAAGATTGTAACCAACCAACAGCAATTAACTATTTCCCACATCTACCTGGCTTTCAATACAGTGTACTTTTAGAAATCATTCTACCCTTGGGGATTCTCTCAGGCAAATTGGAAACCAAACAACTTGAACTACATTCCTAGTCATTTTCGTAACAAAGTTCTTTCACACCCTGTATATGTGAGGGGGTAAAACGATCAAATAAAAGTCAGATTATTTGCTGCATAGATTCTTTATCAATTAAAGTACTGTTACATTCAATCACCAAAATAATTTTTAAGAACAAGGAACCACTTCAAGTTGACCTAAAACAAAACAAAAATATTCACTATCCCTCATAATAATTACCGCTAAAAATTTTAGCACTGGTACTGTTTAAAATACTCACCGTCCGGGTGTTGACAATTATAAATATCCAAGAAGCAGGTATTAGCAAAGGTTTGATTATAAATTCCAAGGGTGGCATTTTGCGCGCATATGGGAATATATACGAAGAAACAGATGTGCTCACAAGGATCCTGCGCTTCTGAAGTGTGCAAATAAATCACACCTGTTTAAATGAAAAATAAATATAAAATATAACAAGTATCAACTCAAAATGTAGTAATTTTCAAAAATTAACTAAACTTTAATAACTTTCGTGTAATACAAACTTACCTAAGAGTAACAAGATTTCCAGGTAGAATTTCATTTCTGAAAGTTTCGCTTTTAGCTTGTTAAAGTAATTCGGCTAAATTATAATTTTTGACGCTTTGCGACAGCCTTATATATCCCTTGTAAGTAGACATTAGTTCGAAAAAGGTTGCGTGTTTGGGGTGATCGTTGAATAATAATTTCAAAAAATATAATAAGCGAATTAAATTTATATTTCGAGGTCAAATTATGTCGTAATTATAGACTTTTGAATTCGCGTGTGACAATTAGTTTATTTGTGCATGACATGGAACTTTTTATATTAATTTATTTAAAAAAATATATACCAGTGATATTTAGGAAGCGGGTTTTTTTTTTAAGTTTCTTGAAGACTTTGAGAAAAGTTGCGAGAAGTGACTATTCTTCTAGCTTGACCAACAATCCATACAGCACACATTCGTTTTCCAAATGATCATTGCCGCCGTAAATCAACCAGTTGGAAGATCAACCATTTTCAAAACTTAGATTGTTGTTCGGTTGAACAGCCTAGCGCGAAATGAATTTGTGCCAAATTTGACGTCGAAGGTCTTCAAGGTGATGGAATTAATGCAAGAAGAAATAAATTTGTTTAGTCTTCTTTTTACCAAACAAATTATAAATAAGTAAAACGTAACACTGTTACTAATTTTGCTGAATGCTGAACCTAATTTATAATTGATGTACAAGACAAAGTTAGAGAATGTGTTTACTTTGTTCGCTAAAAACCTACGTCAAAAAAAGCGTGACTTTTTCTTAATTTATAGATTTCTAAAAAAATTATTAATAATTTTCAATTAGGTAACAAGGATTGCAAATTAAATAATTTATAACATTGTAAATATGTATACTCTTAATAATAATAATACTTTATTGTTCTATATATTTTTATGTGTATAAGTTTATACATCTGATATATTAAATAATACCTAATTATTTATGACTACGTTAA
Organism: Dorcus parallelipipedus; assembly: GCA_958336345.1. Classification (NCBI taxonomy): domain Eukaryota; kingdom Metazoa; phylum Arthropoda; class Insecta; order Coleoptera; family Lucanidae; genus Dorcus; species Dorcus parallelipipedus. The sequence continues at coordinate 8,625,895 of OY284478.1, read as the reverse complement.
CTGGTAATGTGTTTGTGTTAGGACGTTAAAATTGCACTATGCTAATAAAGCTTCTTTAATCACCAGTCATCATTTCCATAAATTCTGAAAAACGAACACAAAACGAAATTAAAAATTAAATCTAAAAGCCAAGGAACTAATCGTCACTCACCATCAAAGTCAACCGTCCCAGAGCCATCAGTATCGATTTCTGCAATGATACCATCTAAATCCCTGCTTGATAAATTGTCATCAAGAGCTGCCAAAATTTCTTTTAAAGTTCCGGTGGTGATATAACCGTTTCCTTCTCTATCATACAATCTAAAACGCATAATTATAAAGTTTCTGCATGTTGTCAACAGAAATTAAATCAATAGCAAAATTTATTAGCATACATTTTTATATTAGTACCTGAACGCTTCTTTCAGTTCTTGCTGAGTAGATTCATCATCGTCTTCTTCTAAGAAATGCGAGGCAATCATACAAAAGCCATCGAAATCAACTTTCCCAGATTTATCTGGATCATTTTCAGATATCAACCTGTTGAGTTCGCCATCATCGAATAATTGGCCCATTGTGTTTAGGATCGTAGAAATTTTCAGTGTATCGATGAAGCCACTCTTGGTCGTATCGAACATTTGGAATGCTTTTCGCATTATGGCCATCTTCTGAGCATCTTGTTCCTCCTTAGTTAATAAAAATCAATGATCAAATCAAGAATCAAGAAAGAAACTTTAAAAGATAAATCTTGTGCTTAATCTACCATAACTTGGAAATATTTTTCAAATAAATCACATAAATCACTTTGAATAAAGAACGTAGAAAATTAAAAAATAATTTTAAAAATGACTTACCATTTTGGTTGCAGGTGGGATGACCGAGGAGATTGAAAACTAACTGACACTGTTAAAATTACTGAAAAGATCTAATTATATACGGCCCCCCCACTCGTAAGATCTCAAACAAAAATTATAGCCCGAGAGGTGAGAAATATTTAAACGGCTAGAAATTGGGATATTGTTAGGTGTAAGACGTCAAACACTGGCGCGCCTCGACTTGCAACGAATAGAAAACTTCCAGAGAGAGGTTTCAACTAATAAAAATAAACTTCGCCTCCCTGCTCGTACCAAGCAATTTTTGCGTGGATAGAGATTTTATGTTGCTGAATTAATTTCGCGAGTTTTTAGACTGAGTCACGTTGTGTAAATTCACGAAAAAATCTCATTTTTATTATTAATTCCATCCAATTTACGTCTTTCTTGAGTAAGAAAGTTTACACCTATGTTTAATAATAAGTGAACTTGTTAGTTCAGACTCTCACTATAATTTATGTTTAATAGAGAAATTCAACAGAAATAAAATTACGATGCAATAAACAAAAAAAAACGAACAACAGATAGATTTATTAGCCCTTAATTACTTTGCAATTGCAATTAGCTTTTTAATAGCTTTTTTGTTTTTGTCTTCACAGCATAACATATTTTTCTTTGCACTGTTATTTGCATTTATAGCTCTTTCACTCCATTAAATAGGGACGTGTGATATATGGAAAAGCATCAGAAAAACTAGGTCTATTTAATGGTGGCATCATATAAGAAAAAATGAAATTAATGATGGTCAGAACGAGACGAAAAGTTTTAAGTAAAATCTAATGATATCATCATAAAAAGTTGAAAAAAGTGCCTGTAGAATGTATTAATTTTGTTGTGATCCCTTCAGTACTAACTTCAGAAAAGGAGAAGGAAGGGTCCAACGAAACCCCAAAAGCAAAGGGGGTGCAAGTTAAATAAAATAAAAGTCTCCAGTTGAACACACTTTGAAATGCTCAAAAATGTAATAAAAGAAAACAAATAGTAAGTACGACCCAGAAGGGGTCACAATGAGTTGAGCAAGAAATAAATAATCAATCTAATGAATAAGTTAAACTTTGTCCGAGAAACAGATCTGCTTTTCGTTTACAGCAAAAGCTTAAAATAAATATTGAAAGTCACTTGTTTAGAATAGAGATAACGTTTAGATGCACGCGTTTAGATGACGCAAATAAATAAACAAAATATTCCCGACCTTATAACCAAAATCCAACGCATAGACAAAGAGTTGTGAAAAGTGTGGTAGAAGAATCCAAGCGAGCGCCCTCCAACGGCGTTAAGTATTACGTCTCCGATTGTGTCGTCACGTCTGCGGTCAAGTCCAACTTCTACCGAACGGGCCAGGCCAGGACTTTTATCAGCCACGACTCTGATTACGGCTTTTTCTTCCACACCAAGTCGTTGTTAATTATCAGAACAGGGTATGACTACCACTGGAAGCTTAAGAGTAGGGAAAAGATACGCGTTACAAACTGAAAATACGCACAAAGTTGCCGATAAAACCTACCTGTTCTTTGTCCCAGGAACAGGCTTAGAGAAAGCTTATAAAGAGCTTGAAATTACTTGGCGTGCACTTAAGCAAATCTCGGAGTAAATTCCGTTTCACTCAAAAGATTCACATGAAAAAAAGCACAAAAAATCACAAACAATAGATATGCACACCGAGAGATCTTCAACAGTAACGCGTGCATGGCGGAAAGGAAGCGTTCAGCCCAACTACGCTTTTCGTTACAGTTTTAACAGGGCGAAAGAGTGAAATGGAGTGATACAGCAGCGGCGAATGGTTTTCTGGCGCAATATGATGAAATGTGACGATCGGCACGCAGGCCCAGACTAACCTTTTGATTCCCGCACAAATACAAGGTGATTGGCAAATATTGTGAATAACCTAACTGAATTTTTCAACCGTAACATTCTAGAAGTAATAGTTGCCCATACTTCCACGATTCTACCTCTCAACTCATTCAAATCGCAGAAAGTAGCACAAGAAGAAATCGTTTAATATTAAATCCGGCGATCATGTAGACCATCGTTGATCAACAAGCCTGCATTTAGCATGGTGCTTTTTTTAACAGTAACTTCAAAAAGGGAAGCAGAAATTTACAATTATATAAAATTTCATTGAATTCCTATGGTGCGGAATCAAGGTGGATACCCGGTATATATCATTGTGAGCTACAAGTCCATATGATCAAAAAATATATATCCATACCCTCGCAGATCTATGCTGCGAACTTCGTGACGGTTGGTTGACAGTTATGATTGGTTAACAGTCAATGTTTTAGAAGGAGAAGTGGGTATGCCGTGACGTAACAGTTCTCTATCTCACTTCAATGCTGCCACCGTAGTATTCAATTCACCGTGGGCTGCATCTACTTCTAACTTGTGACTCATGTCCGTATTCACAGTGCTTCCTTGAGACTTCCTTCAATGAGGAACCCCTTAGAATGGGATTATACATAGAAGGCAGTTGCATAATAACAAGACCAATTCTAAGGGGTCTCTTATTGAGGAAGGCCTCAAGGAATTTCTATGAATACGGGCAAGAGAATCCGGGCCTACGTGAACCTTTCTCTTGTCCAGCGTTCCAACGCCTTTGAACTTAGTAGAACACTAAGGGCCGGTTTTTCAATCACGAGTTAACTCTAACTTTCAGTTTATTGCCATAGGTAGAATTGTTTTCATAATTAATAAGTTAAAGTTAACTTGTGATTGATGTTGATTCTTTAATCTTTGGATCAATCCCTCTGAATCAGCTTAATTTTATTGTCAGTTACCTTATACCAGTTATCAACTTCAAAAAGATATACTTGCTTCAGAAAAGAGAAGAGGTTACGATAGAAGATTTAACTATTTGATAATCCTGGATGTTTAGGTTGTTTCTGTTTAATTTAAAAGAACAGAAAATGTTGGGTTTTACGAACTTGTTGTACTATGACAGTGGTTTCTTATACAGTTGAATTTGTGATGATCTTCCTGGTCTTCCATTAGTAGCCTTTGAATTTTCCGTAACATTGTAAAATAGATCTTGAATTAGATAACTTTCGATTAAAAAGTTTTATATTCCTCAGCAAATCATCGTTAAACAAAAAAGGTGATGTCTTGCTTAACCCTTAAAGCAGCTAATTTGTAATAATCTCAATGAAAGGGAAACTTAATTCAAGAAATGAAGACACACAACAAACCAAGTACGTTAAACAACTCTTTGACAACTGCCATCCATCAAATGACAATCGGTTGAGGAAGTCGTCCCTTTTCATCCTTTTCATGAAAAATGATGAACTTTTCAATTGAACACGCGTCACTTGTTTCTGTTATTAAAACAAGTATATCTTTTTGAAACTGATGATTTCTCTTAAACCATATTTAAACAAAGGAATCAAGTTGTTTAAGAAATGAAAATATTACTGATCCAAAATCTATTTAATTTACACTGCCTTGAGTCGTATATACAGTGCGAGTCTCTTGGAATAGAATGTAACTTGGAATAAATTCAGTAAAGCAAATATTTCGGAAATATGCACGGACACGTCGATTAATATTTTAAATTGCGCTCTTTTTCATCTAAGAACATTTTATACAGCGTGTCCCAAATTTGAGATATGACGTCATCGACTATTTTTTTAAATTTCAATCCTATTTTTCTATGACTATTCTTAAACTGTATAATCAAGTTACACATGCGTACCAAATTTCAAATTTTTATTCCTTGTCATTTGAAAGATATTTAACAAAAATTAACTAATTCAAAAATGAAGAAATCTGAAACTCAATAGTCATAAATTCACTTCACTAAATGCTCAAAATGTTGTCCATGTACTAACTGACGATACCCTAAACGGAACTTAAACTCGTTTTGAACATTTCTAATTACTTCGGCGGAAATTAGCCTACACACCTGTCTTATTCGTTCTTTCAACACCTCAATATTTTCTGGTTTGGTCTTAAAACTTTGCTTTTCAAGTACCTCCATAAGAAATAGTCCAGCGGTGTTAAATCCGGAGACCTGGGTGGCCATTCAAAGGGTCCTCTTCTACCAATCCATCTGCCTGGAAATACATCATCCAGATACTCACGGACAGGTCTTGCAAAATGAGGAGGAGCACCGTCATGTTGAAACCAGATGTTTTTATTTGGGACATCAGCTTCAACCGGATCAGGAAACAGAATAGCCAAATTCGGAACCAGTTCTTCCTGTAAGAATTCTAAATATCTCGCTCCATTGAGATTTTCTTGGATGAAAATTAGTCCTATTACTCGATCACCAACAATCCCTGCCCAAACATTGACTTTTTCTGGATGTTGAGTGTGGCCTTCCCTCATCCAGTGTGGGTTGTCATCTGCCCAATAACGACAATTTTGACGATTTACCTGACCATTTAACATAAACGTTGATTCATCAGAAAACAGGACGTTTTCTATGTTTAGAAAATTTCTGTTTAGTAGATCCAGCATTTGTTCGCAAAACTGGAGCCTTCTATCCGGATCATCTTCGGTGAGTTCCTCGAGGATTGCCAGCACTTGTGAAATATAATTAAACGCAAAAACGAAAACACCCTTTTTACAAAATGGTGAAACTTTGTGAAAAGGGTGTTTTCGTTTTTGCGTTTAATTATATTTCACAAGTGCTCAATACATCAAACTGTTTTTAAAGCAGTTTATACTGCAATAAAATTCATGATGATAAAAAATTCCACGAGGCTATGCGTGACAGCATATTTAATTTTGGAAAAATTCTATTCTACCTTTTTTGTGTTTTGTACGAAATTATTAAACAATCACCGGAAGAGTCGTAATTTTGATAAACATGCAAATGGACATGTATAAAACCCGAGCAGAACTTACTTACTTAATATGCATACCTAAGTTCCTAATTCTACACCGGAAATCAGTTTAGTTGAATCGAGTTATTTTGAGCGCAAGCAATAGGTAATAGAAAATTCTCTGAAATGAACTTCTACGTGGGATATCTTTTATTTTTGGGTGAGTACTAAAGTAAACGACTATCCCAACGTAATAAATTTTTAATTTTATAGACAAATATTGTAAGTTCATGAATCATGAGTATTTATGAAAGAAAATAGTCCCCTATTAATTAAAAATTATATAAATTATTGCTGTTTTTGTTTATACATAGCTGTGGCATGTTTGGATACTACAGACGCGCAAAATAATTGTCCAACAATTTGTTATGTTCTATACAGTCCTATATGTGGAGAGAATGCAACTCTAGGAATTTATAATCGCTATTTCTCTAACGACTGCTACTTAAACGTTTACAATTGCCAACATCCTAATGGTAAGTTGTGACTTTTGAAATACGTAGCAATTATACTGGGTGGTTAAAAAATGGCGAAACGGCATCATTCTGCACTATTCAGGGACACTCTCTGAGCATGGGAAAATGTAAAAAAAAATTCTATCTCGTGATTCCTCAAAGATATGGAGGCTATAAGGTTGGAATTTGAAATTTTTATTGTTTACCATTTCTAAATATGTATTTCAACAACTTTTATAGTGGAAGACATATTTAAAATGATGTTCAACAATAATTTTTATTTAAAATCAATAAATAGTACTCCCTCTGTCCCAAATTATGGTATACATTGCGGGTTTTATATTTGTCCCAAATTAAGGTATACAAATCTCTAATATTGGATTTATTTCTTTTATCTTTACTGAAATTCAAAATTAATGTAATCAGAGTGAGTTATGATGAAAAACGTTTGTTTTATTGACCAATAATATTTTGTAATATTTTGCGATGTCAACTGCATATTGACTACACAAAATAGATACCGGCAAATTCCCTTCATTGCGAAATTGTTCTTTATTCATAATATCTTGAATTTTAATATTAATTACTTTGATTTGACGTTTCATCATTGAAAAATGCTATTTTCCGAATTTATAATTTTTTTTACCTAAACACAACGTCATTTAACCTTTTGACAATATTGAAATAAACGATAAAATTAAAATAGAACAAATTCATGCTAAGTTATCTATTAATCATCAAGAGTTCTTGATTTTGATAAATATCCATCATTAACAAATTATCATTTTATATAACCATCCATATTCGAAACATCTTTATAGAAATGTATACCATAATTTGGGACAGAGGGAGTACATGTTTTGCACAGAAATTATTATAAAAATGATCTGGCAACCAAACTATTAATTTGGTAAGTAATTGCATTTAGTTACCTATGAATTTACGTCGACTGAATATGTATTGTTTAATGTGAGTTGACATAAGAATTTTTGAACATTTCTCCCATGCTCAGAGGCTCTCCCTGAATAGTGCAGACCGGCGCGGTTTCGCCATTTTTTAAGCACCCTGTATAGGTAAATTATACATATTCCGTTTTGTTCTAGAACAACTTCAAGCAGTACCGTGTTCTTGAGAAGATCTCTTGTAATATTTAAGCAGTTTTTGAATGTCTGTTGAATAAAAATCTTGCAGCATATTATGTTATTTGTATTTTCCCAAAATTTTAGCTTTAATTAACATAAAAATATAAAAAGAAAAAATTTTATAAATCATAAAGTTAAGACTAATGGAAAAAATGAATGATTTACAAACCTCCTAATTGCAAACAATTAATATTGCTACTAAACAAAGGATTGCCGCTTATAACTGTCACTTTAAGATTGCATAGCCAAGTTGGTTGGATCCGCTGGCAACGGATTTAACTCTTGGCCGGCAACTGTAGGTATGGATTCAATTTCCCTCCTGCTGCATATGAGCTCTATGTGATTCATACCGGCTCCTTCAAACCGGCTTTTTGCGTTATCCTTAAAAGATCTAGTAAGTCGGTCGCAGTCACAACATGTAATATAAAAATAACCAGCCTTAACACCTCCCCGACAAGCTCATCGATCTTGGGGCTTGAATAGTGAATCGTCAAGCATTAAAGCAAAGTCAGAATGTCACAGGAAAAGTAAATAAATCGCTTATTATAAAAGGAATCAGAAATCAACAAGCGAAGAATATAATTTTAAAAATGCGCTGAATTAATTTTGAATTCTCTGAAATAGAGAACTAAAAATCAAAAATCTACAAATGGACCATATCATATTTTGTATAAATACCTGCTCCGTCAAACATTTTTTTTAATGATAATTTATTTTCACGCGTATTCTAAAATCAAATTTTCAGTTCTTTTTTCCTTAATTTATTGGCAATACGTGTATTTTGGAAATCTGCACATAAAAGTGAAATATGTGTTGACTCCTTCATCTTAATTAAGATTTGCGGAGCCTTAAAGCAGAGGGCACTGGGTTCTGCCAGGAAAATGCATTGCGTCAGCAGCAAACAGGTGCGCTTTTTTTCGTTCGGACCTATAATTTGTCTAAGTTTTACAATTCATTTAATAATAACGACTGGTTTCGTTACTGCCAAATTAAACTGGAAGCGGCAATCTGTAAACTCGTGCACTTTTTTTTTTTTGGTCGAACAGTTTTAGATGAAGTGAGAAAGAACAACTCTGGACAGCTGCAAAACTTAACTGCTAAATCGCCTTAAATTGACATCCGGATGCAAATTTATAATACGTATTTATATTCTTCTTCTAAATTCATGATTGCTTTTCGGAAAACTAATTTTGCTTCCACATTTTTCGCTTTTGCCACCATCCTGAGTTATTTCAATCGTTCCATTGAAATAAACATAAACATCAGGTGAGTGGTAATCCCATCTCATTCAATGATTCAAAGTCAATGAAAATATTATAATACTTACAAAATTATTTGCACAAAATGGAATGAATTTTCAAAGAAGCTCCAGAAAGCTCTTAAGATACCAAAAACATATTAAAGGAATGACGTTTTGATTGATGCTCATTTAAGAATATAAACTTAAGTGATTTTGAATTAAATAGAATATCAAAACTTCAGGGTGTATTCCTACATAGTTATAAAAAGTTTTAACCGCGACATCCTGCGATCGCTTTTTGACCTATCATAGTTAGTTATACCGTGCATTCAACTAAATTTCAAATTAAAGTAGACTCTGATTTCAATGTTTTTTTCTCCTAAAGGTATGTAGCACTGACAATTGTCAAATTATTTTTTCGTGCTAACATAACCGCCCAATGACAAACGAATTTGAACTTTGAAAACATGAAGCGCAGGGTCCATATCACTCTGGTCCATATGGTCACTATGGTCCATATCACTCTTAGGATTAGGTGGTGTACGCTCAGTATTTTCTTCACTTCCTGTTAATATTTTTGAATATGTTATACGTGGACGTAACTGATCTGAGTGTTTGTGTTTTGAAATACCATCCACATCTACCATACATACATATATGAATAGGGTCCTGTTTTTTAATAATTTCCCCTGCTGTAGATCCTTTTTCTGTTGGATTATTAACCCAAACTGCTGTCTTTTTTTATTTCACTTTGCTTGTTCCATATTATGTCATACATCTGGCTTCAGTTGATCGAGAATCGTTCTTAATGTTCTTCCAAACATTAATTCGCTCGGAGTTCTTTCTATTGATCATTGAAATGTATTTCGATATGAAAATAGGAATTTTTGTAGCTGTTGGATCACTAGCATCCCTGCGAGTTTCCTGAATTCCATTGGATTTGGGATGATGTGGTGTTACTTTCATATCAGATATAAATTGTGGTACGTCAACAGAAACTACAAACTTAGGTAACCCAAATCTCGCGAACACATCTTGTAGAACGCCCACAATTATGCTGGCAGTTATATACTTGAGAGGAATCACCTCTAGCCAACGAGCGTAGGCATCAATAATTATTATTAACCACATCTTATTTTTGTAGGGTCCTGCAAAATGTAGTACTATCTTTGATGAGGTCAATATACGTGTAATTTGGCTATTGCATAGTCGACATGCCTCCATGTCCGTCATGTAACATTTCAATGATGGTTTTGTAAAGTTCCTATGGGATACATATCCTACCATTTCAAAGCAAAATACCTTCTTCTAACGAGAATTCTGTTCTCTTTTCATAAATGGCCATAGCTCTGCTGTTTTTTTTATCAGGCCAGTATGTTTGAACGTAGTGACTCACTTGTTTGAGATTTTCGTTTTATCCCATTTCGTGATTGGTAGCTTTGTTATTCTTAAGTGTAACAGTTGTCGTCTTCCTGGTTATCGCGCTTCTTCAATATCTGTCATCTTCGTACCTGGCAATGGTAAACGTGATCATATATCTACTGTTGCGTTTTCTCGTCCGTAAAAGCATTGCCCACCTCAATAAAGGATTGCTGGCTATTTTTGGGGTTTCTCGATTTTCGCTCCACTAGTTTGTGGTCGGTAAGCAGTGTAAAATGTTTCCCGTATAAATACTGATTGAATTTTGTTACGGCGTAGATGACTGCTAAAGCTTCCTTGTCAATAGTTGAGTAGTTCCTTTCAACCCTATTGAAAGTTCTGGATGCATATGCTGTGGGTCTTAAAGCATTATCTGGATATTTATGACATAGAACTCCACCTATTCCATTGTTGGAGGCATCGCTTTTTACGTAAATGGGCAACTTCTCGTCATAGTGTACGAGAGTATCATTTCAAGTCAAATTTTCTTTTTTTAATTTTGAAGATATAGTTCTTCTCCACGTGTTCATTCCCAATTCTGTCCTTACTGCAATGGTTTATATAAGGCATACAAGTTATCTGATTCCTTGTCTGATTCGCCGTCCTGTTCTCTTAGTCTTCTAGTCTTTTGTTTATTTTTCTTTCCAGAACCCATGCATACTCTTGCAAAATGATTTAGTTTTCCACATACTGAACATATTTTACCTCTTGCTGGGCAGTCATTCCTTTTCCACAGAACAAGCAAATTGTGTTTGAAATAGTTTTTCTCTGTCTGCCGTATTCATTTGTATCATTAGTTTACTTGAATTTTCTAAAGTTGTTATTATTTTCTCGTATTCGATTGGTGTTTTGTTCATCGCCTCGTGTTTGCGATAAATACGATAGTCGTTGCGTATGTATACTAAACTTGCTTGCTTGCTCTAATTTTATAGCACATGCTTCTCTCTATGTGGTAAGGCACAGATTAATATCATAGCAGATACGAAACTGTATGACGGCACCTTTGATGTTGTGAGACCTTCAACCGTTTTGAAAAGGGTGTGATACCTTTTGATTGAAAATAAGCTCATATGATAAAGTTTGCTTGCTGCCAATTTGAATCATTTATTTCAAATACTAATTGATCGCGTAAACGTTCGTTGAAGTTTTCATTAAACTTCCAATTACTAGCTAACCCACGCAGTGCCGCCAAAAATTGTGTCACTGATTCATCTACTTTTCTTGTTCGTAATGCAATTGAAATACGTTCTGATAACACAAATACGTTCTTTTACCATCACATTTGTTCAAAACAGTTACTATTTCAGCGTATGTTTTCGTTGTAATCACATCTGGTTTAAAATGATCCACCAATGTATTGAATGAATCCGGTCCTATCTTCGTCAAAAGTAAATTACTGTTGTCGTTGTATATTTTATCAAGTTTAGAATTTAGGAAAGTTTACGCATTTTCGATGTATCCGTAAAACACGAGCACGTTTGTTTATTTTATCTTATGGGGTGCATCTCAAGAGGGATGGAAGGAAAGAAAAGCGCCAGCACTCAGTCGGAGCGCGGTCCTTGAGGGCTATACGTGTTGATAATGTGGGACTAACTACGCAGACGGGCTCGCGAGTGTTACAATGAATTGCAATCACATGTGATGAAGGGTAATCGCTCTTCACTTCACCAACAGTACGACATCGCCGGGGAACGGTCACAGTGAAAAACACTGTTAGGTGACCGGTGATGTCGGAAAAACAACTAGTTGTATACCTGACCAGATGATTGCCTTGTGCTTTCAAAACGGTCATGACTTGGTGTTTACTGCGCTCGGGCCGGTGTAGCAACACTGTAGGAGGCGGTGGCACCAATGATTCTGAGAACGTACACTCAGAAGGCAAGGTATGCTAATATCCACCTGGGGCTTGCCTTTATGCATGCGAAGTACGAAGATGGACATTCGAGGACACCTTCTCCGTGAATTCGCATCCCAGAAGGGAGCTTCCGCATCTAGAGGCACCGCTGGAAGGGTGCGGGGCCGGGAGAGGGCCCCGGTGAGTAAATAGTCTTGAGTAGATACTCGTAAATGGTTAATTGTAATTTTGCATGACGTCCTTGTCGAATCGAAAAGAGAAGCCCAGATGTTAAGACGTTTACCCTTAGCTCCACAGTGGACGAGAAAGAGAGAGAGAAAGCAGGGAAAGAGAGATCTAACCAAAGGGTGAGTGAATGTTTATTGTAACTCGGTCCTCTGACATTGTTATCAGTTTATGTTATATTTATGTTTGTCATGTTTAACACAAGGAAGAAAAAACCTAGCCAACAGGTGCAAATTTATCAAAATGAAAATGCTTTGTTGCTTCACTCATGTTTTACCCGTAATTGTTCCAATGTGTTTCGGTGATCCTCATCGCCAAAATGTAGCCAATTTATTAACAATAACGTAAAAAAACAAACTTCTTTGAAAAGTCAAGTATTGAAGAATAATCTGATTTATTTTATATCAATGCCTGCATCTTCTAATATTACCTACTACAAATTGCTTGGCTTTGAAGTAAATATTTATTGTGATTTTTATAGCAATAACTTGTCCGATATGCTCATTTTCGTGTCAGCAAAATTTATGTCAACACACATCTTACGAGCGTAATAATCAGTTCTAGATGAAAGTGTAAACATATGTATTTCATTCATATTCATTTCACTGTCTGTTTTCAAAAGTCGGACGCGTGCCAGTTAATAATAAAAGCACAATTCTAGAATAAAATTAAATAAATATTTTCCTGCGAGATAAAATAAACGGGTTGCTTGATCTTGCCGTGAATAAATTTCATAGTGATTTCGAACACGAGGTGGAATGTCAAGTGCATTTAATTCACGCACACGGCGACTGCTTTCGCACATACATATCCGAGTTATTTTGGGAACTCCAAAAATTGAACGCGGAGATGTTTTCTTTACCTTGCTCCACAGACGTCGGCAATTATTATGGTCTACTGATCTATTTTTATGTCACTTGAAAACACATCAGAATGCCTTGCACTTTACTCCGCGAAAGAAGACGTCGTACCTATTTCTGGAATTTTTTATTTATCATGGTGTTGGTTATGGTCTATTTATACTGTAATGTCTAGAACGCTAAGCATTTGAGTTTCACTTTTATCTAATTTTCTCCCAACCAACGACCAAAATCAAATAAGTTTTACCATTTTCTTCTTTCAAAAAGCAATTCAACGTATACGTAAGAAGTTGTAAAAAATAAACCATTTTTGCTCTTATGGAATTCGATGAAAAGCCCGTTTGTGGCCAGAGCCCGTCCATTCTTCATAGCGTTAAGAGTCGTTTTAATCTCAATTACAGAAACTCGTCAAATTGCATGTGAAATTTTGAATTCTTACCACTGTGCAAAGGAAATTAAATTAATGATAGTTAACTCTTTTTTTTTCGCTCTTAAGGATCTTTAAAGGAAACCGTCACTCGAAGGATTAGATAATACGTATTTCTCATTTTTTTACCCTTCAGTCTTTTGCCTCTAGAAGATTGGCCTTCGGATCAATGATATATTACTTTTCTGGGATGCTGGCCTTAGGTTTATAAATTTTCCTGCACCAGAGTTACTGGCCCTATGATTAAATCCAAAACCCGTTATGCAACTTTTCATCTTTTTTTGTTTTTCTTTAAAAGTTTGTTTTCAAATAAATCTCCTGTTTCCATTAGCCAATCTTTATTTGCGTACCAGACAGAAACTCTAACATCCAGACCAAATAAATCCTGTTTCTTGCGAAACTGTTACTCCAGGCTTTGCCTTTTCATTTCTTGCATAATAAGACCCCAGACATGGAACTGATATAGTGAAATAACAAAATACTAGAAGTAATAATAATAATAATAATAATGAAAATTTTTGTGCAAATCGGTTCTGATTGCAGCGGATTCCCCGAGCAGGCTCTGTACAGCTGTTTCAGGCCTAGTTGGGCCTTCATCAGCAATTTGTCAATCCTACTGCAATATCAGGTCAACAAGCGATCGAAAGATGTCGCTACTTAAATGTCTAATAATAATAATAATAATGTCTTTATTGCCAATAACAAATACTGATAATAGAAGTGAAATTAAATTAAATTAAAAAGGCGAGTTTCATCTCAGTCCGATGGAAGAAGCTGCTCTTACAACTAACCTTGTTGCAGGTCTTTATAATAAATATGTACATTTATTTATTTAGGCGATACATATTTGGAAAAATTATTTCAAATTATATAATAAAAAAAATGTAATATAACTGTGCAGAAATGGAGTAAACAATTCAAGATGCAGATCCAATTCACAAAAAGAAGAGAAAGGAAATATATGTATGTATACAAATATATAACTATACATAATTTCACAAAAAAAAAAATAATAAACAGATAATAAATATTAAGGAAGCTTTCTAGAATACACGGTCTTGCTCCAGTTGCAACTTTTGAAGAAACTGGTTTTTAAAGTTGTAAAAATTTTTAATATTAAAAAGTGTACTATTATTATTATAATAATAACTTATGATGTAGCTAAATGTTTTTTTGAATTGTTCAGTTTTATGAACGGGAGGGATCAGTAGCCCACGGAATCTTAAATTTAATGTATGAACATCAGTCCGGAAAACAATCTTATTATATAGATAGGTAGGCTGTTTAAAATTTAATATCTTATGGTATAAACAACACCCGTGCAGAATTCTACGACGTTCCATATTTAGCCAGTGCGACTCTTTAAGTTTATAACTAATTCTTTTGTATTTTCTAATTCCGTGTATTAATCTCAAGCATGAATTTTGTACTTTCTGTATTCTGTATTTATCAGATGTACTTAAAAAAGGTCCATATACGGAACAACAATAATTAAATTTGCTTAAAACTAAACTGTTACAAAGTAAAGTTTTCACCTGTTTACTAAATAGTTGTCGATTATGATAAATTACTCTTAAATTGGCATAAGATTGTTGAATAATGCGAGTTATGTGCTCTGTGAACTTTAAGGAAGAATCTAATGTAACACCCAAATTTTTTATAGTCTCCTGTGGTTGCAATTTTTGAGAATTTATTTTAATGTTAAGCCTAGACAGAACTTTGCCACGATCATTCTTTTTACCAAAAACAATTACCACACTTTTGGATGGGTTAAGAAATAATGAGTGTTGTTGAGATTTTATAAATAAATTTTGTAAATCCAAATTAATTCTTTTACAAGCAGTGTCAACATCATTGGGATAAAAAGATAAATAAATTTGTGAATCATCTGCATAGAAATGTGATGAACAATGTTTAATGAAAGTAGGAAACTGAGAAATATAAACAGAAACAACAGAGAGCCTAATATGGAACCCTGTGGGACTCCACATTCAACATTCAAAGCTGCCGATAAGTTAGACAAAATTTTAACTGATTGCTTACGGTTTTTCATAAAATCAGATTACAGGCTGAATCACCAAGGCTAATATAATGCGAAACTGATAAAAGTATTTTGTGGTTAATAGAGTCGAACGCTTTAGAATAATCTAAAGCTATAAGAACGGTAACTTTGCTCTCATCGTTTGCTCGTACAATATCATCAGTTATTTTTAACAATGCTGTTTCACAACTGTAGCCTGGTCTCAAACCTGATTGAGTTTCAGGTTGTTTCAGGTGTAACATGAGCGTATTTCCAAGAAACAGGAAAAACGCAACTTTTAATGCAATAATTAATAATATGTGTAAATACATGTGATAACACACATTTTTAACATTTCAGCATTAACACCATCACTGCCAATTGCATCAGACTTAAGAGATAAAATAATTTTGCTCACTACTGATTCAGCTACTCCTGTGAAAGAAAAAATTGATGCAGTTTTAGGATTTACAGAAGAATTGTAATATTTTAAAGTCATACTGCAGTCTACTGTAGTCTTTGGAATGCTATTAATAAAATGCGAGTTGATTAAGTTCAAATTTCCATAATTCTCGGATAAATTTACTGATTTCTTATTAAAAATGTTTAATAGTTTAATATCCTTTCAGACAGATATTACACCTTTAGCTGAAATGTTACTCTCAAAATATGCTTTTTTCTCACACCTTATAGCAGCAGTAGTAAAGTTTCTAAGACTTGTATAGCTTTCCCAGTCATTTATATTTCGTGTCTGTTTAAATTTAGAGAGAGATTCATCCCTACGTTTCATCAGAATTTTTAAATTGTTTGTTATCCAAGGGTTAAAGTTTTTAGTAAATCGTTGTCACTAGAGGAGCATGCTTATCAAAAAGTAAATGCAAATTTTCGTTTAAAAAATTAATTTTATCATTAATACACTGGTGATCATGTATGTTGCGCCAAGGGATAGACAAAAGATCGCTACAAAAATTGTCGTATTCTATATGTTTCAAATTCCGAAAAGTTTTTATCAACGCATTAGATTTTGTAACCCTACCTCGTATATAACAATATATCATCTCATGGTCTGAAATATTTGAAACATTTAGTGTACCAGAATCAAGAACGTGGTCTTCATTATTGATTAGAATTAAATCAATTAAAGTTAGGGATAAAAAGGTGACGCGCGTTGGAACATTTATAATTTGTTTTAAGCCAACACTATTGATAAGGGTGTAAAAATCTTTTGTACAATTATTATGTACTTTGAAGAGATCGATATTAAAATCACCCAAGCACAAAATGTTATCATGACTTGGAACCATAATTGACAATGTTGTTTCCAAATTATTCAGAAACATTTGCACATTAGTTTCTGGAGATTTATAAATACAGCCTATACCCCATTTCATATTACCAAATGAAAGTGATATCCATAGTTGTTCTATCTCTTTAGGAGCGTTTTACACAGTATATCTAAATTTAGATTTAATATAAAAACCCACTCCACCACCACGAGAAGGTCTATCTAGCCGTAAAAAGTTATATCCTAAAATACTTACATGTTCTGTAAGAATTCTCTCATTTAACCAAGTTTCTGTAACCGCAACAACATCAAAATCATGTGACAAAATTACATTTTTGAATTCAACGAACGTTGACAGGAGAGACCGTATATTCAGATGCGAAATTTTTATGCAGCTAGCCATCTGAGTGTACAATTAATTATTGGATTTCATTAAAAACAAATTGTGCAGTAGCGGAGGTTAATATGAAAACCAATAAAAGCGATCAAGACACAAATAATTCACCTGATTAAAAATTATTTGCACCTGATCTATGTAGTTTTTTATTGAGTGGTAGAAGGTCATGGCATTTTTCTTTTTATATTTTCACACTAAACAGAAATAATAAACAGACCGTAAATTTTAGGCAAAACAAAAATTACCAAGGACTGTTCACATATTGAATATTTTTACGATATACCTACAAACGTAAATGGTAGTTCTTGTTTATAGTTTCTTCTTCAAGCAGCATGACACATGACCTAATCCCCAAGGCATTTTTTCGTAAAATTCAAATATTTAAAAGTAAACCACGGAATCTGTTATGAAATATCTTCGTCATTATTTTCGCAAATAAATTTATAGTATGAATTAAATCTGTGTTGTCCCTTTCATCTTCAGAGCTTGAAACCAAACACCACTGTAGATGAACGCAAAGTTTATTAATTATTCTCATTAATGTTTTAATTAACCAAACACTTTTGAGTATGTAGCGTGAAAGTAATCGAGTTTTTGTTGCCTTCACGCTAATTTAAGCATTTTTATTTTATTCCCTGAACTTTATGTTATGTTAATATTTATGATTTCTACAGGGATATTCACAGTGAGTGGGCCTATTAGAATATATTGGAAACTACGACTTACAGACCGTTGAAAATTTGCACATGGTAATAATCAATAAGGAACTATTTAAATATTACAAAATCATGGTGTACTTCCGGTTCTACAGGAAGTCAATACTAACTTTCATATTTTAAATGGAACATTGCTACATATTCAGATTCCCGTTCAATTCTACGTCTTTTGTGTTAACATACATCAGGGCTAAAATGTATTGCTTTAACGATATTAAATTTTTTGTGAAACTGTTGACGATTGCAGTTGACGATTCCAATAAATTGGAATATTTCAAAAACTAAAAAAGATAGAGAATTGTATTTTTCACTGTTTGATCACAAAGATGAAGTAATATTTTTCTGATAAAAGATAAATCGCATAATATCAAATTCACATAACATGAGCTCTGCGTCATCAATCACCGAACTTGCGACCGACAAATATTTCAGTATTATTTCTTTGTCAACGGCGAATAAGAAAGAAGGATGGAGTTCTGCATTTATGTCTGATTATGCAACGCCAGACGCATTTATTATTTATGACACAGAGCGCTTCTCTTATGAAAAATTCTATACTTTACGTAAAGCTTTTACAGAAGCTAATAGTTTTCAACAAGAATAACTTGCTTTTTTTTAAACGCAACCACTAACTTTTTTCTGTGTCACTTGACGCGAAATGTAATTTTCTTACGATCTTGTACAAACAATGTTATGCTTATCTTTAATGGTTTTCAAGGTATTTATGTAAAATGTATTTCTTGTTAAATACTGACATTATAAAAATGCAATTTTTTATTATAAACGGAAGTTAAACGATCGTAGATATTAAAGTGTCTTCGATTTATAATTTGTGAACCCCGAACAATATAAAAACTGAATTTCACGACAAACTTTGGCGGAATACGGATTCAGTTTCGAGATGAATTTTAAGATTTGGCAAAACTACTACATGAAGTGAAACTTGACCGATCTATTACACCATCATCTGCGACGTCAAGCTAAAAACTCAAAACGTCGAAACTTAAGGGTGACTAATCGTACTGGCTCTGCGAGAACCAGCGTTGAGTGCGTTACAATCAATTTCTGAAGAAATTTAGAATAACTGACAGGTTAGTGGAAAATCTGAACATGCGCTTTGGCGATACACACATGCTCTCTCCAGTTGAAAACGTGAACCCAGAAGAATGATGAGTTTCACTTCAAGAACTTGAACTCAACATCGAAAGACTGGTGTGGATGGATTCTTCCAATTGATGATTGATAGTGGAGCAAAAGGCAGAACAAAAAAACACACAGTTCTTCAGAGTTCAAAATTATGACTGAAACTGTGTAAGGTAGTGTCAGCCCAACTAGAAAATATAAAAACCTATTTCTTGCACTGGACGATGAAGCATCATGTTAGGAACTTGCCTGGATGCATAACTCAATTCTGACAAATAATGAGTTATATATATATTGTTAATTATCTCATACTCAGTGGTGTCACTGAATAGGTAGTGCAAAGTGGCGTAGGTCCGTCAATTTGTCAACGCCCAGTACATCTGTAAAAAGTGTAAAGTTAATGACAACGTGGTTTGCGATAATTAACTGTATCACATGCGATAAATAACTGTAATAAAATTTGTCAATTAAATCATCACCAACAGAAATCTAGACCTTATCTGATTTTGGCAGTCTAAGCCGTCCAGAAAATCGCATGAATCTCTCCTTGTTTATATTTTAAGACGTTTACTTGTTTACTTACTTTAAGACTTGTAAATAGTGAACGAGCTATTTCCTGAATCTTTAAAGAGTGCGTGCGCTCATGTTTACGAAAGTTTTCGGTAAACCGGAGCGTTCTTTTTATTTATAACTTCAAAACACCCGAGCAAATATATGCGCCCTAATATGACAAACTTAATTACGTGTAAAGTCGTTACGCGGCTATAAATCGTATAAAATTTACTGACGCGTAAAAAATAAACCGAGCTCAGAAATAGATTTGGAAGGTGGAATTTCAGTCGTTTATAGTCGGTTTATGGCGTAGAAATTTATCCGTTTCTTAAATATTAAAAGATAACTATTAAAAGATAACTTAAAAAGCAAAGTTACAGTGTGCTATCTATTTCTGAGATAAAGGACATCTTGCATTAAGAAGACACGAAAACAGAAATTATGGTAAAATAAGCCATACAAAATAATTGTTGGCAAAGGGATTTTGGTCTCTGCCGAACAGGATGAATTAGTTACCATGGAAGTTGCAGTATGTACCCAAAGAGCTTTCATTCTACCTACGTTAATATTCCCTCTAGAGCATTTTAGAGATCACTTTATTCAAGATGAACCAGTAGGATGTATTGGTCCAGAACATAACCCTGGGTGCCGATTCTAAGTCAGCTTTTGTTTCGACCTCGAAATCATTGAAAAGCAATGCAAGATTTCGACATCGAAATGTTGAATTAGAATCGGCACTCAGTCCCAGAGGCGAGATCCTGACTTGATATGGAAGCAGCCCCTGGCCCTTCGACAGAAAAAGTATTTTCTCCAGAGATTATTCGCCCATTATCGACTGCAGGGCCTAAGAAGCAGAGCAGCAGAAAAGTTAAGTAAGATGAGAAAAGGCGTTGTTCTTACAGACATCCCGAGGAGGCAACTTTAGAAAGAAAAAGAGAAGAGCAGGAAAGGAAAAGGAGAAACTACAATTAGCCCAAAGAGAAAATTGGAATTTTATACTAAACATATTTTGTGCGTATGGACGTAGACTATTGCAGTCATGTCGATAAAGATAACTTAGCAAATAATTCAGACTAAATAAGTTATGAACATAAAACTGTTACTGTTGCAACTTCAACCCTTCTTGCAGAGTAAATTGTAATACCTACTGCATCATCTCTAAAGTATTTCTAATAGATCACTACTCATGTTAACAATTTAGTGTTTCATATTTGTTTCAGTAGTTTCAACATATTGTTTGAAAACATAAAACACCTTTTTCTTGGAAATATAAATTAAAATTTGAATATTGTTGCGACTACTCCGCACTTGCCTTAGCATAAAAATAGTATTAAAATGTTTTTATCCTAACACCTACGATATCATTAATTTTTAAGTACAGTTCATCTTTTTACTACAGACCGATCGATCGATCATAATTTCCACTCCATGTAGAAAACCTTACGGAACCTGAGAAGTCATCTGCTAGCAGACAAGGAGAACAAGTCAGCCATCCCAAAATTGAGTTGTCGCCTGGATGGGCTAAATTGGACAGTGTTGCAGAGTATAATAGAAGTCATCTTTGATGGAATTGGGATCGAAGTTCCAGTCTGCAGCTACAACCCAAGAACCTTTGTCAAGAACAACAAAACCGTGGACTGTTTCTTCTACATGATCACAGGTTGTAAAATGGGTTCAGCTTGTCACTTCCGCCATCCCAAAATTGAGTTGTCGCCTGGATGGGCTAAATTGGACAGTGATGCAGAGTATAATAGAAGTCATCTTTGATGGAATTGGGATCGAAGTTCCAGTCTGCAGCTACAACCCAAGAACCTTTGTCAAGAACAACAAAACCGTGGACTGTTTCTTCTACATGATCACAGGTTGTAAAATGGGTTCAGCTTGTCACTTCCGCCACGACCTGTCAGGAGTGGCTAGGAATACGTTCCCGGACGAAACATCTTTAAGGAGGGGTAGTGTGACGGCCGGGCCTGGCAAGACAAAGCGAGGTTACCGGATCTGACAAGACGAAATAATGTCGTCACCTGGACGACGCGACGCCAGATTCTTCGAAGAAGAATCCGCCACATTCGAGTTACCTCCACAATGTCTACGGGAATATAAAGCTCGCCCCGTCGAACGGGGAAGATAGTCATTTCTCGCGAACAAGGCTACTGCCGTATAAATATTGCGGACATAAATTATTCTAGGCATATAAATTAGTTATAGGTTTATTTAATAGGCTTTGAGATTAACATTTTTTGTGCAACTCGTTATTGAATATTCTTTTATTTAAACCGAATGTTTTTTTTTTAATTTATACTTTATAATAAAATCGTTACAATATGTAATTGTATACATTAATTACTACAAATATTATATTGCCTCTTCTTAATCATTAGTCCAACCATACCTACCTATTTTGATAAAGTGGAATGAATTCTGAAATTTTTATAATCAGATTAAGATATTAATATTGTTACGTCCGAGCCGCCGATGATTCCATTTTAGCCACTCACGCGTCTAACTTCTCGATTATTCCGGTTTCGAGTGAAAGGTAAATGGTTCTAGACGTTTGCTAGAAACTTCGAGAAGGAAAGGATCTCTGCCATAGAGACCGAACCTCTCGGGCTGTTTGAATCAGTTATTATTTCGAAAGCGATAAGTGTGAATTTAACGATTAGCAAAACGTTTAAATTATAGGTAGAAGTTTCATTTGTTATACCTACAAGTATCGCAGCTCGTTACCCTTGTGTTTTTATTGTGTTAAGCGACTGTGTTTTTTACCTCACCCCCCCTGACCGCCATCCGCGCAAAAATTGCAATTTCGAGGACTGTGTTATTTCTTTAAATTGAACGAAGATAATTTCCGAACTTGTAACTGTGTCAACCAACAATAATTTCGTAAAAAACTACATCATGTTGAAATTACAAAATTTTATTTTAGTAGTCTTTTTACGCTCGACAACTTTCCACACAAATGCCAAAATGAATCACTTATAGTTATGAAATTCCGAAGCATGTGTCCTAGTTGACTATGGCAATTGAGTTGCCAAAAAATTAATAAATGAAATTCCAAATCTTGCGTGTATTTTGGCAGAGTACGTTTGACGAAACGTTTACACAAATCTCTACCACTAATCGCATTTTTATATGAAAATTAATGTGCAGTGTCAAACGCAACATATAAAATGTATTAGTCGTGGTATGCTAACATCCTGAAAACGAAATTGATGAGATTTTTTATTGCAATTTTGCCTGTAAATCGAAAACAGAAGTTAATTAACTATGGATAAGAATGGACGCGAACTTTATAAATAGTTGCAAACGGCTAGAGACGTTATTTCTGAATCAAGAAATAGTTATTTTTACGGCTGTTTTATGCACGCCCACTGCCAAACCTACTTTATTTGAAAGATACTCAATTATTCTAAATTGACATAGATTTATGGGTTTATAAACATCTGTCAGATTCGTTACAAGCCGGATATAGTTTCCACAATTTTATTTATTTCTGAAAAACTCTCGCCTAACACTATAAAACAGCAAGTAGCAATAAACTTATAGAAATAGTTATTTGTTATACAAGACGGTAAAATTGAAAACTTTATACGGTTGTTTATACCTTGCCCGCGAAATCTTTTAACTCCTCTGAAAGCACAAATAATAATATCGAGCTGCACACTTATCTAACAAATAACACTTTTATAACTTAATCGTTCTACTAATTCGTTTGCTACACATCTCACTTTCTAAATAAAACTGATTTAAATATCCCGCTGCCTCGGGCTTATACAGGGTGAGTCATGACATGTGCGAAAAATTTTAAGGCCTTGAGCAGTAGAACGTTGAATTCACTCTCTGCATTTAGCAGTGAACATTCATAATCTGTAGTTAGCTTTGAACAGTCTTGTGTTAACATTTAACATTTGTAATCAATCTCAAGCTCCTTCAGAGAATTTTTTGTAATCAAAGGCAGTGAACAAAACGTAAGAACATTCCACATGGTTAATTAAACATGCTTGTCTAAGAATAATTCGTAAATATTTACCAACAGGTATAAGCTTAATTCAAAACAAAGGACACTCTTGTTAAAGGAGACCATAATAGCATTTTTAATTAAAAAAATTTGATTAAAATTACCATCTACCCACTACGCTGTTAGATGAGAACTCAATTTAAGTAAAATATAAATTGATGTGCATTTACACTAATCTTCCAAATGTACTAACGATTACTAAGAACCAATTTTATTTGTGTAATTGTAATTTGAAATGTTTAATAAACAACAAATTACCAGAACTGACTGTTCGCTCTGTCAAGATGAATAACGATAATAAATAATTAGCCTATTAATTTAAAAAAATCTGTTTCCTTTTTCATATAATAAGCAAAATTTTAAGACTGTTCGGTTATAAAAAAAATATTGTATACAATGTGTGTGTAAACCTATTCTTTTTATCTCGTGTTACTATTTGCGCATTCGATTAGAAATAATTACTTTACACACTAGTTGCATAAATAACAATTTTTTTTAATTATTCACCCTTAAAAATAGTAAAATATTCATGGAATATCATTTTATTTATATTCACACGATTGTTCTACATTGCGGTAAAAATGCACTTCTAACTTAATTCTACCAAAATTCCTATTAGTTCAGTGGCCAAAATAAACATTGGGAATAAATGTTTACATGGAACACATGAATTGAATTTCAAGCAAATTGATTAATTTAGATGGGTGCCAAAATACACATTTGCGTAGATAATGTTGTTTCTTGTAAATATTTCTGGCTGTTTCTAAATAAAAACGTTGATGTAACAAATTTTATTAAATAGACCCATGAACGCAAAACTTAAGATTAGATATTTATAAGTAGATATTTTACACGTTTAAATTATTATTTGGGCTATTTTTAGTGAAGTTAACTTAGGCTGCGCTTAGTTCATAGACGAACCGTCAAAGTTTAACGAGCTCGGGCGGACTGTTTTCTAAACGGAACTCATGGTTGCCTAATGGTCGCATCTCAAATCACGACCACCGTGACCATTCGGCTGATTAGTTATGCTAAAATAACTATGGGCTAAACGAACTTGACAACGTCGCCCATGAACTAAACGCAGCCTTATAGCGTTTTCGATTCACGTGCACCGGTTGCACTCAGTGTATTTGTATCTTCTTTTAACCTCATGTAATAACACGAGATGAAGATACTCTGAGTGCGCACTAAGGCGGTCAATCGAAAACGCTATTACATTCATAGATCTGGCACATTAAATAGTGAGAAGGTTAAAATAATAAAAATCCAGTATGAAAATAAATATACCTTCCTTGTATAATAATTTCATCAAAAAAAAAGCAAAATCATTGGACTTTGCCCACTAATAATAAAAAATAGTGATTTGTGGTGGCAAGAGTTCAAGCTTTTTCTAAATAAATAATTTTCTTTTTCAATAACTTCACTCTATTATTCTTAAAACGTGCTGATAAGACAAGGAAAGCCTTTCTTTTGAGTAAGTGTATTTCAAGGGAGAGAAACCATTGCACAGAAACATTTCTTAATAGTACCTATCTACTTGACGAGCAATACACAAATAATTTTTGTGCGATAGGCTTTCAGGGGTAGTGTACTAGTTTGTCGTTTCAAATTTAGCATTTAAGTGTAAATTTATAACAAGGATTTTCTTTCCCTTGAAATTTACACACAAAAGTTTCTCATCCCTTTTAGAACACCTACAAAAGTTTCCCTTCCCTTAAAACTTACATACAGAAGTTTCGCTTCTCAAAAAATGTATTTACACATAAAGGTTTCCCTTCATTTGCAATAATGTAATTTAATAAACTATCATCTGCTACTTTCCTTTTGGCCTTCAACTGCTTTTGAAAGTAGTTCAACGATCTCTTACATCTGATGACTTCTTTATAAAGATATTTCTTCTTGGGTGTTAATTGTGTTGAGGGGATTCCTACATGCTTTAATATTTTGTGAGACCTTTTACCACCTACAAGAAAACAGAAAACATGTCAGAGTGGTAATAATACAGGTGACTTTTAATTTTTTCATCAACTCTTGCCATGAAATCTGGACGGCATGTCTTAGCTTAGGCGAAATGTAAGTCATTTCACTCCTTGATGCTGTTTTACAGCAAAACTAATAGCGCTTTCGATTGACTGCTTTAGAACACCCTCAGAATATATCCATCCCTTATTATTACATGAAGTTAAAATAAAATGAAAATACTCTGAGAAATGCTCTTGAGCAGTCAATCGAAAGTGCTATCAGACATGCCGTCCAAATTCCATGGCAAGAGTTGTTTAAAAATTTTTAAAAATCATCCACTATAATCTACATCCAATTTTTTATAAATTGCACTTCCGCTGCCAGTTAATATGTATAATTTTATGTACACACAATTGAACTTCCTTAAGTTGAAACTTTAATGTCTGAATATTTTGTCTATTGGAGTTCTGTAACTGTTCTACATTTTGGTTTCATTCACATCATTATTATATTTACAATATAAACAATATTGCCAGGTCTACTCAAAGTAAATTAAATGTAATATTTAATACCCTTTAGTTCAAGCACTATTCCACAAAAAAATATTAAAAGCATATGAAATTTTGAGATACAACCTTTCAGCTTAGAGCAGGTGAATATGCAATTTGAAAAATTCTGGTAATAGAAAATTCAAATTACAATAAGAAAAAATGTGAAAATTTCTTTAAACTTCTATGGAAACACTGAAATAAAAGAAATTCAATTGCAACTTTTTTTACACCATTTTCAAATTCATTATAATAGTTTGAATAACAAAGAGTTTGTAATTGATTACCTGAAATTACATGTAGCCTTAATGTTGATGATGGTTGCGTAACGCAAACTGTTCTACTTGATTCTGAAGTCTCAGATAAGCTGCTTTCTTTTTGAATATTTTCTGTTACAAATCTACTACCTAAGAAATGTGCCGATGTTACTGGTGTCTGTGCTGTAATAATTAGACAGATTAACAAGATATATTTAATTAACATTATTTTACTTACCAAATTCTTGACTTTCTAGTGAAACTGTATGCAATTCTCTTGCTTCTATTCTTTCTTCACGGTTTAAAGGTAATCTTAAAGTCGGAACAGCCCCTCTATTCTATATAAGCTCGAATAGCTGAATCTGATTTATTCATTAATTCTGCACTGCCAATATTTTCCAGCCATTTCATACGTAATTGTTTATTTCTAGGAAAAGTATGTAAAATTACGTTTTCTTGGATTAAATTTTCACATTCAGGAACACTACACCGTGATCGTATCATTTCTGTAATGCGAACCTTTAAATTAATTATTCTATGCTTAATTATGAAAGAAATTATAATAAAACTTACTTTTTGGTGTGTACGTATTGCAAGAAAATGAATTTAATACTTGCAACGCAATTTCGGTGATTTACAGCTGCAATATTCTATTGCGCTGCGCTTCATCCAGTACTGTCATCTTTTGCTATTTTTGAATAAATCTGTCGTTTTGCAGATATCTGTAACATATTGCCCTCTGTGAATGGTTAACACTATTATCTAATTGTATAAGATTTGCCTATATAATAATTTGCTGCGAAATGTTGCAAGAGCTCTTCACGATAGAACCATATTGTAGCTGCGTTCGTCTATCCAACTCCGTTCACTCTATTTATTCTCGCATTGTAAAAAGTGAGAGCGAATAAGTTTTAATACAAATAAGAGTGAGACAAAAGTGCGAAAAGAGTAAGTAGAGTTGAATAAACGAACGCAGCTTGTGTATCGAATAGAGCGCCACACTGACTTTTTTTTAAATTAATGTTTTTTGTTAATAATTTGACTACCAAGTAAGACTTTTTCTAATAACTTTTTCCTGTGTCTTTTAAAATAAAACCAGTAAAGCCACTTTACTGTGACTTTACTCTTGTCTGGGCATTCGACATCACGCTCGGAGCGCTCGGGATCTTCCTTTATTTCACTCTTACATACACTGAAACTCATTCGCTCTCCCTCACACTTCTGCTCAGAGCTTGCCTCGAGCGTAATGTCGAACGCACCCACAAGGGCGTAAGTTAACTGCTTTTAAGGTGCTATATAGTATTTCTCAACGAGTGGTACCACTGAAATACAAATTCGTTTTTCAGGGTTTATTATTTTCAGTGATTGGTGACATTCTTGTTGCATTGTTGGTAATTAGCATTTTTGACAGATAAAATTGCTAGTAATCCCTTCTCAAAGAAATCGTATTCAATAAATTCAACAAAATGCCTGACCATTTAGGAGAAGACATGCGAAAACCTAAAGAAGACAAAGAAGAAGAAAAGGAAATCAAAGGTAAGTAAATCAAATTTAATAAAAATTTGCTTTGTAATTCCCTTGTATTGTTATTATAAAGTTCTAACTTTGCGAAATTTGAATTGTTTGCAGCTTTAGACGAAGGTGACATAGCTCTATTGAAGACTTACGTGAGTCTCAAACTTAAAATTAATAAAATTAAAATTAATACGAGCACATTAATGATTTGAGGTTATATTACTTGCAGGGCCAGGGTCAATACACAAAAAGTATTAAAACCGTGGAAGATGACATACAAACGATTATTAAACGCGTCAATGAACTGACTGGGATAAAGGAATCAGACACTGGTTTAGCTCCGCCTGCGTTATGGGACTTGGCAGCTGATAAACAAACTTTGCAGAACGAACAACCTCTGCAAGTAGCACGATGCACAAAAATCATAAATGCTGACACTGATGATCCTAAGTACATCATAAACGTCAAGCAATTTGCAAAGTTTGTCGTTGATCTCGCCGACTCTGTGGCACCTACAGATATCGAAGAAGGCATGAGAGTTGGGTAATAAATTTATGTAATTATTTTCCACACTGTTTTTAAACAATTACAATTTAGGGTGGACCGTAATAAATATCAAATTCATATACCCTTACCCCCAAAAATTGATCCTACGGTTACAATGATGCAAGTAGAAGAGAAGCCTGATGTGACTTACAGTGATGTTGGAGGATGTAAAGAACAGATTGAAAAGTTGAGGGAAGTTGTTGAAACTCCGTTGTTGCATGTAAGAAATATACTGTAAAATCTGGTGCTCACTCACCTAATATCTCTTTTTGCTAGCCTGAGAAATTCGTTAAACTTGGCATTGAACCTCCAAAAGGAGTTTTGCTGTTCGGTCCACCTGGAACTGGCAAAACACTTTGCGCTCGAGCTGTAGCAAATCGAACTGATGCTTGTTTCATTCGTGTAATCGGTTCGGAGCTCGTGCAAAAGTATGTGGGAGAAGGTGCAAGAATGGTGAGAGAATTGTTTGAAATGGCTCGTTCAAAAAAAGCATGTTTGATTTTCTTTGATGAAATTGATGCTATTGGTGGAGCTCGCTTTGATGATGGAGCAGGTGGAGATAATGAGGTAAAATACCTTTTTTTTATTATCACAATAAAACCTTGTTAAACTAGGAACTTAATAGAGATAGTGAAGAAATTTTTTCTCTTTTGAATTTTTTAAATTCAAATTAAGAGAAAGTGAAGAAAGCTTTTTACTTAGTTAATAGAAATGAATTAGAAAATAATCGCAAAATAGTTAGTTTCCTCAGATAGATCTACAAAATTTACAGTCCATCATATGCCGATCAATCGATAGATAAGTCAAAGAATTTTTATGTAGCTACCTCCTAACTTTCGTGAAAGAGCCTTGTGGCTTTTGTCAAGTCACGTCATTTCCTCGTATATTTTCTTAACTTATTTTTTCTATGTTCAGCATACAGTAAAAAAAATAATCTGTGTTTAAATAATTTTTGTTTGCAGGTACAACGTACTATGCTCGAATTAATAAATCAATTAGATGGATTTGATCCTCGAGGCAACATTAAAGTATTAATGGCAACAAATCGCCCTGACACTCTTGATCCAGCTCTGATGAGACCTGGCCGTTTAGATAGGAAGGTTGAATTTGGCTTACCTGACCTAGAAGGAAGAACTCACATTTTCAAAATCCATGCTAGATCTATGTCGGTGGAGAGAGATATTCGCTTTGAATTGTTAGCTCGGCTTTGCCCTAATTCTACAGGAGCGGAAATTAGGAGTGTGTGCACTGAGGCTGGCATGTTTGCTATTAGGGCTAGAAGGAAGGTTGCGACTGAAAAAGATTTCTTAGAAGCAGTCAATAAGGTTATCAAATCCTATGCGAAATTCTCTGCAACTCCCAGATATATGACTTACAATTAAATCTAAAATATTTATTACATTATAAAGTTGTGATTTTTTTTGTAATTGCTTATTCTTTAATAGATGTTGTGTGAAGCGACTGTACTGTATAACCCAGATACAATTCAAACAAATTTAAACACTTATTTGATGAAATGTATTCCAACTTTTATTAGTTGGATATTGTGATCGACAGGTAACAGGTGCAACAAAATATAAATCCACACAATCTTTCAATCAAGTTATAAACATCAAATATTTTTTATTTTTTATTTTAGCAGGTAACAATTAGGAGTGTGTGCTTTTGCTCACTCATACTGTTGTTTGCAATAAATTCATAGGTAAAATTCTCAAGTAATCCATTGTTAAATATCAAAGAATAAATATAAAATAATAATAATGATTACACAAAAATGTAATATAGTTCTTTTTGTTTGGTACATAAATTATCTGAAATATTAACAAATTCATTGTAGCGACAAAAACACTTAACATCCAGAAGATGTAGACGTTTCAGATTAATATCTGGACAAGCAATCCTCAAATAATTTAACGCGCTTCTGTGAACTATCATGTCGATCCTGTTCAAATTTACTTACAAAAAATACAGTTCAATTTTATAGCACGTTGTATATTGAATCAAGAGCATGACTTATGCCCGATTTCTTCATCGCCTTATCTTGAGGTTAAATTTATCTGTCAGTTAGACTGTAACACATAGTTTGTGTGCGGCCAACTGTACATCACATTCCAACTGTTAGATAAATTAACCTTAGGTTAAACATGGTGAAGAAATCGGCCATTACATAAAAGAAGTAATCCTAATCGAAATTGTATAAATTTATTAATTTTCGGTTAATTTCGGTATACTGACCACAATATTTTTATATTGTCATGAGTTTTATCGTGTTCTGTACTATGAAGTGTTTGTATCAGCAGTGCTTTTTAGAACCTTGATATAAAATTTTATTATTTGCTTCGCAAATTGAAGAAACTACTCGCATTTCGGCACTTGAAGAAACTGTGTTTACATATTTTATAATAAGACTGTGATCGTAGATTTTTTCAATAGAATTCAAGATACTTGAGAAATGTTAGTGACACTCATGAAGCGTTCGCTAAATTTGTTTTCAAAACAAAATCGATTGTTACATGTTTAGTTTTAAAATAACAAACATATGTCCGTATTCTTGGTATTTTTTTGCAAGCGATAAGGGAGCAATGCAGGGCGATGTGCAGTCCCTTTCGAGGAATGATGGACCACACAGAGAGCCATAAATCTGCTAGCTCTATCTTTGTATTTCGAATTCTGTACAAAAGTTTGTCGCGTTAAAATCACAGGTACATGTACGTTAGCGAAAAAGGCATATCGAATTACGCTCAAGTTGAAGTGTTTTGTTTTTGTCTGTTTCTTTTCCAAGTCTAGCGTCATAATTCTGTCAACTCAAGAGGCTTTTGAAATGAAGTTGGAGAAAACAAATGAATCGCTTTATGCAGAAAGGGCTTAAGTCACTTTTAGCCGAAGTTGCGTTTTCGCAGAAAATCGTATTTATATACCAAACTAGGTACAACTTTTTATGCAGAAAGAGCATAAGTAAACGGAACTAATGCTCTTTCTGCATAAAAAGGTGTAGTATGGTATATATGTAAATACGATTTTCTGGAATTTGAACTCGATGTTGAGAGGTTGGTCCGAATGGCGTACGGAGACTTCCTGCCTCTTTTCCACCGGCTGGCCATACAAGCATTCATCGCGGTATTAGAGACCAAGAGATGCAGCAAGTTTTGCGACTGAGTAACTTCTTCTAGTGTACAGATGTACTGGCCCGTATTCTGGAGTTCGAGGCAAAGAAGCAAGCCTCTAGAAGCCTAGTACGAGTGCGAGAGGTGAAAGCTGCCGACGACAATGCACTGACAGAAATTTTGGATAGACTAAAACAGTTAGAAGAAAAGAAAACCACAAGAAATGTCAAACGAATAATGACTTAGAGGAATTGTGGTCAGCAAGGCAAGCGTGTCCAAGTGTTCTACCAGTTGATCAAAGTTGTTCTGAATTTCTTCGGGAATTGATTGTAATGTACTCAATACTGGGCCCCGCAAAGCCAACACGAGGGCTGCAGCCTTATCGCAGTCATTCCAGCCATTTACATTAGCTGCGATTTTGAATTGTCTAATAAAAGTAGACCATGGTAAATCCCCTTCAAATTTGGCTTGACGACGCAGATGATGGTGTAAGTCCTACTTTATGCAGTTGTTTCTTTAAGTCTCCAAACTTATCGTGGATCTGAATTTTTATTCCTCCGATTTTCTCATCAAGTTTGTAGTCAAATTCAGTTTTTATATCACCAATATGTGTTTTTACTTCTTCATTTTCAATTTTTCCATCAGTTTTCTCATCGAATTGTGTTTTAAGATCTTCAATCTTTTCATCGATTGGATTTTTCACATCCTGTATTTTCAGATCGGTGTTTAAACTGCAAGCTTCAGTTTTTATCTCCAAGCTTTCTATTTGTTTTCTGTCCTGGATTCTATTCCCTAAATTTAAGTATCACTTCATAATCGAAAATCAAAGAAAAGTCTACTTGAAATATTTCTTTTATAAATACATACATATGCAGTTCTGTTACATATACGGAACTTGATAAAGAAACTGTGTTTAAAACTTATCTACGCATTTGGAAAAAACGAAAATTAGTTTCTCGCGCGCCACCAAGCGCGATATTTGATTAATCAAAAAAAAGGACTCGTTCTAAACAGTATTGTTCCGCAACTAAAATCTCACTTTAAAACAACGTCCGGTTGAGTTATTAATTGCCTGCTAATTTAACGTATAATTTGAGATTGTTATCGCTTTAAACCTGCGGCGTTCGACTCGGACACAGTTTCAGTTAATTCAAGTGTAACCGAACAAATTTCTTATTAAATAACCACGCTATCAGATTTTACTTTTTACTTTCTTGCAACCGCTCCAGATACCCAACTACCTACCTACCTACCTAGAACCTAAAGATTAGTTGAAGACTTATAGCCACTTTCCATTCATGGGGCGCTATTATTTTGCAAACAGAATTTTTCGTGCGTAAATAATTACATTTTCTTTGCTTTGCCATCGTCGTAGTCAAACAAAGACTTTCTGTTGGTGCAGAAGTGTCTTCATTGAGATTTATTTTAACAGACTTTAAAAGAAGTGAGTGCGGGTAACGTATCTAATGTAATTAAATTTCGTCATTAAATAAATAGATTTAAAAGATTAATTGGAAGTTTTAAATTATGTAATAGTGCAACATTCAAAATTGCAAATATTTGAGGACGTAGATTCTAAAATTTTTATAATGTGCATTTTGGAGTTATTAAGACTACATGTGTCTCATGAACAGAAGCTTAAGAGTCACGCGTACAAACTCAAATCAGCAACGAATTTTAGGACTTATGAAAATATACTCGACGCAAAATGCAGTTCATACTATCCAGATTTCGTCTTCTTTGAAAATCCGAGTAAGGATATATCAACAAAATACGAATCGAGTTCTGATAAAAGTTATGGCGGAAGCAGTTGTGTACATGTTCAAAAGAAAGGATTGGAGCAGCAAAGGTAAGATAATGGCTAAATAAGATAGGATAAGGATAATTTTGAACTACAAACTGTTTAAAAAATTCAAATTTCTTAATTTCATGTTGCAGATAAACGTTACTTTACCAGGGAATACACGATCCCACATGTCTTAACACATGTACGCGCGTACATGTTCGCCGAACATCAACGTGATCACCAAACATAACTCTTCGGACATCGTCTTGGTTGATAACTGGACTATGGTGTCTTAAGACATGTTCGATCGTGTGTAGTATGGTACTATTTGACGTTGATATTCGGCGAACATATACGCGCGTACATGTGTTAAGACATGTTGGATCGTGTATTCCCTACTATAGATACGTTTCTATGTTTCTATTATTGATTTTACGCAAAAAATGTATCCTTTACAAAAAAGAACTACCGTTCGAGTAACTTTAGAAACTAAATACAAATAAATACGGTGACCTCGAAGTTTTAATTTTTAGTTAATTTTACAATTACATTGCAATCGATGTTCGTATACAAATGCTTTGTGTTACGTAAACATTGAAACCATCATTACTTCAACAACTCATCGAAAGTCGGACGCGTTAAACACATTCATTATTAAAAACTAATGACAATAAATTGCGAGAACCGATAATTTTCTGCACAGATTGTGTCACCCAACATCGTCCCCTCATTAAACATCAGAATTTTCAATACTTTACCGCCAAAACCAGTCGACAGTAATGGGCTGCATCTTCCAAAAAGAGCATCGCACAAATGGGACATTTCATAAAGAGTGATAATACTTGCGCGTTTACCGTAAAGCGAAATGGCCGAATGATAAAAATGAAATTCCAGTTGATCGGAGGTGATGCAAAAAGAACGCGTTTCTTCCGGCTGATAAATCCAAAGTGCTGGAACCTAAAAAGGATGGTCAATTCGCTCATTAACTTGAAACCCCCGGACGAGATGATTTTCGACGATTTACTCTTTCTGAAGTACGTTGTAGAACATACGAATTGGTTTTTGTTCGAGAAGTTGCAAGGAAATTACAGATTTATTAAAGAAGAAAGGTAAGTATTTTTACTAAACCTAAATAATTTATTATACAAATTATGTTTTATAATTTAATTAAAGCTGGTTCTTGTCCGATGAAAATTGTATCACAAACTCTTTTAAACGGACACTAAATGGCGCATAAACACTTAACGTTTCGCAGTCATTCGACAGCTTCGTCAGAAGTGAAAAATATAAACATGTTGTCAAAATAAAAAATAGAACGACTGCGAAACGTTTAGTGTTTATGCGCCATTTAGTGTCCGTTTAAAAGAGTTTGTGATATGTTTTAGAACTTGTAAAGTAAAAGTTAATTAGTTGAAAGTCAATTAAAATAAAATCAGCAATTTAAATAATATAGTCGGTTAACTTTGTCCTAAACCTTTTGCAACACAAACTCAAATCAAATGCAAATATTAATTTTAAGCAGTATTTATCAATCATTGTTTTGCGATAAAATTATAGTAATCTAAGAAAGATGGATGGTTTTAAATCGAAAAGAATTCTATTTTTATTTGCATAATAATGTTGTTGCCTTTACACGACCGCAGAGTTTGTTTTTAGGAAGCTACGTGCGCAAACAAATCAAGTGTTAATTTTCTTCTTATTGTATGTTTGTCGAAGGACTGTCGTTATGAAAGTCGCATAATAAAAGCACTCGACGTTCATCTGTCATTAAAACTCGTCCCACATACCTACATTTCGTTCTTTCACTTTATTTTTATTACAATTGAGAGTGATCTCTCGACATTATTTTTGGCCTTCTATGAGTAGATCGTGGCTTTGTCTTTGGGAAAAATAGATGTCACGAGAAAGTCCAGCACCAAGCTCATAATTTGTTTATTTAATTTTCTTTGCAAAACGCAGATACATTTTTAGTTTTAAAAAGACACATCTGAGTGTGAAAATCTTTTCTTGATCGGCTTTTGTCGTCGTCATTAATTTTTTAAAAGTGAAATCCTAACTTTTTATGCAGATTTGAACAGTCCTTCTTGTCAGCAAAATGGTGATGTAAAAAAGTTAGTACTGTACAAAAATACAAAGTTATTTTATTTTATTTTAATGATAATCTTGAAATTCAATACAAAAACAAGTAAAAATTAAGGAAAATATTGAAGCTGTTCCCCAGGGACCAATTGTTCAGATTTTCATTGAAGCATAACATATCTGTCTGTTTTCTTTTCGCAAAAATTCTTGTGTAAGGTACTATTTTTTATATCACCTTTTTGCGAACAAGAAGGGCTCAAAATCTGCATGAAAAAATTAGGATTGCCATTTAAAAAAATTAAAGATATCACAGCGGAAAAAAATGGCGATTGAGAAAAGATTTTTCTACTAAAATGTCTTTTTAAAATTAAAAATTTACCAGTTTCAGGACTTTGCAAAAAAACATTAAATAAACAAATTATGAGCTTGCGGGACTTTACTACCAGTCTGTATGTGCAAAATTATTCTACTTAGGTATATTTTCATTGTTTCTAATCAAACATTGTGAATAAGTAAACAAGTAAATTTTCTGCGTTAATTTCTATAAATGATTTTAGTGCACTCCCGGGAAATAAGTAGCTTTCATTAACAATCTAATCTGAAATTTACTACACTTTCTAACACCACAGAGATCCAATTGATTTAACTTACAAAATTATGTGAAGATAATTAATTGAGAAAATAGAAATTTTTGTTTTTATGAGGGACTGTCATCAGTTGCGGAATTATCACGATTTACAATAAACATTCAAAATAATGTAACGTTCTTATTAAAAAGTATACATTAAAAAAACATTCGGTTTAAATAAGACAATTTTCAATAACGAGTTGCACAAAAATGTTAATCTTAAAGACTATTAAATAGACATTAACACTACCTATAACTAATTATATGTCTAAAATAATTTATGTCGCGCAATATTTATTTATTTATACGGCGTTAACCTTGTGACTGTCCCCTCCAGCGAACGGGGCGAGCTTTATATCCTCATAGGCATTCTGGACGAAACTCGAATGTAGCAGATTCTTCTTCAAATAGTCTAGCACCGTCCAGACGATGTTCTGACTCCGTCTCGCCGGACCCGGTGGCATCGCTCCGTCTCGTCAGGCCCGGCCGTCACAATTGTAACGAGTGTTCAATTAAAAAAACGGTCTAGATAGCTGCGAAATTATTCTGAACGTATGGCATAGGGCTCTTCATATGACTAGTGTCACTTATTATGCACACTTGTAGATTATTGATATTCCCAGATAAAAATTGATAAAGAAGGTTATCAATGTTTTATAAAAATAAATTATCTAACAATTGCTGAAGTGTTTATTTTTTAATTTTTATCTGGGAATATCAATAATCTACAAGTGTGCATAATTTTTTGCAATTTAATCACAATTTCAATGAACATTTTGCTCTTCACTACAGTTTGAACGTATTTTGCTCTCCGTCCAAATCATTATTTTTTATTTTCCCCGTATTCCAGCCAATTTTTTAAAAATTTTCTACCTGATTATGGATCTACAAGTCATGCAGAGCTTTCTATAAAGAATAGTTTTTTTTTTGTGAAATGTAAGATAAACTTTTTCTCCATTTGTATAAAACTTTTTGGTACACGCTGTACATAAAATAAAAATTTTAGTTAACGTCACATTTACGATTGCCAATATTTCGAACTGCTTTGTAAGATAAGAATAAGCATTTCAATCAAATCAGTGGAAAGCGCACAATAACAATTTTTTTTATTATTATTTCATTACCGTTACAAATTTTTATTCTGATCGGCAAGTTAATCGATACCGTCAAGTTCGTCATAAATTTCTAAATTCACCTGTGAGCTAATCGATGCCATCAAATCCAATTATTATTTTTAAATTCCTTTTATATTTAATTTATTTAATTATTTATTTTACGTAAAAGTTATTCTAACTTTATAGTGACACTGTAACGTAATTTAATTAAAATTATCCATCAAGCAAAACGTTTTTAACAAAATTTGATGACATCGGTGGATTCATCGTCGAGAATGGAAACAGAAATTTCTCTCCTTCCGTATAAATTTTTTTTTAATTTCTTTTCGATATTAAAGGATTTAGTCATTTATTATTTATTTATTTATTTTTATTTTTACATTTCGCTATAGTATCTAATCTATAAGTTTCGTTTCTCATCGGTATATTAATCGGTGCCGTCCAATTTAATTATTTATTGTAGGTAACAGTTATTGTAATTTTATAGTGAACCTGTAACGCAATTTAATTACAATTTTTATACTTCAATATACTTTAACAAAATTTAATGACATCGCATCGGTGGATTCACCATTGGGAATAGAAACCGAAACTTGTGCCCTTCCGTATAAACTCGTTTAAAATGTTTTCTTTTTTTTTATAAAGGATCGTTTATTATTTATTTATTTTATTTTTACATTTCGCTGTAGTATCTAGATCTATAAGTTTCTTTTTTCATCGGTAAGTTAATCGGTGCTGCCAAACTTAATTAATTATGTAATTAATTTCACGTAAAAGTTATTCAAATTTCTTAGTGAACCCGAAACGAAATTTAATTACAATTTTTATAAGGGCTTTCTAATAAAAAAAAAACTTCTCTGGCATGCCGTGGAAAAATATGATGTCGAATACGTATGCCTGCGCATGTGACACAAGTAATATAACCTTACTTTTGAAGAAAAAGACGCTTCAAATATTTCAAATGATGTACTTATTTATAAAATATGTGAAAATGTTTGTTAGGAAAATAGGATTTAAACATAAACGATTTCTGCTTGAACATTGAAACATGAAAACCATTTCACAGGACAGTAACAGAAATTAAATTTTAACGACGCGACGCGACGCCAAAATGTATCTGTCAATCAGTGTTGACTATTTTGTTGTATTTTGACTATGAGTCGCAGATATGGACACAAAAAATCGTCCAAATCGCCTACTTTTACACAATACCATAATCTGTATTACCGACTATCAATTGCTAAAATAACGTTAAAACCACGGACGCCTAGATTAATAAGGGACCTTTATTCGGTAGGTTGCGATTGGAAAAAACATGGAAAAAGACAGTCCCATGACATTTAGCTAAAGTAGCTCCCTGTACAATTTTGCATTGAACTTCCACCATTGCCATAGTTACCATGTTAAATTTGACTTTGATTTGAATTCGTAATTTGTACCTACATGATTTGTACGTTCCATTAGGAGGTTCTGACTAGGTCGGAACCGTCAAAATTAGTTGCCCACCAAAGTAATGACCGGTTTCACCAGCGTCATCAAGTGCACAACTTTGATGAATGCATGCGTTTGACAGTTCCGAACTATTCAGAACTTCCTAACCTAACAAATCTTTTATGTCAATTTGAATAATAAATTATAAATTATATGTTATATGTAGCATTTTTATCACCTCAAAATAATGCATCTGCGTTTATTTACTAAAGAGTCCTAATGTGCTATTATAACTAATACATTATTAAAAACAGTACCTATTACAAATTATTAAATTCGCCCAAATTAGTAGAAAATTTATTTACGTAGCCCAAAAAGTCGCCTGTCGCAAAGTTACAAATTTGATCGCAAAATGTAATTCTAATGTAGTCAAAACAGCGATAAATCACCCGTACTGGCAACACTGCTGTCAATTGACAGCGTATGAGCTAAGACATCCTTTTCGGTCTTTGTCATTTCATGGCACACTGCGAGAAGTTTTTTAATGGAAAACCCGTTATATAAATAAAACGTCTTTAAATAAAATTTGATGATATCGGTGGATTCACTGTTGAGATTGGAAACCGAAAACTTCTCCCTTTCTGTATAAATTCATTTAAAATTTTATTTATATTTCTTTTCAATATCATTAAAGAATTTTAGTCGTTTATTATTTATTTATTTAATTTTTACATTTCGCTGTATTTAGTATCTGATCTATAAGTTTCTTTTTTCATCGGTAAGTTAATCGGTACTGTCAAATTAAATTAAATTATCTAATTTAAGTTAAAAGTTATGCATTTCTAACCTCACTTTAACTCAATGAAAACATTTCAAAAATAAACATTTATTACTGTAACTTATAAATCATTTTACAACAATTATAATAAATGCTGAAAGTGTCTACCTTCTTCTTGAAACCATTTCAAGATTCTATGCTTAATTGCGTTCATCAGGTTTCTTTATGACAGGAGGAGATTCATTTCAGTTCTTGAATTTAATTAGCAATACGCTGTCTTAGGTCATTTAAATCAGCAACCTATGTGGTAAATATGGAGTTCTTTAGGTATGTAAGGCCACAAGTAAAATCACAAACGGTTAAATCACTAGACCTCGGACGTCAAGTAATTACAATGCCCCGAGTAATAATTCTGTCTCCAAGAACTTCTCCAAAGTACCTTGCTACAGAATACGTCCAATTTCCATCAATTTTTGCACAGAAATTTACAAAATACTTTTTACTCGTAGTTTTCCCAATCTTGCCCAGTACCGACATATAAACGTCAGTGTCAAGAAAGGACACCATACTATTTGATACCTACCTAATACCTACATGACATCGAGTAAAAATTACATAAATATTACATCCAGACGTAATGTAATGTAGAAAATATTTTTTACTCGTAGTTTTCCCAATCCTGCCCAGTACCGACATATAAACGTCAGTGTCAAGACAGGACGCCATACTGTTTGATACCTACCTAATACCTACATGTAATTTACAAATCAGTAGGTATTAAACCGTAATTCAAACGGCTTGTGCGCCAAGACGTGGCCAATTGTACTAAATTTTGCAAAGGGGTACGTACTAAACATACTAAACAGTTTCTGTTTGTACTAAATCTAGTACAATTGTGCACCTTGGAACATCCCTGCCGTCAACTTGTCAAAGTTGAAATAAATGAAGTTAATCATGACATACGTTCCTGACAACAAAAGCGTGTCACAGCCTTCTTGACCGTTTTATTTTATTGAACGCACGTTATTACATAGCATTCGCAAAATAAGTTTGTGTTACATTATTTACTTCTATCAGTGGTTCGCACCGCCTATAATTGACTTTTGGATTAACTAATTCTGAGTTATATTTAATTAGTAGTTAAATAAGTTTATCATTGCACCGAATAATATTAACTATTAATTAGTTAACTAAGGAAATTGTCAAACATGCGTAAGGTTGGTACTTAAGAATATAGGTATTTTCATTGCAACTGG
Source organism: Dorcus parallelipipedus (assembly GCA_958336345.1). Lineage (NCBI taxonomy): Eukaryota > Metazoa > Arthropoda > Insecta > Coleoptera > Lucanidae > Dorcus > Dorcus parallelipipedus. The sequence goes on along the minus strand of OY284478.1, from coordinate 8,585,462 downwards.
TAATTATATTGGGCACACTGTCTCAATTAAAGTAAAAATACGTGTGATCCTAACCTAAACTCATAAACAAATAACACTTTAGTATTATCGGTTTTTTTTTTTTTTTTATTTACCATCAAGTAAGTCTTGATTTTATTTTATTAGGTTGGCTATTATAGTAAAATTAGACAAATTAATTTCATGTCATTATTGTGATAAATGAAGGTCTTGTATGTTGTTTTAATTAGTTTATTTAACAGGTAACACATTACACAGACATTGCATCACACAACGTGTATCTTATATGGTAGGTTCGTATGTACTATGTGCGCATGTTCATGAGGGTATCCATATAGTAGGTGGCGTACACCGCAATATAGATTTAGTGGCGGGAACATTTAAACTATACTTTTGACAATTATAACATATGCCAAAATGTGACACTTCAAATCAGATAGATCATCGAAATATATTTGAAAAGTAATAACACAAACATCACAATAGGTCTTTTCGCGGAGACGTTCCGAACTAGTTCGGAACCTTAAAATCCATGCCACTCATGAAAGTTATACACTTGTTAAAATCGATCATTATTTCGATGGGCATTTGATTTTAACCGTACCGAACTAGTCCGGAACGTCTCCGCGAAAAGACCTATTTCTTAAAAAGGGAACAATAAGTTATTCAATCTGTAGTAATCGAATGGATTTTTTATCTTATAATCAGACTCTCAGATTGAATTCAGTTTTCATTGGCATGACGTGAGTAGGGGGATCGTGATTAGCTGCGAACAACGCTCTTTTTTCCTTCGGTTGTAAATTATTGCTTAATTGTTATCTTGGGTTTATTTGTGGAAAGTTATTTAAAAATAAGTTTCAACAACAACGGAAATATTTCAAATGAAGTTAAATAAAAATTATACTTAATTGTTACTATAATTGTTATCTACAATGAAATCGAGTTTCTGAAAAATTAAATGATAAAAATCACAAGTACATAACAGATGTATAAATAAAGAGTTAATTTAACATGAAGCATGAACATATCGGAAGCTACTGATACGGCAGCAAGAAGCTTCTGAATTCGAGCTCATACAAATGTCTGCTGTCTAATTATTTATGTAAAAAGTAACGTATTTAATTGAGTTGAAAAAAATTGTGGAAGAAGTTAAGAATTTGTCGTATCGCGTCAGGATCTACGCGGCACTGAATCACCATAATGGCGTCAGCAGTTTACTTAGAATTTACCTGGGTTTTAATGGAAAGCCAAGCTTGGACAGAGTAAAAGAAGCCTTCCCTAAACGTGGGCGATGCGTCTTGTGAAGTTCCGTCTATGTCATTCATACACGCGATATACGCACCAGCACAATTAGGCGAAAAGTAACGCCGTGCAACAAAACGAAACGGTTGACGCGGAGTAATCACAAATGAGGTCAGCAACAACCGGTAGCAATCGTTAATTGAGTCGACGGACGGGTCGATTCTGATGATCAATAACTTCGAGCTTGCGCAGCAGTGCTTGAGAAGTCAGGGTTGCAACAATGAACTTTAAATTGACCGAAATTACCAATCGTTGCCAACTTATTTCGTGCGAGATTTTGAAACGTAACAACGCTACAGATATGTGCAAGTGAACATCGATCCCAAAATAAAGAATAAGAAGAATGAGACAAAACCAAGGAAGTTATAAGGCAAAAAGCATACTAAGCTTTACAAGACCAATGTGAGGAAGAAGAAGAAGAAGTAAGTACTTCTGCATATAGACCAAGGAATCAGAAAAGGTCCAACACAGAAAGATCACAACAATTATAGACATGCAAAGTCAAAAAGAAGCAAGGACAGGAAGAAGAACAAACCCTAAAATTGAATGAGGAGAGGCAAAAAGGAAAAAAATGTGTAGAAGCAAAAAAAGGAACAATAGAGCAAGCGCAAACAATAAATGTATGAAAATTGCTGCAAAGACGACATTATTCAAAGTGAAAAGAAGTAGTAGAGTGGTTTCACGACAAGTACAAAACGAATTGAAAGAAAGAAGGAAAGCCAGAGGAATTGATGTAGATAACATGAAATTGGAGTAACTAGGATAAACAGAGCTAAAAACAAAATCAATCGTCTTCTGTATTTCACTTTATTTTGGAAAGGACAACGGGGAAAAAGGTTACTCTCGGTTTTCTGCTGAATCAATCAAATTTCTACGATTACAGACGTTTTGGAAGAACTATTACAATTCAAAATGTAACAAAATTTAATCTACTTGCTGCTACCTTCAACTTGTATCAATATCAACAAAATTAACAAATTACCTGCCGGAACTCAAACGAGGCAGGGCAATTTCTTGTTCATTCAAAAAAGCGTTCTTGGCGTCAGACGTCTCTCCTTCTTTTTATCTATGTAAATCAACAATAACAGATTTCTCTCTTTCTTCTTCCTCATTTCCTTCACACTCATTTCCTCTGTCTCCTTCTCATTACTCTTCAGTCTTCTCTGATAACTTGTATCATTAACTGTGAACTTCTGCGACGAGTGCATGTTTCTTCTGTCGCTTTTTTGGAAATGAAATGGCACATACGTTGGCAAATTGACATGTACGAAATCGACAATGGTCTACGAATATGGTGATGAAAGCTCTAGGGTTGAAGACCATTTTTTCAATTAGATTTTTATTTCGAATTTCAAGTAATGTCCGACCTATCAAGGTGCATGCAATAGCATTTGGTTGAAAGCTCCCATTTTCTGGTGACAGAGCTTCCATCACTCTAAGATCGAAGACCAATGTCGATTTCCACATAAAGAAATCATATGAAGTGAGTAGTGTACCGTATAGTAGTTTCGCAGCTGTTAGGCTGCTTACAGACTTGTTACGGGTGAAAAATTTATTTAAACCATTTTTGATATTGCCAGTCACCCTGTATTGCGTGGGAACTCGAAAAGTCCGTTTGCGCCTACGTGACTTTCGGCATATTTCAACATGAGGTGGTTTTGTTTGGCTGCAGTAATCTTCACCCCTTGGTGGTGTTCAATTTCACTCTTTTGCCCGGATAAAACAGTCTATCTCGTAACAACCCCACTCCGATCTATTTGTTAAATCCTTTGATCGAAGCCTGAAACGGAAGCCATTTACTCCGAGGCGTACTTAGGTGCATGTTAAGCAATACAAGCTTATAAGCTTTTCTAAACCTGTTGCTGCGAGAAAAGAACAGGTAGGGTTTTACTGGCAACTTTGTGCGTATTTCCGTTAGTAACACGCGTCTTTCTTTTACCATTTAGGCTTGACTACTTCTTTCTTCGTAACGCCCTTTGAGACCGATTTTCTGAAAAATTAAATGATAAAAATCACAAGTACATATCAGATGTATAAATAAAAAGTTAATTTAACATGAGGCTAAACCATCGGCTTCATATCGGAAGCTACTGATACGGCAGCAAGAAGCTTTTGAATTCGAGCTCATACAAATGTCTGCTGCCTAATTATTTATGTAAAAAGTAACGTATTTAATGAGTCCAAAAAAATTGTGGAAGAAATTAAGAATTTGTCGCATCGCGTTAGGATCTACGTGTAGGGAATCCAATTTTCGGGATCGGGATCTCGTTTCGAGATCGGGATCCCGAAACTGATATTCCCGGGATCCCGAAATAAATCCCGGGATTCAGTGTTCCTCCGAACAGTTTCATATTTTTACAAAATATATTGCAAATATGTATGTAGTAAAATTAATCGATATTTATTAACAAAATAATAACAAATACCGGATGTCTCACACCGTCTGTTTTTAATAGATTGAAATGAAATTTAGAAATATAAATTATACGTAATAATGAATTTTCTAACGTTCCATTGATCATTATAGGACTTCGGGTTTCGCCAGAAGTAATATCAACTTTCTTATTTTAAATAGAATAAGTATCCTATATATTTTTACATGTTTTGAATCTACTGATCGTTGCGAGTCCGAATATACATCATTTGTTAATTTTGCTTTCCATGACAACGGAAAAATATATTTGAAACATAACTAAACGAGCACGAAGAAATAAAACATTTATTTTAAATGATTTAAAAAAAAGTGCAATATTTAATATTAGTGTACTCGGGAGAAAATTGAGCTAAACCAGGAAACACATGAGGTTCCATTAAAAGAAATGAGTTACGTCCTGATGAAATTTGAATGCTGTAAAAATGTTAAAAAGCAAAATAATTATTTTATCGATTTATTCCATCGCATTACAGCGTTCATTACATGAATCATGATTGAAAAACAAAAACGTTCTTTTTCAATGTGATGGAAAACATACTTATCAAATGACATATTTGGAATTTCATGTCAATCGACTAAAAAATAAAATTTAAAGTTCATATGGTACGTGCGTTCGTTTATTACAGATTTATTAGATCTGACAGATCAGATTCCTCTAAATCGTTCGTTTATTGCTTATCGAGGAAGTAAATGTACATCTACATACAAAGTGGTCAAGAATAACTGTTTGAGTTGGCAATACAATTAAGAGCATTTTTTTGCTCGGCTATTTGCAACACTGCAACCGGATATATCTTTTTGTTGGTTTATTTGACGTAACCTGAACAGTGACAAGATCATAGGTTATGTGAATAAAACTTAGCGTTTGAAATGTCAAATGACGCTTGTTAAGGGACGACTGTCAGTGTCAAACCGCCAATAACCGGAAGTTACTCCAGTTGTACCATTTAAAAATAAAATTCAGAACTGCCAACTCAAATAGTGATTCTTGACCACTTTGTATATCGTTCGAATATTCACGATGCGATGTTTCAGATTTACCTCGACTTGCTCGGAGTATTTCGACGGAGGTTCAGATTTTTAACAATCGCGCATGCGCTATGATTATTTTTTAAATGTAAAGTGACTTTCACTTATAAAAACAATAGTTTTCTTATTCTTAAAATGACTTTAAATGAAAGTCTTCCAGTTCTATTAAGAACGGCCCTTAGTTCGTTTACTTCATGTTTAATTTACAGTAAGATAACGTCAAGAGAAATCGACGTGCTCTGTTTCGTTCGTTTATTTGTTGGAGAACTCGCTTACATCTGAAGTCACGTGACAAGTATCTGTTTGATTCAGCTCGCATCTGAGATAGAATAAACGAACGCAGCTAGTATAGTATAGTAACAAAAAAATAATAAAAAAGGAAATTCAAGAACAGTATTATGAATAGTTTTTATTGTAGTATGTAAACAGTTGGTATGAATGACTGGCCTGATCTGTGCCCGCAGGTGCAGCGCATGCTAAAAGAAGGTTGGCAACACTAGTCTATGAAAATGGCGTATGTAGAACGAACAAAAAAAATAAACATGTCTTACTAAAATTTGTGGTCATTCTGACAATACACCCCACAGTTTTTCAGAAGTGCGATTAAGACTCAAATTTTACTCAGATCTATGATCAGATTAATCCAGTGTTGTGTTTAAGTTATTTGTTTTTCCCCGAAATGACGCGTCTAGATGAAATTGAAGGCATGGCTGAAGCAATACGCAGTGCATCACAAAAAGTTGCCAAGGCACTTGATTTCTTTATCAGTTTGGAGGAACGGAGATTAAATCGTAGGCGATTGTGTGAATTTACCGGATTTGCATTTGTTGAGGGTAACGCGGAATACGAAGAACACGTGGCGAATGTTACCGAGAAGATGCAAGTAGGTGATTTAGTAGCTATTTGCACTCTGTTCGGATTAGATTATGGCGGTACGCCTGAAGAATTAGCTAGACGCATAACATCGGCTCTCATTGATTTCAATTTTGGAAATGATGTAGTGGCGGCTCAAGAAGAAGAAAATGAGTTCGAGGAAGAGTTTGAACGCCCACAATTGCGTCATTCACTATCATCCAATTCCAGTGTGGTGAACCCTGAATATACTAGTACTACTCGTTTCACTATGAATTTTCGTGATATTGAAGATTCAATTAAAACATTCGATGGAGAAAATTCGTATCCAGTAGAATCATGGATTGCAGATTTCGAGGACTTGTCTGCAGTCATGGGCTTCAATGATCTCCAAAAACTCGTGTTTGCGAAGAAATCTTTAAAAGGTCTAGCCAAATTATTTGTACAAGGCGAAAAACGATTAAATACATGGGAATCCCTTAAACGCAGTTTGAGAAGTGAATTTGGCAAGAGAATAAGTAGTGCGGATTTACATCAGAATCTCAGTCGTCGAAAATTACAAAAATCTGAAACAGTTTTAGAATATATGTTGAAAATGAAAGAGATAGCTTCAAAGGGCAATATCGAACAAGAGGCGGTAATTCAGTATATTGTTGATGGTATTCCTGATGACGTTTCAAAAAAAATAACTCTATATGAAGCAAGAAATTTCAAGGAATTAAAGGATAAACTTGAAGTGTATGCCAGAGTTGTAAAAAGGCAACAAGTATCGAGTTCCAATTACAGTGTCAAAAATCCCCATAGCTCAAGTTTCATGTCAACTCAATCGAAGAATGTTGTGAAGTCGACATCGTCAAATATGAGTGGTAGTGCGACAAGTGCTGTGCGTTGTTTCAATTGCGGTGGTAAGGGGCATTTTTCATCAAAGTGTTTAAATCCAAAGCGTGAGCCCGGATCGTGTTTCTTGTGCCATTCTATGGATCATCAAAAGAAAGACTGCCCGAAAATCAAGCAAGAGAACATTACAGCGAAATCATCCACATCTGTGACCCATCTCATTGAAAAGAATGTGGCTAATCACATCATTCCTGAATATTTGATAAGAATATCTATGCTAGGCGGTGAAATAGATGCAATTATTGACACAGGTAGTCCAATTTCTTTGCTGTGTGAGACGATTCTTCCGAGTGATTGTGTTATAAGGTCTGATACTGATTTGCACCAATTTCAGGGTATGAATGGTAGTAAGTTGCAAGTACTTGGACGATTGTCTCAAACAGTAATGATAAATAACATTTTAAATGTACCAATAGATTTTTATATTGTACCAAAAAGTACTATGTCACGCGCTTGTCTTCTAGGTCGTGATTTTACAGCCAATCCTAATATTGAAATAAATTTTGGTGAAATGGTAACAATAAGACCAAAATCAGGTTCTGTTGTGAATGAAATTTTTCAAATAGATGTTACCAATTTGAATTTTTCGCAGATTGAACTTAATGTTAATAATAATGTCAATTGGACAGTACGACAAGAAACTGAACGAATTATAGACGAACATTACATAAAACCTATACGACCAATTAAACCCGAAACTGACTTACAACTAGAAATCATGGTCAAACCCAACCATCAACCCTTTTCATTTAATCCAAGACGTCTTTCAGTAGCTGAGAAAACTGCAGTAAAAGAGATAATTGATGATTTATTAGATAGGGAAATAATCAGAGCAAGTAATTCCCAGTACAGTAGTCCCATAGTTCTTGTTAAGCGTAAATCAGGTAAATACCGTATGGCAGTAGATTACAGAGAATTAAATAAAATTACGCAAAAGGACAATTATCCGATACCCAACATCGAGGATCAAATAGAACAGCTAAAAGATAAGAAATATTTCACGCGGTTAGATTTAAAAGATGCATTTCATCAAATTCGGTTAGATGAAAACTCTTCTAAGTACACGTCATTTGTAACTTATCTTGGTCAATTCGAATATACACGAATGCCGTTTGGTATTGTAAATGGTAGTTCATTTTTCATGCGTTTTATTAATACAGCTTTCCGAACTCTTTTAGCACAAAATAAAATTATAATTTATTTAGACGATATTTTGATTGCCACACGTACGGTAGAAGAAAATTTAACCATTATTACCGAAGTTTTGCACATTATGGTAGCAAATTGCTTAGAGTTAAAATTGGACAAATGTGAATTCCTTTTAACCGAGATTGATTATTTGGGATATAAAATTAATGAGAATGGTATTAGTCCAAACAATGCAAATATTAAAGCTATAAAAAATTATCCATTGCCAACAAATCATAAGGAATTACACAGTTTTCTTGGTCTTGTGTCATATTTTCGAAAATTTATTAATCTATTTTCCTTGATTTCTAAACCTCTATACGACATTTTAAAAAATAAAGATACATTTATATGGAACGAAAAGGCTAGTCAATGTTTTGAACATATGAAATCATTATTGATACTTGAACCAGTATTGGCTATTTATTCGCCTACAGCAGAGACGGAATTACATTGCGATGCAAGTTGTCACGGTTACGGATCGGTGTTACTACAAAAACAAAATAAGGATAACAAATTCCACCCCATATGCTATTTTAGTAAGCGCACCACACCATGTGAATCGAAATATCACAGTTTTGAACTAGAAGCATTAGCAATCGTGTATTCTTTAGAACGTTTTCGCATTTACTTACAAGGTATCAAGTTTAAAATAGTCACTGATTGTAATAGTTTAAAACAAACACTCGAGAGAAAAGAGATTAATCCGCGTATATTAAGATGGTCATTAATATTGCGCAATTATGATTACACGTTAGAACATAGATCTTCTGATCGTATGAAACATGCTGACGCTTTAAGTCGTGAATTTGAAATTTTAATAATTACCGAAAATACTTTTGAACGCAATTTGTGTCTTTTGCAAGATCTAGACCAAACAATTGTTGAGATTCGTAAGCGATTAGAGCAAAATGAAGAAAAATATTATGAGTTAAATAATGGACTCGTGTATCGAAAATCTAACGATGAACTATTATTTTATGTTCCAAAATCGATGGAAGAAAATGTAATCAGAGCGTGTCATGAACAAATGGGCCATCAAGGCATTAGTAAAACACACGAATATTTATCGCGCATTTATTGGTTCCCAGAAGCTCGTAATAAAATTCAGAAGCATATAATGAATTGTTTGAAATGTATAACTTATACGTCAACTGCTAATCGTGTGGAAGGTCAACTACATTGTCCAGACAAAGGCAATAAGCCATTTTTGACTTTACATGTTGATCATTACGGTCCACTTGAAAAATCAGCTCATCGACACAAGTACGTATTTGAAATAATAGATGCATTTACTAAATTCGTTAAATTGTATGCTACGGTGTCAACTAATTCTGATGAAGCCATTAAACATTTGCAGAATTATTTTAGTAATTACAGTAGACCAAAGAAAATAGTTTCTGACAGAGGTAGTGCTTTTACGTCAACGAAATTCCAAGACTTTTTAAAAGAAAAAAATGTTCAGCACGTGTTAATAGCGTCTGGTACTCCACATGCAAATGGACAAATTGAGCGAATAAATCGATCAATTACTTCTATTGTGGCAAAATTATCAAAAAGTCCTTCAACTTGGGATGAATCTTTACGCGAAGTTGAATATGCATTAAATAATTCTGTTAATCGGTCCACCGGCAAAACACCTTCAGAATTGTTATTTGGCGTAGAACAATTGGGAAATGTATCACATGAATTACGCGAATTATTGAAAGATAAAGTTAGTGAGGAACGTGATTTGGAGCAATTACGCGATTCAGCTAGTAAGCAAATTAAATCCAGTAGCGATTACAATAAAAAGTATTACGATAAAAGACACAAAACACCTACGAGATATTCTGTTGGCGATTATGTAATGATTAAGAATGTTGATGTGACTGCAGGTATTAATAAAAAACTACTACCTAAATTCAGAGGTCCGTATGAAATAAAGAAAGTTCTTGATTCAGACAGATATGTGATCGCGGATCCAGAAGGACATCAGCTTACTCAAATACCATATCAAGGCATATGCTCACCTGAGAATATGAGAAAGTGGAAGAATGTTTAAATGTTGTTTATATGATCCTAATCCTATGCCTGACAATAAGTTTTGATCAGACAGACACCTCCGATATTGACTACCTACGTTTATTTTTATAGATGTGTGCTACATAAAGCAATTTTGTGCGATCTCTTATGTTAACGAGACTGAATAGATTGATGAATTTCGTGTTTTGATATTTAGTTTTAGTTCATAAGTGAATTTTGTCATTATGTTTTGCGATCTTTGTTATGTTAATTCATTTGATCTCCCGTACGATTTGAGGCATGTGAATTTTGTGAATGAATTGTTTGTCATTTGTTGACGATGTGATTTGTAATAGTTTCTCGTATGATTTGAAACTTACATTCACACATAAGTTCATTTCATTATGTCATTTGTTGACACTTTAGTCATTATGTCATTTGTTGACAATGTTAGTCATAAGATATAAGTTTCATTATTATGTTTTGAACTGTATCCTTATGTTAAGTTTTTGATAAATTTGTTTATCTACTAGTTTCAAAATTATCTTTGTGATAATTCTTTATTCCTATTATTTGTAGTAAATAGATTACTTCTCAAAATTGTAAGCTTGAGGGCAAGCTAAGTGTCAGGTTAGCCGAACTGTAGTATGTAAACAGTTGGTATGAATGACTGGCCTGATCTGTGCCCGCAGGTGCAGCGCATGCTAAAAGAAGGTTGGCAACACTAGTCTATGAAAATGGCGTATGTAGAACGAACAAAAAAAATAAACATGTCTTACTAAAATTTGTGGTCATTCTGACAATACACCCCACATTATTTTGAATAAAAAATGTTCTTAATAATACCAGAGTATCTACAGTTTCATCTGTCAGGCGCGATCTAATTTTTGTAACCAGAGATCCTGCTAATGAGAAGACCCTCTCTGCTTCCACACTAGTTGGTGGAATAGTACGCAGTTGTTCGAAACACCTTTGTAAATGTAATCCTCGTGATCCTCCATTTTCATATAAAGCCATTTCTTTCTTGATGATGTCTATTGTTTTGGTATGAACTATACTGTTTTGCGGTTTTAAGGCTCCTTCTATAGCTTTGTCCAACATTTGCTTTAAGCATTTGCTTTCTTTCGTTTGGTATAAACGAGAAAGAGGTATGAAATCCCCCTCCTCCTCATTTGGTACCATTTCTTCTGCTCCTTGTTGATTCGCAAAACGGTCTGAAACATCTTTTATAACATTTGCAATGATGTCGAACGATGGTCTCTTGAAAAATTCATCTGGGTATGCATGCTGGGGATTTTGAAGGTAATTCAAAACCCCTGACATAACAGTTCTGCGTTCATTAAGGCGAGACTTGATTGCTGTCAGCAATTCGTTACTTACAGTCGTCTTTAAATTGGCAAGTTGTTGGAATAAGAAATTGAAGGTAGCATCGGCACTGCAAATATTTGCATCTCTCCTGCAAATTGCTTCCACGGCTAATTTTATAGGTTGCAGACACGTTACGATTGCTCCAAGAAACTGAAATTCCTCATCAGTAATAACAATTATGCTCTCTAAATCAATGGTGGCCTTCTGGATACAATCTTTTAGAAAAACAAATCGTTCTAACATAGCCAAAAGGGTATTCCATCTGGTCTTACAATCTAAAATTAATGAAAGCTCTTTATCGTGTTTAAAAATTACATAATGTTATAATATAGCGTTTTTTTGTTGGGGACCGTCGAAACAGTTTAACTACCTTCCGAACTTTTTGCACTAAACTATTAATATTAAAATTTTCAGTTAGTGAAGTTTGTTCCATAGATTCCACAAAATCTAATCTTTCATCTTCTACAGTATCGTTATGGTCATCATCATAAAAGGCTTCGTCTTCATCTCATGTAGGTGTTTTCGTATATAATATATCCATTACGGCTAGGTGAATAGCATGCGCAAAACATAGTTGCTGCCAAGACTTTATTAGCCTTCCAAATTTTTTCATAACGTTTGCTCCATCTGTGGTAACGCAAACAACATCGCTGTCTAAATTCAAAGTAAATTTCTGTAGTTTCTGTTTTAATAAGTTAACACAGTCTTCGGCTGGCAATGAGCCTTTTATTCGAATTAAACCGAGATTCCACACTTTACAGTTTAAATCTGAATCCAAACCATGTACATTGACATTCAGGAATCTTCTGTTTGCGGTGGAAGTCCACTCGTCAAGAGTAAGGCTGAAGTAATTACACTTTTGTTTCCTTGTTTCGAATTCTTGTATATAATATTTGATAACTTTTGCGCTGTACGCCACAACTCTTTTGCAAATAGTGGAGGCAGAAGTCGGTATGTCATAAAACCCTCTAGCTTGTAGTGCTTTTATCAAATCAATAGATGTTACAAATACTCGAAATGGTAACCCATCTAATGAGGTCATTCGGGCCAACACAGCGTCTAATGAATTTTCATCAGATAAAATACAACAATCGAGCAATGTTTTTAGGTTGTTAGATAATGAAAACGACGCTGATGGTAAAGTTGATGGGGAATAAGTAGACAATTGTGTTGATGGTAAAGTAGATTTGGAATGTATTGTTTTGAAATGAATATGCAAACCTTTGGTTGAACCTCCAGTAACTTTGATTATTTTATTACATGTTTTACATTTAGAAGTCTGTTTATTTTTCGAAATGAAGAAATAAGGCCATATTGAATTCCTACATTCATTCCTTTTGGGGTGAATAATATATTCGTCCTCGGCCATTTCATTTCATTTCATTCATTATTGAAAAACGATCCGTCTCAACGCAACATCAAAGTCGAAATGAGGAAAAATAAGCAATAATTATAAAACAGCATTCGATTTTTGGAACTAACTTAAACACAAAGTGGTTTGATCATCAATTCAGTCGTATATATGCGAATACGTATGTTTTTTTTCGGCGCCGCAGATGAGAGTTTACAACCATTAATGCACATATTGGCATTCGTAAAGACATTTTACAGCATGGATATAAAAATCACGCATCGTTCGTTTATATTGCAAAACTCATGTTGGAGAAAACCTACCTGTATACTTTATAAAGAGTAACGATTGGATCATGCATTTATGTACCTAAAATCGTTTGATTTGAAAGAATTTCAAAACTACATACTGCATTTAAACCATTTGAACACAATGCTAATAAGTCGAGATTATTTCGGGATTTTTTCGGGATTTCGGGATCCCGAAATCAAATCCCTGGATTTCCGATCCCGGGATCCCGGGATTTCCGATCTCGGGATCCCGGGATTGGATTCCCTATCTACGTGGCACTGAATCACCCTGAGTGGTGCTGTGGAATTTTTCTGAGAGCCTCTGCTTATAATACTCAAGTAACGTATAATATTTTTTATACATATTTAGTACAGGTTATATTTTCTTAATATAGAAATTTCCGATCGATTTGTAATTACCTCCTCGATTTGGAAATCATAAAAATTGAGAAAGTAACTGTCGGAGACTTGGCTGCCATATGCCACCGAGATTTACAATTATTCCGCTACACGGACGTACGTACGCATAGGCATAAATGTTCAACGTGCGTATAAAAAATCGCTAATTGTAGTTTTAATCTGAATCACAATTTTAATTGTGGCATCGCGCCCCACTTGCGTGACCTACAAAAATCCCAATGTCATTGGCATGGTCAGAAAATCTCGCTGAAGAAAGAGGTAGTATTGATACGTCGAGTGACCTCAAGCTTGGAGAAGAAGGCACACGTGAGCTCTAAACTTACTTTCAGAAGAGATACCACGATCATCTCCAGCTTTGAACGTCTCATTTCTTGTCTACGCGCAGCGTGACCAAGAAGCGTCCGGAACTCGGAAGTTCCGCGCTCCGTTTCCGGTTTTGCCATCGCCAGCGCAGGAAAAAAGTTCGTCCGCGTATTCTTCACTGTTATTGTTTAGTTATACAATTAAACCATTAATCGAGCGTGTTGTGACTGTGTAATTGTATTACCTGACCGGTGAAAAACAATCGTTTTTTGTAGTGCGCCGGCCGCTCTGCGATTATCTTTTTGCTGCTGCAGAAGCAGGTCAGTAGTAATTTAATTTGATTTAAACTTAACTAATTTATAAAACTTTTTTGCTAGCAATTAACTTTATAATACACCAAAAATTTTCAAGAAGTAAGAAAAAAATTAAAAAAATGATTTGCTGTTAATTACGTTTAAAAATTCAGATTATATTAAATAGAATGTTTAAGTGCATGGTCGGCTTGCACATTCTGCAAATTCTATTATTTTCTTTTAAGGAAATTATAAACATTCCAATTTGGAACTCGTACATTTAAATCAATCATCTACTAATAAAATGAGAACATTTGTTTACTTTAAAAACTCAAAATCCAACTCGACGTAATACATTAAAAGAATTTACAATCTTAAAAATTTTAATAGATGAATTACTATCTGTAATATTTTAGCAATTAATGTATTTAAGAATTTGTTGAGATTGTAACTCGTGTCTAAATAAAAACCTGGTCAAGTAGGCTACATTTAGTAATTCTGTGATGTAAATGCAATGGATAAATTCTCAATCACAAGCTACTTGACCAGGTTTTTATTTAGACGCTCGTTAGATTAAAATCTATTTTATTTTATTTTGTGGCTTCAGTAGATTCATTGTTATAAAAGTACCTACAATCAAGAAAAAGGAAATAACATTTTATTTTTCCACAACACTGATGACGTCTATGTTCAACTGTTCAGGTTTAATTATTTTAAATTATTAAAAATGAAAAGATGTTTCTGCAAAGGCTGTTTTAGAATATCCTATTTCTTGTACAAGATTTGATTCAATTTGTACAGTAAATATTTAGAACAAGACATTTTTGGGCTGCAGTTAGATATGAAGGTAGTATACATTCTTTTTTTCCATACAATTTTTAATTCAATTAAAATTTACTGTACAAATTAATTTGTTTGAGAAATTGTACATACAAGAAATATGATAGTGCAAAACGCCCTTAAGACAAGAATATGGACAATAGGTATGCCTCATTAAATATTAAAAGTAACAATAATTTGCATATACTTCATTAATTCAACCGATTAATCATTTAGGTTAGAAGGGAAAGTCTTCAATTTACTATTTATGGCCTATACAAGAAGTAACCCATCCTAATAAGTTTTCTTAACTGTTGGAGGACGAGTCACATATGTATGTATTTTCAAGTTTAAATTGATTAATCGTAAATTCAACACACGTCAATATTGTAATAAATTCAGTTTCTGAATATAACTGAATTATTTTACATTTAAACTCTATATTAAGGCTGCGTTTAGTTGATAGACGAACCGTCAAAGTTTAACGAGCTCGGGCGGACTGTTTTCTAAACGGAAATCATACCCACCGCGGTTGCCTAATGGTCGCATCCCAAATCACGACCACCGTGACCACTCAGCTGATTAGTCAGACAACGTAAAATAACTACGGAATAAACGAAATCGACAACGTCGCCCATGAACTAAACGCAGCCTTAATTTGGCCTAATTTGATTGTAATAAAAAGGCGATATTTATTGGTATTTTTATAACACAAATAAATTTCAAATGACCAGGTACGTGAAGTAAACAAACCGATTTTTCACATAATTACAATTTTTAGTTTTCAAATTATTGATGAAAAATCATATAAAAAAAAATAGCAATACTTTTGGTAAAATTAATTTAATTTGAATTATATAATTATGTAATTCTTTTTAAATTAAATTTTCGTAACCTTGTGATTCTCTGAACAACCAAATGGTAAAAGAAACGTGGACATACAAGGCCATTCATAAATAGATAAATTGGCAGCTGCTTGACTTTACTATCACTCTTAAAACCAGCGGCAAATGATAACAAATAATGGAAACGACCCAACAATCTTTTGTTACAACTAATAATCAATAACACTGTGTAACAGTAAAATTGTTTATCGGACTTTGTTTGGAAAAAACAATAAAATTAGTCCTCCGGAAACGTACTAGGTGGTTTTTATTGTTCTCATGTCGGTACGTTAACAGATACTGCCCTTCTTTTGTTTTACCTAAGATTATATGTTAATTTTATTGAAAAATGCCTTGCAGATATCTCCTCATTTATTTTGCTATGTTTGCGGATATTTAATAACAAAGAACTAAACAAAACATAAATTTGTACGGGAACCAAGTTTCTTGTGGCCTATTTTAGATTTCCGATGGTCAACCAAAAAAAACCTTGGGCCTCTCACGTAAGTTGGAGTAGTTTAGAAGGGTGGATGCTAGGGTGGATTCTTAGAATTTTGGAGAGAACCTTCAAACTATTATGACAATTGCCATTCTTGTTTAATTGACAATTCACACTTTAAAAAACGAAAGATGCTGAATTTGGCTGCAAGATGTTAATCAAGCTACAATTTCTGCTTTCTCATTCTCTCCCATTTGGATTTTTTTAGACCAAATTTGGGAACACGATAAGCGTTCCCATCAAGACATTAGCGTAACTATGAGACTTTACACCCCTCCCCCGCAACTGGAACTGTTGCGCCCAAAATGATCACGAATCACTATTTTCTTCCTCTTGTTTGATGCGCCCCTAAGAAATCTGCGCCCCCACGCGCGGCGGAGGTTGCTGGGGCGCAGTGCATCAGGGCATGGGCGTAGCCAGACTTTTTTCTAAACCCGGGCATATTAAAAATAATATGTACCTATACATATAATTATTAATACTATTAATAATAATTAACAGATGGTTAGCAGTAGGTATAGATATATTGGTTTTAAAAAAGCGTAACATTTTTTAAGTATTTGAAAACAAAAATTGCAGTCTTCTAATCTGTTGATGTCCAAAACTTTCAATCACTTCTTTTATAATCGATTGCTCATTATTCTGTAAAAGCTCTCGATGAATACTCATCACCTGATCAGACATAATCCTGATAATCGATGGTCGACCATAGTAGATCACAACCAAGTTTTTACTCTCCTTAGGCCTGGTCTATCAAACACAAGTTAACTTTAAGTTAAAGTTAACCTTCAGTTAATTACCATAACAACAATTGTCTATTGTCTCTATTGTAAAATTTCTAATAACTGTTAATTTTTTTTTTCGCTCCGAATATTAACCCCGGGCAAATGCCCGGCCTTGCCCATAGCTGGTTACGCCCATGCATCAGGGCATCAAATATATAGAAAAACGACTTCAAAGACTCTGGTATGTTGTAATGATGGGAGACTACATTTGGGCTTCATTTGCAATCAGAACAGTTCCTTTCACAAGCACAGAAAACGATCCAAAATTAGTTTTGAAGTTACTTGCTAATTTAAGTTTACTCTTATAATCTTTGAATTAATTATCGTCATTTGTTTTTCTTACTTTCTTTAGAAATTGAAAGTTTTTCATTTTGATTGGGTTTTTCGAGTTTTCATTTTCTCTTGTTTTTGATTATTTACCAAAAATTAGCAAATTTCTTTTTAGATTTGTGCGTTTCTCTTTCTTTCGCAAATATTATGATTGTCATTTGTCTTCTTTTTTGTTTGTTTGTGATTTTCGAATTACTATTATATCTTGAATGTTTAATTATTTTTTTTATTTGTTGCAAGTCGGTTTTGATTGAAATGGATTCCTCGAGCATCCTCTGGACAGCTATGTCGGCCCTACTTGGGACCTCTTCAGCAGAAGTATAGCTCGAGCACTCCATTGCAAAATTTGTCAATTTGTCAAACACTGACTATTAGGTCAAAAATTGGTCGCAGGAAGTCGTAAACTATTATTTTTTTAAAAGAAATTTTGAAATCCATACAATTTGTTTTCTTGTTTTTTTTTATTAAGATTATTTTTGTTTTTTACTTTCTTCAGAATTCTTTTCCATTTCGATTGGGTCTCTCGATCGTCAAATATGTTTTTCAGTTTTTTTTTAAATCATTGATTGTTTCCATTTTTTTTCTTTGTTTCTTATTTCCGTAAACGTAAACGTTGCGATTGTCATTTATTTTCCCTATTTATGAAATTCCATTTTGAATGTTTAATATTAATTATTTCTTTGAGAAATTTTAATTGCGCAAAATTTGAAAAATTTATTTTCTTCTTTCAATCCTGAAACTAGTTTACATTTTCTGAATTTTTTTTTCATGAAACATTACGATCGCCGTTTGTTTTTCGCCTTCCACTTTTTCTTCTTTTCCTTTTGAAGTTATCGTTTTTTTTTTCCTATTCCTATTTCCTATTTTTATTACATTTTTCGAAAATAAGGCCGAAAGAGCTATTCAGAGGTTGCTCGAGGAATCCGCTGCAATCAGAACCGACTTGCAAGAAAATTTTTAATATTTTTTTAAAGATATTTTAATTCTAAAATTCGTATTTTGTTTTTTTTAAATTATGATAACTTGTTTTTCTTACATTCTTCTGAATTTTTTTTCCATTTAGATTAGGTCTTTCGATTGTAAATTTTTTTTCATTTTTTTGTTTTGTTTTTGATTGTTTCCATTTTTCTTTCTTCATTTCTTATTTCCGTAAACGTTGCGATTGCCATTTGTTTTCTCTATTTATGAACTTC
This sequence comes from Dorcus parallelipipedus, assembly GCA_958336345.1. NCBI lineage: Eukaryota > Metazoa > Arthropoda > Insecta > Coleoptera > Lucanidae > Dorcus > Dorcus parallelipipedus. The sequence goes on along the minus strand of OY284478.1, from coordinate 8,567,224 downwards.
ATTTATTGTTAATTATTTTTTTAAAGATATTTTAAATCTACAATACTTTTTTTTTATTATGATTATTTGTTTCTCTTACATTCTTCAGAATTTTTTCCCTTTCGATTGGGTCTTCCGATCGTCAAATGTTTTTCATTTTTTGTTTTTTGTTTTTGATTGTTTCCATTTTTCTTTCTTCATTTCTTATTTCCGTAAACGTTGCGATTGCCATTTGTTTTCTCTATTTATGAACTTCATTTATTGTTAATTATTTTTTTAAAGATATTTTAAATCTACAATACTTTTTTTTTATTATGATTATTTGTTTCTCTTACATTCTTCAGAATTTTTTCCCTTTCGATTGGGTCTTCCGATCGTCAAATGTTTTTCATTTTTTGTTTTTTGTTTTTGATTGTTTCCATTTTTCTTTCTTCATTTCTTATTTCCGTAAACGTTGCGATTGCCATTTGTTTTCTCTATTTATGAACTTCATTTATTGTTAATTATTTTTTTAAAGATATTTTAAATCTACAATACTTTTTTTTTATTATGATTATTTGTTTCTCTTACATTCTTCAGAATTTTTTCCCTTTCGATTGGGTCTTCCGATCGTCAAATGTTTTTCATTTTTTGTTTTTTGTTTTTGATTGTTTCCATTTTTCTTTCTTCATTTCTTATTTCCGTAAACGTTGCGATTGCCATTTGTTTTCTCTATTTATGAACTTCATTTATTGTTAATTATTTTTTTAAAGATATTTTAAATCTACAATACTTTTTTTTTATTATGATTATTTGTTTCTCTTACATTCTTCAGAATTTTTTCCCTTTCGATTGGGTCTTCCGATCGTCAAATGTTTTTCATTTTTTGTTTTTTGTTTTTGATTGTTTCCATTTTTCTTTCTTCATTTCTTATTTCCGTAAACGTTGCGATTGCCATTTGTTTTCTCTATTTATGAACTTCATTTATTGTTAATTATTTTTTTAAAGATATTTTAAATCTACAATACTTTTTTTGTTATGATTATTTGTTTCTCTTACTTTCTTCAGAATTTTTTCCGTTTCGATTGGGTCTTCCGATCGTCAAATGTTTTTCATTTTTTGTTTTTTGTTTTTGATTGTTTCCATTTTTCTTTCTTCATTTCTTATTTCCGTAAACGTTGCGATTATCATTTGTTTTCCCTATTTATGAACTTTATGTATTGTTAGTTATTTTCTTAAAGATATTTTATATCTACAATCCATTTTTTGCTTTTTCTTATTATGATTATTTGTTTCTCTTACATTCGTCAGGTTTCTTTTCCAATACGATTGGGTCTTTCGATCGTCAAATGTTTTTCACTTTTTTTTGTTTTTGATTGTTTCCATTTTTTCTTTGTTTCTTATTTCCGTAAACGTTGCGATTGTCATTTGTCTTCCCTACTTATGAATTTCATTTTGAATGTTTAATATTAATTATTTTTTTTGAGCAATTGAGAGATTTCAATTCTACTATTAGTCTTGAGTTTAATTATTATACCAAAATGAACCCAACTGCTAAATATCATACGAAAACGATTATAATCATACAGTTGGCAACAACGCGCCAAACTTAACGAATACTGGGCTCAGACACGTGCTCAAACACAAACAGCTTCTGATGTAAATAATTTTTTTGAAATTTCACATGGGAATCTCCAAATGTACATACGTGATACGCTCATAAAATTTTCCACCTTCCACCTACAGAGTGATAATAACAATATTGAAAGCTTAGCTGATTGTGCTTACAATAAAATGCCACCTTGCTGTCAAATAAAACTAATAGGTCGTTACGTTTCGAAATATCGTACGAAATAAGATGGAAACATTTGAGAATTTCGGCCAATTTAGAGTTTATTGTGGCAACCCTGACTCCCCAAGCATTGCGGCGCAGACTCAAAATTATAGATCGCCAGAATCGACCCGTCCTTCGACTCCTTATAAGGGCATGTGGAAATATTAACAATGCTATTGGTCGGCGCTGACCTTATTCGCGATTAGCCCGCGTCAGCGCGTTTCGTTTTGTTGCACGTCTAATTGTATTGGTGTGTGCATATCGTGAGTGTGAATTATCAGGGAAATTTACATCGACGTAGTCGGAACTTCACCAGACGCACCGCCAAACTTTAGGGAAAACTTCTTTTACCCTGTCCGGGCTTGGCTTTCCATTAAAACCCAGGTAAATTTTAAATAAACGGCTGACGCCATTTTAATTTCTAATTGCGCGTTTCTTCCTTAATTCAGGCTTTTTTTGTCGTCTATTCTTCGTGTATCTACATATTCCTGTACGATTTGGCATCAACTTATGTGAAATACCCTTTTCGCCCTTGATTTGTTCATAAAATTTAGTTTTTCTTTTGTTTATTGTTAAAATTAAATATTTTTAACTTAATAAAATTTTGAAAAAATATATTTCTTTTGTCTGTTTTTGAGGGTCCTACCGACACAATGAGGAAATATCTTGCATATTCTTACTTAACGGAACCTAAACTTTTAATAAACACCAATATTATTTAATATATTTATTTTTCCAAATTATTATTCCTTTAGGTAATATACAAGTGTCACTAAGCTCTGTCTAAGTTTCTGTCCATTTCATGTTATAGAACCTAAAATTATTTTGACGTATATGTCTAGAGTTTTACAAAATGGTGGCAGCATTCAGCAACAGAATATCCTGTGTATTTTGTCGCAGAAAGACGTAACATTTGATTATCTAAACAAGAGTATAAAAATATCTATGTTTACTCCACAAATTTAGAGTAAATTATTATTTTTTAATTTTGATTTTCTACTTTTGTTCAAATATTATTTAATATATTTTTCGTAGTGTAAATTAAGGGACGAGGAATAATTTAGGCATAAATTATTTTAATTATACTTAAAGTAGATTCTTCTAACTTTTATTAGTTTCCATTGAGGTTTATTTTGACAACCTTGTTTATATTTTTTCACTTCTGACGAAGCTGTCAAACGATAGCGAAACATTTAGTGATAGTGCGCATTTTCAGCATCCGTTTAAAGAATTTGTGATACTATTTTAATTGTATTTATGTTTTCAAATTTTCAAGCCTGTCAATTGTCAAATTTGCAAGCTGTCGTTATTTTTTTTTTTAATGGGACGTCTCTTTGCATGAACAGATTCTATTCATGTCCCTCTTGAATTCTATTGTAGGTTTCTTAATCCTCACAAGTTTTTAGTTATTATAAATTCATACTACTAAGTCAATACTAAAATATATTCAATATACATTATTTCAGTCGAAGGGGGTCCTAGAATGTGTAAGGGTCACAATAGGAGAATTGAACCTTGGTAAGTTCAAGAAATTTAATTCTAGCCATAATCGGGGCGATTTAAACTATACAGGGTGTTATCGAATTGATTATAAGAATTTCACAGGGCGGTAGCTTGAATCAAGATAAAAAATTGTTATACAAGGTGAGCCAATAGTGCATATAATATTGCAAATTCTTAAAATCTGTTTTCGCTATTACTTACGTATGGTACAGGCAGTGGTACAGGTGTATGATTTAAAATTAGCTACAATTGTACAGGGTCATTCGTGTGACTGTGCCACACCGACCTACGAATTAAGCGAAAATTAAAGATAATAAAATGTTTGAGAGCCACTGATTCGAGGCCACTAAATCACGTAAGCTACGTTAACTACCACGTAGCTACGGCAATGACAAGCGTCAAATGAAACTCGTTGTAAACTTATCTTTGAAAAAGGAAATGTGAAATTTTATTGTTTGTATTTTGTTACCGATTTACGTGACAAAGTGCTTTTTAAATATGTCAATTTGAATTATCGTACCCATTTAAGGCCCTTTCGGAAACTTAAACTGCTTGATCGGGTTTGTTAGGTCTTATTAAAGAATCGTTCGGAAACTTAAACCGATCGAATGACTTGTGTTCGAAAACTAACAGTTAATTTTTCGGATCTCTTCAGGTTCGCAACCGGGTTTACGTTTTAATAACTCTACTATTTAGTAAATAGATAATAATAATAAATAATAACTTATGAAACCCAACCCGCGTTTATTTAAAAAAATAACTGTAAACTAGAATAAAACAATCAATTTATAATAAATATTCAAAGTGCCTTCCCTTGGCATTGGCTTCGTTCAGATGAAGAAAATATCATAAACAGTTTATGATTAATCATAAACAGTTTAAGCTGCATATACAGTTTTCAGTTGAACGATCGGTAGCATAGACCGTTTTATTAAATATAAATATTCTAGTGCCTAGTGTGTAAGTCTTGTCTCTGAAGCATTTCCAGCTAAATTAAATAAAAATGAATCCAGCAATAATTATTTTGGGCGCAATAAACCTGTGGGAAACCATGCAAAATTTGCAGAGCATAAATGACAATTAATAAACTGCTTAATCGTCCATGAACTTCTCTATCACTAAACACTTCATATTGTATTCCGTTTATTGTATAAATCATATCAGACTTTGTAGACGCAATGTTTTTAAACACGTTTTCGCTAGGATAGCGTAAAATCGAATCGCTCCAAAAAATGGCGTCCGCTACTTAAACATGTTTCATCGTTATCCTTGGAGCATAAACGTTCATATGAAAAATCATAAACCGTTTATGATATTTACCGTCATCTGAACGAAGCCATTTATACAGATTTGAGTACGTCTATCCCAATTCTCATAAACAGAATTCAGCAGTCCTGCATTATTGCGAATCTGGTTCGCAGCGTAAGGTAATCTCTTCCATTCATTCTTCGCGGCAATCCAAAAGGACCAATTAACCTTTCATCCAAAATGCCAACCCACAAACTCATGGAAAATCGTGATTGAAACCGATCCTGATGAATCGTAGGTATGGGGATTTTCATCCGCCCGTATTCATTATACAGAAAACTTATGCAAAATTTCAAGTAGATAGGCCAAATTTAGGGAAAACGGAAATTATTAAAAGATTAGTGGAAACTTTTGGAGTGAGTACTTGGTATTCCAATTCTATGTACCTTTCATTTTAAAATAATTCTAGTAGGTGTCGTTGACGAAAAGACAAGACGAATTGAAAACTTCTTCTTCTTCTTCAATACAATAAAACACTAATAAATATGGACAGGAAAATTTCTGCTGCAATCGTGATTCGAACTCGAGTCTTTTGGCTACATACCAGATGCTTTACCTTTAATTATTTGCACTAATATTTCCTTAACATTTAAGACAAAAGAAATAGATGAAGAGTTACTTAGACACTACCTTAAAAAGTAATCTTCACTCAAAACGATTAACAATTATAATTTTAACACGACAAACGATTTATTGGTCAAAATATGTTAATGACACTGTTATTATGATGCTGATGATTGATATTGACATTTGCTCTTTAATTGACGCTATATATTTAAACTCTAATATTAATAATAATAATAGAGAAAGTTTTAACTATGTATATGTCTACATTTGTTTTTCTTTTTGCACTGTATGTTCCCATGTTTTCAAGCTTGTCTAACTGGCTATGCTTGTCGAGGCTGGTTATCTCATATTGCTCATAGTGGCTGCGACCAATTTACAGATATTTATCTTTCTTTCGGCATTCGCCTTACAAACCGAGGAAACGTAGAAAACCCATTTGAACCCAAACACGATTCGAGCCATAAGAATTCTGTCTCTCACACACTATGATTAAATTCGTACCCGTACCTAATAGTTGCCAAAGCAAGCGTCAAACTCGTTGCCAGTGGACTCAACCATCTCGGCTACGCAATTATGCTAACAAATCCGTATTTATAATAAAATTGACTGAATGAAACAGTTTTCTTTGTAGCACGTGTCTTGCTAGTCATCTTAACTGTTCGGTATACTCCAAAGAATATCACATATTATTTTTTTCACTTAACACCGGACAAAGGCGGCAATTAGACAGAACATTTCGAAAGAGTGACACTGCTTACTTACACTTGCTAAGTCGAATGATTTCATTAAGATTCCTGACAGGCCATAGAGGAAGATTTTATACGCTTTCTTCGTTACTTCACCTCAACTATACCATTAACATGATAAGAAATTGCATTCCCGGGGCGAGAAAGCAGACGGACAGACTAGAAATTCAATTCAAAGTAGCTAAATATAAATATTAAACGCATTTTTTTAATTAATTAGAAAGCGTACGTGCATTATCAAAAGTACCTACCTACATCTTGCTGTACTTCACTCGTATGTCCAAAGAAATTGATTCGACTAGTAATAAATAATCTATGAGTAGGTATTACACACTCCTCAAAATAACCTGTGATTCAAAAACTTCATTCAAACTTTCATCAAAGTCTGCCACGAAAAAAAGTACGTAATTACGTATGTCTAGAAAGATTCCGGAATTTTTAAATTACTATCAATATATTGCTTATTATTAATTAGGTAGTTATAACAATTATATTCTCGATATCTTAGGAGCGCAGTATTTTTCATATTTTTCAAGAAATTTCTCGAGAAAAGCGACCACAACAATTTTAAACAAGCAGAAAAATTTCAATAATTGTACCAAATTTAAGGAAAGAGAAAACTGATGGAAAATATTTTCAACAGAGGGGTACATAATTGAAAAAAAAAGGATTTGAAAATTGGAAATAAACGAACACTAAAATAAAACGTTGAAAGAATATCTCATACAATTTGTTTCTGGAGCTATGTATGTAAGTCGCAACTGTGTTACTTTTTACTATTCCTTTTTCTCCGTGTAGTGATAAGCAAAGTAAACAAATAATGCATTAGCATATTCAACTATGTCTTCAACTATTTTTCACTTTCTTTTACGTACGCCAGCCTCACCCAGGGGCAGTTTAAACGAAAGAGTAGTTTTCACACCCATTTGCGTAAAACAAACAAGAACGACGTGAGAATTCCGAAGCCAGACGCTTTCGCTCATCTCTCACCATTCCGGCAGAGAAGAAAAATGTTAAGTAGCTTTTCGCCATAATTATCTCCGGAATTTTCCGACCTGATTGCTGAGAAATTTTTCTGAACCAATTAGAACTGCGTGATCAAGGTCAAGATGGAATTCTGCACATATTTAAATTGTACCGATAAAATACGTATGGGTAAAATCTATCTTGACTAATCAGTAAAGCAACTATTAAATTCAGTTCCTTTCGTTTGTTTCTTTTCATTCTTTTCACTTGTGTTTCTACATTGCGTTTCGGTTACACTTTATTCATTGGTGTATTTAACATCCTGGAAACTCAAAACGGAAGATACAACCAATCGCTTCTCAACTAAAATCATTTACACCAATTTATAAAATGTATGGAAAATATCTACGTTAATTTATAGACATAACTTAATACGATTAATGCCATAAAACTGAATGCACCCATAGAATGCGATGTTGTCTCACCAAACTTTACGCTTTTTACACAACATAAATCCATCATAATCTAACAAAGATGCTTTTCTGTTCAAACTTTGTCAACACTCCGCATCCATCATTCAAAATGCTGAATTAGAAAACCCCCATTTAAAAGCAATCGATGAATCCACCGGTGCGCCACGAAAACCCCCACTGATTGTTGTGTGAAGTCGCACCAAACACGTTAGATAACTGTCAATCGGTTTGGGAAGTTAACCCCTCTTCTTTCATGTAAAAATGAAAATTGACTTGATGGACTTTTCCAGTTCCGAATTTCTAAAAATGCAACAAAACGGAATCCTTTTAAACTGCGTGCAATTCGATACTTTTTTGATGTTAAAACATGAAGAACCAAATACGATACCTAAACTTTTAAAAGTGACTGATTTTTAACTTGCGCAAAAGACTAGCAAGTGACAATCATCTCAGCTTACACATCCGCTCCGAATAAAACTTTCCAGTGCCGTGGAACCGACCTTTTTAAAAATGATTAAACAGCAATAAATTAGGTAAAAAATTTAACTTGAAGGCTTCCGCGCCCGTCGTCCATGTTTGAATTGGCTTCCAGCTTCTTCTTCTTCTGCCGACGTTTCGTTCTCCATTGCAGAAGAACTTCCTGCTGGTGGTGTTGCTGTCGCTTCTCGTTAGTCGTTGAGACTGTCTCTGTTTACCTGACCTAAAAAATCTTGACCCAAAATTAGATCTGAAGTCATTGCGTAATTTGGAACGACAACAGCACTCGCATGAAATATTGTATTATCTATAAACCCAACATCTCGCATCTCAATTGTAAAATTATTGATACCCTGGATAACATGATGTACGGTTTCCAGCTAACTTAGTTTTGCTTGTTAAGACGAAGCACATTTTTCATAATAATAGACTTCGATGCGTTCACTTTTTTTTTTTTTTAGTTTTCTACTTCGCGCTTTGTCCATGAGGTAACCAATGTGTTCGTCTCTTCCAAACATTTCCTCTAAATCAGACTTAAATTCGGTCCAATTTTTCCCACAACTCTCTTCCACAGAATCATACCACTTTTTCACGTTTCTAGTGAGTTTATTTTTTGCTAACAATTTAATTACATTGTCATCCAATTCGTAAATTTCTTTTAGTCCGTCAACCCTTTCTATCCAGTCGTTTACATTGAGCAAATCATTGTCTCCGTTAAAATTAGGAATTTGATGGGAAATCTATATATGTATAATCATCATCCTCGAATTGAACTTCCTCGATTTCGTTCAAACGTCGATGACTTGCCATCTCGTTGATTTACCTTTTAACTGCTTGTATTTGCAATCACAGAGCTTATTCTCAGTACCTCGGAATTCAAAGCTGTTGAATGACAGTACAAAACAGTTCTCTGTAGATACGAACTTCGGCTTGAAAGTTTTCACACGGATTATCTACCTATCAACCAATCGCGCTTCTGATTCTGTCAGGGGAAAACCACTTTTCCGCTCTCAATACGCACAATTGTATGAAGTATGGACACTGATGTCAGGATATATTTAGTCTGGTTAGGAGATGAGGAACTGCTCTACGAATTAGCGTGCATCATCAAAAAAATGACCAAAAAAAGGACCTCCAAAATAAAAGTAGCAACGAGAAAACCGACTATCCACCTGATTATTATAATATTGTTACGGTATAAATCGAAATAAGGGGCATAGCGTAGCTTAAATATTATATTAAACATAAATAAATACAGACAAACATAATTGTACAAAGTTCAACTTACCCTAACAGCACACTTTAACAAAATAGAGCCTACATCATGCTCTAACAGCAACTAGTTTAAGATCTTATCTCTTTATGCAGATCGCGAGATTTTTATACAAAGTGCAACTCGAGCAATTCCGAGTTGTTACGAGACCGGAAAGATTCGACAAAATACGAGATACTTTAAATCCATTTTAACTTGTTCAAGGTTTACCACCTGCATCGGACGTCGAGGTCATTTCCGTTGGCGCCGCTGAAATGCATTTTCTCTTATCTCAAGTTCCCTAAATGAATCTAATATTTTAATTTACTTTCGCCTTGTCACAATATCGATGTATCGATCAAATTTGTCGGTATCGATAAATATCGTATTCTATATATCCACATACAAATAATAATAAATCCTCTTTATTGAGAACTTAAATCTACATAAATAAAAACATAAAAACCTTATTATATATTTCAAGTAATCCACAATTCAGAAGAAATTTCTACTTCTCTGCTTTCCATATGTTCGTGTACGAGTATTGTATGAAATGACAAATTATTAACAAATAAGAGAAAATTGCTTAGCTATAAGCCATTAACCTTGATCTCAGAGCTAATTAACGCATTCATAGGCAATTACTTCACTTTCTTTACAGTAAACCGATTCAATTACTACGACACTTGATTCCTCTCTACTGTCAGCGACGGTGCTATTTTTAAAAACAAATTTGCATTATACCGGTACGTTTACCTGATTACAAACAAATTAGAAGCTCCAAGTCAGTTGGTCAGGAATGTCAAGGAACTTGTTTGCATTGCCATCATACGTTGATACATACAATGGACGATGGTTCAAAGTTTAAAGCAACCGTTAACTGAGCGGCTGGATCGTGGATTTGGTATTTAGAATGTGCCGGTGACATCGACTTTTGTGTAACATAAAGCAACACGTAGTCCGTAAAATCGATAAACAGTGACATATTTTCAAGAGTTTAGATTCAGAGTGAAACTAGTATTTCTAACTGTTTCGTGATTTCTTAGCTTTGCTGTTATTCAATCTATAACGCTAATTTATTTGCACAAAGTTACAAATTTATTATTTTGTTGTTTTTCGTTCGGTTAATTATATTTTAAATTGCCCAAATTCATATAGGCTTTTAAGGATTTTCTATTATTTTTTCGTGAAAAAATTATTTCAATAAAATGAAGGTTTGTAATTATTTCGCGATGAATATCACTCAAACTTAATTAATCAAAAGAAATCTTTATATGTACTTACATCCATAGTTAAGGATTTTTTTATTTGACTTCTTTTTTGAGTTACTTCAGTAGACGGAATTATCGGACCATGCTTTATGGATAATAATTTAAATCAAAATGTTTACCGTGAATTTCGAAATAGGCTGGAAGAATGTGTCCATGTGGGTGGGAATTACGTAAACTAAATTATTAATCAATCCATACGTAATAAAATAAATTTTGTTAATTATAATTTTCAATTTTCAAAAATTGTTTGCAATTGTTTGAATTTTCTATTGCGTTTTTGGAGTTTTGGAGAACACGCATTAAGAATACCTTTTTTTAATTTTGCATTTTGCTAGTTTTGCCGAAAGTGAAAATAGAATTTTGAATATATTTCGGTTATTAAGCGGAATCTAACATATCGTAGCGTTTTTGGTATCCTTAAGGTAAGCAAAAACTTTCATAAAGAATGACTTTTTTTCGAAAACACGAAAATAAAAAAGTTCTTCCTACAGTGAACTCAATTCGTGGACACATTGTACATTCACTTCTGTTTATCATTAAAATCTGTAGAATTTATTTACACAATTTCCGTTAGAAAGTTACGTAGATAAAATTAATATAAACTTTGACCATTTCTTAAAAAGAAAAATTGAATAAAATGAAGTAATAAAAATTATGTACGTTTGTGTACATTAGAGCGTATTCATACAAAAGCTCAATAAATGTATAATATAAATATACCGGGTGTCCCACGCCATATGCTCACCCTTCTAGAACTTCTATATTTTAACCGATTTCAATGAAATTTGGAAAATAAAAATTGAACAAAAATACACATTTTCCGACGTACCATTGAGCAACGTAGTAACGTTGAGCAACGTCAGCTTTCTTATTTTAAATGAAACACCCTGTATATTTTTAAATATTTGGAATCTACAGATTATTGCGAGTCCGAATATGTATCATTTGGTAATTTTGGTTTCCATGACAACGAAAAAAAAACTTGTTTGTTTTTCAATCTAGGAAGCTTTGAATCGTGTATTTTCCTTCTAATGCGATCAAGCAATTCGAGAAAATCACTATTTTGATTGTATTTTGATTTTTAACATTTTTACGGCATTTCAAATTTTCATTAGGTCGTAACTCATTTTTTTTAAATGGAACCTCATGTGCTCCTTAGCTTAGTTCGACAGGATATTTTTTTCTGAGTACGCTGATACCAAGTACTTCATACATTCTTTGAAAGGCCATTTAAAACAGAACATGATTTATTGAGGTTTTATGCCCGCTTTGTTTTAAATGACTTTCAAAGAAAGTATGAAGTATTTGGTATCAGCGTACTCAGGAAAAAATTTTCTATCGAACTAAGCTAAGAAGCAGATTCCAAATATGTAAAAATATACAGGATGTTCCATTTAAAATAAGAATGTTGACGTTACTTCCGGTAAAACCGGAAGTCCTATGGTGCTCAGTGGTATGTCGGAAAATGCGCTTTTTTGCTTAATTTTTATTTTCCAAATTTCATTGAAATCGATCAAAAAGTTCAAAGATCAAAGAGTTCTACAAGGATGAGCATATGACGTGGGACACCCGGTATATATAATAATTATACAGCCTCTGGCATTTAACCGGATTTATTCATTAACACCGTTCCTATTGAAAATATGGTAAAATGTTTTATACAAAAGTATCATCCTTTCAAGCACCGCATAATCTAAAATTATTTTCAAATATGTATACAGGCTGTCCTAATTTTGCTATGCGATGTGTAACTTCGTTATTTTAAATGGAACTCCCTATGTTTTATAACTAATTTGAGCTTGTCAGGTTATTTTAGGGTAAGTTTGATAAGGGTCGCTTGTACCTAAGACCTATGGTTTTTAAAATATTAGGCTTTGTTTACGGTTTTCGGAAAATACAGATCTAACTTTTGTAATTAATATCTCATTAACGAAGAAAATTAGAAACTAGATATTGTGGCACTGTTACAAGTTAAGTGGAAGGTATCTATCTACCGAAGTAACAAAATTTACTTTTCATTAAACAGGGATTCAGTAAAACTATTTCCATTTCGACAACAATTGAAGGGCAATAATTTTTGTTTTTTAAATGGAAACGTGTTATTTTTATGTCGTCATTAGATGCTGCATAAAGTTATCTTTCAATTAGCTATACACTTCCCTATACCAATTACTGACAGTTGAGCAAATATTTAATATTATTTCATAATTTCTGTATTTTAACGTGTTAATTAAAATCAGAAGTGAGCATTTGCCAAAATATTTTACTTGTTTTGAATAAAATGTCAATTTTCTAACTTTATTAACCTCTGTTGTATAAAACGCATACATTTTGAACACAAAATTACAAGACATCTTAGAATTATTTTGTTGTTCCTACAGTTTGCCAAGGTTTCGTATTTATCTCAGTATTTAATTTTGTTAGTTGTTGTAATATTCAAATATGATTAATAAATACCTCCTCGTATGTGTCACTTTATTATTTGACATAAAACAAAAGTTAAACTTTAGTACAAGAAGTCTTAGGGCCAATTGCATGAAACGTAGTTAACCACACGATCATGTTAATCGTGTGATTAAGCACTTGAAGAAATACCAATAAAAATTATTTCCCTCGTTACTGTTTAATCTACCACAAGCTTTAACAAGGAATTAAGTAATCGTATATTTAACAATATTTTATACGACCAGGACTTAAAAACTTAGTAAATTGACATTTACTCAAAACAAATAAAATGTTTGGGCAAATACTCACTCCTGATTTAATTAATATTATCTTAAAATGCAGAAAATATGGAATAATATTAAATATCTCCTCAACCGTTAGTAATTGGTATAGGGAAGCGTATGACTAATTGAAAGATAATTTTATAGAGTACCTAACGACGGTATAAAAATAATACCGTTCCATTTAAAAAACAAAAGTTGTTGCCCTTCATTTGTTGTTGAAATACAAATACATTACTGGATTCCTGTTTAAAGAAAAGTAAATTTCGTTACTGCGGTAGATTCCTTCCACTTAGCTTGTAACAGTACCATAATAATTAACAAACCATGTGTTTACTAAATATTTTGTTTTAAAATCTGGTTGTCATCACTATAAAATAATTTCTTTATTAGCAATTTCTTTGTTATTAGCAAAGTGTAAAACATTAGCGATAAACAAATATTTATGTACGAAATAAGGAAAATTCACTGATTAAAATGCAAAGGAAAGGTAACGTGTAATATTGGCCCGAAAAATGTGTCGAAATTTTGATGACGGACATATTGCTTGTGGGATTAAAATTTTATTTTATTACAGTACAATTTTAACTAAAATACCATGGACAACGTCAAGTTTTAATAAGCCAAAAGTTGGCTGGTTGACTGACAATGTTAAACTCATGATGAAATTACGTGATAATGCGTTAAAAAGTTTTAAACGAAGTAAGTTGCAGTCTCATTGGAATTATTACAAACAATTGAGAAATTTTACCTCCAGTGCTATTAAATCGGAAAAAAAGGCGTACTTGGAACATAGCTTTCGCAACTCGAATAAAAAAGTATTTTGGAGGAATTTGAAAGAGTTTAACATTTTCAGCCGAACAACTCCTGTAATACCTCAACATCTTAAAGATGTGAATGCTATTAATAACTATTTTAATTCTATAACCGGCTCTCTAAACACTCCTGACGTAAATGTATTAAATTTTTATAGTAACAATGTTAGCTCAAAAGCTTCTAGTTTTTGTTTTAAAGAAGTATCAGAGGATCAGGTGACAAAGTTTATTGGCGAAATTACTTCTAAATCAACGGGTTTTGATGGCATTTCAATTACTATGATTAATATTTGCTGTCCGTATCTAGTTCCAATTTTTACACATATATTTAATTTTTGTCTTACTACAAATAATTTCCCCGATCAGTGGAAAGAAGCAAAATAATATCTTTACCCAAAATTAGCAAGGTTGAGAACTTTAAGGACTTACGGCCGATTAGCATCCTGGCTACACTATCGAAGGTCTTGGAAAAGATAATGGATGTTCAGTTAAGAAGTTATTTAACATCATGTTCTTTAATACCCATGACACAGTCTAGCTTTCGACCTGGCTATAGTTGTACTACGACTTTATCGCATATTGTTGATGATATTATCAAGGCTACCGATGAAAATAAACTTAGTCTTTTGGTTACTCTTGATTACTCTAAAGCCTTTAACAGAATAAATCATGAGCTCTTATTAGCTATTTTACATTATATTGGCTTAGATTTAGCCTCTGTTACTTTATTTCATAATTATCTTAACCGAAGAACACAAACAGTTGTCCTTGATAATCGTCATTCAGATACTGTACTACTTAGATCAGGAGTACCGCAAGGGTCCATCCTTGGACGTTTGCTTTATTCAATCTATACCTCTAATTTTTTCTCGTTCGGTAAAATTAAATCTAATCACCACATGTACGCCGACGATACACAACTGTATACATCATTTGATTTTCCCGATCTCGATACAGCTGTCCATGATATTAATACTGACCTGAGTGAATTAGTTGATATTTCGGCAAAACACTGTTTAGAGATCAATCCTAATAAATCATACTATTCTTTGTTTGGAAGAGAAGTTTCTCGTAATTCCGCTTTGCCACTGATCGTAATCACCATTAACAACTCTAGGTTGAAGCACTGTGATTCTATAAAGAATTTAGGTCTAATAATTGACGTAAAACTACGCTTTAAAGAACATGTAACAGCATGCATGAGAAAAGCTTTTTGTAATCTTAAACTATTGTACCCTAGTAGACATCTTCTAACAACGGCAGCAAAAATTACATTATGCGAAACCATGGTATTGTCGCACTTCAGCTTTTGTGACGTTGTTTATAGTCCATGTTTAGATTTCAGAGATATTAAGCGTATTCAGATTATGCAAAATAGTTGTCTTAGATTTATTTACGGCATCCCGAGACGGCAGCATATCTCTTACAAATTACAGGAAGCAGAATGGCTTAATATGAAGGACAGACGTTTTCTCCATTTCGCCTGTTTTGCTCACAAGATTATAGTATATGGGACCCCTCCTTATCTACTGACGAAAATTAGGCATCGCACTGATGTACATAGTATAAATATAAGACGTAAAAACTTCATTGACGTTCCCAAACATAAAACAACATTGTTCAGGAGATCATTCACTTATAACGTCGCGCATTGTTTAAATAGCCTCGATTTTGCTCTAAAACAATTATCCCCTAAACAATTTAAGAGACATTTGAAGCTGTACCTGTTGACCAGACGAGTATTGACATGAGATGTTTAATGTAATTTAATGTAATATAACGTAATGTAAAATATATAACATCACTATTTTTTTTTTAAAGTCAACTAAGATTGTCTTTCCATTTGTAGGTCTGCCATGTATTATAAAAGTTTTTTTTTTGTTTCGTATTTATGTAGTGTATAAGTTAGTTAAGTTCGGGGTTGGCAGGTAGAACAGTCTGCTGCATCTGCTGCAGTAAACTGATGCCAATCCTATTGGATCTTGGAACTTAATACCAGTACTGTACTGTATTCATTCTTTTTATATGTACTGCAATGATCCAATAAATTTATTATTATTATTATTATTATATTCAAGAACAAAACTATTGAGTAAAAGGCCGAACTAGATTTTTTATTTAAAACAAAGCACAGATTTTTAAAAGCAACTGAAGATATCTGTTTTTCAAAATAATTCACATAAACGATCAATGTTAAAATAAAGTTAATTTTTTTATGCATTTAGGAATAACTTGCTATATTATTGAAGCGTAAGCATAAGGTAGATGAGGAAGGATAAGTAATTAAATATTATTCTCATTTAAAATGTCCATAATTTTCAATAACAGTTTGCACACAATGTAAATAATTTATTAATATTTTCATCCCTAGCATGTATTTATAAGAGTATGAAACATACGATATATGCAGTGCGTATAAAATTTATTATTTATTGAATAGATTAAAAACGATATCCACCAACTGGCGAACGACGGTGTTCTCAAAATTATCAATTATATGTACATACAATTTGCTGTACTGAAACCGTTTACTTATGTACTTACTTATTAATTTCTTTAAAAATTCAGATTTCATTTAAATTTTTATTGGATTATCACAGTTATTCCTTCGCCTTCGACCTCGCCGTTTCATTATGCAATACCAGCCTTCCATTTAAAAGCTTGTGTTTTTCCTCTGTGTCGAGACGGTATATTTTCTCGAGCAATTTTCATTTCAATAGATTTTCTGTTACCGTCATACGCAAGGCGACAAGAAACAGCTCCGAGCAGAAGGAGAGGCCACAACTTTCTTTCGACGATTTCTCTGGCAAGATCTAGGTCCTTCGATGCCGCAGGCTCCAAACATTCCCCATATCGTAACAATTTCTTCTCCCGTTATCGTATACGCAGGTTTGCCAGGAAATTTATTCGCCAATGTTAATAGAAACTGTTGCCATTTGGTTAGGTACTGTTAGTTTTACAAACGCTGTGATAATTTTTCTCTGTAATTTCAACTTTAAGTTACAACTGAATGTGAACAGAGGGAAGAAGAATACAATGCGATCGAAAATGATTGAACGTCCTTCAAAAATATGTACTAATTTCGATATGAAAAACTCGTAGAAAACTCAATTAATAAACAAACCATGTACAACATACGAACGCTATTGATTGTCACCTGAACTTGAGCGAAAATTCTCTAGCTTATGATCACCTTTGGGTATTTATTTTCTCAAGGACGCTCAATCATTTTCGATCGCATTATATTATTTATTATGTTGTTTCAAATTACGAGTTAATATCTTGTTAAATTTGGCTTCTGCTCCTTTTTGATGCTGAACAGAATTCTTTTCGCGTTCAAATTCCTTTCACAATCGGTAAATTATAGCCAAGGAAGGTGCTTGTTCATTACTCTCTTTGCACTCATAAGCACTTAAACCTTTTCTAAAATCATAATAAATCATGATTCGAAAATGCTCTCTGATTAGTTTCATTTTCTTACTTGTAATGTACCTTTAAAAAATTAGTAACTTGAGTTATAACGAACGTAACTTCAACAACTAAACTTCAAACGACAGATAAAGAATTGCTCTAAATAGCACTGTATATTTTGTTTTTCACGGCCTACTAGATTTTCTTATTCTCAATAAATTCAGCTTGACCCTCGTATGGCCTGTTCTATCTCTGCCGTTTTTAAAGTTTCAGTGAAACAGGCGGTATATCACGCGATGCTGGTGAGACATAGTAGACAGCTAATTTATTTCTTGCAACTTATACATGCCTTATCACTCCAAACCATAAATTTAAAGCTCAAGTTAAAACCATTTAGTCGACCATTTTATCGAATCCGAATAAGGTATTTAACAGCCTAATTCCTTGAATTCTCCTGCAAAGTCTTTAATTAGAAATGCTAAACGGTATGTTAAAATCAATTTATTTTCTTCGCACGGCACCGAGAATTACTTTTCGATTAGCAAGAAGTAATCATCAAACGTTCTGGAATTTAAATATCAATGTGTCATGTCGAAGGGTCTTTAAGGAGCTAAACTTATTACCAGTTCGTTCTTGGATGGGCACGTACAAGCATGCACACAAATATTTGAAGCTGTATAAGGATCACTTAAAAATAACATCCTGCGTGTTTACACACAGCATGCAACATGCAGCATACCCGAACATAACGGTGTCACAGCTTAAGACATTAAGAAAAAAATGGACATGACAATTCAAAAATACAATGTTATTTTATTTTAGTGATAATCTTGAAATTGGAAACAAAAACATGTAAAAATTAACAAAAATATTGAAGCCTTTCCCTAGGAACCAATTGTTCAGATTTACATTGCATCGTAACATAATTTTTCCAAAAAAAAATCCAGACAGAATTTGCGAAAAACATTAAGTACACAAATTATGAGCTTGTTGCGGGAGTTTATCACCATTCTATACAGTGACCGCCAAAAGCTTCGCACATATTTTATTGCATCTATTTGAAGAATGCTTACAATAATTGCTGTATATGCAAATTTGTACAAATTTCATTATAAGCGATAATTTTTATACAAGATTTCTTTCTTTTTATTATTACCAGTTAAGGAGCTGTAGAAGAAACCCTTGCTAATTAAACATCCTGTAAACGGGTGCAATTAAGTACCATCGCTCAGATATAATAATTGCATTTTCTTCGACACACTAACATATTTATCTAACAGCTGTTACATATAAGATCAAGAACCCATCGGCATCTCATAAACTTTCTTCACAATTTCTTTGCGCGTTTAATAGAATACTTGTGGCCGGACACGATGTCTGCGTGCACTCAATTATTGATATTGTTTATACGTTCCCCTTACTATATTAATAGCGTAATTTCGCTTCTTCGAGTGAAAGTGGCTATATTTTCGTCAAAATAAGTCGTTCGATGAGAGGTTTATAGGTAATTAAAAAAAATTTGTAGCACATTTTACATTCCGTGACTTCATTTATTTTTATTATAAACACGATTCACTGAATTTTTTGAAGTAGAAATCTAAATGTAACTTTATTGAATTGCATTTCGGGCGTGAACGACGATTTTGGTTTGTCTGCGATTTTATGCAACAGGAATCTTTCAAGTAAAACTTTTTTACTTCTTTCAATAATATGGAAAATTAATGGAATAAATATTTACAGGCTGTATGTGGCGACCTGCAGGGAATAGCAAAAAGTACTGTTTCGCGCATTGTGGGTAAAGTTTCATCTTTGATTGCAAGGAGATTACCTGTACACACAAAATTCCCAATTTTTAGTATTGCCAATTTTCCCCAAGTATCGATTGCACTCTTATACCTACCGATAAAAAGTCCTGGACGAGAAAATATTGACGTTTTGATTGGTTGACCGAAACTAGTCTGGGATTAAAGAAAGTTTGTGAGCTCGATTCGAAGTCCCAAATGATGGGTTAAACGGGACATTATCATGGCTCAATTTTGTTAAGATCCTTAAGTTTAACGGAATATAATAATAAATTTTTTCTTGTGTTGAGTTGTGGATCCCTTTTATTTTAAAACATAACTTTGAAATGTCTGTGGAAATAGGAATTCAAATTTGTGTTCTGTGCAATTAAAAGCCTTTGATTTTAATGCGGTTTAAACACAATTCCATGTAAATTTTTTTACACTTTTTGAAAATTCATAACTTTCCATAATAAAATATCAAAGTTGAAATTTTTACTGTAGTTTCCTCTTAACCCATTAACGCCCAAGTATTTTTTTTTTGTTCAAAAATTTAATTATTTTGCAGATGAGCACAGTCTTAGGGTCTAGAATGTGATAATCACAATAATAACCAAAAATTAATTCTCAAAGTATGATTTAAATGACGTATGATATATCATACGTAAAACCATTTACAAATAAAAGTATAGAATAAGTTTAAAAAATAAAACGGCCACATGAATTATACATAAAATTTTAATTTCTAATAATATTCGTTTGTTTGTCACTATAAAATAGAGAAAAATAAATTTTAAGAAAGGTGAAGTTGATAACGCACATCAAATCTAATTAGCGTGATAAAGCCTGAAGCATGTATCAGGATGTAAGGCAACTTTGCACTTGATGCCGATAAACTTTGCACATTTCCCGCAAAGCCCACATCGGCGTTGTGTCGCAATTTTATCCACTGTGTGATTAGTATTATCGTATTGCATCTCTTCCAGGACATGTTTAGACGATTTGGGTTTAGGGTCTCCTAAATAATCCGGTGCAGTTAGAATGGCCAGGACAATTCGTCTTATGAACTCCAATAGTCCTATTTTGGGATAGACGAATCTGTATAGAATCCACATGTTAACAATTGATCCATTTAGACAAAATCGTACATACGGCCAATACCATTTTTTAGATCTTATTCGAATCCTGTAAAGGCCCCGCTGCTTGTCAAACAAATCAACACCCCCCATTCCTTGGTTGTATAGACTTATAAGTGTTGGTTGATCTACTAGAACAGCTGTCTTCTCTTTTTTGGACCAACGCTTACAAAGGCCCTTCGAAAAACATACATTGGTGTCTAAAACATTTGTTGCAATAGTGACTTGATTATTATCATTCCAACGAACTAACGATATTCCATTGGCTACATCGATCAAACCATATATCGAACCTCGAATATCTTTTTTCAAATTTTTTAGTGAAGCTTTTTCTACTCTATCTGACCTTATTGTGCCGATGCAATTTATATTATAGGATTGAAATGTTTGAAGCAATATCAGTGAATTGAAATAATTGTCTATATATATACAGTACTTTGTTCAGGTAAGTAATTCAAGCATAGCTTTTCACAAACACTGGAGCCCAACGTTTTACCTAAAACTTTGTCACCAGATCCACAATAAGGACTGAATTTTAGAAGATACCCTTCTGAAGTTGTCAAACACCAGAATTTAAAACCATACCTTATGGGTTTCCCTTTTATAAACTGCTTCATACTGTGATGCCCGTAGTATGGTTCCATTGCTTCATCCACAGAAAATGAGCTTCCTAGGGGCTCACACATTTTCTGAGATTGATTATTTACATGATCTAAGAGTGGTTTAATTTTATATACTCTGTTAGTGGGATCTATCTAGGCATTATCATTAAAATGCAAGTATCTATGCAGAAGTTCAAATCTATTACATGACATGCTATTGCTCACCAAACTGTTATAAGTCTCTCCCTTAGTTTCCCAATAGAGTCTGCGATCGGGAACTTTCGAATAACCCGATAAAAGAAGAATAGCAAAGTACTTATATAACTCATCAGTAGCTACTCTAAACTCATGGTTTCCTTTGAAAGCTGCATATTTCTCCATTTCATTGCAAACATATCTCATAAATTCCTCATCGAAGAAAATTTTTAAAATATCTATTGGCTGTAGGTTCTCATCTTTTATTTTTTTTACAAAATTAGGTGCCTGCATTGCGGGAATCTTAGTTTTATCTGGTTTCCTTTCAAAATTTTTTGTTTCCCATTTTCGTATTTTTATGTTTTTCCTAATTTCTTTATCCTTTAACTCTCTTCTGAATAAAGTAGCTAAAGGGACATCATCAGAAGAAGAATCCGTCTCATTGCCTCCATCTGATCTGATTTCCTCTCTTATGTTTAAATTTATTTCATTTTTTTCGTTTTCGGCATTTATGCTAAATATCTCCATATTTTGTCTCAGTACGCCCTTCCCGATTGTCCTAAGTGAAGCTTCCTCTTCGTCGTCACTTGGAGCATCATCTATATCTGTATCGGCCCCATCTTTAGGAGGGAAAAGAACAAATTCCAATTTATTACTGTCATTCACTTGACTATAGTCCTCATCCTCAGAACTCAGTTCTTCCAAATAATTGAGTAGCTCTTCAGCATCTCAGGGATCCAGTGGGTTGTAAAACTTCTTTCTGTTACAGAGTAAAAACTATATACTCATATATCGTATGACATATCATACAATAGCTAATTAGTAAAAAATTCTTGCTAAAAATTTTGAAAAGTAAGGAAAATACCTTGCTATATCCATAATAACATTACATGGAAAACTTATTCTCGATTACATATATTTTACAATGAAACTTGAATAAATTATATTTCCATAAACTTACCTCAACGGCATTTTCACTGCTCACCTAAACACCTACTACTTAAAACTAATACAGGTTATGTATCGCGCAGAAGAAACTGTTGTACAGCATACAGCTTGGTAGATTACACTTCCAGAAATATATTACAAAAGGAATAATGTATTTAACTTCATTTATCTGTTGGTTACCTAACCTTAAAGGTGTAGCTGTAATGCGTATGATAAATCATACGGTTAATGAGTTAAACACGTTGACACTCTGTAAAAAAATTAGATGTTTATCCCATGTCTCACCAGAGATATCATGCTTCAAACTTTGAAAAAATCGCCAATTTTCAATTTTTAAAAAGTTATAAAAATTAAAGAGCACATTTATCAGTGTTATAACTCTAGCTATAGTGAATACAGTAGTATATGTAATTGTAGTTAAAAAATCAACTGTGATATACCACCCCTTCATCATAAACTTAGGCTCCAAAAAGTGGCATTTGTTAAATTCCGTTGCCAAACTTTAAAGAACATTTTCACCTATAAGGAAACAAATAAGGCCTTTTATGCTGAGACACAAAATTAAAGAGGAGGAAATGCTGAATAAAATGGTCTTTGTTGCAGTGTTCTAGCATAATCCAGTCCTAAGAAAAATAAGTTTACATGCAAACTCCCTAATTGGTGTGCGTTGCAAAACAAAAATGGCCGCCACAAACAAACGGGCTGAGATAAAAATTTAATAACATCATATTTGTACTCCCAGTACATATGGCAATAATATATAAAAAAATTAAAAATATTTAAAATTGTCAAGCAACCAAAAATATTTTTATTGGATCACTTCATATGGATTGACCCCATAAGGCTAAACCATCGGGTACTACTGATACGGCAGCAAAAAGCTTCTGAATTCGAGCTCATACGAATTTCTGCTCTCTCATTATTTATGTAGAAAGTTAGGTATTTAACGAGTTCAAAAAAATTGTGGAGGAAATTAAGAATTTGTCGTATCGCGTTAGGATCTACATGGCACTGAATCACCATGAGTGGGGGTCGAAAACGCGCTGTTGAATCTTTTCTGAAAGTCACTGCTAATGACTTAAACAGCGTTCACAATGACTTAACGTAAGAAAATTAACCTCTAAATACAGGTTTGAAGCGTTTTGTTTAATGTAAATACGTAAAATTTTAAACTGAAACTAATTAATGTATTTAATTATGAACAGTAAATCATTTAAATTTAGAATTACTTCGTTTACGTTAACAAATTATTAATTTACGTTGCGTTAAGTGATTGTGAACGTAAACATACGTCGTAACTATCGTAACGAACGTCTAAATAAAAACCTGCTCAAGTGGGTTGTGATCGAGAATTTATCCAATGCATTTACATAGCAGAATTACTAAATGTAGCCTACTTGACCAGGTTTTTATTTAGACACGAGTTAGAACGGCTAATGGCCGAAAGACAGAAATACGGCATTGCTACGCAAAACAAACAAACGAATTCTTTCGTAATAATGAGAATACGTAAATAATTAATTACTTTATTGTAGTCAAAAATTTCAAATACAAACATCACACAACTCATTCAGTCATTGTTATGGTGCAAAGTTGCAGAAGTTAATCATTTATTTCTTGACTCGTATTATCCAGTCAATTGCCATAGCAACGGCGCAAATGAGAGTTAAAATGGCAACCATCAAAGTGGCGGTTCTATTCACATCCTTCTGACCACCATAGCTGATAAAGCAAAAGATGCATGCAAAGATATTAAGAACACATCCCACGGACAGGAATATTAATTCGGAGAAGACATGCGGTTCGTCGAAGATGTAGATTATTATAATTACGGCTGTTATTAACGCATATCCACAAACAGCTACTACTATGATATCTCGATAAGCTATTCTGGTAGTCACGAATTCAATTCCGATCATTACGCAACTTACTATGCAGCAAACCTAAAATTAAAAACAAACATCACTGCAATCACAAAACTAACAGTAAAAAGTCATAAAAATTAAAGAGCCCATTTATCAGTGTTATGACTCTAGCTATAGTGAATACAGTAGTATATGTAATTGAAGGCGTGAGAATGATAAGTGGTTATGAACCATTTTAGACCAAATTGGGCTATAAACAGATTTCGATTCATAAATGTCTGCTGCATCGTTGAAAATAAAAACTGCACATATCCGCTTATTCTACAGCCCACTAGTTGGCACTTATCTATGAACCAAATCTCATTTGAATATTTGTTGAGGATGAAAATTGGCTGTGAACCGGGTATGTGCAGTTGTCATACTCATAGTTTTCCCGGTTTTTCTAACCTATGAGTTGAGTGTCACTAGTGCATGTGGGTGCCGTGCTACTATAAAGTTGTTTAAAGTGCTATTCTTAAAGCGACAAAAATACTTAATAATAATGAGTAGTTCTGAAGATTACACTCCTGAAGTTGATGATTTAGACATTGATCAAGACCGTAATTATGAAGAAACGCCCCGCAGTAGAAAAAGAAAAAGATCTGTTGGTTTGTGGAAACAAATCATTAGGCAACGCAATCGAAATTTAGGTGAAGCTTATATATCCAAATCTGGAAATCCTGTGCCTGCAAGAAATTCTAGTTCTTGTTCATGTAAAAATCGCTGTACCGAAAAGTTTGATGCTGAGACTAAGCAACAAATTTTGAGTGATTTTAACAACCTCCGGGAAAAGAATATACAGGATGCGTACTTACATGGTCTAATATCTGTACATCCAGTTCAAAGGTAAACTAAAATATAAGCATACGAAATATTTGTCCTGTTACCCAATAGTAATGGGTTATAGACGTCGGCCGGATCTAAAAAGAAAACGACTTTTGGCTAAGTGCGAGCCAGTACCAGATGATGCTACACTAGCTGCAGAATCTAAAAGAAATAACATATTCCATTACAAAGTATGTACCTATTAGAGAATGTGCGTTTTTCACTTTTATTGAGATTAAGTAAGTAAATAGGTAAGAAAGTAAATGTTTTGTTACAGATTCAAGTTAACGGAAGAACATTCACAGTGTGCAAAATGGCAATTAGTGGTCTGCATGGTATAAAGAAAGGCAGGCTTCGCAGACTTTCAGACAGTAAATTTCAATGTGATATGCCACCAAAAGATAGAAGGGGGCAATCTATTGGTTCACGATCTCAGAAAAAGCCCAATATAGTTGTGGAGCTAATCAAATCGCATATTAACAGTTTTCCTTTCCGAGTGTCTCATTACTCAAGGAACGAATCACGTCGCAAATATTTATCACTGGATTTATCTGTCAAAAAATGCACCGTTTGTATCTTGAAAAGTATGAATCAGATGCATATGCAGCTTTAATATCCGGTGGAGGAATAAAGCCTAAAGTAAAATATGAGTTCTACTTACATATTTTTAATACATGCTTTAATCTTGCTTTTGGAAAGCCTCGTAGTGATACCTGTGAAAAATGTGAGGAGGCCAAGATAAAAATAGATTCAGAAGAAGATCCTCAAGTGAAAGGAACATTAGAAAATGAACTAAGGTTGCACCATGCCAAGGCAGACAAATTTAAAAGCTATGACTGAAATCGCCAAAACAGATGACACCGTAGAGGTAATATGCTTTGATTATCAACAGAACCTGCCTATTCCTGTCTTACCAGTGGGCGAAATATTTTATAAAAGACAGATTTGGGTGTTTAATCACTGCTTTTATTCTGGCAAAACAGGAAAGTCCAAAATGTTTATGTTCGATGGAATCGTAGGGAAAAAAGGTGCAAATGAGACTATTTCATTTCTAAAGCACTATATAGATAACTTTGTTGACCCTAATGTAAAGACCCTTTATATCTTTACTGATAACTGCGTTGGGCAAAATAAGAATGCAGCTTTGGCCCAGTTCTTATCGCTTTTGGCAAGTACGAATCAATTTTCTGCGATTTATCACCGTTTTCCTGAAAGGGGGCATTCATTTTTGCCTTGTGACCGCAATTTTGCTCAAATTGAAAAACATAAGCGAAACGTTACCTATCTCTATTTACCTGAAGAGTGGTACACCTTGACGAAAAATGTTTCAAAGAACTTTGAGGTAATACGTGTGACCCAAGATATGATCAAAGATTACCGTACATACCTTCAGCAGTTTTTTAAAAAAAGTTTACGGAACAAAGGTGGTCCTTTCACTATTACAAAATATAAGTTCTTCAAATACGTGGACAATCAAATATTAGTTAGCCAGGCGCAGAACATGGAAAGTAGTAGTAGTAGTGAGGCATTTCCATGGCTTAAGAGCAGTTCGCCAAATGACATTTTGTGGAATCCTAAAAATCTATATGAGAAGCCCATTCCCCTCAACCCATTAAAACTAAAAAATATACAAGAGCTAGAAGAATACATCCCACTAGCTTTGATTACTTGGTATTACAATTTGGAACACACAACTAGTGCAGTTTGTGCTGCTGGTAACGAAAGCATGAGCGAATCTGGCTCTTCTGAATCCGAATAGGAATATTATAAATATTTATAAGTTAGTGTAATGCTTCTTTTTGAAAACAATTTTTGAAATACTAAGGTACCTATAGTTACTTTTAATAAATACCCCTAATCCATTTCATTAAAAAAAAGAGTTTGAAAACAGGACATATCCAAACAAAAACTTAAAAAATATATAGTTAATATATACAAAATAAATATATTTGCTTATTGGACTAGACACTCTTCATGTATAAGAACAGACTATAACAATGTCTAACGTGCAAGTCTTAACTGTGCGGATAAACAGTTCTCCTGCAAAATGTTGTTTTTGGTTCATGACCACTTATCATTCTAACGCCTTCAATTGTAGTTAAAAAATCAACTGAGATATACCACCCCTTCATCATAAACTTAGGCTCCAAAAAGTGGCATTTGTTAAATTCCGTTGCCAAACTTTAAGGAACATTTTCACCTATAAGGAAACAAATAAGGCCTTCTATGCTGAGACACAAAATTAAAGAGGAGGAAATGCTGAATAAAATGGTCTTTGTTGCAGTGTTCTAGCATAATCCAGTCCTTCATATGGATTGACCCCATAAGGCTAAACCATCGGCTTCATATCGAGAGCTACTGATACGGCAGCAAAAAGCTTCTGAATTCGAGCTCATACGAATTTCTGCTCTCTCATTATTTATGTAGAAAGTTAGGTATTTAACGAGTTCAAAAAAATTGTGGAAGAAATTAAGAATTTGTCGTATCGCGTTAGGATCTACATGGCACTGAATCACCATGAGTGGGGGTCGAAAACGCGCTGTTGAATCTTTTCTGAAAATCTCTCCTAATGACTTAAACAGCGTTCACAATGACTTAACGTAAGAAAATTAACCTCAAAATACAGGTTTGAAGCGTTTTGTTTTAATGTAAATACGTAAAATTTTAAACTGAAACTAATTAATGTATTTAATCATGAACAGTAAATCATTTAAATTTAGAATTACTTCGTTTACATTAACAAATTATTAATTTACGTTGCGTTAAGTGATTGTGAACGTAAACAAACGTCGTAACTATCGTAACGAGCGTCTAAATAAAAACCTGCTCAAGTGGGTTGTGATCGAGAATTTATCCAATGCATTTACATAGCAGAATTACTAAATGTAGCCTACTTGACCAGGTTAGAACACGAGTTAGAACGGCTAATGGCCGAAAGACAGAAATACGGCATTGCTACGCAAAACAAACAAACGAATTCTTTCGTAATAAAGAGAATACGTAAATAATTAATTACTTTATTGTAGTCAAAAATTTCAAATACAAACATCACACAACTCATTCAGTCATTGTTATGGTGCAAAGTTGCAGAAGTTAATCATTTATTTATTCTTGACTCGTATTATCCAGTCAATTGCCATAGCAACGGCGCAAATGAGAGTGAAAATGGCAACGATCAAAGTGTTGGTTCTATTCCCCTCCTGACCACCATAGCTGATAAAGCAAAAGATGCATGCACAGATATTAAGAACACATCCCACGGACAGGAATATTAATTCGGAGAAGACATGCGGTTCGTCGAAGATATAGGTTATTATTAATACGGCTGTTATTAACGCATATCCACAAACAGCTACTACTATGATATCTCGATCAGCTATTCTGGTAGTCACGAATTCACTTACGATCATTACGCAACTTACTATGCAGCAAATCTAAAATTAAAAACAAACATCACTGCAATCACAAAACTAACAGTAAACTCGGAGACACTTGCTTAACGTTGGCATTTGATAACTCATATTTACAAGATTCTCTGTAATTAATTAGTTAATTGGTATGGTATTTCTCGAACTAGTAGAAGTAATTTTGAATGTAAATAGAAATAAGTGATTAAAATAAAATGAAAAGAAACAGCGGTAGTCTTGATAATAACCATGAACTCAGATTAGTCGTGTTCCTTTTACACCGATTCTAAGATAATCTTACCCCACTTACCCTTCCTCACTTAAATTACACGTTCCTT
This sequence comes from Dorcus parallelipipedus, assembly GCA_958336345.1. NCBI lineage: Eukaryota > Metazoa > Arthropoda > Insecta > Coleoptera > Lucanidae > Dorcus > Dorcus parallelipipedus. Next base: position 8,538,781 of record OY284478.1, on the reverse strand, counting down.
TTGCTTGATGTGTGGTAAGCAGAAGTGAGGAAGTTGCTTCCCCCCTTAACACAAACCCTTCCTCAGGAGTGTTTGTCTCTCATTAGTGGGGGAAAGTAATAATAACAGTGAATTCTGATTGGTTGAATTGGTCATAGTGTAAAACGACCACTACGTACGAGATCAAAAGTGTGCCTAAATCTATCGGGTGGATAACGGGCTTGTGACGCCACAACGCGTTTCATGATTTCAATATAATTCGGAATTTTAAGGACCGATTTTGAAAAAACTAAAACGCGTTTCACCCAAATGAGTTTTAGATGCTTTTGTATAATTTTAACATAAAAGTACACATATTTAATTTTTTTGGAGCAGCTTCCAATTGATCGTGACGTAGATAACATGTAGATAATTTGTAAATAGTGAGGTATCCATGGTATCCTTCGTGAGGTTATGTAAGTGTAAGTATGACTGGTGACAATTTTTAATTAATTCAAATCATTCGGTGAGTAAATTCCTGATAATACGGAAAATTATATTAATGATGAGGTATTTTTTTTAAGATAATGTCGAAAACATCACTCGCGACGTGACCTCACCGTGACGTCACAGATGTTCTCGGTGTTTACAATATGTCTGTTCGTACAGCATTTCTGAATACTTTAAAACTGTCAAATATATAGGGTTGCCAATGTGCGGGCAATTACCCGAATTACGGATAATTTAAGCAACCTTACGAGTAAAAGAAATGCGTGGGTACAAATGGGTATTTTGAAGAAAACAAAAAAAAAACAGATTAATTTTTAAATTTTTGACTGACGTCTTGTTAGTGATGTTGCAGCTTTACTATTGGCAACAAAGAAATCACTAAAGCCGGAAGCCGACAAAAACTAAAGTAACTAACTAACCGCCAAATCCACGTCGCCGATCAGTGCTGCCAACGCTACAACAATTGTCAAATCTTCATTTTAGAAAGTTTTGTTTATTTAATGAAATTTTTTTAATTTTTGTTTTTTTTAAATTTTTGTGCCATTTTTATTAAATTTATAAATTTTCTTTATTTGTCGATCGTCTTTTGTTTTATTTCGCGTCAAGAATTGCGCAACTGTCAATTCTTAATTTTACAAAGTTTTGTTTATTTAATGATTTTCAAAATTTTTAATTTTATTTTTATGTTATTTTTGTTAAATTTGTAAATTTTATTTATTTATTTATTTATTTATCGTCTTTTGTTATATTTTGCGTCAAGAATTGCGCAATAACTGTCAAACGTTTAAAATAATTTGGACCCAGTTTTGTTTATTTCATGAGAATTCTTTTAATTTTGGTTTTTTTTTTAATTTTATAAATTTATCGATCTTCTTTTGTTTTATTTTAATTGTTAATTCTTAATTTTAGAAAGTCGAACAAGTGAGAATTTTTTTTATTTTTATTTTTTAAATTTTATAAATTTGTCGATCGTCTTTTGTTTTATTTTACAAGAAATACGCAACTGTCAATTCTTAATTTTAGAATGTTTTGTTTATTTAATGAGATTTTTTTTAATTTTTAAAAATTGCACAATTGTTAATTGTTAATTTTAGAAAGTCGAACAAGTTTTGTTTATTTAATGAGATTTTTTTTTAGTTTTATAAATTTGTCGATCGTCTTTTGTTTTATTTCGCGTCAAGAATTGCGCAACTGTCAATTCTTAATTTTAAAGTTTTGTTTATTTAATGAGATTTTTTTTAATTTTCGTTTTTTTTTTAAATTTTATAAATTTATCGATCGTCTTTTGTTTTACTTTAATTGTTAATTCTTTATTTTAGAAAGTCGAACCAGTGAGAATTTTTTTATTTTTATTTTTTAAATTTTATAAATTTGTCGATCGTCTTTTGTTTTATTTTACAAGAATTACGCAACTGTCAATTCTTAATTTTAGAATGTTTTGTTTATTTAATGAGATTTTTTTAAATTTTTGCTTTTTTTAAATTTTTGTGCCATTTTTGTTAAATTTATAAATTTGCTTTATTTGTCGATCGTCTTTTGTTTTACTTTGCGTCAAAAATTGCACAATGACTGACAAACGTCTTAAAAGAATTTGAACCCAGATTCATTTATTTCATGAGAGTTTTTTTTTATTTTCATTTTTTAAAAATTTTATAAATTTACCGATCGTCTTTGTTTTATTTTACGTCAAGAATTGCACAACTGCCAACTCTTAGTTTTAGAAAGTTTCGTTTATTTAATGAGATTTTTAAAATTTTTGCTATTTCTTAAATTTTTTTGTCATTTTGGTTAAATTTAGAAATTTTCTTTATTTATCTATCGATCGTCTTTTGTTTTATTTTGCGTCAAAAATTGCACAATAACTGTCAAACGTCTTAAAGTAATTTGGACCAGTTTTGTTTATTTCATGAGAATTAAAAAAAAAAATTTTTTAATCATGATTTTCAAAAACAAACATAATTTTAATCAAATGATTTAAATTAGCTCAACACCGCGATTTTAAACCATTTTAATAAATCTACTAGAAATCTATCAAAATTCAGAGACATCTACTGAAATTGTTTACAACTACCGATATGTACCCTTGCCTCTTGGTCGGTTGGCAGCACTGTTGCCGATTGCCGCCCACAGTCCCACATATGATTTTTAACCTAAAAAATCTGTGATGCAACGTCCAAATGTGTAAGGTAAGTTATTAGATATTTAAATAAAATGAATTATGTACCATTTATTTTCTGTTTTGGGAGTGCGAGTAAATAAGTGAGTAATTTCATTACTCCATGTGGATAAGAGCGAGTTTTTTAAAATTTGAAAAGGGTAATCGGCTTAGAGTGAATTGGCTACCCTGCAAATATATTCGCCCATCGAATTAATCACTGCTCTCAAGAGCTGCATTTAATGTGAAACGATCGGCGCATGCTTCTGACAGTTTCGGACTAGTCAGAAGCCGCTGTACGAACAAACCTAATGTTTGCAATGAATTCACGTACCTACCGTTGCGAACCAAAGGATTAAAGTATGTATTAGAATTAGGTGAAATTGATGAAAATAACACCTGGTTTTGTTTTTTGATGACTTTACGAACGGTTTAATGAACACGTGATTACGTCGAACTGTCAACCAATGAATTTACGAACTCACTGAAACAACATATTGCTCTATTTACAAATTATCTACGTCATGATCAATGACATTGCGTTTTTAGTCACGTGATTATATTTAAATGTTTGGGTATTTTTAATAAATGAATTATTTTAAGAAATTTTTTTAAGTTGTGTCAAATATCTAAGTTTTATCCTAAAACGATAAAACTTGTATAATCCATTAATCACTGCAAGTACGCGGTGCAAGCACGAAGTAAAAAGTAAAATTACCGAATTCAGCAATAATAGTTAGGTTATAATAACTCGTGTCTAAATAAAAACCTGGTCAAGTAGGCTACATTTAGTAATTCTGCTATGTAAATGCAATGGATAAATTCTCGATCACAACCCACTTGACCAGGTTTTTATTTAGACACGAGTTATATGCCAACTTATTGTTTCAAGCAAGGCTGGTTCTCAACTGACAATTCATGACGAACTAGGGAGAGGAATTTTAAAAAAGGCATTGAAAGGTAAAACATTGAAACCAATAGAAAACATCTTAATGATCATGAAGTTTTAATTATAAACTGAACAAATAAATTCTTTTAATTAAAAGGAATATGAAAGGTGACTTACACATTCTATAATCTTCAAGATGAAGTTTGGGTTTGAAAAGAGTTCTTTGGCACTTTTCGTCATTGTCTACTGTTGACTTGAATTAAAGAAACTGACAGGACAAATCTATGAATGAAAACAAAATCTAATTTGCTATCATTTTCTGAGGTATATGTAGCTAGATTATGTTTGATGAAATGTTGTAAATAAGGCCCAGCAGGCGTGTATTTAGTCAAGTTATGTCTGTTCTTTACAATTAATATGTGGTTTTACAACGTCGTTTTTGTTAATCGGTAGTTTTATGGTGGATCAATTAAAAATGTTTTTATCCAACAAGTTTTTCCACCAAATCCAACTATGCCAGAGAGGTGGTTGTTTTAAGGTGGAAATATACAGTGACTTCCATAAAGTGCGTAACAAATGGGAAAATTTTTATTAGTGGCTTTTGCCAAAAAATTTTACTACTGCTGGTTTGTGCACCAGTCAAACTAGAAAACAACATAACTCCATCCAACCAATCATTTAAAATATGGCTAAAAATTTGAAAAATTGAAAGTCGCGAAAATGAAAAATTGCGATAATTGAAAAGTTATTTATCTTTTTCTTCTAGAATCGACGCAGTCAGATAAAATTAAGTGTGATCAACAACCTATAGTGTGTAAATACAAATATTTTGCTAAAATTCTAACGAAAAATCATTTTTTTTTAGAATTTCATTTTATGTGGTTTTAAAATTAAAATGATGTTTTATATCTTTCAAAAACAAATATCACCTCTTTCTTTGATCGGTGTTTACTAAGGCAAATACCACTAATATGAAAATATTACTTTAGATCGAACGCCTTTTACGAAAAATAGAAATTTCGCTATAAAAAAATACATTGCGTTTTTAACAAATAAAAATAAATTGTTTCCGTTTATTTTTTGCATAATAGAAAGGTAATATGTAAATATGCTGTTTTTGTATAAAAAATGTCATTTACAGCATATGAACCCTTTGCGGGCAGCGTTTAAAAATAGTTGTTTCTCATGTGTAATTTTAGGTTTACTGATAGAAAATAAGTAAAGAAGTAATGTTAATTTTTTTCAGAATTTATACTTTATTACTTTTTTCAAAAAATGGTGGTATTTCAAGGATACCACTAAGCCACATATCAAGCATAATTAGTTTTTTTTGTTTCGAGTGGCACTATAGACTTGTAATTATTCACATTTTTCTGTTCTAAACTAGGTCTTCCTTTTCTCATTTCTTCTCTTCCAGCTCCTACCAATCCTGCTACCACAGCCAAACGAAATGCCTTCAGATTCATGCAGTTGTTGTGTCCACATCGTTGCTGAAAAATTATAAACGCATTGACCAGGCTGACATCTATAAAATGCCAGAATATGCGTGGCCACCATTTTCTACTCTTTCTATCTATTTCGTACGTTTTCTTCAACATGTCTGCTTTGTCGACGAATCCCATATGTTGGTTATACGTCTTCATAACTTTAGGGCAAGAGACATTTTCGGTTTCACCATTTTTCTTTTTTCTTATAACATGATCGGTTTGAGACGGATTTTCACAATTGGAGGCCAAAAGAACTATTCTTTTGTCCATCCATTTGACGCAAGATATCCCATCATCAGTTACTCGCCAATCAAAATCACCGCGTTTCAACTCTTTATCTGCTTTGAAATCCTTCGGAATTTCTTTTCTCCCTTTTCTGATAGTTCCTGTCGCGTAAATATTCTCCGTTTGCAACTGTCTTAGCAGTGGCAAAGACGTAAAATAATTATCGAAATACACGAAGTAATTTTTCCCAACCAGAGACCTGGTCAAATCTATAATAATTCGCGGTCCTAATTGTTTCTCTGTAGTCTAATTGACTTTCCCAGTGTATATTTGAAATTCGTCAATGTATCCACTGAGATCTGCTCTGGTCCAAACCTTATAGCCCCATTTTATTGGCTTGTTGGGCATGTATTGACGGATTGACGAACGGCCTTTGAAACAAATCATAGATTCGTCTATTGATATTATTCCGTCCATTTTATAATAAAAACTGGAATTATTTGATAATGAATTGAAAAATGGACGCAATTTATACAGTTTATCGAAATTAGGATCCCCGCGTTGAGGCTGCAAAACTTTATTGTTCAAATGAAAATTTCCTATTAGCCAATCGAACCGGGTACGGCTCATTTGCGCTGAAATGTAAGAATCCCTCAGCTCCGGCTGCGCTGACCAGTAATCCCTATAGCTAGGAAGTTTCTTAACGCCCATCAAAATATTCATAGCCAAAAATATTTTTATTTCTTTTGCAGTTGTAGGAACAAATGTTTTCCACGTTGGGTAGCATAAAGGTTTGTTTGAAAAACAAAATGTTCGATGATTTGATCACTGACTAGGCATCCAAAAATGTCAATTGGCGATTCAAGGTCGTCAGATAAGTTAGAAGGTCCGACACTTTCTGAAAAAGCATCAACTTGATTACCTAGATTAGTGACTGTTAGAGGCTTTTTCCAAATAAATTTATCCTTTGGTATATAATGTGATAACGGTATATCGTCTTCATCATTCTCAGAATCGGATATATTTTGTGCGGAAGCAACAATAATATCGTCTGTGTTGTCTTCCATATTCATAGGAGCAGCGCATTATCCTCATCCTCTTCGTCATCAAATTCATCAACAGATTCTTCATCCGAAGGGATTTCTGCCAATAATGTATTAACTTCATCTACATTTAACTTTTCTAGATCGCTAAATTTCCAAATATTTCTTTCTACCAAATAATGAAAAAAACATTATGTAAAAGACTGTCCATTATTTATGCGTTGTGGTATATTTAAAATACCACAGATAAATAACGATAAAAACCAACATTTTCATTATAACATTTACAGTTATAGTATATTCCTATAGTAATACATAGCTACAATAAAATCTAGGTACTCACTTGCCATTATTTTCAATTCTTTTGGACACAAATCGTTCACTAAAATTTTGGAACGTCGGTTGACAAGAAGTTAGAAATTATTTAATTGTAGCCACCTAGAGTCAGTTAACCGAATCTTTTCTCTGCGCAAATAGATGGCGTATGTTGGAAGGGATTAAGTCGGTGGTACGGACAGTATACCGTTAAGCAGGATCATGAACAACTTTCAAATTTATGGTATGTGTAGTATACCACTAAGCCTGAAAGAGTTAAATTCTTCTGGTTTTTTGAAAGATATTGTAAATTTTGAGTGATAATCCGTAAAATAATGTTAGCCGTGAAATAAACGTCAAGCGAAAACATCAGTTGGTTTGTTGATATTTCTTGTTGAATCAAATTTGTCGGCATTTTTATCATGTATAAAAATTAACTTTGTTATATGAACAAGAAATCTAAACGAACCGACGGATGACCAAACTGATGTTTTCGCTTGACGTTAAGTTCACTTCACGGCTGACACTATTTTACGAATTATCGCCTAAAATTTACAATATTTTTCAAAAGACCAGAAGTATGCATTTAATATGCCGTAAAGAACTTTTTTTTGTATAAAAAGATCATATTTACATCTTATCTTTCTATAAAAAAAACGCAATGTGTTTCTTAAAGCGAAATTTATATTTTTTGTAAAAGGCGCCCTATCTAAAGTAATTTTTTCAGATTAGTGGTCAGATTAGTCTTAATATACATAGTGCTACCTACCTTTCAGTATCTACCTAATTGACCTTGCAAAATTACGATCGCTGGGGGAAACTCGTCGGTGTTGAAAAAAACCTACCTAGAATTACGCCCAGCTCAGTGGAGACGGGGTGGGCTACGATAGGATTGTCGATAGCTCGATACCTGGATGTAAAGTAAAAGGGCGCCACCTAGCGTTATACAAGTTCCAAGTAGTATGGTGAAATACGTAGCACGCTAGTACTACACACGTTTGAGATTCCGTCAGGTTTGATTTAATTTTAAAACGTATATTTGTAGCAAAATTTGACAGGAATTCAATATTTTTTTTCTAAATAAATTGGGTCTTTTCATAAATAATGACGACAGCCCCGTGTCATATAATCCTTTTACAAAAGGTTTACGTTTTTTCCTAAAAGAAAAACTATAAACTATTTCCTACAAACGTATTATTCGCAAGCTATGATTTTCATTTAACTCGATTCTCAAACCGAAACATAGATGTCCTCTGAAACTCACATTTCTAGCAAAATATCTGATTGGTGGTTACGACAAAGACCAACCCCTTACATTTTATGCGTGATTTATTAAAGCAGACCCACAAATAAAGGAATGCAATCCATCAAATATTCGCGGGAATTTTAAATTTGGAAAAGTGGCAGGTGGGTTGTGACAACGTGCTAAATGTGTTCTATGTTTAAAGTGATATTAATTTTGAAATAATGACGGTACTGTTTTATATGCGAGAAAACAGCTTAAACAAACATAGTAAAGCAGTTTACGATACTGCTAAATCTCAAATTGTGCGAAGTCACATCGTAATCGTACGATTATTATAAACATAATAGGGATGCACGATTTAAATCGATACTTTTGGAAGTTCGATATTTTCCTTTAAAATATCGATTTTTTGAATCGACATTAAACTTCCGATTCTCAGTACATATCGATACGCGTATGTACGAATCGATTCACTAAATAATTTCGGGACAGTCGGCGATTTAATTGATATACCCAAGAAATTTGCAATTTTTTTTCAAGAATTATTTTTGTCATGAAATAAAATCTGTACTTTACAAGGTGACCCAATAAATTATTATTATTATTATATTTTAAATCGATCTTTTCTAATATCGATATTTTTTAACAAGTATCAGAGTCAAATCGATTAGGACTCGATTCGAAAATTCGATTTTTTTAAATTTTGGTGCATCCCTAAAACATCACCTAACTTTTTATATCCATTTAATACAAAATTGATAATAAAAGGCAATTAATGAATTAAAACATTTATTTTATTACATAAACCTCGAAGATGTAAACAAAGCCTTTGACAGTTAGAGTTGACGCTGTTGACAACTTCAAGGTTGCGACATACGTACTAAGCTAGAGATGTTCGATTCAGAATCGATCTTTTGGAAGGTCGATCTTTTTCTCATAAAAATCGATTTTTTAAATCGATTCTGTTTGCAACTGATTTCTTAGTGAATCGATTTTTTTTTCAAGAATAGAATCGATTTTTAAATTTGGAATTGAAAGCGTTTTACAGCTTTGACACCGCGTAAAAAATGTTAATCTGACTGCGACTCCGAAACTCAACCGCGTATTTTGAGGATTATTTTTGACACTCGATAGGTTTGACATTAGACGTGATAACCTAAGTAGAATAAATTTTGCTAGCACCAAATTAACGCAGTGCTCTAAAAAGTAACTGTTCAGTATTATGTATTGCTGTTTTAATATAAAACTTCCCCTATTCATAGGTTTTATTTGTGTGATTGTGTAATTGTGTAAGCAATATCATTGGAGGAAAGTTTAAGTTTGATCGAGTGGTCAACTTATTTTATACAATTGGCCCTCTGACATACAGCGACCATATTGAGTAACCAATTTGGATGAGAAACTACTGTTAGTGCAGCTCTCCTGTTATTCTTAACTCGTTAGTCAACACTGAATGCAAAACTGGCAAAACTTCAACGGCGACAGATACATGCATTTGTCTCCGTAAAAATTTTTGGTGGGGGTTCATCAGCGACACGCCTACTGACTGTTCCTTCCCTTTACCCTTTAGCCCCTCAGAAACTTTGGGATTGCAAGGCGTCAGCCTTAAGTTCGGTCTGTCAGGGGGGGGGGGGGGGGCGCAGCATACGATGCTGGCTCGACTCAGATTGCCAGCTCCTTCAAAGGTTACGTCAAGGTCACGAAAAGCGACACGGATTTTTCAAAAATTTTCGGTCCTCCGAAGTTGCTAGTGTAAGAAACACGAAAATAAGTAAAATTGAAGCTGAACCAAAGGACTTACCCCTTTTAAGATGAGGACCTGAAGCGATAAGTAACTGCGCCGTGTCGTTTCGAACACGTGGTATTCTTAGACAAAATTTGTAGCACAGATTTTAGCTGCTATAAAAGCACTATAAAAGCAATCAAATATTTGAAATATTCAATTATTCAATTATTTTCCTTTAACTAACTTTGTTTAACGGACTGATGGAGTTCAAAGACTAGCGTAGCTTAAATGTCTTCTTTTTTTATAGGTTAGACAATAAAATATCGAACTTTCTTAGAAAGTGTATTATATTTAGTTAAATTAATATAAAAATCAAAGAAATTAGAGGATTCAAAATAATGTCAATCTAAATAATTCAAAATAGAATAATGGAAATTCAAACAAATTATTTCGAAGAGAGAAGAAACGGTGTTTTGTACAACATTAAAAGATTTAGTTAATTTCTAGACAAATAACCACCGAACGTGGAGTCTGTTTATTCTTCCCGTATTCCCTAATTTCGGGACACTTCAATTTTAATTTCGAAAACGACTCGTTTACAACTTACTCTTAAAGACTCGTGGGAAAGAATTTTTTTTCCTTCCGAATAAAAATAAAACAGTAGAAACTGATTAAATTTTTCAAGGAACTCGACTTGCACACGAGAAACTAAACACGCAGAGGAGTGATCTCTGTTTGAAATTGAGCAGGGAATCTACCCCGACAGAAGCTGATTTTTATCTCGTGATTTGAAGTATTTATACACCCTTAACGGGCCTTGTAAGTAAGAAAATGACATCATGCAAACCAATCAAATTTAAATTTTTTATCCCGCGCGTAGCTTCCGAGTTGACAGTAGTCGTCACCAGGGGGCAAATGGTTGTCCAATATCTTTATTTATTGGTAAGCCCACGCAAACAGGGCGCAGGTGCGCATGCACTTGCTAGCGAATGTTTTTCTCTAGGTTTGCAGGTAAGATGCTTTTGCGAAAGATGTTGATCCTAGTCCACTTGTTTTTACGAAATTACAAGAAATAAATTTATGTGAAGCATTTCAAAAATGTAACGCGTTTGAATCCAAAATTGAAACCGTTAGAGTATCACTGACAACTATTTTTATAATGTGATAGCTACGATGTTTATAAATACCAATATGAATAGCTTGTTGCCGCCGCCACAGTTGCGGTTTCAACTTATTGTGCCATATGATCGTGTCAAGTGGCGCTTTAAATTTATTTAAATCCAAAACGGCATGTCCTCTTTAAATTTGAACGGAATAGTAGTATAGAATTCCGGTTTCTTGAGTGAGATTGAAATATACAGGATGATTTACATGTACTCAACAGAAATCGACATAGATAGACGTATGATGAATGAAAATAAATATTATTATTACCTACATTTTATTTGTTTTCTGGAAAATAAAATTTTATTTTCCGTAGCACTTTTATTTTTAAACAACTATACGTACTATTTCACCAGGAGGTTGTTCATAGCAGACAAGATGAGGATTTTCACTAACTGCCCGAAACGGAGTATTATCAGTGCTCTGTGAATTTGCAACAGTATTTTCAGACTAAGATGATGTCGAAAATACTATTCTTGTATGGTATAGTTGAAGTCTCCTGGGAAAAGTAAGCGTTTCCTTAATACTTAATTAATTTATTGGAATATAATTAAAAAGTATCTTGAATATGCATTATCGATGTTTGCTTGGCCGCCTGCGTGTTATGTTGATCTGAATGGATAAGACTACACATTTTATTGAGGAGACATTACTTTTAAATCTGACCGTACTTGAAACATGATTATTTCAACTGAAATGTTGTTTAATAAATGTCAAATTTCGTGGGAGACTATCATTTCCTACTGAGGTTTTAGCAATAATAATGCTAAACGTGAAAAATGTTTCAATCCAAAATAACTTTCTTCATTTTCTTAAAATTATTGTCCTCCCTTGTACCCCATCTTGTAAAGTGGAGAAAGTTTAAAATTAGGTCACTGCTATTTCGAAATAAATTCTAACAGGAGTGGCCTAACCGAGCCAGGGGCTATTTTATCTTTTGCAGAAACCTTTTGAATTTTGTTCTTGGGATTTCACTTTTATGCTGTTGCCTTGTGGTGAATCTCTAATATGATAATAATAACTTAGTATGTAACTGCAAACATGTAGGACAGTTATAAATAATTACTTTCAAAGTAAATATGTACCTTGAAAAAAATTATTTTTATGTTTTGTTCAGTGTTGCAAGAATTAAAATTGAACGTCATTTATATTCTACAAAAAAAACATAAATACGTTCACATATTTTTACGCATACATGGCTGCACACCAACACAAACCCAATAACACAAAGAATATCCGCTGTCGGAACTGCAATCGCAAATGAATTTTCACGGTTAGTACAGCCTTTAGATACATATCACTGAGTCAGTATCGTTTCACACAGTTCCACGTACATCCGCGATACGAGACATACGATCATTATGTTTTGCACAAAATTCGTTCCCAAACGTTTCGTACTCGAACTTAATCAACCATGACAATTTTCAATAAAATTATCCGGTGCTTGTGTATGTGTGTGACCGTAAAACGAGGTTCCTGGACTCCGGAGAACAACGAAAGACAACAGTTAAATGACAAGAAACAAAAGCAAGAAAAAGAACTGAAAAAACCAGAGTGGTTAAAACAATGGACGATAAGTAAAGGCTGGATGCATAACAGATCTCACATGCTCAGTATACAAAAAGAGACTTCCCAAGAAAACCTCATCATGGAACCGAGCACATCTTCCAAAATAAAAGACAGAGAAGACAGCAGTTCGGTCTCCTTGGAAAACATAGACGATCTCATCTCTGTCATCAGCAATGCAGAAAGTTCTATAAAATCGAAACCAGATATGGACAAAATCGAAGTGCTCGAAAACGAAAACAATATTTCACTCATATTCACTCAAGTATCTGAAAACTATAGAACCAAATTCTCAGAGAAAAACCAGGTGAAAAACAAGAAGGAAGTAGACGTTGACAGAATCGAAATAGTCGAAGAGGAAAACGATGTTTCAGTCATATTCTCTCAAGTATCAGAAAACTACAGAGATAATTTTCCAGAAAGATACTACACATACTCAAAGAACAGCGATCTTTCTCTGCCTGAGGTTTACAAAGAACGTCTTCTCAGTAAAGCAGACAATGAAAATATTTTCGTGGTCATGTTGAAGGCACTTAAGCCGAAACGTAAGCCGAAAAAAGTGAACGGTAAATACACGGTCAACGAACTGTATGATGCCCAGGTTAAACCAATCGAAACTTATAAAAATTACTCCGAGCAAAATCTCGATTTCGAAGAATGCTCATCAGTTTTGAACAAATTTCCCCAGGCTAAGGAAGACAAACATAAAAGCACTCTAGGCCAAAATATTGCTCTCTATAACACGTTAAATGCTAAAACTAACCTGCATGAAGATACTATATATGAGTGCTCCGAAGAAAGTCTCAGTTTGTATAATAACCCTATTTATGTATCAGGACAATTTGATAAAAGCGATGCTGGCGAGTATTTTTTCAATCGGCTATGTAACAAAGGAGTTTTCGCTAAGAACAGAGACGCCACATTGTGCAACAGAAAAAAGCACGATGCCTTGAAACAAAAACTAAAGACGGAGAAGTATATCATCAGGCATATCAAAATCAGGATAATGTTGACCTTAAGAGTGAGCAAGCTGAGGTTTTACAGGAAGGATGTTCGATCAGATTACAAGCACTTGTTCCGCGGCAGTGAGAGAGCCAAGTTCTTTAGAAGTGATTTCGGTGATTGTGTAGGGGAAGACTTAAGAGTAAATATTGCAAAGACTCACGAAGAGCAACGCAGGATTGGAAATGGGAAAACGTCGATTAAAATACAGAATATGAGGTACATGCTTTGACAAATTTTGTTTGCTTTGCAGCAAGTCATGACTAACTTAAAATGTGTCGATTGTTAATGAAGCAAAATTCATGTTTTGTTTTGAACTATTCTATATTGGTGTTGAAGTCCATGGATTTATTTTCTTCTGTAATGTAAGTTTCATATATATCTTCTACTTTTTTTCTCTTAAAATATCATGATAAATTTGTGGAATTTTTCAATTTTCAATGTCATACATATAAAGAAAATTGTATACAAAATGTAACTTATTATTTAAATTATTATGCTGTTAACTTTTTTCGCTTATCCGTGATTTATATTTCAGGATAGAGGTTTCGAGAGACTTAAGTGCACTCATACATTTCCAAATCAAAATGAAACATACTGTATAATAATTAGCAAAGTTGTGCCACTGAGTAGCTCTACACGTTTACTTTTTTTGTATGAAGAAAATAATGAATTTACCGAAAAAAATCGTGCTTTGAATTTTCACATTAAAAACCGTGGACTAAATGCTTCTCCCTCTCATAAAAAATTTAAATGTTCTAAATGAATGTTTTAGAGAAACTTAATATTTTTGTAAGAGATCAATCAAGCAAATGTAAAACTCCACTTTTGTGCATTTGCTTTCACAAACAAAAAAGTTCAGTAACCTTTATTTTCACTGCTAACGATCAAATTAGTATATAACGACTCACTTTCTATGTAGATCGAATGCAAATATAAATAATAGCTTCACATGTTGCAACTGATGTTGCCTGTTACGACTCTTTCTTACAATACAATATCCCCTCTTAAATATTAATATTTTAAATCTTTTAAATTTCTTTGCCCCCTGCAAAATGATCAAAGTTGAATCCAAAATATATAATCCATGGGTCTCTGAAAATACAAAATATCTAATTAAATTAAAAAACAATGCGTACAATGTATTTAAAAGTACTCGATCTGCTGAGAAATGGGAATATTACAAAACAATGAGAAATTTTTGTAATTCAGTTATTAATGCAGAAAAAGAGCATATTTTGACTTTAAACTTCGAAATGGTAACCAAAAGACCATTTGGATGGAATTAAATAAAAATAATATTCACAACAAGAAAATTCACAGTATTCCTGCACATTTAGCTAACGTAGATGTTATAAATAATTACTTTAAGGACAGTATATCAGTTTTTTCTAATGATATAAATAATACATTAGAACCCTATCATAATAATAATAGTCATCCAAACGTTAAAAAATATTTTAAATTTTCTTTAGTTGATCAATCAGTTATAGCTAAACTTATTAACGGTATTAAATCTAATTCTGTCGGTGCTGATGGTATATCTATTCAAGTAATCAAAGCGTGTAGTCCATATATTGTACCCTTTATCACTCATGTAATCAATACTTGCTTATTGGAAGGTCCCATTGCGTGGAAGCAAGCTTTGGTGACTCCCTTGCCTAAATGTTCATGTCCGAATGAATTAAAGGATCTGAGGCCGATAAGCATATTGCCGACTCTTTCTAAAATACTTGAGAGAGTAGTGGAATCTCAGTTACGAACGCATTTAAATATCAATAACATTCTTCCAGAACATCAGTCTGGATTTAGACCTTCTCATAGTTGTGCGACTGCCTTGACGAAAGTTACAGATGATATTTTCAAATATTTGGATGAAGGTAAAATCGTAGTCTTGATTTTGTTAGATTACAGTAAAGCCTTCGACACTATTAATCACGTACTTTTAATTTCAATTTTACACTTTATTGGTTTAGATAGTACTTCGCTTTGCTTTTTTAAAAACTATTTGAACGGTAGATCTCAAAGAGTTTCTTTAAATGGTTTATTATCAGGTAGTATTAATTCTGTTTCTGGTGTTCCACAAGGATCCATTCTTGGGCCCATACTTTTTAGTATTTATACCTCTCAGCTGTTGCATTCTCTTCGTACTTGCGAATTCCACATGTATGCGGACGACACCCAAATTTATCATTCATTTTATTATAATGAGATGCAAAAAGCTGTTGCTGATATGAATATGGATCTACAGTACTTAAATGATCTGTCCTTGAAACATTCATTGTGTATTAATCCTGCTAAATCGGCAGTGTTAATTTTTGGAAATTCTTCAATTGAGGTATGTAATTATTGTAAATTTAAGATTAACAATATCAGCATACCAGTTGTAGATGTAGCAAATAACTTGGGAGTATTATTAGACACTTCTCTTCGTTTTAAACCTCATATCTCTAAATGTGTTCAACGTTCTTATTGTACACTAAAAGCTCTTTATGCTCATAAATCATATTTGCCTATACATACTAAGAAGCGCTTATGTGAATCCTTAGTTTTATCAAATTTCTCTTATTGTGCTTTTCTCATCGCTCCCTGCTTAGATTTCAATGACAAGCGCCGCATACAGTTAGTGCGAAATTCATGCTTACGCTTTGTGTATCGAATCCGGAAGTACGACAGGATATCGCATAGGCTTACTGATGCACGCTGGTTAAACATGGAAAACAGACTGAAGCTACTTTCTTACATTTTCTATTATAAAATATTACAAACCAAAAACCCTCAATATTTGATTCGCAAAGTCAGATATCGTACAGACATTCATAATATTAATGTTCGGTCAAAGGGACTCATCTCGCCGTCGCTTCATAAAACTGCACTTTTCGAAAGAAGCTTTACTTATAATATATGTAATTTTTTCAATAAACTTCCCACTTATCTGCAACTGTGTAACTTGTGTTATTTAAAAAAAAAAAGTGAAAAATTTACTTTGGCAACAGCAACTGTAATTTTTTGTAGTAGGAATATCACTATTATGTGTACTAATTTTGTGTTGTATAATTTCTTAATATTTTAATTTCTCCACATCTTTTTTTGCTGCCAGAATTCTTTTTTGTTATTAAATGCAGGGTGTTGTGGTAGACCATGTGCAACATGAACAACATCCTGAGGTTTCCATTTATTATATTTATTTTGTTATGTACATTTACATGTAATATTTTCATGGAAATAAATTATTATTATTATTAAAATTATCATGTAAACCATTTATCTTCATTTTCAAATAAATAACAATAACGCTCCACAAATTTAAGTATTCTTGCTTACGAAATGATTAGGGGAGAGTGTTTCACAGTGGAACATTTTTTTTCTTTTCCTTAGAAAATACAGATTACGATAAAAGCTCAAGCTCGGTTTTTTCACCTCCAGTTAACTTTATCTGACGGTTTATTCCTATAGGCACAATTGTGGTCATAATCATTACTAAGGCTCGGATTATATGCACGGAAAATCTGTAAAATATGCGCATATATATGCACGTAATTTCACAAGAATATGCACAAGATATTAAAAAATATGCTCTAATATATGCCAAATATGCACCGATATGCAAAACTTTTAACAATAAAAAATGAAAGTCCATTCCAATTTAATAAACTAAAACATATTTATTCTTATTATTATACATTTTTAAAATACAACATTTAGCAATATACCTACCTATTCACAAAAATAACAGGAGTAATATATTTATATACATATTATATGCCTATTTATTATTATGAAAAAAATGGACAATTAGGTGTTTCTCTAAATTTTCTATTTTAAACGAATCTCGTCGGTCGTCTATTAAATGTTTAAACGTCGAAAAAGATCGTTCAACATCGACGGAAGTAATGGGCGCATATTTTAAATTGCTTACAATATATGGATCTAATTCAATGTCATCGTCATTAACAAATTCCCCATTCAAAATTTTAGACATTTTTGACAGAACTTTGAATCCTTCATTTTTATTCAATACTGAGTTAAGTTTTTTAAAAATTTTAAAAATATTTTTAAATTTGCTGAGACTTTACACATGTAAGGAGCAGCGTCAATATTACTTTTTCATGTGGAATTGGATTAGGCAGAAAAAAAATGGTTAATCCTTCATGAATAAATCGAGTTATTGTACAATTGTTAGTTTTATCTAACTGCTTACAACTTATTAAATACGATTTGCCAGCTTTTTCAACATCAAGACAACCAATTAACAGATTAGCAATATATCGACCACAAGAGTGGTTACCAATCAATGAACGAATTTCGGTATTTACCTCGGTGTAAATTTGGTTCACATAATTGTACTTTCACACTACTACTGTTCACATAATGTACTTTCATCGGGAACATGATGTCGGGAATATTTTTGAAGAAAACATTTTAATTTCGTGTTTTGTACTTTTGATAATGGAATATTGGCACTTAAGAATGCCTCACACAACTCCTTGGAGAACTCTTGTTCCGCCGTCTTTTTGTCCATGTTTTTAAATGTTTCAATAAGGCGACTTTGAGAACCATTTCCAGAGTTGAGTTTATTTAGATTGTTCCGGTGTAACGCAGTATCTACGTGCTGCTTAATTAAAAATGTCTTCTCACATGACACCTTAAAATTATATTACAAATTATGTTACAGACATTAAAAAATTTAGCTAAATTTAAAAATCATCAAGTCTTTAGAAAAACATTTACAAAAAACTTTTTTATGCCTATACGAGTATACTAGTTGTTAAAATGAAGTAGCAGATAAGATAACTGAAAGGTTCAAAAAGAGAAAAAATTGTCGCGATTTAATCGCCTGTGAATAATTATTGACACTTTTCCTAGGTCGGGTAAAATATAACTACAACTATATATTTGTAGACGTTTTGTTAAAAAAAAACAAAATTAATTTATCTAAATATTGGTAGGCGTACTTACATTTTTTCCGCATGCTCTACAGAATACTTTATTTTGTGAAGCTTGGTCCTTGTTGAATACCAATTCGGGATAATTTTTTATCCACGAGTACACTAAACTTTGTATTTTCGACATATTCAACTGCACACGATGAACGAAAGAGAACAACTTAATTGGTTTTGCCCAAGCAAGCTATTTTAAAAACCTAGTGTTCGGACTTGATGCCTCACAATTAAATGTGTTTTTAGTTTTATTTTTTCCAACACATTTTTTAAGGGTTTCGAACAAATCACTGTGTAGGCATTTTCGTTTCGTCCGTAGTTAATATTGTATGCAAGTTTACAATTGGACGTAATAAATCAACCACTTGAGTTTAGCGTCATAAAGCCCTTAGAAAGTATGTTTGCCCGAGAATCAGAGGCCTTTGCCCAACAAAATCTAAAATTACAACACTTACTTGAAGTCATTCATATCACACGCTTCGGTCCCATTTTACAACCGAGCTTTACCTAGTGTGTGCTCCTGTAACTACCTTGTAAATATTTGTGTAAATAAACTACCAATCCGAATGAAAGAATTATAGGCATTATAGATAGCCATTCAAAACGAATTTAAGAAGGAAACACTCAGCAGGATACTAATTCTTTTTAAGTTGAACTGAAATTTTTAATCGGAAATTTTTAATTTGAAGAAAATATGCACAAATATGCAATATTTCCTAAAATATTCACGAAGATGCCAAAATATGCAAAATATACATTTTTTAATTAGCTTCTTTTAATCAAAAAACATTAGATATGCATAGAAAACTTACAATTCTGTTGATATACCTCTTAATAACAAATATGCATTTTGCATATAATCCGAGCCTTAATCATTACTATGAGAATTAATCGCCAGATAAAGTTAACTGGAGGTGAAAAAACCGGGCCTCAGTGTGAGTTGGGATATGGTATCATTGGACTTCACACTTCAATACACAGTGGGTAAAATACAGCTAAAAATTAGTATATTACGCAACAAGTGTAGAAAAGTGAAGTTTTACTAAATGAGTTTGGCTTGTTTAAGTAGGAGCGAACGTAGCGAGCGAGTAACTTAAAACATGAAAAATACAAAAGCATTATAACTTTTTGTACAAATATTGCACAAGCAAAATTTTTGCAAAATATGAAAGTGCACATTCAAATCCATCGACTTATGCTGCTTCTGAGTTTTGGTCCATCGATTTTATTGATTAGTATCGAGTGAAGACGGGCGTTCCCACGACTTCAGGCATTCAAGACAACGCCGACTATATCTAAATGCCCATAACTTTTTATGCAAGTATTACACAAACGAAATTCTTGCAAAATATGAAAGAGCGCATTCAAATTTATGCTACTTCTGAGTTTTGGTCCTCGATTTTATACCGTTTTTTTAAGTTACAAATCAAACGAGTATAATTTTTAACAGACTAACGACTACAAAGACAGTGAGTACAGATTTTCTAATTAAAATCAACGATATTATAAACAAAAAAAAACAGGTTATGTAATATTACTGTAAAGTTTAAAAACCTAATTATAAATAAACATCTGATCTATTAAATACCAAAAAGTAAGTACCATTTTTTTACATTTGAATGTCAATATCTCAAAAAGTATTAATTCTGGGTATATAATAAATTGATATACTTTTAAAGGCAAATCGATATGGGTCACTATGTTCCATTCAAAAAAGCATAACTTTGGTTTGGCACAGCCACACGAAACACCCTGCACAATTGTAACTAATTTTAAATCATGCACCTATACCATACGTAAGTAATAGCGAAAATAAATTTTAAAAATTTGTAATAATAAACAAGCTATCTTCCGAATACGCACTATTGGCTCATTCTGTAATTACGTACTTGACATTAATTACTGCCAATAATTTGGATTTCGTTTTTTTTTCTCTCAATTGTGATACACCACGGACAAACTACAGTTAATGATCTTCACAATGCTGTTAAAATTATAGTCCTGTGATAATTAGGACCGCTTTGGCAGCCAATTGAAATTTTGAAATTTCGTTGCTGGAGACTTGTTGCTAACTTCTCACCGGTAAGTTACTTTTACACCGAATTGTTTTTTTTTTTTTTTAATAAAGCTGGGTGTGACTCGTTTATTGTTACTTTAAGTGATAATCCCACCACAACCAATATTTACAGTAATAATGCTAGTGCTTCAGAGTGTAATGTTGAGGCTCACTGTAAATGACTTTGATTTTTTTGATACACTTAGGTCCGTATTCATAAAAAAAACTTACGCTATGCGTTCACTAAAACATTGTGAATATCTATTTATGTACTGCAAAGATTTTTTTTATGGAAAGTAATTAATAAACTGTACTTAAACCCATATTGATCGTGCGTCCGCAACGCGTTAAAATGCGTATAGATCATGAATTACTAGCGAATTATTATCGAGCGCATAGCCTAAGTTTTGTTTATGAATACGGGCCTTAGTTTTGCCCATGGTGGAATCATATAGTGAAACGTTAAGCACGAAATTTTTCGTGGTGGGGTACTAGCCAATGAAGTGTCATCAGAAAAGCATTCTGGTTACAATAATTTTAAAAATATTTCAGCATTTGTTCCTTGACAAATCTGGATATTAATTGTCAAAAGTCAATTTATTTAAGACATACGTGTGGAGATTCCAAAGCCAATTCTAGCCTGTTTTCAAAAAACCGCACGGTACAAATTTAGTAACATGTTATCATAAAGTCCCGTGACCCCGGTAGGCCTTGGATGTGTAAGGGCACGTCTTTTCTTAGAAAATTGAATGACGTTTATAATTTGTATGTGTCACATTAGAATTAGAATTCGACAATATGAAGCGACGTGCAAATTCTTGCCGTCAGCAAAATGGGTACCATTTTCAACAACTTTTATGAATATAAATATAAATATATATGAAGCTATCGAACGACTGCGAAACGTTAAGTGTTTATGCGCCATTTAGTGTCCGTTTAAAAGAGTTTGTGATACAATTTATGAATATGCTTGAACATTGAAATTTTTCGTTAATATACACGTTTCTTTAGTCTGTAGCGTTTTGATATGTGTCGATTGATTAAATAGAAATGTCATCCTGATTAATTAATTACTTTCAGAAAAGACATGCGTTCACACTTCCAAAGCCTACCGGGGCCACGGGACTTTATGATAACATGCTATATTGCGCTTGCCTTTTCAACTGCGTGTATAAGACTAAAAGATGGAAGATCATATTATGATTAAGGTCCATTACAATTATGTCATCGTGCAAGGTTTAAGCTTTGGTTTAACGTTAAACTCGAATTGTACAAACGGGCAGTAATAGGTACATGTATATCGGTGCTTAAAAGTATCCGAATCAAAAGCAATAAAATCCTTGTGTTAAGCTTCCACAGTGCCAGGCGGTCACGCCGGTCGTCCGAATACTTATAAGCGCCGGTATACCAAATAACGCCATACTTAATTTAATTGAATCTGGCACCTAAACCATCTTTCAAAATATTTCAAATTCTAACCTAACTGAATCTATCGACACAATAGAACAGTACATCGAGCAAATTATATGTATCTGGCATTATTAACTTTTAAGAGATGAGGCTTTTGTGTGAAAGTTCAATTGGCGTTATTGGGAACATAGGTTCTAAATAACGCCAATCTTAACTTGATATTTTATTCAATGATTTTAATTGTATCAAAACTTATGTAGGTTTAAACTACTTATATACGTACCGAAGATTATGCTGCATTAATTTTTTAACAAACTCTAAAATACTTGTTTGACGTGTCTTTTCCAATCTATGTTGAATAATTCGGTTCTGAAAATGCGTTTCAAGGTTTTTAAGATGCTCAAATGCAATAAAATCATGTCGTGAAAATGTTTTCAATATGGAAATGGTTCGTAGGGCTTCATCATAGGATTTTATGGATTCAGCAGCGCAAGGTACAATTTCCACCATTTCACCTTCTGATTCATCAGCACTATTCTCGTATTCTTCAACATTTAAGGAAAGATCAGTATTATCGAACGTTTCTTCTTCCGTTTGCACTTTTGGTTCATGTCTATAAATTCTTCTGCTCTTTGAGGGTCACCTACTCCTAAATCTTTTGCATGTCGCCATTAGTTCAGCAAGTATTGCCAAGGGTAGCTCATCTTCCGGATCGTAATTAATTGAACTTTCTTCACGTTTTTTGAATCCAGCCTTACGGAAACAAGTCTTGATTGTTGTGGAATTTACCTTACTCCATGCTGTCTTTATAAAATACAGAGCCTCTAATACGTTGATAGATTTTGACAGCTCAGACACAATTTCACATAGTCCATTTTTGTTAGAACATTTATCAATATAAGATCTCGATAACAGAATTTAAACTTACTATACCTTGGTCCAAGGGCTGACATACTGAAGTCGTGTTGGAGGGTAAAAACACAATTTCCACTTTTTTTAGGTTCAATTGACGAGGATGGAATCCGGCGTTGTCCAGAAATAAAAGCACTTTTCTTCTCTGGATATCCATATTTCTATTGAATTGAAATAACCATTCAGACATGATTGATCTTGTGTCATCCAAGCTTCTTTGTTTGACTTACAAGTTGCTGGTAAATCCTTGATTGCAATGTTTTTCAAAGAACGAGGACGAGCTGCTTTTCCACTAACCAATAAATCTTCTTTTCCGCCATCCATGCTTGCGCAAAACAATATAGTTAATCTTTCTTTAGAAAACTTTCCACCAGTGCATTTTGATTCTGATTTAAATGTTAAGGGTTTATCTGGCGATGCACGGAAGAAGAGTCCACTCTCATCTGCATTGAAAACATCCTCCGGTTTGTAACCAATCAACATAGAAGGAAGTTCTTCCATAAACTGGTCTACATCTACTTGATTAACATCTGCGGCTTCGCCAGACGCACTTAAAACTGATATTATGTCGTTTTCTCCACTTTTGCAACTATCTGTTGGATGCACTAGCCCAATTTTTCTGCAATATCCTTGGCTTTCACTTTCACCAATGGTCCTAATATGGGAATGTTGGGATTACGAGTCTTCGCGAACTACTCAGAGCACTTTTTGTCTCTATATCAAAATCCTCAGTTTTCAAAAAAACTTTTCTTATGCTCAACATTGAAACCAGACTGCCATCAGCATACGGATTGTAACGGATTGACTGTAACAAGGTAAACAAGGTTACTGGATAGGTACGGTAACGCCAATTTTTTATCTCACTCTCTTCCGTGGGGTTAATTTGGGGTTAAACTTGGGGTAACTTGTTGCGTGTCTATCTACCTTTTTCTTCATAGTATCCTTTTTAATTTGGGGGACGAAAAACGCGGATTGGAATGGCGTTACCTTATCAAGGCAGCAACCTTAACAGGGAAGTTCTTCACTTGTTTTTCTCGAAGAGGGAGCTTTAATAAACGCAGAACCGGGTGCGAGATTTAAATCAGTTTTCTCTCGAAGGCTCTGTAGACGTGAGTGAGTGGAAAAGTATTGCGGATTCGTTAATTATTTTATTGCAACTGCAACAATGAAATTATTTTTAATTGAAATAAACAATAACTTTTTGAATCCCGAATTCGTAAACATTCGCGAAGCTATCTGTTTTCCTTTTATCCGAATACCTTTTCATTGTTCGTTTTTATTACTTATTTTATTTCGACGTTCCCATTTCATTTATGCTTTCCTTCACTTAAATCATATAAAATGATTCCATAAATACTACCAATTGATGATAAGGGTTTTAATGTCATCTGTTACGTCAAACGTTGGCAACTTTTTTTTCAAACGGTTATGCATAACAAGCACAATGTTTGTAACAGATAAATAAAAGCTCCTTAAATGTTAAAAGACATTTTCAATAGAATTACTAACGGATATCTTTCTCGTGAAGACTACACTGTAGTCTAGTGTAAATCACGTGTACATCATGCAGTTTTATTGCTCCGTGCGTTCCGTAGCCGGACTATAGCGTTTTCGATTAACTGCAGTAGAGCATTCTCAGAGTATTCTCATCTTATTTTACTCTTATATAATAATAAGAGACGGAGTTATTCTAAGGATGCTCTAGAGCAGTCAATCGAAAACACTATAAGTTTATTGTTTTGTGTATCCGTGCGACATCGGTGCGAAAGCTTTTACAATCATCTGCCCGATTGTCAGATTAGTCAAATACTAATCACACCAATAAATCGATCCGATGTTGTGATTTCTTTTTGTGGGGGTGGATGAAGCAGTTGGTATATTCCTTCCAGTAAATACTTCGCAAGAGTTAACAAACAAAATGTACAATGCCGCTGTTTTAATTCGAAACGGTCCGCATGTCTTTGAACGAGAGAACATGATAGGATGCGTGTTAAACAGAAGCGAAACTCTCCTAGTAAACTGGTCGAAATATACATAACATTATACATATTAAGTTAATTTTTCAAATAGAAATTGAGCCTCAATTACTTAGCCTAATTACTTTGTCACCTTTACTAATAAACAATCGTTAAGCGTATATAAACACGCAATTATTTTTAATGTCTTCATTCTAACTGATCTCGTGCGTAATTCACGTCGAACTCGATAACAGTAACTCAACAAGTAGAATGCCTTCGCCAAGAAAATGCATCATGTAAGCGGTTAATTACTCGACACCCGATCATCTGTTCCATCTTATTGAATGAATTATTTAACGCATCGCGCGCGCAATGGAAAAATAACGGATCAGTTTACGTGCATGGCATAATTTTCTATGCTCTCGCAGATACATAAATCAGATTAAAACTGACGCGAGCTCGACTCGGGTAAAACTCGGGTAATTGGAAGAGGTTTAAAATTATGCGAGAAATTGTGAAACGCGAATCATTTCCTCTGAGCGCGACTTTCTTCATTCTTTATTAAAATTTTAACGTACTCGTCGCATTTCCTCAGTGATTTATTGCGAACCTTGTTCCTGCTCAAGTCCGTAAAGGTGCAGTCAATATAAATTATCAACTAAAATGCCATTTCCGTTTATCTAGAAATTATTAGCATGCAGCTTATGGCTTATGGTTTTGAATATTTGGCCTTCAGCTTATAATTTAAAACTATTTTTTTCTATATTTACTCTTTTTTCTACTCTGAATTACTTTCTCGATTAATAAGAAGAGTATCCATAAGTAACGGTCGTAAATTATGAATTCATAATTCACTGCTTTCCACCAATCACAAAACCATAAATTCATAATTCACTGTTATTTTTCCAATGCCGCTGACTTCTTTTAAATTGCATGAAATCATTCTCTGCGACGATCTAACTTCAAACCTGAAGTTCAGTTAATAAAGAGTAAAAAAATTAATTACCAGGTTACCAGGTTAAATTATACAAGATGATTCAAAAATAGAGCCTAAACTCTCCAGTACGATTTGAAACTAAACTTTGATATGAAAACTAGTTTTCTTATTATTTGTCTCAGATAGTCGTGTTTGATCTTAAACGAATCGTAAATAAACTGAAACCTGGTGGTTCCACAAATATTTATGCTTACGGTACAGTTGCAATCAAAATTCATGACGCGTTAAGACTATGAAGATCGAATGCATTCATATCTTACTATTTAAAAGTGAATCCGGGATATCGTAAATTATTTTTTGCTCGTAAACCACAAACAAAATATCTACGGTGAGTTTATGTCATGAATTATGATTCCGACTGTACTCTTCTATAAGTTTAATACTGTTTTCCTTAGAATATTCCATCTTGGAGCTTTGAAAAATGCTAATACTGAATTCAGATAAACAAAAAACTAACAAACTAGGGAGGTACAAACATTGCTATGCAATAAAATTAATCACACTGAACGATTTATTAATTTAGTTTAAAGCGAATGTCGAGAACAAAAATAAATTTGTCAGAATAAACTACGTTTTCAAATGAAAACCTGAAAAGTATCCTGAAAACAGTGCAAGCTGGCAGAAATATAAATGTGTGTGTGTGATGTGTAAACAATAAAATAATTACTGTGCTTAATTTTATTGCACAGAACGGTATATCCATTCAAAACTATAAATCACAATAAAGTCGACAATGCATTTGATCTCTCAGAAAGTAACGAAATGTTATCCACATGTTACTAACATCTTATTTCCAAATCTAACATGTAAGTAACATTTTGCTAGCAACACCCTTTGATTTAGACTGTCTCCAGAACAATCGCATAATATTTGCTCTTAATAAAGTTATGAAGAATGCTATTAACAAGTTAATGGAAAAAATAATAAAACTTAACAGAAAATGTTATTAACATAAATTATTTTCAACATGTTACAAACATTTCTTCGGTATTTCTTCATATATTAATCGCAACTGTTGTCAGCAATGTTGATATCAATGTTAATAACAGAAGTTTCTAGCATTGGCCCAGTTTTTAAGATTTGTTAACAGCATTGCTATGAACACTGTTATTAACAATGTTACCTCCGGTGTAAAGCCAGCTTAAGAACATTAATAAAAAATACATAAATTGCAATTTTTAATAGTCGGCTTCTGTGAATCCTACCAGAAAGTTTACTGGCAGCGAAAGTGTTCTGGAATGTTGTTTTATTTTTATCATTAGAAGCGATTTGTCTCTTTTTTCATTTCTATTTGCTGATTATCTTCAAAATCCTTCCTTTAGCACTAATTTTAAATACCTTTCTTACTTGAATTATCTTATTCTCTAAAAGAAATTTTTATATCAAGGTGCTTTAAAAACTTTCATGTCAAATAACTTTTGAAAACATATTCCTGGAATCGGATTATTTGATATCTGGTATTCGAATACTAAAACGAACCGATTTGACGCAGTTTATTCTTTCGTTTTAAATCAATATAGGTAAGATGTTGATTTGCCTGACAACGTCATCAAACAAATTAAAGGCAGGAGGAGTCTAAGTCAGATGGTAAAAATATTCTCGCAATCGTGATCGTTTCATTAAAAATAATGGAAAATGGCTTCAAGGAACCGTTGCTTTTTACCATCAACTTCAACAGATTCCACCCCTTTTTCATTTGGAAGACATTCAAAAGCGTTTAGTGACTGTTGTGTAAAAATTTAACCGAGGAATTGGGCAGTCAACAATTCCAGAAGAAATAGTTGTGGCTACTGAAATTAAATTGCGTAATCTGGGAAAGAAAGAATGAAATTCATAATTTAATATTAACTTAATTTAATTGATCACACAGTTCAAAGCTTATGTACATCTCAAAAGTATACCGGATTTGTGTGAAGAGCTTACATTTATTATGGAGTAGGGAAGTGATGGGCGTAAACAAAAGTTTACGACTGAAGGGAAATTTATTTGGTATTTCCTAAATTCCTACTTAATTAAATTGTTAAGTTGGTGAAATTCTTTTTAATAAGACAGCAGTAAATTAAGAGATATTCATATAATTGTAATCCTGGTTACCATCTGCTTTCATCGGTTTATTTCTTAATAAATATCACTTCAATCCATCATTAAACTAGAACATTTATATAAGCCCTGTTAACCCAAATCTTAAGATATTTGCCACTAGCAAGAAAAAACTACTAACACGATTCTTATTTATTCTTATTTATCTAGTATATTAATTTAAATATGGAATAATGACAAGTCATGCAAGCGGATGTTATCAGCGATCTAATAATGTTCAACGAGTCTCAACAGTATCATATTTGAATAAAAATTTACTACGAGACATTAATATTGACCGAACGAATCGGCAAAGCTACGCGTTCGAAATAAAAATTTCTTTTAATTGATCCGTTCATTAGCGCAGTAATCTCGCGTTCTATTCAAAAAGCGTTTCAGGCGGTTAATTAATTAGTCGATTCCCAACGGTTCGTTTTTACAAATGAAACGGAAATTTCTACTGTGTCAATCAAGTTGCACACAATGAAACGTAATTATTGCTCGGTTTTGTTCGTTTTCTTTTAGAAATTCAAACGGTGATGGTGCAATTTATTAGACCTGCCGGAAAATTGTGCTGAAATGCATTTATTAATAATATAGTCAGCCACGTATTTGTATCACAATCTTATCTTGTAGAATACTGTGGGGAAATAATTTCGTTGTTTAAATAAAAATGAACTTTACGGTTTATTTTAAAAGCGAAATTATTTCCCTACAGTATTCTACAAAATAAAGTTGAAACAGATTGTTGAATTCAGAAAAAAAGTCTCCATCAAACTGATTGAAAAAAAATATGTATGTACTACTATTTGAAAACGAAAAGTTAAAAAAATCAAAAATGATATTCGTATGATAGTTTTGAAGTATTGAAATATGATGTTAATGTGTTATAGCGTGGTGCATTTTTTTGTAAGGCAGACAGACTGTATATTGATTTTATTTTTATTTTTAATTTTATAAAGATTTCATATTTATTCATCACCTATTCAAATCAACCTATATCAAAAAGCTTTTTACGATAAAGGCTCGAATATATTCATCGTGTAGGATTTCACTAGAGAAAGAATGAAAATTTTGAACTCGGTGAAGGAGAAGTTTGGGGGGACGGCTGTCGTTTGTCTGTAACTTCTGCAGAGGCGTTAAATAAAATTGGTACATAAGCGACAACACTGGTAACGCAAATTCACAATTTTGTACATTATATAATTTTTGATTTTATTAATTACAATACATTTGATTCATATATACTTAAAGACTACAATTTTTTTTTATTTATTTCTTTTCTTTGTTTGCTTCCTTTTGTTTTGTTTAAAATTTATATTTAGATCACAGATCACTAGTTGTTGCAAATAAATTGTGCAATTAAAGCAATACTGAACACTTTATACTCTGGAATCTGATCACACAATAATTCCTAATTTTTTATTTGTCTATGAAAGAATTTATTTTGTTTAATTTGTTATACAATTTGATATACTTATTATTTTAAGAAACTGCATTAGCATTTAGTTTTGAGTTAGTTTTGGAATAACTTTAGTTATTAGGTAACTGAAAGGAGAAGAGGAAATATAAATAGAAATATAATTAGAAGACAATTAAATGTAGAAATCGAACTTTATTTGGCAATTTAGATTCTTTTCGTTAATTTTGCTAGTTTTTCGTTAAAGTGTCATGAATATTATTACTATTGTATAGAATTGATTGATTTGTTAGCTGTTACTTATGATAAACATTAAACTTGCTCACTTAAATGTTCGGTCTCTAGTTGCAAATTTTGT
Source organism: Dorcus parallelipipedus (assembly GCA_958336345.1). Classification (NCBI taxonomy): domain Eukaryota; kingdom Metazoa; phylum Arthropoda; class Insecta; order Coleoptera; family Lucanidae; genus Dorcus; species Dorcus parallelipipedus. The sequence continues at coordinate 8,509,365 of OY284478.1, read as the reverse complement.
AAACTTTAAGCAATATGTTCTCATTGGAGATTATGATGTAATTGGGGTTAGTGAAACTTGGCTAAATTCTGATATCAACTCAAACGCTGTTGCGATTGATAATTATAATTTAAAGTTGGTTCTTGTCCGATGAAATTTGTATCACAAAATCTTTTAACCGGACACTAAATCTCGCACTATACACTTAACGTTTCACCGTCGTTCAACAGCTTCGTCAGAAGTGAAAAATATAACCTTATATTTATATTTATATTTAATTTATATTTATATTTAATTTATATTTTTCACTTCTGACGAAGCTGTCGAACGACGGTGAAACGTTAAGTGTATAGTGCGAGATTTAGTGTCCGGTTAAAAGATTTTGTGATGATAATTATAATATCGAAAGACATGATCGTCCTAGCAAAGGAGGCGGGGTAGCTCTTTATATAAAGAAAGATCTCAAGTACAGTATACTTAATTATGATGAAAATTTTGAACAACTTTGGATACTTGTCTCTCTTTCAAAGGAAAACATAGCTATTGGTGTTGTGTATAGAGCTCCAAATTTAAGCTATAAATGCTTCTTAGAATACTTTGAAAATTCCTTGTCGGATTTTATTTCAATTTCTGATAAATTGTTTTACATTGGAGACTTTAATATAGAATTCTTAAAGTTTGACGATCTGGCTACGTTAGCTTTGCAGACAACATTAGAAAATTTGGAACTGATTCAAGTTATTAATAGTCCTACTCGTAGTACAGGCACAAGCCTCACTCTTATAGATTTAATAATAATAATAATAATAATAATAATAATAAGTTTATTAAGCCCATGGTACACTTACAAAATGTAAATTGGCATCGTCAGTAGTCAGTACAGTAGTGAGATAGCTACAAATACACCATCTGAGGTGGTTGTCAGATATTACAAGTCATTAGAATTAGTATTAGAATACACCTGTTTAACATACATATGCATACATACAAGTTCAAAATAGGTAGTATTACATAAACATATATAATTATAATTACCTTAAGAGGAAAAATTCATCAATTGAATAAACAGAACGTTCTACCAGAAATTTTTTTAAATGTTTCTTGAATAACTGGATTGAATTGAGATCCTTAATACTGACGGGTAACATATTATACAATTTCAAACCCAGAACATTAGTGCTAAACTTACTTACATTCAATCTGTAGGAGGGTGCATGAAAGCTTGAACTTATTCGTGTATTATGGTGATGGATTGTGTTATTTAAAATGTATTTGGCTTTATTTTGATGGATGTGACTGCACAAGTTGTAAATGAAAAGACATGTAAGCGTTAAAATATTAGAATTTTTAAAAACATTTCTGCAAGATTCAGTTTTGTTAATACCGAATATACATCTAAATATCTTTTTTTGGCAAATAAAAACATTCTTAGAAGAACTACTTCCCCCCCACAGACAGATGGCGTAATTTAACCTGCTTTGCACATGTGCATAGTAAAGGTTGGTTAGTTGGGCCGTTGTGAGAACTGTTCTTAGACATTTGAAAAGATAAAAAACTGAATTTAGTTTCGAGCACAAATTTTCACAGTGTATTTTCCAGCTAACATTTTTATCTAAGGTGATTCCTAAAAATTTTATAGTTTCTTTGTTAGATAAGGTTTGACCATTTACATTTAAATTTGTGATATTAATTGGTTTTTGTCTATTATGAAACGTAATACTATGTGTTTTATTTAAATTCAATAGCAAATCATTGGTCGTACACCAATTTGATAGTGTGTGAAGTAGCGTGCAACTTTGGTTGGTTAAAGTATCCTGAGATTTATCTGAGACAATTAATGATATATCATCTGCATAGATAGTTAGATTAGTATCAAAATTTAATGTGTTAGAGGTGTGAATTATGTCGTTGATATACATTATAAAAAGAATTGGGCCCAATACAGACCCTTGTGGAACCCTGTATTTACTGTTACTGGTGATGTATTTGTGATGTCAATTGTGACCTCGTTATTGTAATTGATAGAAACATACTGTAGCCTATTAGTTAAGAATGATTGAATCCAATTTGAGGAATGTCCACGAAAGCCATATTTTTGAAGTTTTTCTATGAGAATAGTATGGTTAACGCAGTCGAATGCCCTACTGAGATCACAAAAGATCCCAATAGGGCACTCTCCTGCCTCAAGATGATCTATGATATTATTATTATTATTATTATAACTTAGAGATGATTTGGTGTTTATCGAGGAACTGTTCAGCTCTTTTTAGAAATGCATATTCAAAGATTTTTGAGAAAACTGAAGTGATTGCTATGGGTCTGTAATTCTGGGTTTCAGTGGGGGACCCTTTTTTGAAGACGGGGATTAGCTTAGCTTGTTTAAGATACATTGGAAAGGTGCCACTTGTAAACGAAAGATTAATTAAGTGAGTTAGAGGATGTGTAATAGCAGAAGCCACTTTTTTTATTAAAAAGTATGGAATTTCATCGGGACCAGCAGTCCGTTTACTTTTTAATTTATGTTCGATAATAGATAAGATTTCAGGTTCATTAACTGGTGTTAGGAAAAATGTTGTATTGCAGTTAGAATTGAAACTGGTAGTCTGTGGTGTATTACTACATGTAAGGTTGTTAATAATTTCCAAAGGTGCGTTTTTAAAGTAATTATTAAATTCAGTGGCAACTAAAACCGGATCTTCAACTTCCTTGCCATCTAAATGCAATTGTATATTTGAACGACTTTTGTGACGGTTACTTAATTCGGCTACAACTGACCAAAGCATTTTAATTGAATTATCTGAAGTAAATATTTTATTTTGATAATGTTCACGTTTCATTCTGTTTACAAGATTAATGTGAGCTGATTTTGCACTATTATATAGTTCTTTAAGCTCTGGAATGTAGTAAAAATTCTTTGTGAGGAGATGCAAATCTCTTAGTTTTGTACTAGACTTTTTTGTTTCTTGATTTACCCATTCCTTATTTGGTTGCTTTCTATTCTTGCATTTAGTAATGGGGAAATGAATATTAAATTGTAGTAATATGATATCAATAAAATTTTTAAATGCTAGATCAATGTTATCCGATGCATAGCATTCGTCCCACACCTGGTTATGCAATGCCTTTCTGAAATTATCTATGGCTGTTGTTGTATAACGTCTTTTAAGGTAATAAATAGAATTTGAAAGATTCTGTGCGTTTGTTAATTACATCCGACATAAACGTTGTTGTCGACGCAGGCGTTATTGGTGTTCACATTTCTGATCATGATTTAATTTTTTGTAATGTATTGATTGAACGAGAAGAAAGAAATTGTATATACAGAACATACCGTGATTTTGACTCATTTGATCTAGGAAAATTTTATGGTGATTTAAACTCTCTCCCATTACATTAGATATTTTATTTTGACGACATTAATCAAAAAGTTGACTTTTTAAATCAGTCTTATTAATCTGTTTGATTTACATGCACCTTACAAAACCTCTCGTATTTCTAAATCCAAAGCTCCCTGGTTGACGCCAAATCTGAAGCTCATGATGAGGTTAAGAGATAATGCTTTATCCAGATTCAAACGTACTAAAACTCCAGAACACTGGAATTATTATAAATACATACGCAATTTTACAACAAATTCAATACGAAATGAAAAGAAAATATATTATAAACACGTTTTATCTACGTCAAATACTGCAACCTTCTGGAAAAATTTACAAAAGTTAAATATATCTAACAAAACAAAAATTAAGATACCGGCGGCCTTAAGTGATCCTGAAGTTATTAGCGATTATTTTATTCATAGTATACCTACTTCAAATGTCGATAATGGTGAAATTATCAATTTTTATTACAATAATGAAAAAATCAATGACATCCCATTCCAATTCCATACTGAAACCGTGCGCAAAATTATTTGTAATATTAAAACGAAAGCTTTTGGTTCAGACGGAATTAATATTACAATGCTGAAACTATGTTGCCCTTATATTATTACATTTATCACGCATATAATTACTTGTTGTTTGCAGCATAACACTTTTCCTTCTGCATGGAAACAAGCAATTATCACACCTTTGCCAAAAGTCAAAAATCCCACTGAATTACAGCACTTACGTCCAATTAGAATTCTGCCAACAATGTCAAAAATATTTGAAAAAGTTCTTGAAATGCAGCTTCGTGAATATCTTAATTTAAATAATATTTTGCCTCCCATACAGTCAGGTTTCAGACCGTTACACATTTGTACGACAGCTTTGCTTAACATTACGGATGATATTTTAAGAGCGGCTGACGCAGGCTTAGATACGATTTTAGTTTTATTGGACTACAGTAAGACCTTTGATTTCATTAACCACGAAGTACTACTATCAATTTTACATTTTATAGGTTTGTCTGACAATGCTTGTCTCTTGTTTAAGAATTAACTTATTGATCGTACGCAGAAAGTAATGGTTGATGGTCGAGAATCTCAAGAAATTGTAATTTTTAGTGGTGTGCCACAAGGATCGATATTGGGACCGCTTCTGTTTACATTATATACAGCCAATTTTGCGTCACAGTTAAGGTCTTGTTCTTTACACATGTATGCTGATGACACGCAATTATATTTTTCTTTTAAACACACAGAACGGGAAATAGCTTGTAAATTAATAAATGAAGATTTACACTCTCTAGTAAATGCTTCACACAAACATTCACTAATCATAAACCCTCTTAAATCTGCCTGCATGTTGTTCAGTAAGAAAGGAACTTCAGATGGCCTCACTATAAAAATCAATAATTCTCCTCTTTCTTTTGTGAAAGTAGTAAAAAACTTGGGGCTTATGATTGATACTAATTTGCGATTCAAAGAACATATATCAAGCTGCTTAAGAAAGTCGTATGCGGCGCTTAAATTATATTAATATATGCTAATAGAAATGTGTTACCCAGTAAAGTTAAAATGCTACTTTGTGATTCCTTAGTTCTATCTCATTTTAATTTTGCTGTTGTCGTATACGGTCTTTGCATTGACAGTGATACAAGCAGAAGAATACAAATAGTACAAAATACATGCTTAAGGCTAATTTTTGGTATTCGTAGAAGACAAAGAATAACACATAAATTGTTAGATACGAACTGGCTAAATATGAAGGATAGGAGAACTCTGCATTCTGGTTGTCTGTTTCACAAAATTATACAGAATGGGTACCCAAAATATCTGTATAACAAAATATCACTTAGAACTGACGTGCATCATGTAAATATTAGGAATAAAGGGCTTTTGACGCCTCCACTGCATAGAACGACCATGTTCGAAAGATCCTACAGTTACAACATCGTGCTTATTTACCCCAAAGTATAAAAGTTTTGTGAGTTAAAAAATTTCGTTCGCAATTTTTCAAAATACTCTTCAATAAATAGATTTCAGTCAAAGTTTAAAATTCTTTTCAGAACTGTTAAAGTTTAACAATAAATACTAGTGTCCTCTCAGAGGAATTAAATTTATTTGGAGGATGATTTATTCTAGAATACAAAACATTGTCATGCTTGTAGCGACTAGTTTACTAGTAATTTATTTAGGTATGCGCTATGTATTACATTACCTTTTAATTATAAATTTGTTAGGTTGAGTGTAAGAGCAGAGAATTAGTACATAATTCATCTGAACTCCGCCTTTTTTCAATGCTGCTTACTGTTTACTTTAAACTTGTAGATGTGATTAAAAATAAAGTCATTATTATTATTATTATTATTATTATAAACATCACGTAAAAGAAGAAAATTTAAAATTCAAATTTTATTAATTATCGGTTTTTTCATTTAATCGAAACTAATTCTTCATTTTTCTTTACCTGTTTTAGGAGCTGCCATTGGAATTAATGTATTTAAAGTCTTATGAACATACCTAAATACTGTTCTTATCCAGTGATATTTGTTCCGCAAAAAGTGCAAATCAATTACCTACGCAATTTAGAAAATTTCAATTACTTTATCGACTTCGTTATCGCATGCTTTTAGTCTAAACGTGGCATGTGGTTTACGTTAACTTGCTTCGTCCTCAAGATTATCAATTTCTGTAGTGCTCTGAGGTCGTTCATTGAACCGAATGTCGCTTTATTTTATTGTAAAGTCCGGTCTTTTTGCAAACCGGCAATTTAATTGACGGGCACCGTTATTTTCAAAAAATATTAACGATGAGCTTAGGACAAAGTGCCCTGTTGAAATGAAATTTTAAATATATCTAAATAAACAGTTTGAAGAAATATTCCAGATATTCTAATATTTTACAAAGCTTGCATTTTTGTGTGTGATTTTATATAAAGATATTTCTTATAAATTGAAAATAGATAAGTAATTTATTTATGTAATTATAAATTGTAAACTAAATCAAAGTGTTTCTGCCAACAACAATATTTTTGATTCGGCGAGGAAAATACCCTCGGATTATTACCAGTCAAATATTCTTTAAAATTTTTATTTATACAGGGTCTTCTCTGTATCCTTTTAGGGGGCGATAGTATACCTCAGAAGAAGTCGATAAACCTTAAAACGTCCCAGTAAAAGTCGTCTCATAAGCGAGATAATAAATCTTTTATTTAGTACATTAAACAGTTAATTTGTTTTAAATTTTAGTAATCTACTACTTAATCAGCATTGTCCACTACAAAAGATCTTCGAAGTTATCACCATGTTGTATAGAATATCGATGGGGCATCCCGATTTTTAAAGAACAAAGTAAAAAATAAAAATAATAAAATTTTTAGTCAAACAAAGGTGATAGTAAAACTGAATTACTGATAATAACTTTTCGTGTCAAATAACAATTGAACAATAATTTTTGCAACCGCCCAAGATTACTTTTTATGTTTTTTGTTATACTGATTAACTAGTAGATTACTAGTGTTTAAGACAAATTAATCGTTTATTGTAAAAAATAAAAGAATTATTATCTCGCTTATGGCGTTTTAAGGTTTATCGGCTCCTTCTGAGGTGTACTATTGCCCCCTACAAGGATACAGAGAAGACCGTAAACATCCTGTATATTGGAGATGATAGCTTAGCTTTTAAAATACGTAGTTATGCAGGTATAATAAAAAATACATTTTGCAATTAAATTTTTATATTCATTTCAAAAAATATTGTACAAAATTCTTGCAGGAATCATTTTCCCGCGATTGCGCTCACGCGGGAAAATTGTGTTCCCGCACTTATTTCGTAAATAACTATTTTGAATTATTTAAGAATCTGAAAAATTAGAAAAAATCTATAGACCAAATCATAGATTAATCCATATTTTTCGACCTTGAGTTATGTATGTTATACGAGACGAATATAGATTTTACCTGGACTTTTTAAATTTCTGATTGATAAGAATGAACAATATCCAAATTTACTTCATAATAATCAAGACATTTATATAGTTGATAAGTGCCGAAGATTTTATTTTATTTTCATGGATATTGCCAATTTTATCATTTTATAAAACATGTTTGTCGGTGATGTATCTACCTAGTTCTGTTGCACCGCAAACTATCATTAAATTTTTATGTGCTAAGGTTGAGAAACCTGGAACGAATTATTACCGTTGATAAATCTTAGGTGCACAATTAAATCCCAGAAAGCAAACAGGCTACCATGAAATGGCACCACTCAAATTCATAGCCACCATAGCTATACCGTCAGCAAGCAACATGATGGTTACGGTTTTTGAGATATTCGGTTAAATTTTAACAGATTTCTTAATGGATCGAAAGACTGTACATTCAAAGTTTAGGCCTCTTAGCAGGTACTTGGGACATATCGAACGAGTAGGTAATAGAAGCGGTACAAGACTGGCTTTGCAGATAACCAAAAGAATTTTCTCTGTCGGTATTTGCAAGTTGCCTGATCGTTGGGATCAGTTTATATTAAAGAAAGGACGTTATTTTGAAAAACAAAATTTGTTGCATTAACTTTGTATTATTTATAGTTACCGCTGTATAAGAAAGTCCTGGGAAAATCTACATATACTCCGCTCGTATAATACAGAAATAAATGTTAAGCATTAATGGCATATACTACTACTACAACACCATCTCTTGACATTTACATATTCTTTTTTATAAAACTATAAAATATTAAAGTAAGCTGCAAACTAATGGGTCAATTCTGCGCATATCTGTAAGGACCATAAGATCTGTTAGTCTGTAAGTCAGTTATTAAAAAATGGAATCCTGAAGTTCCTAGGTTTCTTGTAAGTCTCTAAGATAATGTCGCAGAGACTTCTGAGTAATCCTAGAGACCTAGGAAAAATCATACCTTCCAGAGAACTTCAAAATTCTATATTTTAATAAATTAGTTACAGGCTTACCGATCTTACGGTCCTTACAGATATGCGCAGAATTGACCCATTAATTGTTTGTTTTTCTGATATTTATTATCTAAGCTCAGTTTATCTCCGTAAAATAAATTCTTTATGCGAATAATTGCTAATATCAATCGTAATTAACACTTTTGAATGCGTGTACGCAAGTGTAAAGTTAAGTTTACAAGTCTATTTTGCAGAAATATATTGGCAGTTAACCGAATTGTAAAACATTTCATTTGCATTGGCTTCAGGTTTACGATGTCTTTAAACCTTGTACGTAAATATTATGTTGGAAAATATTTACATATTTTGGCGAGACATTTTCTTTTTTAAGGGGGACAAAATATATTTATTTTATTTTATTTTTCTTCCGTTTAAGTATATGAAAAAAAAATTATTATATTTGTTAATTCCTTTTTTATGTTCGTTTATGTAAAAATGTCAAAATGGTATCCCAAAAAGCAACAACTTTTACCTGATTTTTATCTTTAAAGGGCTCTGGAAAGAAAATTTAAAGAAAACTGTATTTAGTGGAATTTTTGGAAATTTAAAACTTGGATACTGCCCAACCTGAAAAGACCCTAATTTACCTTAAATCAAACGTTTTATCTTAGGTGAATTCAAAACCTATGTACGAAGAAGCATGTATTTAAAGTGTTAGGCGAACGCCAGTTATTCGAACCATTTTACAGGTTTCAATTTTTACTCCGACCGCCTGCCAGTTCATTCCGAACTATTAAAACGGTTTTGCTGATTCATTATATGTTCTTCGTTTAATTGTTATTCCCATTCGATTTAATTGAACATTTCTCGTCTAATTAAAAACCAGAGAGAGTGAAGGAAAGGTAGTCGTTTAAATGATTTCACAACGAATAGAGAGAGAGAGCTTGCAGCTTCTTTTATCTAAAATTTAAAACACGGTAATCGAGACTTCTTTAAATTGAGTCATTTATTCACTGATATGAATCGAGGAAAATTTTGTAATAATAATTGTTTTTGCTTTTCTAACCAATACATTATTGAAAATTTTTGTGCAAATCGGTTTTGATTCCTACTGCAATATCAGGTCAACAAGCGATCGAAAGATGTCGCTACTTAAATGTCCAATACATTATTAGCTTTGTTCCTACACAGTTCTAAATCAGTTCGGAACTGTACTGCTCATGCGCTCTTGCTAAATACACAACATTTTTAGTAAGAGCGCATGACCTGTAGCAAGAGGGCATGAGCAGTACAGTTCCGAACTGATTTAGAACTGTGTAGGAACAAAGCTAATATTTATGAATTCATGAGGTTTGTTCCAATCGTCAGAATTTCAAGTTCTGAACCGTTCAAAGTCGTACTGAGCATGAGCATACATACAATAGTTATTATCTCTGAAACTTTGTTTTATAGTTACATGCAACGTACAGTTAAAATATCTCAAGAAATGTAATATACACCGTTTGACGTGAAAGGAAAAAAAAGTAGCATATATCATTCGAAGTAAAAAAAGAACTGTTTTGCGTTTTGTCCAGTTTCGAAGCTCAATTACGTTTCACTACGGAAACGTGAATTACGTAGGTAACAGTCATTAATTTTTGTTTTAATTTATTAAATTTAGAGGCTTTTTACTACTTATTTACAATTTCAAATTTTTTTGCTTATCTAATAAATTAATTCGTTTTAAATTCACACCCAAATATACTCGTACTTGTTATTTTTTATCTGATAACTTAATTGAAAGTCCTGTTTAAGTTTTCCTTATCACAGAAAAATCACCATTCAGGGCCAGATGGATTGCGTTGAAAAAAATGAAAGCTAAAGTCTGTACATGTGAATGAGCCACATTACAAACGAAACGATTGCGTTCTTCTTAGGCAGCCAACAGTACACTGCTAATTTGTGTTGCAGGCACGGACGCTTGAACGTGTTACGCTGGCTGCTGTGGGAAGCCCAAGCTCGAACAGAGATGCCGGCCCTGGAGCGGGTGTCGAATACGACGCTGGCCCTTCATTACGCTGCAGCCAGGGGATGTTTGGACTGCGTGCGTCTTCTTGTAGATTCTTCAGCGGAACTCAGGTACAAAATGTAGGATTTTTTCTTTCTTGTAAGATATGCCTGTTTTACAAAAGTTTAGAATGCATCTTATTAATATATTGTCACGACCCCTAAAATTTAGAGGATCCGTTCAGAGGGAACACTAGCTGTAAGTAATAGCGGAAATACCTTATCAAAATAAATGATAGACATACGAGGGGAGCATAGTTTTGACCTGGACTTTCTTACACATCGATAACAATAATAACACAAAGTTAATGAAACAAATTTTATTTTTCAAAATATTGTCCTTACTAGGTCCGATTTTATTTACATTTTTTTATCAACGATCTTCTTACATCTTGCTTATCTCCGTCGAAAACCATAATTTACGCTGACGAAAGAACTTTTATAATTTCTGCCAGCAAAACCTCCGAAGCTATCGAGTTAACACGAATGACACACTAATCAGATGAAACATTGGTGCGTAATCAATGGTTTAATTGTTGGGATATGATTATATTAGGTTTGTTCCGGCAATAGTTCGTTGTTGTTGTTGACATCGGATTCGGAGAAAACTAACGGTCACTTTTCAGAAGTAAGGCAATTTCGAAAAGACTGAATATTCTGCTCACTTAAACATCTCTCATAGACAAAATGATTCAAGTAAGTTTCATCCTTGACTTCGAATTCAATTATTTGAAAGTTATGATCAGATAAGTGTGTATCTTTGTTGCAAATATAACAGACAAAATTTGTGAAAACATGTCTATACATGATTCTAACCTTGTTGTACGGTTTTTAAGTTCAAATTATATTGAACATGCATCGTGCATCGGGTGTTGTGCGCTAGGTGTTGATGTTAAAATCTCTGCAGATTAACTGAAAAATCAGAAAACATATATAACTTAAACAGGTGCAAATCAAAATTATGAAAAAAAATCTTTTAAATTAACATTAGGTTGTAACGGCCTGTAAACCGTGAGGATAAAATATTCGATGTTCTGCGTTGTATGTCTACACACAAGCAGCAATTTCGCACAATCCTTCCACAGAACAACATGTGATATTTACTAGTCTCATGTCACATTTTACAAAAACGCAAACTCCGTCACCACTTCTGTGATTTCTGCCGAAAAAGCTTATCATTTTGTAATTAGCTAATACTAGTGAGTTCGAATATGGATCATATGGTAATTTTGCACAAAATTATGCACACTTAATATTGATATTCGCAGATAAAAATTGATAAAGAAGGTTATCAATGTTTTATAAAAATAAATTATCTAACAATTGCTGAAGTGTTTATTTTTTAATTTTTATCTGGGAATATCAATAATCTACAAGTGTGCATAATTTTTTGCTATTTAATCACAATTTCAATCAACATTTTGCTCTCCACTACAGTTTGAACGTATTTTGTTCTCCGTCCAAATCATTATTTTTTATTTTCCCTGTATTCCAGCCAATTTTTTAAAAATTTTGTACCTGATTATGGATCTACAAGTCATGCAATGTTTTATAAAAATAAATTATCTAACAATTGCTGAAGTGTTTATTTTTTAATTTTTATCTGGGAATATCAATAATCTACAAGTGTGCATAATTTTTTGCTATTTAATCACAATTTCAATCAACATTTTGCTCTCCACTACAGTTTGAACGTATTTTGTTCTCCGTCCAAATCATTATTTTTTATTTTCCCTGTATTCCAGCCAATTTTTTAAAAATTTTGTACCTGATTATGGATCTACAAGTCATGCAGAGCTTTTTATACACAATAGTTTTTTTTGTGAAATGTAAGATAAACTTTTTCTCCATTTGTATAAAACTTTTTGGGACACACTGTATAAATATCGTGTAATTGGTTTACTAGTTTTTTGTTATTCGTCAATTTATTGAAAACGATTGATTGAAACTTCTCAGCTTACCTAGAAGTATTATTTTAAGAGGTAGAGAAAAATTTTAAATTTAAATACAATGGTTGTGGGATTATGTATGTAATATCTTTTAGAGCTCTCAAAAAAAACAAAAGCGCATCGCAAAAAGGGGGAAGAAATTGCAATTCTTGTTTTTTTTAATGGAACTCCCTATACATTGTTCAAAATATGTAGTGAAATATCATTGTTTGCTGAGTTCAAAAATATATAATATCTTGATACTTGGATGAGCGGTTTGTGAGATATTTAATAATAATAATAATAATAATAATAATAATAATAATAATAATGTCTTTATTTTCATAACAGCCTCATATTACAGAGTTAAATTATATTTTGGAGAAGAAAAATTAAATTGTTGAAAAACAGGCGGAGTTCAGATGGATTACCATTAGTAATCCCCTGCTCTTACACCCAACCTACTCTAAACAAATACAGAAAACTATGTGGCGCGTTTCTTAGTATCAAACAAAGTAAACTGTTCGCTACGGACAAATACCATATATACAAAAATTATGATATAATAAGTAATAATTTAATGAGTGTATAATTACTATAATGAAAGAAAAAAGAGAAATCTCGGTTCTCGTCCGAACTCACTCAATCCCTCAAAGAAGATTTAGAGTTTTATTAAGTTAATGTAAAGATATTAGAACTTTAAATGTTGGCATAAAGATGCCTGAGAGACGTCTGCAGTTGCTTGAAACGAATTTTAAATAAATGTGAGGCAAATTTTTTAGCTGACAGATGTTTTATATTTTGCGGTAAAGAGTTATAGAGAGACACAGCGTTATAGCTAAAGGATCTTTCGAATATAGCTGTTTTATGTAGTGGTGGAGTTAAAAGCCCTTTATTTCTAATATTTAAATGATGTACGTCAGTTCTGAACGATATTTTGTTATACAGATACCTAGGAAAGCCACTCTGTATAATTTTGTGAAACAAGCAACCTAAATGTAAGGTTCTTCTGTCTTTCATGTTAAGCCAGTTCGCTTCTAATAGCTTATGCGTAATTCTTTGTCTCCTTAACACACCAAAAATAAGTCTCAAGCAGGAGTTTTGCACTACTTGTATTCTTCTACTAGTGTCGCTGTCGATACAAGGACCATACACAACATCGGCATAATTAAAATTAGATAATACCAAGGAGTCACAAAGTAACATTTTAACTTTTTTCGATAAGAGAGCTCTATTTGCATATATTAATTTGAGCGCAGCATACGACTTTTTTATGCAACTTGTTATATATCCTTTAAATCTTAAGTTAGTGTCAATCAAAAGTCCCAAGTTTTTCACTTCACTCATAAATGAAAGTTGGGAATTGTTAATTACAAGTCCTTCTGCAGTTCCCTTCCTACTAAACAACATACAAGCAGATTTTGCTGGATTTATAATTAGAGAGTGGTCATGTGACGCATTTACAAGAGATTGCAGATCATTGTTAATTAAATTGCAGGCTGCATATCTTTCCGCAGGTTTAAATGACAAGTATAATTGCGTGTCGTCCGCATACATATGCAGGGAGCAGGAGTTTAAGTGCGACCCGAAATTAGCAGTATATAATGTGAACAAAAGTGGGCCTAGTATCGACCCTTGCGGCACGCCGCTGGATATTACAGTTTCTTGAGATTCCTGGCCGTCAATCACCACTCTCTGTGTGCGCTCAGTGAAATAACTTTTGAACAAAACACAGGCTTTGTCAGACAGACCTATAAAGTGTAAAATGGATAGCAATACATCGTGATTAAGACTATCAAACGCCTTACTATAGTCCAGTAAGACTAGAATTGTTTCTAGGCCTGCATCAGCGGCTCTTAAAATATCGTCCGTAATATTAAGTAAGGCAGTCGTACAACTATGCAAAGGTCTAAAATTTGATTCTAAAATATCAATAAATGAATATTTAAAAGATCAGGGCTTGGAAAAACGTTTTTATTGTTAATTAATTTTGTATCGTTTCAAATATTCGAATCTATGTTGTCATTTGCTAACTACAACAGTGATTTAGAAGTTTTTAAGCATTTTTTCTTTAAATGTTTATATGTTAATACGTATTTTGATTTTTTAAACTCAAATGTGTCACAAACAACTGATCTAAATATCAAGATATTATATGCTTTTGAAGTTAGCAAACAATAATATTTCATTATATTGAACAATATATAGGGTGTTCCTTTTAAAAAAAAACAAAAATTTAATTTTTTCTCCACTTTGCGATGCGCTTTTGTTTTTTGTGAGAGCTCCAAAAGATATTACAAACAAAATTTCATAACTATTGTATTTAAAGTTTTCCTCTATCTCTTAAAATAATACTTCTAGGTAAGCTGAAAAGTATTTAAAAAATGACAATCAAGTTTTCAATAATTGACGAATAACACACAAACTAGTAAACCAATTACACGATATTTATATATGTTTGTTATCAGGGTGAATCAAGGATTAAAAATTTGTAAAAATATACAGGGTGTTGCATTTAAAAGAATTATATTTGTTTGTTCACCCGGTATATGTAAAACGCTACCGCAAAACTGATAGTATAAGTGAAATCTACATAAAAATCCATATAAGATGAATTTTTAAATTTCCACGACCAGAAAATAATCTTATTACTAGAGATGCAAAGGATTACAGCTATAGTCGAGTTGGGCCACGAGGGTATACTTAGCGGTCGGATTAGTCTAAATGGCAATATTTTCAAAAATCCTGCCGTCCTGGGAGATCAGGCGTAAATCATGCCCTGATTGGTTAATCATTATTTAAGTGGTTGGAGAATAAGACATAATCGTAATGAATGCCAAAATTTACCTAACTAGTCAATCTAGTGCAACAAGTGCATAGATTCTGTTACATTTTATGATGGCTAGTGAAATTACTGAAGTTATGCTGAGTGAAAAAGGACACAAACTATTAGTCAGTGATAATTTCAAATTTTCAAAGGCGCATGTTAGTAAAGGAAAGAAATAAAATGCCACCGTTCCCGAAGTATCGTGAGGGAATGCTGAAAGTGGTCAAGAACATGGAGGTTAAAACCCACAAGGAAGAAAATTTTCTGTTAGGTGTAAATGAGCCCAAACAAATAGCAATATTTTCTTGCTTTACTAATTTATATTCCTTAGAATCTGTAGAAACTGTTTTTATGGACGAAACTTTCGAGTATTGTTGTAAATATTTCTAGCAAATCTTCACAATTCATGGTTTTAAAAATGGGCATTACATTCCGTTGATTTTTTGTTTGTTGCGAGACAGAAAACAAGAAACTTACGTAAAAGTTCTTCAAATAATTATTGATATGTGTGACGACTAAAATTTCAGCCCAAGAAAATTGTAATAGACTTTGAAATTGCTACTCATAACGCATGTCATGTAGTTTGGTCAAATATAAAAATAATATAATTAGACGTAGGTGTCATTCATCTCAAAATTGGGTAAAAAAGATTCAGGAATTAGGGTTTATATCCGATTTTAGAAATAATAATTCAGTTATAAATTTGTTTGGGAATTCAGTATTTAGAATCTAGGGAAGCCTACGAATTTTTTATGAATGAATTAAATTACTTAGTTCCAGATGATTCAAGAGTGCAAGTTTTTCGAAAGTACTTGTATAACTTTTATTTTAGTAAAAGTAGTTTATTTAAGCCAGAAATATGGGCTAGTAATAACGACTTTTTGCATAGGAGTACTAATTCCTGTGAATCATTTCACTCTAGGTTTAATTCTAGTTTTTATGGAACGCATCCGAACATATTTATTTTTGTAAATCATTTGTTACATTTTCAAACTGAAAATTATGTAAAAATAAGAAGTTGTCTTCAAAACACCGAGAAGAAAATGTTTATTGTCGAACAAATGTTGCGTTACAAGAAAAATGAAATAACACAATATACGTTTGTCAAATCTGTTTGTTATAAATATTTGCCAAATTGAAATAGGTATCTGTATTGTTTTTACTTAATAAAATAACAAAATTTTGCAGCAAGTGTAGTATATTTAGATAGTTCTCCTTAATCCTCGATACTTTCTTTTGCTTTCTCATCCTTCTTTTAATTTTTTAAATTAATTATTAATGTATTGAATTGTGTCGTAAAATGGATTGTCTTTTGTTCCTACTATTATTTTTTATTTTCTGAATTTTTATTATTTTGTTTTTTTTTGTCGTGTCATCATTCTTGTCGAATTGTTTTTTTTTTTTAATTTGATATTAATCAACTGAATTGCGCTATAAGTGATATTGCTTAATCACACGATTAACTTGATCGTGTGATTAACTACGTTTCATTCAATTGGCCCTAAAACTTCTTGTACTAAAGTTTAACTTTTGTTTTATGTCAAATAAGAAAGTGCGCTCTACACATTACGACGAAGTATTTATTAATCATATTTGAATATTACGAAACCTTTGACAACTGAAGGAACAACAAAATAATTCTAAGATGTCTTGTAATTTTAATTGACACGTTAAAATGCAGGAATTATGAAATAATATTAAATATCTGCTCAACCTTCAGTAATTGGTATAGGGAAGTGTATAGCTAAGATAAGATAACTTTATGAGGCATAAAAATAATACCGTTCCATTTAAAAAACAAATTGCTGTCAAAATGGAAATAGCTTTACTGGATGCCTGTTTAATGAAAAGTAAATTTTGTAACTGCTGTAGATACCTTCAACTTAGCTTGTAACAATACCACAATATCTGCTTTCTAACTTTATTCGTTAAAGGAATATCAATTATAAAAATTACATTAGAATTTTCCGAAAACCATAAATAAAGCCTAATATCTTAAAAACCATAGGACTTAGGAGCAGCGAACCCTGATCAAACTTATCCTAAAATAACCTGATAAACTCAAATTCATTATAAAATATAGGGTGTTCCCGAAGTTACACATCGTACAGCCAAACTGAGACAGCCTGTATATTTCAAAGTGATTTTAAATTATGCGAACCTTGAAAAGATGATAGTTTTGTATAAAACATTTTTCCATATATTCAATAGGAACAGCGTTATTGAATAGACTCGGTTAAATATTACAGCCTGTACATATGTTCATATAAACTTTTTTGACGCAAATTACTCGGAGAATAAGCCCTTAAAGTTTTTCGCACATGTTATGAATCACCCCGTATACGAATTTATTCATCCTTGCAGAATTAACTTTCAGAAAAACTTTCGAAAGTCATATATTTATCATTTATTTTAGAATTCATATAAGAACATAATTATAAGAAAACCTACAGCTATTCTGTTCCGGGATCTAAGCGTCAATTTATTTGTTCATGTACTTCTCGAGTGATTGTAACATGTAAACAAGATGTTTATATGAATAAATAAATTTTTAATTAACTTTGGCTTTTTAAATTTATTTTAACTACGTTTTCTGTCAATTTAAGTTTAAACTGTAACCTGTAATAGGTTTAACCGCGACATCACCAAATTTTGACCCATTTTGATACAATATTTTTTAACGATTGCCAAATTTAAACTTTTGACACTCTTAACTTCTTAAAGAAAACCTTAATAAATCCGTTACGTTCATTAACAATATTTTAAATACATTTCTATTAGAACCTAACAATAAGTTAAGGTAAAAGCGGAAGATTTCTTGTACATAATTGCGATTTCTTCAAGTAAAAACATTTATTACCACAAAAACAGTTTCAAATTTATCGTCTGCGAAAAAAAGCAACAACAAATTTCCAATTTCTTTTAAGTGAAGCCAATTTCATAGGTTACAGTCGTTAGCATCGCCGTGTAATCCGCACTAAAGAATATGCCATTGGAGAGGTTACGAAATTCAAAACGTTTACATAACATTTTCCGCAGAATCATTTTATAACTTGAAAGCACACCGCCTTTCGATTAAGGGCGATGACACACACAGCGGTTTTCGCTGATTCGATCACCGAATCATCTGTCGAGTCGGTATAGTAAATAGCTTTTGAATTACGGAAAATACACAGAGCGGTGGTTGAATCGGCGGTGTGTCATCGCTCTAACTGTAATAGAATCGGCGAAAAGCGTTGTATGTGGAGTTGTCCTAAAAGTAAATCAAAAAGCCATATTAATTAGTAAGAGCGTGTAATTGCATAACGCACAAAGATCAACACATTCACATATGAGAAAAATAGAAAGAAACTGCGGTGCACTTTATTTAAGCATGAGTTCCTGGTTTTAGTTAAGATTTAATCCGATTATTCCCCTACCTTAACACAAGTGTGAAATTCTAAAAACAATTAATTACTTTATCAACTGTAACAGAGTAACAGCAGACAATAATTTATATTTTAATGTATTGACCTCGTTTGCATGTTCAATAGATTTGAAGTGAAACAAGATTTAGAAATTCCTTAAAAAAGTAATTACCTGTCGATGTGCTGATTTAACTAAATATAAGCAATAATTTATTTTAATGTATTGCTCATTTATATGTGAAATGAATTTTCTAAAATTAGTGTATACTTTCAATTGTGTAGTACTTTCACAATTTTGGGTATGGGCTAAATAAATCTCCATAACTTGAACGCTTTTTAGCCTTACACGTTTACATAGTGTATTCTAGTAATTTTAGCTCAAAAATTTCCAATAAAAATATTTAATTAGCTTACCTATTTCTTTTGAATTGAATTTTGTAATGATTAATCAATTCTGATACTTTCGTCAATAAAATCTAATCACAGCATCACTCCGCTTTTTATTTATTTTTTAAGGAACAATAAGCAAAATTTCATGGTGTACCACCTGTAGTAATTATGGGATTATTGCACTTGTTCAACCGCATTATGTAATTCCCTTTTAAACATCGATATGCTCCAAAAAATATCACAGCGCGTTGTAGTAATAATAATAATAATTGCCGTGTTAGTATCGCAATCGCTTCACAATCTTCGCGGAAAATATAGTGGAACGCGCGAAAGCATCGAAAACGACAGAAAAAATGCAGTTGATCAACGACATCCAATAAGCGATTTGAAACGACACGAGAGGAAAGTTGCGTTAATTGCTTTCGTTGTTCGAAAAATCCGAAATTTCGTAACTGAATTCAAGAAAATCTTCCAATGAGACTTGCATCACAGCAGGAATCATCGGTTTGCAAAATAAGGATGCATAATTACAATAATCACTTCATTTCTTAACAAGGACGTTCAAGTACCTTTTTTCTTAGGATCACTATTCAAATCTTCCTTGAAAATTGATGGCACTTCCTCATAGACAAAAAAATGATGATAACTGTAAGATTTCAGGTTGTACCTCACCCACCCTATTCGCCAGATCTAGCCCCAAGTGACTTCGTACTTATTCCCCAAACTCAAACTTTTCCTTGCTGGAAATAAGAGAAAGATAAAGATCTTATTGCAGCAACGGAGCAGTATTTTGAGGATCTTGAAAAACATCATTACAAAAATGGCCCTTCAGCATCGTTGGTCCAAGTGCGTTGAAGTTGAAGGGGAATATGTTGAAAAATAATAAAAACTGAATACCCTAACTCATTTGTTTCATCTCGAGCCTCACTTACCGTCAAATCATCCTCGTATATGGCGTGACGTCAACAGGAGTATCCTCGCACTAGGGTGCGTTTTCTAGCCTCAGTCGAACATATCAACAATAAAGTGAGATAAAGAAGTTAAAAATATTTTTCTATCTAGGTTCTATTTTTTAGAGTAAAATTGAAAAATCTTGGAGCTTCCTATTTATTTACTACATCGTTCTTCATATGAGGAATTGATTTTTGTGTTGAATTGCATGTTGCAGACGAATGATACAACTCTAACAAAAATATTATTTCATTACTGTCACTTAATAATTTGCAATAGAATAAACCGTTCGTGGATATTGTAAATATAACAAGAACTACGAAAGGACCAAGAAACATAACGAAGAAGCTTGAAAAAAAATGGAAAAATGAAAAAAAAAAGATAAAATACATGAACTTAAAAGATAAGGATTTTAAAAGAAATAATTACATACTTGAAACCTTGAAAGTAACAACAGAAAAAGGAAAGAAGATAGAGGATAGTAATAAGATCGATAGTTACGAATACGTGTGAAATATGTACATGTGTCCCAATGATGCGTATTTCTTTTGTGAAGCCTATAGGAATAACATGAAGGAAAAAATATCTGAACGATAGGACAGGAAATATTTATGTTTATTTAATCATTTTCTACTTCTGTTTAAATACATATTAACATAAGCGTATGTCAACAGATAGGTAGGTATAAATTCCTTTAATTTCATTTGTTTTCCAAATGCTCAAGCAATATTTTCAAACTGCCGTTATATATACAGTGTGTCCCAAAAAGTTTTATACAAATGGAGAAAAAGTTTATCTTACATTTCACAAAAAAAATATTCTTTATAAAAAGCTCTGCATGACTTGTAGATCCATAATCAGGTAAAAAAATTTTAAAAAATTGGCTGGAATACAGGGAAAATAAAAAATAATGATTTGGACGGAGAGAAAAATACGTTCAAACTGTAGTGGAGAAGCAAAATGTTCATTGAAATTGTGAATAAATAGCAAAAAATTATGCACACTTGTAGATTATTGATATTCCCAGATAAAAATTAAAAAATAAACACCTCAGCAATTGTTAGATAATTTATTTTTATAAAACATTGATAACCTTCTTTATCAATTTTTATCTGGGAATATCAATAATCTACAAGTGTGCATAATTTTTTGCTATTTAATCACAATTTCAATGAACATTTTGCTTCTCCACTACAGTTTGAACGTATTTTGCTCTCCGTCCAAATCATTATTTTTTATTTTCCCTGTATTCCAGCCAATTTTTTAAAATTTTTTTACCTGATTATGGATCTGCAGAGCTTTTTATAAAGAATAATTTTTTTTGTGAAATGTAAGATAAACTTTTTCTCCATTTGTATAAAACTTTTTGAGACACACTGTATAATTGACTATACATTCCTTGTGGAATTGTAGCCGCTCATTGAGGTCTTCTGACTTTGTTAGTGGGGTGGTTCGTCACGCCTCTCCACTTTTCTGCTTGTTTATATTTCTACAGGTCCTTGTGCTTCTTTGCTTCATCTGCTACTTTCTTCCATTCCTTTCTGTCCTTTATTTTTTCTCTCCACTTATTAATCCTCATAGTCTTTATATCATTAATTACTTGGTCCTCCCACTTTATTTTCGGTCTTCCCTTTGCTCTCGTTTCTTCTGGCGTCCATTTCATTATTTTTTTTATGATTGATTCTTGTTTTCTGTTTACGTGACCATACCATCGTATTCTTCTTGCTTTAATTTCTTTTACTATGTTTTCTCCATCTATTATATCGTTTATTTCCAGATTTGTTAGTCTTCTATATTGTTCTTCGCTTACCCTTTTTGACCCATAAATTCATCTCCCTATCTTCCTTTCAAATATCTTCAATTTTTCAACGTCCTTATTTGTAATACACATAGTTTCTGCTGCATATAATACTGTCGGTCTTATTGCTACTTTGTATATTCTCATTTTTGTCTTCCTACTTAATTGATTACTTCTCATAATTTCTTTATATCTATAATATGCGTTATGTCCTGCTTTTATTCTTTGTGCTATTTCGATACTTCTTTCGTTTTTATTGCTTATAATCGTGCATGGGTATTTGTAATTTTGGACTTTTTCGAATTTGTATCTACCAATTTCTATTTCTGATTTATTCTCTGAGTTTTGTTTCCTACTTATTTTCATGTATTTTGTTTTCTTTTGGTTTATCTCTAATCCTCTTCTTCGTGGTTCGACGTCTATTTTGTGTATTACTTCTTTTAACTTTTCCTCATCTCTTGCTATGACTGCAATATCATCCGCGTATGTAATTACTTGTATAGATTTTTGTATTATGGATCCTGTTATGTTACAGCTTCTTATTACTCCTTCTAATGCTATGCTGAATAGTGCTGCGGAAAGTCCGTCTCCTTATCTTACTCCTTTTGTTTGTTGTACTGGGTTTGTTATACCTTCCTGTGTAATTACTATTTCTTTTGATTTGTCTAGTGTCATTTTTATTAATCTTTTTATTTTTCCTGGGATTCTTAGTGCTGTTACTTCTTTCAATAGTGCTTTCCTCTTCAAATCGTCAAACGCTTGTTTGAAGTCTACGTAAAGTATGTGTAGATCTATATTTCTTTCATAGCATTTTTCTATCACTTGGTTTAGTACATGAATTGCATCGACGGTGGACTTTCCTTGCCTGAACCCATTCTGATAATCTCCTACCTCTGTTTGTATGTATTTGTTCATTCTTTTTAGTATCATTGTTGTCATTATTTTGTACACTAGTTTAGTAATGTTATTCTTCTATAATTATCGCATTTTTTCAGGTCTCCATTTTTTGGTATAGGTAGTATCATTCCTACTCTCCATTCTTCTGGCATTATTTCTTCTTTCCATATTTTTAGTAGCAACTCATATACTCTCTTTCTTAGTTCTTTTCCTCCTTCTTTTAGCATTTCATTACTAATGTTGTCTGTCCCTGTCGTTTATAATCTTATTTACTTCCTCTCTTGTTGGTTTTTCTATTATTTCCTCCTGTATGTTATCTATTTCTTCTTCATCGCTATCCTCTTCTTCTACTTCTCTTTCTATCTTCTCTTCATACTCTTGCAATTGATTTTTGCTTATTGTTATTGTTGCTTTCATTCTTGTTTCGTGTTTTATTTGTCTGTATAATTTTGTATTGTTCTTGTTGTCCTTTTCTAGCTCGTTCATCCTTGTCTCTATCCATTTCGACTTTTTGTCTTTTATTAGTTTAGTTACTTTTTTTCGTATCTGCTTGTACCTTTCTTGCTCTTCTTCCTTGCTTGTCTACAACCATTTTAGTCTGGCCTCTCTCTTTCTTTTTATCATATCGACACACTCATTGTCATTTTTCTTCTCTTTTTGTTTACTCCTTTGTGTTTTTTCTGCCGCTTCGCTTATTACAGATTTTATGTTTTCCCATTCTTCTTAGATATTTTCATTTCTGTATCTCTTTTCTAGTTGCATTCTGACTTCTTCTTGAAACATTCTTTTATCTTCTTCCTTTTTCAGACTTTCGACGTTCCATTTTTTAGTTATCCTACTGATTCTATTGTCTCTTACTATTCTTAATTTTGTTTTTGCTATTACTAAGTGGTGATCTGCGTTTGCACTAGTTCCTCGATACGATCTGTCTTCTATTAAATTTTCTCTTTTCTTTTGAATTACAATGTGGTCTATTTGGTTTCCTCTCGTTGTTCTATGTTCGATTTTATGTTCGCTTTTATGCCTAAATTTTGTACTTACTAGGAGAAGTTTCTTTTTTTCTGGTAGATTACTCGCCTTGCTCCCTTGTCCGTGATTATTTCATGTATTGTTTCTTTCCTCGCTACGTTCTCTAGATATTCTTCTTTTCCTATTTTTGCGTTGAAGTCTCCCAGTAGTATCAGTGTGTCATGATTTGGTCTTTTCTCACATGTATTTTCTAGTTTTTCGTAAAATATGTCCTTTTCTTCTGGTGTTGCTGCTTCTGTTGGTGCGTAAGCGTTTATTATGGATATATTCGCTATTTTGTTAGTGAATCTTATATATGAGATTCTTAAACTCTAGTAATTTATTCCTGAAATTTTTATTTATCATGAACGCTGTTCCATTACTTCCTTGTTTTTCCTCTCCTGCGTACATTAAGGTGTACTTCTCCTTGTCTATTCGACCTACCTCGTTCCATCTCACTTCTTGTAGTGCTAGGATGTCTATTTTGTATCTTTCCATTTCTCTTCCTATTTCTTCCATCTTTCCTACTTCTAACAATGTTTTTAATATTCCATGTCCCAAATCTTGCCTTGTTTTTCCTTTTCTCTGTGTTTTTATTCGTTCTCCATTTTCTTTCCATTTTCGTCGTTTTTTGTTTCCCCCTCTTAGTACACCTTTGGTTAGTTTTTTGGATTCCTGTCCAGTACTAATTCCTTTTTGTTGTTATCCCATGTCATTATACTTCCGCCTAAAATTATTTTTTGAAATCCTACTTTTACTCTTTTCCCTTTTTCTTTTTCCATTTTTGCAACTTCCCGTATTGTTTTCTGTATTTTTATTTCTTGCTCTGTTAAATCCGACTCTATGACCTTTCAGTTTGTTTTTATTTCTTAAGATTTTCAGTTTGTTTTCCCAGTTTTGGAGTTTCACTCTTAAATTTTCACTGCTTCCAATCTTTTCGACCTCTTCTATTTCACTTTTTACTTCTGTTTTACTTTCTAGAAATTCTTGTACTTGTTTTATTTCTACTTTACCTTTGAGTTTAGCTCCTTTAATTATTATGTTCATTTTATAATTTTCTTCTCTTTTCTCAATCTTTTGCTCTAATTCCTCCGTTTTTTCTATCTTATTTTCAGTTTCCAGTAATTTTTTCCTTAGTTCTATATTTTCCTTCCTTAATTCCCTCATTTCCTCGAAGTAGTTCTTCTGATCTATTCTTATCTCTTTCATTTCTTTCATTAAGTCTTTCATTACCTCTAATAATTCTTCCATTTTTTGTTCTATTTTCTCTTTCCTGGTTAGTTTCTGCTGGATTAAAATATCTGTTAGAGGGCATAAAGCCTCCGGCCGGTCGACCCTCAGCTCTTATCGGTGTTGCTCACCTTGTTGCGGCTTATATTGTTTTAAGGTTATTTGTGTATTTGTATTCTTTGGCCTAATGATATTGAAGATTATCTGTCACGTACTTACACCTTTCCGGTTATATTACTTCACTTTTCTTATTTTAATTTCTTATAATTCTTTTGCATTTGCGTCTTTTTTGCGGAGCCACAATCACACGCACTTTCCACTCTCACTCCCACCGGAGAACTTGGCAAACTGCCGTTATTTAATAAAAAAAAAAAATTTTAGTTGAAAGTAATTTTAAAATGTGTCTAGTATAACTGTCAGAGGATTAAATTGTTACAGTATGTCATTACAGGCAGAAATTCTCTGTGAAAGAAGAAAATCTCTACAAATAAGCTATCGAAGATGAGGCGTTTAGTGACTCACCCTGTATATAAAATAGACTTGGTCAAATCCAAATTGGTATGATAAAACTCAAAAATTCATTTTAAAATAACTAATTCTTAAGCTATCTCCTTAATATGAAGCTAGTGTTTAAAAAAAATGTATAAAAGTTTCTAATTAATACAGTATTTAAGATCTTTAAGTTTGATCTAGAAAGTTGAGAATTTAAATTTTCATTAAGTGATAAATGTCCAGGCCTGTCATACTTTCCACATTAAATTATCCGTTACAATGGCCTCTTCAGCGGAGCTTGTCAAGCTTTTCTTTTTTGGACTTGTTCTTGGAGTTTGTCTTAAAATAATTACCAGCGACATGATAGAAATATCCGCGGAAGCTGCAAATTCGATCGTAGAAAATGCGGGGAAGGTGTTCACATCATGATCTCAAGTAGTACTGTCATCATTAAATGTCATTTGTATTGTCTTGTATTTGTAAGATTACGAACATATAAAATACACACTACCGTTATTTTAATGTTTTAAATCCAAATTTGTAAATAATTAAAAATCTTTGTTTACTATTCTGCAGACCAAACTTTTAAAAATAGATAATGGAAACAAACTGAGAAAAGAAAACTTTGACGTAACAGATGAAACAGTACAACATGGCTTTCGGGTCTGTGGATTGTCTCCATTTGATGTCAATAGTGTTCAGTTTGATAAAATATCAAAGTCAGCCTCAAAATCCAACCATCAAGTGGAGCGAGTTAAACAACGTCTATCATTATTGGAAGAACTTATTATTAATAAAAATTGGAAGTTTTTAAAGAAAATTATGACCAAAAAGTGCTCAGGAAGTATATAAGACGATGCCCAATTTCACCGTCATTGAATAGTGGCTATTCGACCAATAGCGGTACCTATTGGCTGAATAGTGAATAATCTGCATTTCATCATTTACAAATAGAGCTATTGGCAGAATAAATGTTTACATAAACTATTTGTCAATGTTTTGACTAATAAGTTTTATTCAGCGGATGTCATAATCTCGTTTTAGACAGTGCTGCGTAAAATGAATGTGTTCCCTAGGATATTATATTCATCCTCAGATTCCGAAGACGAGGAATATGAAGTAATAAGACGGCCACGACAGATTCGTGAAAGAAATAATCCATTTTTAGACTTTGATGATGTCGACTTTAAAAGACGTTTCAGATTGACAAAAATGGCAATCAGAGAGTTATTGGATATAATTGCAGCACCTTTAGAGCCTGTAAATTACATGAATCAACCAGTGTCAGCAATGAACCAATTACTGATTACTCTGGCATTTTATGCAACAGTCACATTTCAAAAGTGGATTGGCGACTACTTTAAAGTTTCCGATTCTACTGTTTGCAGAGTAGTACCAAAAGTAAGCTCTTTAATAGTAGAGAAGCGACCTGTGTACATTAATCTGCCAAATGACAGAAAATCTCTTCAAGCCATTCAAGAAGGATTCTATGCAATTCAAGGTATAAAGCATAAATGTACCAGCATTATGTGATTCTAATTTGAGAGTGATGGATGTGGTTGCTAGATAGCCGGGCTCTACGCATGACGACAATTCTGAACAGTAGTGCCTTAAGAGCAAGGTTGGAAAGCAATCTATTTGGAAATACGTATGTACTTGGTCATAATGGCTACGGTTGCCGAAAGTGTTTTACTCACTCCACTATTAGAGCCAAGAACCCCAGCAGAAATCAGGTATAATAATAGTCACATAGCAACCAGAAATACTGTAGAAAGATTTTTCGGAGTCATAAAAAGAAGATTTCCATGTCTTTCAATTGGAATGCAATTGCGTCTTCAAACTGTTCTAACGGTGATCATATCAACACTTGTACTTCACAATTTTTGTAAAGATATTGGTGATGATGAAAATGACAATGTTGTTTTGAATGAAGAAGAAACTTATTTAGATCATGTAATTCAACAAGCAGGCAATGAAAATACATCTGTGCGCACTGCAATAATTAATAATATTTTTAGTATCTAATGTTTAATATAAAAATTAACAGTTAACAGTTACTTTGTAATATATTGATGATGCGATTTAGGTATTGCAAAATGTATACATATATTAAAAAAATGTACATATAGTTTTCTTTAATAAATTTATTGTGCAAGAAGTGCAGTTGTAGCCTAACTAATAAATTAATCCACAAAATTATTTATTTATTTTTATTAAAACATTCATGTGTTTTTAATTTTAACTCCATTTCTTTTATTTTAAAATCTATTTCCGCATTTAGTAATAATTGATTTTCCTTCTTTCTTATTGTTTCTAAAATTTCAACCTCCAATTTGATTTTCTTTTGTTTCTCTAGTGTCAATTCTTTATTGAGGAAAACTTTGTCCTTTTGATTTTTTTTACGTTGCGGAGTGAATTTTTGTTTTGTTTGTGTTGAAGATGCCTACAATTAGTTTTAAATAGGGGAGGATTGCTACTAATCCTCGGTTACTTACAGTTGCCTCAGAAAATGAACAGCCTTCTGAAATATCTAACGTTTCAGTATTATTTTCCACATTCTGTAAACAATTTTCTGTTAACAAGTCTTAACATTTAAATCTTTTACTTACTGTTAAGACAATAACTTCATGTGGACGATCGATACTTTCAGAAATATTCACCTGAAAATAATGAAGTTATAAAAGAATAACAATTTCTATAATTGTTACTTACAGCATTTGAATCATGTGGATTGCCGTGACCCAAAAACTGAAGAGGATTTCTAGATATCGATAGTTCATCTAATGTTGACGTTTCTGCTTTAAATGTATCCGCTCCAGTAACAATGGATTGACTCTAAAAAAGAACACATTTTAAATAGTTCTTTCCAACTACACTACTAGCAAACTATTACATGATCATCTGCAATGTTTTCTTTTGCCTCATATAATAATTGCAGTTGAAATGCATTTCTTATGCCTGACTGCTGACTGGAATTATACTTTTGGGCTATTTTTTCCCAGGCCTTTTTTTTCTTTTGAACAGTTGTTCCATCAGTTTTCTTATTTTCTATGATATGAAGAAAATCGGCTGTGATATCAATCAGATCTTGTTTTTCTCTTTCGGTGAAATTCTTACAACGTTTCCTTTTTGTTCTGTCCTCCATAACTACAAACAATGAAATATATATTATAATATTTATAATTAAACAATTTCAAGTTAAAATTATATGACTTTTACTTCTCATTAATTGAATTTAACTTACCTAATTTATTTGAAGTGATTGCTGACACAATTTGACAAACCAAAACCTGTGCCAAAACTGACATGAAGTTAGTATTTGTCGCCAACTTAAATCGAAATTCTTAAAAACTCGGAATAAACGAGAAATAGTTATTTATTTAACTATTTGTCTTGGTGAAAGACAAATAGAAAATATTGGCCCAATAACGTTATTCGACAAATACTTGTTCCTAGATTTATTTACTAATGGTGAAATCGGGCATGGGGAAAAACTTAGAACAAAAACTGGTGAGGTAGAAAAAGAAGATGATAGCAAAAAAGATTCTGAAGAATTAATTCAAAATGCAGAGCATTTAAACAATGATAGCCAAAATATTCTTGATGAAATTGAGGAATTAGAACAGTTAATTCAAGACCACTCAAAAACACAAACTGACAAGGGTTCCCTCGAAGTTATCAGAATGTCTGTAAGTTTTACATTATTTTTTCTTATGCTTTTTTTTTATTAATATTTTTTGTTGCGTTTACATTCATCAATTAATGCTAACCTAGATTTTTTTAATTAAATACATGAACTCTAACTGTGAATTCCGTTAACTGTAGTTCTATTAACATCTTCACTTTAAACATTGAAGCAGTGAATCTAATATTTACAGTGGATATATTACATTATAATTATCTCTTTATTGCTGCTCTGAATAAACTGTTTATTTTATGTTTGAGATCTGAGTTTTCAATTTTTTATCACGATTAGAACGATTAATAGACCATAAAACATGAATTCGTTTGAAGCACGAATTCAACAACCTTGGTGCAGCATTAGTTTACAGCGATTATATTTATGCACAGAAGCGAAGCGTTATGAAATTACGTATTATGAAAACTGTAACGCGCGAATTGAAATTAACTACAGTT
The DNA here is from genome assembly GCA_958336345.1 of Dorcus parallelipipedus. Classification (NCBI taxonomy): domain Eukaryota; kingdom Metazoa; phylum Arthropoda; class Insecta; order Coleoptera; family Lucanidae; genus Dorcus; species Dorcus parallelipipedus. The sequence continues at coordinate 8,480,003 of OY284478.1, read as the reverse complement.
TTAGCCGTTAGGTGAGGATTCAACTACGCAACAACGCCACCATGTTGCGTTGGCACGCATTCTTTGAATGCTGTTTAGTTACAAGCAAAGTTATTCTTTGCTATTACCATAACAAAATTATACTAAACGAGGCGGTTATTTATGTGACGGTAATTTACTCTAACTACCAAACGGAGAGTTTTAAGTATATTAATCTTTGGAAAATTATTCATTCTAACAGTGTAAATCATTTCCCGTTTTTTTTTGTTTATCAAGTAAATAAGGCTTAATTAGTACAATGGTGAGCGTGAAATATTGGACACTATTTTTTCCTAGAAGCTTTAAGTGACGGTTCTAACTTTATACATCTTCAACATCATCTTCATTTTAAATTACAGTGACAATGTAAAGTACCAACAAAATATATCTGGTAATTTTGTTTTTTGGCAACATAATTCAACAGGTAGTGGTTTTTTAATTTTGTGTGATTAATGTGATTAATTTTACTATTTCGGTTGCCGGAAAAATTACAAACCACTGAAAATAATTATATATTTTGTAAATAATAAGTGTAAAAGAGTGTGTGTGTAAGTGTATAACCTGTGAGCAACTAAAAATCAGATTAGAGTCTGCGGTGCAAAGAAAAAGTATGTCTGTTACTAACGCGGCGTTAGGCTGATCTGACAGTTCACGAATGTATTATATTAATTAATTCGGTTAATCAAAGACATACATTTTTTTGCACCGCCGACTCTAATCTGATTTTTAGTTGCTCACAGGTTATATGCATATAAGAAAATCAAGTGACGGTCAAAATATGGAGAGCTTCTCAATTTTACATTCAGAGTTGGCTTTGAAATATAACAAAAATGTCGATGCTATTTGTATCGACATTACTAATGTTTACCCCCGACTTACTGATTATCAACAAAACCAAATTAAAACGAAATTGAAGAAAGTTTTTCGGCCACATTTTTCAAACAAATGGAATGCATCCAATCGCTGTTTTGAAAAATTTAAAACTCATAATGGTGATTGGCTGACACTAAAATTCAAAGTTGTGTTTGAAAATAACACTGTAACTGTTGCTTCACCGTCACCATCTAAACGGGATCGACCTGGAAGACCTCAAAAAGATTTTGAAAACTGTTGTACTCGTACTCACGTATAAAGTGAAGGCTTTCTGCGAAAAAATTTCTCCGGAATGTATTAGGTCTGCTGCAAGAAGATTGAAAAAAGGCCAAACGAAAGAGAACGAAGAAAAGCCAATTTTTGATAAATGATAAAGCACTTGCATTAATTATGGACGCTAAGCTTTCTAAATACCAGTACGAAGTATTACGAAGAAGTTCGAAAGAAATTGGTTGTGATATTTTCCCATCCTATCATACATAACGTTATACAGTCGAAAGCAAACTGTTACCCTGAAAATATCACCATTACGGAAAGCTCTGCCACAGTTGGACTTCAGGAATCACTGGATCACACAGTCAGAAGAATTTTTGAAACCAAAACTCAAGGAGAAATATGGACCTATGAAAACAATCAATTCATTTTGAAAACAAAATGGGGTTGTGACGGATCTTCTGGACATAGTGAATATAAACAATCTTTTGTGGACAATACGGTTTCAGACTATAACATGTTTCTAATTTCAACGGTGCCATTAACTTTAACGCTTCAAAATGAAACAATAGTGCGGAAAAATCCGCGACCATCTTCCACAAGATATTGTCGACCGCTGAACTTTGAATTTGTCAAAGAAGATTCTGAAAAAACAAGGATGGAAGTACGAAGAATTGAAGAGGAAATAAAAAAATTACTAAAGACAACCGTCCTCATTCATAACCGTGAATTTCAAATTAAGCATGAAATGCTTTTGACAATGATTGACGGTAAAGTGGCACAAGCGGTTACTGAGACATCTTCTTCGGCAACGTGCTTTCTTTGCAAAGCAAAACTTTCGGAAATGAACCTTTTGGACAAACTACAAACCAAAATAGTCGCTAAAGATGCTTACCACCGTTATGGAATATCAGCATTACATGCCAGAATTAAATTCATGGAATGCATTTTGCATATTGCATATAATATGCAATTTAAAAGGTCGAAAACGTATGCAACAACACTACCGATCAAAGCAGAAACGAATTCAAAAAGCATTTCAAGAGAAAATGGGCCTGAAGCTTGATTTTGTTAAACAGGGTTTTGACACATCAAATGACGGAAATACATCTAGACAATTTTTCCAAGAACCTTCTTTAACTTCAGAAATAACAGGTGTAAACGAAGAATTAATTACAAGATTTGGAACAATTCTACAGGCCATTAATTCTGAGTATCATATTGATTCGGAAAAATTTGGAATTTATGCACGGGCAACGGCCGATATTTACATAAAATACTACGGATGGTATTATATGCCGGTTACTGTGCATAAAGTTTTAATCCATGGAAAAGATATTATAAAAAATTCTATTTTACCAATTGGCGTCTTAACTGAAGAAGCCCAAGAAGCGCGAAATAAAGATTATAAGCGGTATAGATTGAACCACTTAAGAAAGTGCAGCCGGGAATTAACAAATGAAGATGTAATGAATATGTTGTTCATCTCAAGCGACCCCTACATTTCAAATATGAGAGTTAAGTTACAAAAAAAAACACCTTGAATGCAATACTGTAGAGTTATTAAATTTGTTAATGGATGATTAAAATTTGTATATACATATTCTGCATAATTTTTCTTTTTTACTGATGAAATTCACTTCAATTTCAAATTCAATTTATGGGTGCTAACTTCAGACAAACCTTTCATTAGTTAAGTCAATGTGTACTTTAAAAAGTCCCGAGTCTACTACAGTTGCGTGCTCGAAACGTTAACACAAAAGAAAACAATAATTTAGTGGAAAAATTAACACAAAGTTTTTAAATAATTACATATATGTCCCCCTGCAAGTTATCAATTTTTTTCTGTTGCTTTGCGCTCCGTAAAATACACGTAGCAGTATGCAGTATCTCTAATTCGAAATACCTAACCTTCAATCAAAATACTTATTAAAAGAAATCCAATCATTTTCGTAGTCCCACAATTTATATCTAATCACAGTAATGTAGTATAAATTTTAAAACGTTACAAATTGAACACAGTTCTATGCGCTTTGGCTTAATTTTCATGTTACGAGTATTTAATCAAATACATTATTACTATTATTATTATTACACAAAATTACCGAATTCTCTATAAAATTTCCTATTCAATGATATGTCACTCATAGTACATTCCCTATTTCAATTCTATTGGTTCACAGAATTGTTAACGCTGGTCAAGATCGTCAAAATTTGTAGGTTACAAATCTTATTTTTAGTTATTTTAGTCAGTTTTCAATACCTTTACGTAATGTCAATTCGCTCATTGAATTGCTATTAAAATTAGCTTCCATATGAGTTGTCACATTTTGGATTATGTAACTATATTTCTTCTCGAAAGAGATATCAAGAATATCAAATTTTCGGGTATTCATATTCACATTTCTGAATTCTCTATAAAATTACCTTTTCAATGATATGCCACTCATAGTACATTCCCTATTTCAATTCTATTGGGTCGAGAGCTGGAAGGGAGGATGACGTATGACAGTTGGATATAAGATAGAAAAGTGTCCCCTTTGGATTATAAATTATTGTACAAAATTTTATTTTGCTATGTATTGTAGTTCAAAGTTATTTTTTATTTCCGCGAAACCGCCGATTCGAACCACTGTACGCCGCCCAATGTGACTCTAAAACATACCTGCCGTTTAACACGACGGAACAAACTTAGAGAAGCCTCGAAGAAGGCCTGGGCTCGCCGCAACCAAAGCAAAATCCGGGTTTCATACCCGTTTCGTTTCACTCCAAAATAATCACGTTTAATGAAAAATTTAAACAAAACGAGAATAACTCTTAGTGTGGTCTGAGTGGCGGAATTTCGCATCGGGGCGATGTTCAACGCGAACGGTTCGTGGGCAAGAGGAGAGCTCAATAGGCCAATGACAGGCCTTTAATATATCCCACTTTCGACAAGGAACAGTCTCATTAACAAGGAATGGGTTTGCCCAGGCTTGTTTAGCGTTCTAAAGTTCCAAAGGTCAAACTTTTGCGTAAATTACACTTTCGTCGAAAGGTAGAAATTATTTACAATGAAATTCCTCACCGTAACAACACACCGTTGGAACACCCAGTACATGATACTGAATGTGGTTTGTATAAAATTCCGAAGCATATAATACGTTTCTTGAACTTAATTTGCAACCAAAGTTGCTCAACATTATAGATGACATAATCTTTACAAACTATCTGATAGTTTTCTACATTATTATTTTAATAGTTTACGTCGCGGCCGACCTATCATTGTGTGAGAAAAGTCAACTATAATTACCAAGTCTAATTTACATTACCTATTTTATTCTTCTGAAGTTGTTACGAACTTTTTTACTTTCTTCACCGGAATCGTTCTTTATGCCTTTTGTATTTCTTCAACGAAAAACAGAAACTGGGTGCAAATCAGCATTAAATTAAGGGGATGAAGCAAGATTTACGACAGTTTCGTTGCGATTGCTCAAAACTTTCTACGAAAACTGGACGATTTAACAAAGAGGATGGGCAAACTTTGCAAGTTCTTAATTACGACCGTAATTAGTTTTTCTTATCGCACCTCAAAAGTCCGCCTTCACCGCGAACTTGTTAATTAAGTTGTCATGTGCTCGATACGCTCGTCGATATTTAGGTTAAACGCATTTCATTCATTCGCCTTGTTAATGAAAAGCTAAGGAGTTTTAAGGAGTTGGAAAGCTTTTGGAGAAACAGACGCGGTTGTTCGCGCAATTAATTTTTTGATGGATTAATTCAACATACTCTGATTACTTACAGAAATACGAGTAGAAACTTTGGTTATTTACCGTGACAATGAACTTAAGGTGTTCGTTGTGGTCATACAATGTTCATTTCTGAGGCAACGAATTAATTCTACAAATAAATACCTGAATGATTATAATGCAGTACTTTCTGATGATACCTAAAAACTGAAAGTCCGTTAAACGATTATTCTATGACGGAATAATTCTCGCTGATTTTTTAATAGAGGATCTTCACGGAATAAAAAAATATATTTAAAATACCGCGTGTTACTGTAAAAAACGGCAGCGCAGAGAACAGTAAATTAAGGCGTTGCATTTGCAACTACATACTTGAAATTTATTTAGTCTGAAGCCCTTCTGTAAATCGAATTAACTGCATACATAAGCAACGTTGTCAAGTTTACCAATTTTTTTTACCTCATATTTTGTCTCCTGCGCTGAAACTTACAAACCCTAAGAATTAATTTTTACATTTTTGGGACGCTTAGGGAATGTAGAAAAGAAATACCTGAAGCTTTATATGCATTTCTTGGACACCCTCCTGTATATTACTTAGGTATATCAAATAAGGTGAAGTAAAAGATTCAACGAGTCAAATAAACATATTTTTTCGACTCCCACATTTGAAAGTAAAATTTTATCATATCCATTCAAGGAGCGAAAGCGATACTTTACCTACCTAGGCAGGTAAAATATTTTACCTGACTGTGACGAAGCCCACTTAAACTTAGTCTAAGTCTCCTTATGTAGTCACATTAGCCGGTTCTAATTAATATTATTATTTATCTAAAAAAATATATCCTTGTTTGGTTCATTATTTCAAATGCCATTTGAATTATTTTTATTGCATTTCTATCGTTTTGTATAGGAATGCAATATAAATATGTCATACAAGTGGCATTTGAAGTAATAAACTAATTACAAACACATCATTTTATTTCCATAGGTCATTTGATTAGAAAAGATATTGATCACCTGTTATAAATTATGACCAATTAATTGTTTTATATTTGATTATTTTTCAACAATGCTCTTGAAATTTTTATATTTTTGATCAGTTAGTATTATTTTTTATTCCTCTTAACTAATTTGAAAAAATCGTTGCCTGATTTTCATCGAATCTAATTACATGTCAAATAAATTGTCATTCAAATCAAATCATAAAATAACATTTTTGGGCTCGTGTGGCATCTTTTGGTTTCACCGAAACGCCACTATCGTTTATAACGTATTATAACGTAAATGAAACATATTTTTCAAAATTTATGAAGTTATAAATATAAATCTTTATCCACTTTAGTGGAGATTTTTTACACAATGCGCAGAAAAGAGTGTTCGTCAGACGAATCCATATTCAAAATTATAGTAGAGGTTGTAGTACAGTGGCCCAGTAGTCACGCGAAGTTCATCACTCCTTACTGGAGCTTATCTGTCTGTTCCTATACTGATCATATATATACTGTCAGTATCAGTCATCATATATTTCTTAAAATGAACTGTCTAAGTGGTAGTCAAAAAATGTTGTATACACCACGGCAGTAAAGTGTGAACAATGCCTAAGTGGTAATAGAAAAAATGTTGTATGCACCACGTCAGTAAAGTGTTTTTATCGAACTTGTTGTCTTGCTCGCCGCGGCTTCGCCTTGGCTCGCAATTTACAAACTTGTTCGATAAAAGAAAACTAATCTTAATGAAACTAAAAGTGCCTTGCTACATAAATAACTCTTTTAAAGTCATCAAGTTCGCTTATCGGAGAGGTACCAGTTGTTTTTTTTATTAAAACAATTATCCTTAACGCAATTCTATAAACTACGTTTTGTTTTTTAAAAAAGGAAAAACTTGCATTAGGTGTCAATAAAGAAAGAGCAGTAATTTTGTGAAAACACATGACATCGACTTTCAATGAATCGAAGCGGCCACATTGCCTTTAATTTTTTTACTAGTCTGCTACATTTTTGTGAGATACTGTAACATTGGTTTAAAAATTTACCATTCATAGATAACATATAAAAAAAAATAGCGGAAACTTTTACTTCGCAAGTGAGTAAAAAAAGTGACCTGAAAGCTCTCTCTCTGCTATTCTAACAAATAAGTTCTTTAGATTTTGTAATTAAAATCTGTCAGAGTAGGGTAAACCAAATCAAATTTTGGGCGCCTTTTCTAATTTCGAATCTAATGCCGTATTGCATTAATGACTGAAAGTTTGGAACGCATACAGTTTGTAAACGTCATGCTCGGCACAACAATAACAAGGAAAAATTTTTTTAAATTACTTGGAAAGTCCCTACCACTTGTTTTGAACAGTCCCGATCTACGTTAATAAACTTTATAGACTATGGAACACAGTACCTCCTATTAAAAATTTGTAATAAAAATTACCGTAATACACATGTAAACAAATGAAGAATTAATTAGCTACTTTGAAACAGTCAAAATCATGCGACTTCACAAGCCTTTATCATCCAATGCAACTTTTGTTAAAGGTTTCCTTACAAGGTGATGAAAGATTAAAATATACAGGGTGATTGAAATTCGAGGGCCAGCGTGGGGATCTCGCTTATTATAAGAGATAGAGAATCGGTTAAATGGAGGCAAAGCTGCCAAATTTCATGGTGATTAATTATCTGTTTTTCGAACGGTTTCTTCACAATCGAAGAAAAACGAAAAATTGCGATTTTCGAAAATCAGACATAACTTCTCTATTTATGATTTTTTTCAAAATCTGAGAAGACATTTCAGGAATGTCTACAAAAATCGTGCCCATAGGAAAAAATGAAGTTGGCTCTGCGAAAACAAAAACGAATCGTTCTAGAAACAAACTACGTTCGCCATTCAATGAAGCGTAAAAAGTGGCTTCAGCAATGTTTTCACAGATTTTGAAAAAAATCATTGCGGTAATCCTTCAGGATGGATAAACAATAGATATGTAGAACTAATGTATTTATTTATTAACTTGTCATACGTGCTTTCTACAATAATCATTACAGTTCACTACTTTACCGACCATCATGAACTAGTCCGGAAGCAGTATTGCCAACTTAAAATAAATTCGATTACTGCAATTCGGCCTTACCTGCGACATATGACGTCCTCGTCAACTAGCTTCACAAGGTTTACAAAATTAGATTTAAACTTTAAACAAAAGATTTACAAAGGAACTAAAATAATACAACATGAACGTATAATTGGTACGGCTTAAAAACTACGGGTTTCTCCTGAGTAACTTCAATCTTCATCCTTACTTTGTTAGTAACACCAAGTTGAAACATATTACGAGCTATGACATCCTTATACTCATTGAGTAAGTTTGAAACCTTTTCTAATGCATCCCCTGTCAATTCCGTGTTTATATCTTCTTTTCTTACTTCTTCCATATTCACACTTCTTGATTGTTCCACTTCTTCTTTCTGATCTGCTACTTCACAAATTTCTCCTCTTGTCACTGTTTCTCCTTTGTTAATGTTTAAGTCCTTCCCAGTGATGTTCAATACTGGCAACACCGATATACCTTCAAAATCAGTTTGCAAAATACATCTTGGGATAGCTTGTCCTGTTACTTGCATCCGTTAAAACTTTCACATGACCAATATAATTGTTTGGAATAACTGTGGATTCCACAGCTTGTAGATTAATTTTATTTGGACAAGGATCAGGTTTTGGTAGTACTTCTTCAGTATTCTGTACCATTAGACTATCCGCTTTACTTACTGTCATAACATGCTTTTGTTCTGTGTATGGATGTCCCACGATCATCGAAACAGTCTGTGAATTATTAGGCACTATGTGTATCTTCACCTTAGCCACAACGTCATCAATGTTCAAATTTGCCGTGAACACACCTAATGGTTTAACTACTCCGCTACCATAACCGATCAATGGTTCAGCATCACATTCTAAATATGTAAAATTGAGTTCATTAGCTTTGTCTTCACGCATAGCTATACAGCTACTTCCAAGGTCTACATAACACCTAACATATTTGCCATTGACATACGAGTCCATAAAGTATTTTGAATGAGTGTCCTTGCATGTTTGAATCTTCAACACATTAGAATTATTTGTTTCACATGGTTGATTTTTCGTGTTATTTTTATTTGGACAATTCCTTGCAAAATGTCCTTCCATGCTACATTTAAAACATTTTACAGTTCTAACTTTTAATGTACCTAATTTAGGATTTACATTATCAGCTTTTTCATTTCGTTGATTTGTTAAACTAGGACGTTTACCTGCATATTGCATATTATTAGCTTTGTGTCTGCTACCAGATTTTAAATCTTGTAAAAGTTGGTTCGTAGTTTTATATTTGCTCAATGGTCTTAGGTAATCCCGAAATCGTACATTATTCAGTCCCTGAACAATCCATTCTATTGCTTCATCAGTTTGCATTTTGCACTTGTTACATCTAGCAAGTTTTTCGAAAAAGTACTCCACAATATCTTGATTGTGTTTCCACTTATAATTTTGTGCATCCATTCTTAAATTAACTTTGCTTTCGGCTACTCCAAGTGTTTCAAGCAGTAGTTGTCTCCATTGTTGCCAAGTTCATGCGGCATCAGCTGGTGACTGTCTCTCCACTTTTTTGCAACTCCGATTAGCTTCGACAAATTCAGGTAACAAGCGGTGTACATTTTGAAAATATTTTGGTTCGGTTGTCACAAGTTCACGAACATTCACAGCACTTGAATCAGCGCGTTCCTCCGACATTTTCGAAAAATACAAACTGTTACGATCCTATTCCCAGAATAAGTCGAAACAATACTTTGTACGCTTGAATAGTCCTCCAGTATTATCGAAAAACAGAGTTCACCACGCGCTTCATGCACTATCAACAGAAAAAAATGTTCGTTTTCTTTTCAGTCTCGGCAAACTATCACTCAGCCACCGTGTTGGGTAAAATCCCACTTCTGAAATCTGCGGTAATCCTTCAGGATGGATAAATAATAGATATGTAGAACTAATGTATTTATTTATTAACTTGTACTTTTTACAATAATCATTACAGTTCACTACTTTACCGACCATCATGAAACTAGTCCGGAAGCAGTATCGCCAACTTAAAATAAATTCGATTACTGCATCATAAATAAAGAAGTTATGTCCGATTTTCGAAAATCGCAATTTTTCGTTTTTCTTCGATTGTGAAGAAACCGTCCGAGATATTTCAAATTTCTTAACAGATTATTAATCAGCATGAAATTTGGCAACTTTGCCTCCATTTAACCGATTTTCTATCTCTTGTAATAAGTGAGATCCCCATGCTGGCCCTCGAATTTCAATCTCTGTATATATTTTTTTAATTTTGAAACTTGGAGTAAAAATTCTTTAAGAAAAGTTGCACTGTGTGTTGAGAGCTTCAATTCTGAGAAAAACCAGGAGTATATCAGCTGGTAATTGTCAGTGTCGAAAAATTAATCTTAAGAAAATTGTCAAGTGATACAGCGAAATGTCGCTTTTAAAGGCTCCAAAGAAAATATAAAAATTTTCAATAAAACAAGTCTAAATTAATTAGTTTTGGTGTCAGAGGCTTATCTCATAAATACTCAAATATATTATCAATCTACGTGAAAAGCAATTGAGGAGGTGATCTTCAAAACGCAGTATTGTACAAAAATTCGAAAAAAAAAAAGGTTAGACATACCGTTCACAAAACGGAACTGAATCTAATGGACTAGGTTTCAAATCCGAAATTGCTTTATTTAGAGGCCAAACTGATACATTTGTTTTGGTTTGAATTGAATCCCAAGACGCAGTATTTGGCGACCTTAATGTTTTTCAAACCGCAGTTAATGCATTGTTTGATTTCTAACCGCACTTTTAAACCTGAAACTTGAAATTCTTGCTTTCAGTTTTGTTGTTTTAGTGCTTTTAAAGAGGTTTGAGGCCGTTTTAAACGATATAAAATGGAAATTAACCTTGTTATGTTGGTGCTAAGAAAAGATAGTAAAAAGAAATGTTCTGATGTTTTGTTTATTTTTTACGTTACATATTATTACATTTGTTAAAGAATAAGAATTTATTTGACTTTTAACTAAATTATTCCAGGCATTCTCTTTCAAAAATGAGAACACTTACCTTAAATAATCACTAGAAGCAGAATTGCTTGCCATTTCCAAAATTCGAATCGAGTTTTTACGATCGACTTCACAGAGAGTTGAATTTCATTTTTTTTCCTCTAATAGTGTTGCATCCATGCAAACAAATGAAGTGACGAAATTAACGCCATCTGTGGGAGAACGGGAGAACGATTTCATTAAAGTTCATTTTCTTCTCATTCTCTTCTTCTGTCTTGTTTTTTTTTCAACAATTAAGCAAACAACAATTAAATAAAAATTTATTTTGTTTTCCTCGCCTTCTTCAGACAACGATTTACTTTGAGCCTTTTCCGGTTGCGGTGAGAAAGAGCAGCGCCATCTGTGGTAGCGCAGGGGAACGATTTCATTACAATTAATAGTCGTTTCAATTGTTGTTGTCTTTTTTCAGTTCAAATCGAATTTTATGTTCGATTTCACCGAGAATTGGTCTCATTTTCTTTTCTTTTTTTTTAATTTTTATGAGTACCTACAGTCGAAAGTAGGACATCTGTGGGAAAACGATTTCATTACAATTCAGTTTCTGTTTTTTTCTTAAATCGATTTATATTATACGTTCGATTTCACCGATTTTGATTTTCATTTTTATGTGTACAATCAAAAATAGTGCCGGCATTTGTTCAACCGCAACAAAATTAACGCCATCTATAGTAGAGTGGTAGAACGATTTCACTGCAATTCAATTTCTCTCATTTTTTGCAGTTTTTTTTTTTAATTACAAAATAGACTGTTACGTTAGATTTTGCTGATTTTAATATTTTTTAGAATCTTTATGAGTACAATCAAAAATTTGCCTAACGGTTTACGAATAGTAACGAGTTGGCGCCATCTGTGGGGGAACGATTTCATTGCATTTCATTTTCTACTATTTTTATTTTTTAATTATAAAATCGACTTTTACGTTCAACTTCGCCGATTTTTTTTTTTTTTTATTTTATGTCAAAAATAGCGTCGGCGTTTGTCCAACAGCAACAAAATTAACGCCGTCTGTTTCTAGTACAGTGGAAGAACGATTGCATTACCAATTCTATTTCGTGTCATTTTCTGTCGCTTTTTTTTAATTACGTTTTTTTTTTTTTTCAAGTTACGTTCGACTTTCCCGATTTTCATTTAAAATTTTTTTATGAGTACAATAAAAAATTCGCCGAACGATCTACGAACGGTAACGAATTAGCGCCATCTGTGGGAAAACGATTTCACTATAATTCACTTTTTTTTCATTTTCTACTTTTATTTTTATTACAAAATCGACTTTTCAGATTTCGACTTCAACTTCGCCGATTTTCCCTTTTTTAAAATTTTTATGAGTAATCAAAAATAGTATCGGCATTTGTCCAATAGCAACAAAATTAACGCCAGCTGTTGTAAAATGGAAGAATGATTTCATTACAATTCATTTTTATCTCATTTTCTCCTTTTTTTTAAATTACAAAATCTGCTATAACGTTCGACTTTACCGATTTTCATTTTTTATTTTCCTTTTCTTCTTCACCCAACGACTTAAATTGAAACGTAGTAAAAAGAAATGTTCTGATGTTTTGTTTATTTTTTACGTTACATATTATTACATTTGTTAAAGAATAAGAATTTATTTGACTTTTAACTAAATTATTCCAGGCATTTTCTTTCAAAAATGCAATTTTTCATTTTTTTTTTTCGATAAAACAGTTTTGGTAAATATTGCGTTTTGAAGATCACCTCCTCCAATTGTTTGTTTAGAAGTGTAACTAATGTCCCAATGTTTATAATATTAAAATTAGCGTTCCTCAGGATTCGATTCTATTGTTCTTATTATTCATTAACGATTTACCGATATAATATCAAAAGGTACACATATTTACGGACACATCATTAATGATGGCAGCACCCATGAATTATAAATTATACTGTCAACATTTTTGTTTTATTTTTGCTGACAACAAAAATTATAATGGGTGCGTTTAGCGAACAGCAGCTGCTGAGTTGCTTACTCAGCAATCGTTTGTGATTGGCTATTACCTTAATGTGAACCAATCACAAACGATTGCTGAGTAAGCAACTCAGCAGCTGCTGTTCGCTAAACGCGCCCAATTTTTATACATATTTGTTGATGGGTGGATACTAGCCAATGAAATGTCAGCCAAAAAATAAGAGATCCACGTGCTGCCTCAAATTGGTTAATTTCTCATTAGTTAAATCTGACTAACTACTGTGCGTTCATTACTTCCACCGTTTCACCTTATATCAAGTGCTCAATTGAAAAGTTCATCCTGTAACCTTTGAATTTTTCGTAACATTGTGAAGCAGGTCTTGAATTAGATAACTTTTGATTTAAAAAGTCTTATATTCCACAGCGAAAGCCGTTAAACAACAAAAAGTTGTTGTGTTTAGTCCCGAAAACAGTTGATTTGGGGACTTTAATTCAAGATATGAAATCACATAACAAGCCAAACATGTTAAGGCGCATACTGATCAAAGCTCTGAACAAGTTCGGAGCTGCTCGGAGCTAGTTCGACAAAAGATCTAAACTTGGTGAGAGGACGCTTCTCGTGTTCGCCGGTTTTGAGCTTTCAGCGAGCCGAACCCGATCCGTGAAATAGCGATAAGATGAAAGGGTTCGGAGTTCGGATAAGTTGCAAGCTAGCTCAAAACTCATTTCCAATGTGGACGTGTGTCACTCATTCTGGCAACAACTGAATAATAGCGGGATTTTCGTTCTGAAATAATTTCGACCCCAACAAATTTGTTACACTGTTTTTGGTGAATACATACCATTAGTCAAAGTCATCCGTTAAAGGTCAATTAGTTTAGGAAGTCATCCCTTTTTCGTTTTATCTTCTTTCAACAAAATATCACAACCATCTTAATGAACTTTTCAATTGAACACGCGTTATATTTCCATCTACCCCAAAAAAAAACTTATTCCATGTCTAATTGGTGACAATCGAACGTCGCGTCAATAAAAAAAATTAATTAATTTCTTCAATAAAAGTGTTATTACCTTAGGACTAGTTAATCGATCATGCCTCTAAATCGCCAAAGAGTCATCAAATCTCGATAATTTTTCTTTTTCAAATGTTCGTGTTCCTAATTTATTTGCAATTTTTGTAATTAGTTGAAAGTTAACAAACGTGTTCTGATTTTGACATTAAAACTTGTCCAAATTTTTTACCGGACACATGAATGATGAATAAAACATTATTTTAACTTACTTTAATTATAAAACAAAAAAAATTGATAAAAATTTACTATTGTAAATCATTGTGTCTTCAAAACAATATTGTTGAACAATTCTAAACAATTTGATACATTTTTTTTAATTCAATTTGGCCTCATCATTTCAGTTTCAGCACAGGCTTATTTCAAGCACTAACTAACTGTTAGATACATGTAATTTGTTCTGCGCTGTAAATGTTTAAAATCTGGAAGGATAAAATTATATCAGATTTAAAATTTACTTAAAAAGTTTCTGTTTATTTAGTTCTGACTTAAAACAGATAAATTTAAATATCTGGACCACAACTAACATTAAGTGATTTTGAACACAAACAAAACAAATTCATTCTAAATTCTTTTTCATACTTAAATTAAATTATATACTTTAATTAATATCATCCATAAACCTAATTAAATTTTAGTCAGTTTGTGTTTCATAAAAAGGGCCATGCACCCATATTTTTGTAACAATATTGTATGTACAGTCGTGGTCATTAATATCGTTACCCCTGCATGCTAACCTCATCCTTATTGACCTGCAATGTAAATAAATGCTATTGTACTCTAGTGTACGGCTATCGCCTCCTCGCTCATATCCTTCGAATCGTAAGGATTTACTTGGCCACGAGTGAACGTGTTTAGGTACTCACTATGTTGCTCATTTATATCATTTTTCTTCCTTGTTATGTCCGGAATTTATGACGCTTACCTCTTAAGTTCTAATCCTTTCCCTATCAGACGTATTGGTTGCAGTAAACAAATCTAATTATGATCTAATTTAGAAAGTAAACGCACATTCTACATCAACAAATCATGTACTTTTTATTGCTTTCATGTTACTGAATATAAAATACTTATTTCCTTTCTTGTATATATGTCTTAGAATATTACTAGGTCGTTCGAAATTATGTAACGTGTCCATTCTAAACTGTGACCTCTTGCTCGATGAATTAGAATTTTACGATTTACTTTGCGCCTTAATTGCGCCTTAATATCGTTTTTTAAATATCCATTTTAATTTAACTCTTAAATTACAGCATCGGGTTGCAGATCAACAATCGTGAATATTTAACATTTTTCTTATCGAAATTTAATATTAATTAATTCGCACTTTTAGACGTACCATTTACTGAAATGCCCGAAATTCGCACCAAAACAACCACTTTAGTTTCCACGCGCGAATCCTTTGAATTAATATCTAATTTTCAACATTAGTCGAATTAAAAAATGTTACAAGTTAGGTCCTCTCACCACAAAAAAATTACAAAATGCTGAAACTATTCTAATCCGTTTGGTGCAACGTGAATGTTCTGAACTAGCAGAAGCAAAACCTCTTCACTCGAAAAGTAATTTGCTTAAGTTAAATCCCTTTCTGGATGATTTAGGAATTATACGCGTTGGAGGTAGAATCAAAAGGTCATCATTTGAATTTACTAAAAAAACATCCAGCAGTACTTCCTTCGAGTCACCACTTCACTGTTTTGTTAACCAAACATGAACATCTCAAATTAGGTACTACACGCTGGACCACAAACCACTTTGTCATCCCTTCGTGAACGTTTTTGGTCATTATCTGGACGCAATCTTGTCCGAGAAATTATCCACAACTGCATACGTTGTTTCACGTTGTTGTGGTTTTAATGGGAGATTTGACTGAATCTCGATTATCTCCGACTCGGCCGTTCTTAATTTCCGATGTAGATTATGCCGGACCATTTTTATTACGTGATAGAAAAACCCGAAATTATAAAATTACGAAAGCCTATGTTTGCTTATTTGTTTGTTTCTCGACACCTTGAATTAGCAAGTGAAGCTTTACGTCGTTTTGTGGCCAGACGAGGAAATGTCTGTCAATTATTTTCTGATCTTGGTACTAATTTTATTGGAGCCAAAAACCAACTTGATGCCTTTTTGAATCTTGTAAATGACGAGATTCAAACAAAGCTTTCCCGTGAAGGTATTGAATGGAATTTCATTCCTCCTAGGGCTCCTCATTTTGGTGGGTTTTGGGAGGCCGGCGTAAAATCACCATTTATTAAGAGTCATTGGTAATGCTGCTTTGACGTATGAGCAATTTGCAAAAGTATTAACGCAAATCTAATCCTGCCTAAATTCCCGGCCACGTCAAACGATCCTAACGAATTCAACCCACTCACACCAGGACACTTCATAATTGGTGAAAGCTTGACATCCAAAGCTACGTAGATTAATTGGAATTACTAGTTGGTATCATAGATTTGTTGAAAATTACTCCACTTACTCGTGTGATCGGAAAGAATGCGAAATTTATTTGTTCTTTCAAGAGTATTAAAGAAAAATTGATCGCTGCGCCTATTTTTACTTGTCCAGATTTTGATAAACCGTTTACCCTTCAAACTCGTGCTTCAGCCTATGGTCTCGAAGTGGTATTGTCACAATAATTTGAGGATAGAGAAAAGATCATCTGTTATCTCTCACGCACTCTAACACGAACTTCTCAACCACCGAAATAGAATGTGTAAGTGTCATTTGGGCGGTAGAAAAGGTGGAAGGTATTACTTTTGCGATCGTTACTGACCATGTTTCATTGCTGTAGTTGGATCGATTAAAAAATTCCCCTGGTCGTTTAGCTTGATGGGTGGTAAGATTACAACCTTTGAATTACCATATTGTCCATAGGAAAGGTAAAGAAAATGTGTCGTTCCTGATTTTTCTCTCGTGTAGTGCCCACTCGAATCGATTCTGTAACTCTTCCCTCGGTACTGATAAGTGATACTTGAATTTGTTTAAACGTATTCAAAAGTACTCCCAGTACAGAATTATCGATGGTATTCTTCATAAGTACTTGCACTGTAAAATTACCTTCCGAGTCTGTTTTTTGGAAAATTGTTGTACCTAAGCATAAACGTAGTAATCTTCAATATCTTATCAAGGTGACACAAGACCAGGACATGTAGATAGTTTTAAAGTTTATTGGAAGTTACATAATAAGTATACTTGCCCTAAAATGCGTTCTGATTGTGCAAGGTATGTTAAGAGCGATTTACACGAACAAGTTTTTCTTTTGAAGCGGCTTTAAAAGTGACACTAAAAGTACAGCTACATGTATAAGTTTTTCTTGTAAATTCTCTTGCTAGTGTAAAACTGCCAACTTTAAAACGAATGTAAATATAAACATGATAAGAAGCAAATAAGAACATAACCTTTGAAAGTGGAAGGGACAGGACAGTCTTCCATTGCCGCATTTTATTTCACAAACTATAAAGATACAAGCTTCTAATTGTCGGAATTAAAGGTTATAACAAATCACACGTTGTAAAGTTAAGTTGGTATATCGTGAAATCGGTAAATTGCGCTTGCGCAAACCGTCAACTTTTACAGAAACTTGTAGAAAATAGCGCTTGTTCCAGTTTTTCTGTAAAAGTTTTCTTGTACAAGTAAACTTTTAAGCAATTAGTTGTTTCTTTCTAATGCATGCAAATATTAGAGAGAGAAAACTTTTAATGTCACTTGCAAAGAAAAACTTGTTCGTGTAAATCGCCCTTTAATTCATGTCGAGTATGTGCTGCGCAAAAGTTACAGTAAAAGCGTCCTGTAGGTCTTATGGGTTCTAGAACAAAGCTTGGCAGATGATAAGACTTGATTTTATTGGTCCTTTACTTAGATATGTTACTTAGATAGGAGCCGTTACTATAAATGCTAAATGGAAATGTGCAACGGAAGTAGCCATTTTGATCATCCACGTATGATTCATTACTTGTTGACGTTTAGGATGGTAATTATTTATATGAGAAATTATTGAAATTGAATATTACAACAGCATTATTTAGTATTTTGTAATCGTCTTAGACAGTAGGTGACCCGATTAATTGTAAGTAGGTGGTATAAATATTTTTTCCGGTAACAGAACGAAAAGGAACTATTATGGTTAGTTGTTTAGCTTGTGGTTCTTCCCTAACCACGAAGAATAAAGAATTAGGAATTACGTTTCATAAGTAAGTATTTGCATTCGTTTAATTTGTTTAAATGTTAGGGTACTTAAAAGTATTTGTAAACAAATAATAAGGTTATGTTATTATGATTCAAGTCAAGATCATGGGCATAACATAGATAGATTAGCTGCATTCGATTCGCAATGCCATTCAAGTAGATTAATTTGTAAGTTCCAATTTTTTTCCTGAAAAAATTAATTAATTAGATTTTCCTTGTATTTCTGGTATCGCTGTAAAGATATAGTGACACCAGAATTTCTTAAATTTGCTTACAAACTAACGAAATAAATTTTAAAATATCGTTCTCGAATAAGTAGGCCAAGTTCATGTATAAAATCAAGTTGTCTAAATGATTTACAAATGGTATCTGTCTAATGTAGCTACATAAACAACAAATAAATGAAAGAAAGCAATTTCCTTTGAATTTATATTAATTTCCATATCTCACACGAAAATTTCTTGAATTTGTTTACAAAATAATTGCGTAAAAACGGGAACAAGATGACAAGAATAATGACAATAAATTCAAAGTTACAGGGTTGACCAAATATGGAAACATAGATAGCAGAAAAAAGTGCTAATGTTTGTTCCGACAACAACCATGGACTTGGAAAGATAATAGAGAAAATGGCATAGGAGAAAGAAATGAAAACGGGGAATTACTGATAAAGTTGTGAAACATAGATAGCAGAAAAAAGTGCTAATGTTTGTTCCGACAACAACCATGGACTTGGAAAGATAATAGAGAAAATGGCATAGGAGAAAGAAATGAAAACGGGGAATTACTGATAAAGTTGTGCTGATTGTTTTAGCTTGAAATAAGAACCCTATTCATTAACACGAATTTCAATACTTAAGTATCATATTACCTCAAATAAGAAAATTGAGAAGCAAATAAGACTATACTTATTTGTGTAAGCGAACCATGAAGCTAGATGTTAATGCACACATGAAATAAAAGAGGATCTGATATGTAATCAGATCGCTGTATTGTAATGTCAAAAATAAAGGTAGACCTAAAAATGATCAAAGGAAAAACATACAAGGAATCAATAAAAAAAATAGATAACGCGAGTGTTACAAGGTTACAAACGTGAAGGTTTTAGATTGAAAAATTAATTTGCTTACTGTTTTGTGAAACGTATAACTTGAATTTTGACAAATTGGTGTATTTTTTAGAAGAGAGAGGGGCACTAATTAGAATTTTGCCAGTTATGGCTCTGATTACCTACAATTAGTTTATTCTATTTAATGAGTTACATAGTTCAATTCTACAATTTTTCGTCAATTACCTATAATAAACGATTCAACCCAATTCCAGCGATACAATTTCCTGTGCTGGAATACTTTCATTGAATTAAATTAGCAGAATATTAGCAACATTTTTTTTTGTTTCAAAATTAACGAGCGTTAATTGTTCCGAACAATCGTCCCAAAAAAAGTCCCCACCAGGCGACTCGTCGCTTCTGATGACAGCCGGCCACTTTCTTACAATGCAACTGCGAAATTCAGGTTTCTTGGCTAGTACCAGTACCGTACTAACTGTCGGTTAATCTGGAGTGGTACGTTCAACAACAACACGAGTACCATGTGCTTGCGCATGTATAGCTTGCAGATTTGAAAGTCGATCGGCTTCGGCACGAAATTAAATTGTTTATTAACGAACACGCGCGTGCAGACTTTGTTCGAACCGAAATCGAACGCAAAAAAACGCACGATTCATGTTATACGTGAGTGATGTGTGCTTCATGACAATTAACTGTATTTTGAAAGCCATGGCGAATATAATGTGCAGAAACGGTAACACCAAAAAGAAACAGAGGATAACCGGCTCAAAAATAAGGTAATTAAGAGCACGTTCCTGTCGTTCTGTTTCAATTATTTTAGAACGAAATCCTAATAATAATTTTTAGCTTGCTGCTTATCTACTTTGTAACTAGTGTTTAATTAAAATTAAACGCACATGTACTGTAGATAAATATCGTTAATAATTAAATCGAAAATCCCTAAACTATAAAGGCAATTCAAATAGAAAATATATAATTAGTTAATTGAAAGAAAAATGAGATCTACATTTCTGTTTCAATTTTTTCACTGAAATTATGTAAAAATGTAGCCAAAATTAGAACAATTACATTAACTGAAACTGAATTTAAAATTAAGTTTCAGAATCTACGTGTCTTATGACAAAAAGTCGTATTACACTAATTTGTTTTTCGAAAAAGATAAAATGCATTTATATACAGTAGAGTCTCGATATAGTGAACATACCATAATGAACTATCCACTGCAGTGAACACAAAAATATACATTAACCTCTAAACAGTGTAAACAAATTGTACCTCGCTAAAGTTGAATTGCACATAGGGACTTCCCCGAAAGCGTGATAACGCCCTTACGTCTGGAAAAGCAAACAAAATTAACAGTAATAACATAATAATAATAAATAAAGTAATAACCACACTGTTATGTGTTTTTATCTGCACTCTAAACAGTGAACAACTTTGGTGGAGTGACAAAGCCGTTCATCAATTAGTTCACTGTATCGAGACTCTACTGTATTTGAAAAAAATCGAATTTTCCATATTTTTGTTAAAAATTTTGTTGCAATGTCAGGTCAAAAGGCGATCGATCTTATTTTATGTACCTGTAATTTTACAGAAAAAGTTTCAAGATTTTCCGAAACGTTTTTATGACTCAATTTGGAAAAAAATATTGTTCATGCAAGTTTTATAACACTTTTTATTAACTTTCTCTATTCCTTTAATAGCTTAACCAGAATTAAATGATAGACACATTGCCATATAGATTTGGCAAAGCTGAACGAAACATTGATTAAATACTGTCTTAATATCATCATGTGAATAATATTTAGAATTTTCTAAGACTGACATTCTTTATTCTAGTGCTAAGATTCTATTAATCTCTAATTACTAGACAAAAACAGCAAATTCATATTTATTAACAAGCTAACGATTACATTGCGATTTAAATACGTGCTTGCATGTTCAGTTTTACAATAATATACAAAGAAATTTATTGAATACAGTCAATGTATTCACAGTGCTTCGCAGTATCATTTCGGCTAAGGCCCAGTATTTCATTCAGGCCCAGTATTATAAAAGCAAGTTAACTTAAGTTCCCAGTTTATTGCCATAACAACAATTGTGTCTACAATTGCCAAGGGAATAAACCGATAGATAAAGCTAGCTTGGCTTTATAATACCGGCTCTCAGAGTTTAACTTTAACCTTCGTTTTATTTCTACGGAAAAATTGTCTTTACTGCGGTAATAAAACGAAGGTTAAAGTTAAACTCTGAATGAAATACTGGGCCTAAGGCCTGGTTTATCAAATACAAGTTAACTTTAAGTTAAAGTTAACCTTCGGTTAATTACCATAACAACAATTATCTTCATAGTGGTTACTGTCGGAACAAAATGAAAGTTAGAGTTGACTTGTGATTGATAAACCGGCCCTAAATCTACCATATTTTACAGTATCTGTTTGAAATACAATTAATTGGGATGAACGTTTATTTTAATGAAAGAAGATCTTTCTGGAAAGAAAAAAAATAACAAAAGCGAGATTTTGTTTATTATTAAATCACTACAACAATTATTTTATTAACTGAAAAATAAGATTTATTGGAAACACTTACGATTGTACAAATTATGACAATTAAACTTATAAATGTTTGTCAAAAATAACACAAAATTTGAATTTTGATCAGTATTATTTATCCATAAATGGATAATAATAATAATATACAGAGTGGTGATAAAGTCCTGCACTAAGCTCATAATTTGTTTATTTAATGTTCATTTTTGCAAAATTCTGAAACAGGTAAATTTTTAATTTTAAAAAGACACATTTTATTGCAAAAATCTTTTCTCGGTAGATCTTTGTATTTCCGCTGTGATGTCATCATTCATTTTTTAAATGGCAACTCTAATTTTTCATGCAGATTTTGATCGTCTTTCTTGTCAGTTAATACACTTAACAACACAACAGATCTACCGAGAAAAGATTTTTGCAATAAAATGTGTCTTTTTAAAATTAAAAATTTACCTGTTTCAGAATTTTGCAAAAAAACATTAAATAAACAAATTATAAGCTTGTTGCGGGACTTTATCACCACTGTGTATAAAAATTACAAGTAAAACAAAGTTATAGCAGAAATGAAACGGAATAGGTACATATCACAAAGACGCCATTATTACTTTGAATTCATTAATAGCATAGACATAGTTATCCATTAGAGTTAAAATGGATTGGTATTTCGTTTTAGGTGAGGAGGAAGCAGGCTTTACAATTTCGGATCATTAACTGATGAGATACTAGCAGTTGTATTAGTGTGCTGTAGAGGAATTCTATAATAATTTCGGCATCACTATAATAACTAAAGTCTCCAAATCTTAGGTCCGTTTATCCGCCCAGTTACGTATTACTCTCACTCCACCTGCTGCTTTAAATCTCAATCGGTCCAGTGCCGTATAACGGTTATGTAATACATTGATATAACATGTTTTATCTAAACGAATTTTTTCTTGATTTTATTTATTCGTCATTCTTAAAATTATGTCGTATCGTCAAAAATACAAAGAATAACTAAATGAAACGGGACGAAGTTGAATGATTCGAATTTGAATGACGAAGTACAGTGCACTCGCGCTAACGTGAACACTGCTTAACATGAACTCCTGTATAACGTGAATACCTACATTTTAGCATTGACCACTGTCTAACGTGAACAGTGCACCTCGCTAACATGAACAGCTACTTTATATACTATAGAAATTCACAAGATAAGTCCAAAGAATCACTTTTTACTTCATTTTTTCCAAAAATACATAATATGTAGTACATAAATAAAGTGATGTGTCATGTTTTTAATTGTTTTTAAGAGATGAAGACTGCATCTCGGTAACATGAACAATCGCGCAAACATGAACACAGCTGGTTTTAATTAGTTCACGTTAGCGCGAGTGCACTGTATACGTATTCTCGCTATATTGGAAAAATAATTCGTAGTTCAATCGGCGCTCATTCCTTTATGCACATCCAAGCGCCTATGCATTCGGTACTATTTTTTGGAGACTTTAATAATAACTATAGAAATCTGAGTTTCTCAAAAAGGTACTCGGATTAATATATACCGAGTTTTCAACAATTTCCAAGTCTCACGTAGCTCACTAAAAAAAGTATCCAAAGTGAACATCGGCATGGTTCGCGTATTACTTTGTAAGGCCGCGCGCAAACACGACCACGTGTGGTCGCCACCAGTGGTCGCCACACGCTGCGTACCCTAGTTTATATGCGGTTTAAATGGATTCGACGCAAACACAGCGTTCGGAGAAGTTCATTCAAGCCACACGCTATGGCAGCCGCCGATCTCGCTGCTTGTTGCCGATGCCAGCCACTCATTATAGGCGCACACTTGACCACATTCTGTAGCCACCGTTTAACCAGTACACGTGTTTGTAGGTTTTTATTTTTCGTAGTATAAAAATGGCTGTCCGTAATAATGATTATAATAATATGGATATAGATGTATTTATCACACAGTTCATTTCATTACAGTGACTGATTAGAAAATTTTTGGAGCCACCGACAGCCCGATCGAGCCACCGGTGGCGACCACCTGTGGCAACCACTAGTGATCAGTGTGTGATCGCCACCGGTGGCGACCACACGTTCAATGACGTTCAAGATTTATTCTAACATTAAATTACCTGTGAAAATTTGTTTTAACGTACGATACATTTTCAAACATTACGTTAAAACTGTATTTTTTATATTTTCTGACAAAATTAATTCTGTTACACCACTGCTTATCCTATTATTGTAATTTGCTTGCCTAATTTGGGTGGGTCATCTGGAATTCGGAAATTGTTGAAACCGCGGAACATACATCAGGAATTCGAGAATGTACGTATATACAGTGAAACTCGCTTATAACGAGCACGAATCCCTTGAGCCCCCTTTATATCCGAGTTGTACTGTAGAAGTTAATGGTAATATATTATTAAAAAGTAAAGTACAAATGTTCTGCAAGACTCAGTTGATCGAATATTAGCAATGCAAGTGTAATACGTTTTTGAGCTAAGAAGACATCCGACTCCAAAAGGAGATCCCATAAGAGAGTGACAATACACAATTAGATGTGTCCCAAAACAAATATAAGGTTTCGAATTTGGAAGCATAGAGTGTTCTAGTTTCATTCTCATTTAAAATAATTCCTAGAAAATTTATACACGCTTCCTGTTTTAGATTTTTTAATTCCTGCGTACATAATTAAGGTATAATAGAAAAACAAAACAATGTCCTTGATAAAAAGTAGAAACAACATTGGGCCCAAAACTGACCACTGTGAAACTTCGATATATGTATATCGAAAGAAAGACACACGCCACGTTAAACAGGCTTTAATGAGAGATAAACCGTCAAGGGGCGTACAAAGCGTCCCATCGAGCGAAATGTCATAAAGACACAACAGGAAAATAAAACAAACAACATTCACGCGATACGCGCAAGAAAAACTATGCCGTCCGCTAGGGATCCCACACGTCCGTTTACAGACAGGTCTGAGAAGCAGTCGTAAACATATTAAAGAAATTAAAAAATTAAATTAAATTTACGGTAGTAAATTGTAAACAACAAAAAAACACACTTAAAACTAGGCGCCGAAACAATCCGGTGTTAAATCAACAAAATCGCTCGCCACTACAGATGCGGTGACAGCACAATTATGACAATAATCAAAAACAATCATCCCACAAAAGATGCAAGATGGAACAAAAACCTCGGACGAAATCAAAGCCGTGTCGAAACGCCACTGAACGTGACCTAAAGCGTAGTGAAAAACGCAAAAAAAGTATTCAATGAGGTACGATACCGTGAAGCCCTTGAAGTCAAACCCTTGAGGTCAAGGAAATTCAGAAATAAGTCACTCCACGCTAGCGTAAATGCTCAAAACGGGGGGGGGGGGGGTAAGCTACTCGCTACTACTCGCTACCACCCGTAATTACTCGCTACAATGACAGAACAGACACGAACGAATTAAAATCAATCGAAATGACAGAAAGTAAAATGCTGGCTTACCTCGGCATGAATAAGCCTAGCTTCCGAGATTATTTAAAGCGTGGTACACGCGTTGACCCAACCAAAATCCAAAAAAAGATGTTTGAAAATAAAGTCTAAAACCTTTCCCAATCCGTGGCTTCTCGAGTAAATCTCACAGAACCCCAACTAGGCGCGGTATCCCCAAAATTCGTACGCCCAAAACCGCAGAGATACTCAAGGGATCAACGATGAAACACACACGCGAAATCAAAATGCCGTCTTTGGGCACATCTTGCTGGCCAGTGCAAAAATCCTAACGCGCCGCTCCGCGCCCAGAATTCCTCGCGCTTCCTGACTCAACTTAAGTATGAACCACCGACTCAGCGCGAAATTCAAAACCACCAAACTGGTCAATCGATGCACACAACGTCGGGGGCCGTTTGTAAAGAAATTAACGGTGACCGAGAGGAATCGACCGCATGATACTGGACCTTAGAAAGATGCCCAAATGTTTATGACGGACACGTTGCTTGTGGGAATAAACTTTATTTACAATACATTTTAAATTAAAATTAAAGAAAAATACTAGAAATTCTTAACACGGAGATTCGAATTGTTGTCGTGTTGTAGTGATTTATTTGTTTACATGTCAAAGCATGTGTTCAAAGTTGCTATCCCTAGTTTACACAATTTGTACGGAATAATTTACTTCAGGTGATTTGCATGCATCTGTTAAGTAAATATTTTGGAGTTCGTATTTCAGCTGATCACGTCCGACGTCTCGCCGTAACAATCACAAAACTATGAAACACTTTTATGACTGTATCTATTTCGTTCATCTGCAGCTCTTTTTTAACCAGGGACGTATCGTCATTTTGGAATAATTTTTCATTAATTATTTCTGGAAAACTGAAACATATAAAATTTTCCCCACGTTCTGTGATGGCTACTATTTTAATTTTTTTTTTCTTTGTTGGCCTTCATTCGGCTTGACTTGACCACTGAAGCCAATCGAAACTCGTTGAAATTGAAACCCTTCTAAAATTATTGAATAATATATATGTCGAGAGACATCCAGACATCGTATAATGAAATGTCACGATCGTTATACAAGTTACTTCCAATACTGAGTGATTTTTTTAATTTTTTATCAACTCTTGCTATGAAATCTGGACGGCATGTCTTAGCTTAAGTGAAAAGTATGTCATTGCATTCGTTTATGCTGTTTTATATTAAAGCTACGACATGCCGTCCCAATTCCATGGCATGAGTTGATAAAAAATTTAAAATATCACGCGGTACAATTCTTCAGACCTATCCGTTTTAGCATTGAATTTCATCATTTCTTCTTCTTCTTCTAAAGAAGTACATACATAAATATTTCATTTTGAATATAGCTATAATTAAATACGAAGTGTCTCAGTTAAAACTGTCAGTAAGGGAGTCAAATACTGGATGAGAAATTTTAGCTAATACACTCTGTAAAGAAAATAACAAATATAATGTATATATACATATACAGTGTCTTTCAAAAAGTGTGCAACAAGAAAACACAAAGTTTCGGAATGCATTGATATAACCACTCAGAACCAAATGAAATAATTGAGAAATAATAACAAATTTCGTGTTTTCCTATTCACATTATTTTGGCGGACACTTTAATCCCACCAATATTTCCTAATGTAGTGTGTATAAGGAGTGATTCACAATAAATTGTGATTTTTTTTTATTTTTGAGATAGGAGGCTGTAATTCCATATTTAGCTATAAATTTTAATTCTGAACGACATTTTCTTGTATCTTGTAAAATAAGGGCACTTTACTCTTAAACCACTTTCATTTCTCGGTGTCCACGCTGTATAGGGGACACCGGGTATGGTTGTCACACCTAGTATTTCTCAGTAACTAAACTACTGATATTCGCTGTGGCTATAGCTAGTGATTGTCTACAATAATTGTAAATAATCTCTAGTTATAGCCACAGCGGATATCAGTAGTTAGTTACTGAAAAATACTAGGTGTGACAACCAACCCGTGAGACAACTATACCCGGTCTCCCCTACTGTTCGAGATAAATTTCATCTGCCATTTCCCAATTTGACTTTAAGGGACGCATTCTGAGTCAATAAATTTTTCTAAAAATCGATAATAAAAAAATCCCATTTGTAGCACACTCTTTGAAAGACATTGTATTATGTAAAATATAGAAATTCTTAAGTGCAAACGTTTTTCTTAATTATAATAACAATTCTTGAAATTCATTCATACGAATGGGGTTTAGTTCAACCTTAACTAACAATCCTTAAATGTAAAATTAATGTGATAACCGTGAATACATGCTTTGAATAAATTATAATAAACAGCAATTAAAACTGCATGGTATAATTGATTACAGTTTTGACATGACTTATATTCTGCATTATTTTGATCAACCGCAAGTGTAAAATACTTAATTTAAGCGTCTGAAATCAATTACATAAGTCATTCCAAATTAAGCATCGCTCGTTTCATCTGTTCGAAAAACTGATCAAATTAGGCACACTTTCGATGATTTTTGCGGATGCTGCGCAACGATGTGCTTTGATTAGGATTCAGAAATTATTTCACAACGTTTTCTAAATATTATAGACTGCATCTTGACGTTTCTAATTGCCTCCGACTTTACACAATGCCTCTACGGCTTAACGACCTTAAAAATTACTTGATGCATTTCCTGGAGAGCTTTCTTTCGCTTAATGCGTCTTGCAACAGTTTCATGTATTTTATTCATTCATTAGGTCTTTAGTTGATGAATGGGCAATTAGAAACCGCACCGAAAAATGCTGTCACATTCGACATAGAAAAAGCTCGCGAAAGCTGTGTGAGATATTACGCCGGAATTATTGGGGCATTTACTAGCACTAATTCATAATCGTTAATTACTTGGATGCTACGAAAACGCTTTCCAAAGGCAATTAAAACGAGTGTTGCAGTAATCCTGCTGCTCACTGCACATCACTGAAATTCTGACTTACGTTTCTATGTACTTATATGTGTATAATTTTACTGCAAAAACTGTATAGTGTGCAAACATGCAAAACTAATTCGTTTGTATCTTCTCAAAATGTATTTACTAGACAAACTCTTATTAATTGCAATTTACAATTATACAGGGTGTTAGGTTATTGCTTGGACAAATTGAAACTGTAGATTAAGGGTGTCAAACGGGATCAGAAAGTATCTAGACATGATGGATTTTCGGGACATTTTGAAAACAATGCAAAAAGAGCCAACTATTGAGGACCGCTGATAGTACTTACGTAGCGTAAGTAAATATTAAACATTTAATTTCATAAACTACGTTAGGTTGTTTTAGTTTTGGTTTTTAAATTTGAGAAAATACGATTTAAATTATTTACAGATTTGCTAGCTAAAATTAAATTGTGTTTTTTGAATATGTGTTTAAATGTGTCATACAGTGGTTCAATGTAATGTAATTTTGACAACATGTTTATATTTTTCATTTCTGACGAAGCTGTCGAACGACTGCGAAACGTTAAGTGTTTGTGCGCCATTTAGTGTCCGTTTAAAAGAGTTTGTGATTCCATTTTTAAAGTTAACTACCATCATTACAATATCATTACAGCGTTTCATTATTCATTCCTTTGTTAGTTTATTTACCCGCTATTACTTTCCCCGATTCAAGCTTCTTGTACAAAAGGAAAAAACAAGGATGTGGATTGGCTACAAAAATATGCTTCAGTTCGATGCAGGATCTTTTGTCAGTTTGTCCACGGATAAAGTTGACGATAAAAGTTAGCGTTAGTTTCGAAGTTATTGGCATAAATGTCGTGTCAACAAATTTTCCTCGTTTCTAAACATCTATGAATCGCTTCGTTCAAACATAGGTTTCTTGTTAAAAAAATCGCTCATTTTCTCGATTTCTTTTTATTAAGAACTGATTTTGAAACATTGCCAGCAAGAAATAACATTGATGCGGTTGCTACCCAACTCAACCCAATCAAGGACGAAAAGCAGTTTCTTACGTTGTTGTTTTTTCGTATCATTACAATTTAATTTTTTGTATGAAATAAGGTAATTCCCCAATAATGTGACATATCTATACATTAATAATGAAATTAATTATTTGTTGCAATCTTAACGTGGTAAAATTATGCAATTTTTTTTGCGTGCAGACATAGAGTTTTTAAGATTTTTGTTGTAACAGAAGGACTATATCCATACTAAAAAATATTTTATAAACAGAGCCCAGTAGAATGTTTCCTTTTCTTACATATATCGCAATGCTGTTAATTCTGTCGATTTAGAACTCAACCTATTATACTCATCTACCAAATTCAAATAAATTGTACCGAAATTTATATAAAAGGTAAAAGTTTGTAAAAACTTGAAACGTACATAAGAAAAGACACCAACATGCATAGAAAAATTCACAATTTTTGATGTTTATGCGAATAGTGCTCGTTTTCAAGTACTAATTACTTTTTTTATTTCAGAAAGTTTTTTGATTAAACTATTTTTTGTTAAAATTCAGTTAATTTTTACGCCAAGATAAGGTAATTTAACTAATGTGATCGAAGAGACATTAAAAATCCTGTTTAATGATGATCTCATACAAGGCTATTTAAAAAAAATTGACATAATTGTCGCTATGCTTTTTCTTTGGTACTTCAGTGAAAACTGTTATCAGCCAAAAGTTGATAAAAAATCTATAACAAAACACCCATACAATTTTTTTGTAAAACTAATATTTAAAGTATAATGTAAACTTTTCCCCAAGCCTGTATACAGGCTGTCTCAAAACCTATGTCTTTAATTGAAACTGTAAGTTCCTCATTATAAAAGAGATTGATTCCCCAAATATGAACGGTATTGCTCAAAAATGAAAAACTGACCTACTACAAGCGCGTGCACTTCCTTTGTTTTGAAACCTCTGCTTAGTTTATGACTTGTTGAGGCAAGTCCGCTTTCAATAAAAAGCAATAAACTCGCTAATGTACGTTGTAAAGCTGATGTATCTTGCAGTGTCCTCCCTGTACACCCTTGAATGTAAAGGCTTTTTTACTCTACAGAGTGTTCTCAATACGTGGTTTGAAGGTGTCCAGTCAATTACCTAACACCCTGTATAGTACTGTTATTTCTCTTATTCTTTTGCCATCTTAAGTTACCCTTGTCACATTTAAATAGGTAATTCTTTAACCATTTTTTTGTTACCAACCACAGTTTAATAGTTTTGACTGACAAAGAGTTCGATTGTTGCCAAATGGCTCACTCGGTTGTTGTTCGTTCTGATGACCGAACGCGGTCATTTTATTTATCTTTATTTATCTAAAATATTTTTCAGTTGAATCGATCAAAGAGATTCGTTCGTTCACGAGCGAAAAATTATAATGAACGAATTAATTTATTCATCCATTTACTTATCAAAGAAATACTTTCGTTCGCAAACGATGCAGCTCACAATTAATCGATTAAATAATAATTAATAAATTTTATGAAGCATGACAATATCGTGAATTGTCAATTGTGGTTATTTATACAGGGTAATTGTTGAATATACTGACAAGAAAATACTGAAGAAATAAGAGACTTCCCAGCGAAAAATGTAAAATAAAAATCTATATAACAATTTATAATTAATAAATATTATAATTAATATAAATAAATATAATATTATAATTAATATAAATTGCCTGAACGGTCCAGTGGTAAGAAGACCAGCCTTGCAATCGCATGGTCGTCGGTTCAAACCGCAATCGGGATTTTTCTCGGGGGTGGTCGGTATCGACTTCAAGCACCCTTTAGTGTTGGGGATAAAGTTCGACACTGCTTCCCCTTAAACGGCGAGAAGGTTGGATGTCAAACACTTTACACACACTCATACACTTCCGCTCCTGAGGTCCTGACAAGTCTTGGACTTAGGACCCCGTTGGGCAACCACCACAGACAAAAAAAAAAAATAATTATAGAAAATGTAATAAAAAATACACACAATACAGTCAAAATAATTCGAGGAAGAAGAAACAGTATTCTGTACATTTGTAGTTTCTCTAGGCAAATGAATTGCTCTTCGGCTTATCGAACGTTGAATTTGGATTCATGCAATAATCCAAAATCTGGGACACTTCAATTTTAATTTCGAGGACGTTTCGTCTACGACGTACTTCAATTTATAAAAATCAAATTAAAAAAAGCCTCGCAGAAAGAATTTTATCTTCGCTACCAAACATAAATAAAACTAAGCAGAAAATTAATTTATTTATCAAGAAACCGAACTGTAGAAAAATCGTGACGAGATTTAAACACGGATCACATTCTTTATATAATCTATCTGGCGTCTCTAAGAGGGGTAAAATGACGTATTCTGTACCCGCTTGCCTGGGTTTCAGGTCCCTCTATTTGTCGCTCTTTCGCCGTCTAAACCTATCTAATTAATTTATAGCGCAAGAACACAGTTTTGACTGTTTTTATATACTACACTATGGCTGTTTATGGCCATTTCAGTCTCTTGGCCATCACTTCTAATTAACCTGCAAATCTTTCGGCAAATACCACAATTCGGTTCACACACATACAGGGTGAAAGAGAAACTTTGTTAAGAAAATGGCTATGAATATGCAGTTCAAATTGTTGGGCCTCGTAGTTTCACGAAATTCGTAATGACAATTAATTGAACTTGATTTCTTTGTCTTATATTGTGCTGGCGCACCTGGTTACAGCGGCAGATATAATTGCCTCACACCAGTGATCTAGATCGGCGACTTCCCTGTACAAATCGAAAAACAACCGTTAGCGTGTTTCCAACTTGCCGGAGAAAATCCCCAAGGGTAGAATGATTTCTAGAAGTACACTGTATTGAATTCCCAGGTAGATAGGGAATAGTTAATTGCTGTTGGTTGATTAAATTACAGAATTGGCCTAATAATTAAAGAAACAATTACCAACAAGTTTTCTAAGATGAATGTTTCTAGTGAGGGTTAGTACTCGCTTCGATGTAAATAAAAATAGTTTGATTAAAGTTATCTAAATGCAATGGTAATATGAACTTTACTGACTCTTTAGTCACTAATTAATGCAAATCAAATTATCCTTACGCAATTGCTACCACCAAAGGTGCGATGATAAATAAATGTCAATTACCTAAAACCGTGTAATCCGTACAACACACGCGCACTGCTCACTCTTGGTTAAAACGCTCGCGTCGCGGCGCGCACGTGTTTCTTTTAATTGCCCTTCTTAACACACTGTATTTAGACCGTACCGAAATAAATGATTTATCTAGAAAATGAATAAATGACTGCAACCGCTACAAAAGAAACCCTAAATCAGACTTCAAACGAGTCGACTGTTCGTTCGAGAGATTCAAACGTTTCTGCCTGTTTTCCGCGTCGCGTCTTTTTAAAAAAGAAATTAAAACACACCCCTCGGACTTGCAGCTAAATTTTGAAATCACTTCGACCAATCATAGTCGTTGCATTTAGTTCCCACTTACGCCTATTCCAGATGACCAGAATGTATCAAGAGACACCCCATTAACTTAACAGGAATACTCGCTGTTTGTCTGTCGCGAATGAAGCACCCATAACTTTAACTATACAAGTGCACAAGCTGACATTTTTAAAGTATCTGCTGCCTGCCTGACGGAAATCAGACTACAGCGAAAGTTTCAACTTACAAATGTAATTTGATATCTTTAACCACATGGAACAAGTATCTACAATTTTAACGTGACAAAAATCTAAGAAACCCAATCTAAAACGTCAAATAGATTTGTTTTATGATGTCTGTGCATCTATATTGCGTCTGCATGGCGCCTGCGATTATACAATTTCTAAAGAGCTCTTTGGGGGTGGCAAGCCAGCCTCTTGGGGAAAGACAGGCGCCGAGCTTAATTGCCCCGGTTCGCATTTTTACAGCGTGCAGTTTTCGAACACCTATTCGTT
Organism: Dorcus parallelipipedus; assembly: GCA_958336345.1. NCBI lineage: Eukaryota > Metazoa > Arthropoda > Insecta > Coleoptera > Lucanidae > Dorcus > Dorcus parallelipipedus. Next base: position 8,446,866 of record OY284478.1, on the reverse strand, counting down.
ATTTGAAATAAAACATGCAACAATCGATTTTGTTTTGAAAACAAATTCCGTGTACACTTCAGTACGATCTCAACCAATCTAGAATGTTGCCTCGGAACCCTAACGAAAATAGTTTGGCCAATAGGAATTCATGTTGCAGCGTCAAATGCTTTACTGAAATCAAAGGTCATAACAGCAACGTACGTTATTGTTATCTAAAGAGTGTACATAAACAGGTTTCGGTGTTGATAAATTTGGTTCATGATCGTCGTCCGATTGATGTTCGCTCGATGATGGTTTTTCGGTGTCCGCATTGCGTGCAGAATGTTCCAAAGGAATTTCACTGTATCACTCAAATTCAAAATATTTCCATCTCGCGCGTGGCTTCCGAATGAAAATGTATTCACCCGTAGAGGGCGTGCCATTTCTCTATTCTGTTTGTTTGTTTGTTTTTCGCTTAATATGCCCACACCTGTGTCCATTTGGATTGTGTTCGTAAACTCTACTGGTTACTCTTGGGGAAAATTCTTTCTCTCTCATATAAATAATTTTGTATATTTTGCTTTTCATTTTATTTACTCCTAGCGTTACCCGCGGAGACTTTACGAACCCAGCCTTTAGGATAACCATCATGTTTTTTAAGGTTTGGTGCTCGGAGTGTATTCTTCAAATTGTTTGTCTACTCTAACCATAGGGTTGTGTTCATAAATTACACTCTAGGGTCACTCTCAGGTAATAATATGATCTCTCTCGCATAAATGAGTTTATATATTTTGTTTCTCATATAAGAATCATAAAGAACTAAATCAGGCGTGTGTTTCCATAGCAACAAACACATTTTATACACCCTACTTAAAAGTGCGGCGTAAAAAGTGCGCTCGTCGTCATGAAAATCATGTAACACTAGACTTCTTAAAACTGATGAGGGAGACGCAAAATAGGTAAAAAATTGTGAGTGAGAAAGATGCGATTACACACCCAGGATGCACTCGAAGGAATAGTTTATGAACACAACCCAGGGGCTGATTGCTACTGTTTCAACTCACTGTGCAAAATTTCTTCCAACTTCATCACTTTGTTTTAATTCAGACTCATACGTTTAAATTTTATGATTGCAACATTTATTTTCTAATTTTGAAATAATAAATTTTTGTACAGAATTCCGGTTTCTTACACCATCCTTAAAAAAAAGGGCCCCACAATTCTTATTGCACCCGGGCCCCGGGATTTAGAAAGCCGGCCCTGAAATTAGTTGCTTTTTACTCGCATGCTAACGACTAATTTTTTGGACCTCGCTGAACGACTCGCTATATTGTAATTTGCAAGTATTTCGCTCACTGATAACCTTGAAAGATATAAAATTTCCGCTCGGTACTAATAACACACAGTTGCACAGCTGATGATGAATGCGTCGTATAAGTGTCTTAACTGCTATGAGATGAATTAAAATCAATTACGTTTTCAAAGGTGTAAAAAAGTGAAATACTTACATCGAAGCGAACAATAATTTAGGACAAGTAAAAAAATAACCCAAGAACGCACGTATTGAATTTTGTTAGACTTTGTACAAATTTGTGTTAATAATAACTCCTCTTGCATAATAATTAAGAAGCTAATGGCCGTCGTGAATAGAGCAGGAGTAGGAAGGTCAAACAAAACGTATACGGCTCGTACAGCAAACCCCACCAATCACTTGAATCGAAGATCATGTATTAGTTTATATAATTATACGTCGGTCTTTCGATACGTTTGACTTTTCTTGCAAATATTCTACAAAAATATTGCATTATTTAGGCGTATTATTCACTCGATAATTTGGATTGTGAAAGCGATTAATTTCTTTGCATTATTCGCCGCCACTGGTTACCTATTCGACACGTCCCCACTCTCGCCTTCCCGACGGCCGTCCGCTGCTTAATAATATTAGAATTTGTTTCGTATTGAACGGCGCACAAAACGAAATTATAATAATAACAATTAACAGTTCTTTGTTATTAGTAAAATCTGTTATTATTCAAACATCAGCGATAAACCGAATACATAACATAAAGAAAATCGACTGATTAAAACGCAAGGAAAAGGTAACGCGTAATATTGGACCATAAAAGATTCCGAAATGTTTACGACGGACACGTTGCTTGTGGGAATAAACTTTATTTACAAGACAATTTAAATTATAATTAAAAAAAAATACTAGGAATACTTAAAACGAAGATTTGAATGGTTTTCGTGTTGTAGTGATTTATTTGCTTACTTGTCAAAGCATGTGTTCAAAGTGTTATCCTTATTTACAATTTATACGCAATAACTTACTTTACGTGTTTTGCATGCATTTGCCAAGTAAATATTTTGGAGTTCGTATATCAGTTGATCACGTCAATTCCGTTTAAAGGTCAAGTTCACGCCCGACGCCGCGCCATTATAATCATAAAACTATAAAACACTTTTTATGTTTACTTTATTCACCTGCAGCTCTTTCTTAACAACTATGTTCTATGATATCTATTCTTTTACCATTTTTTCTTCGTCGGTCTACTCTAGAATCATCCGATATAGTGTATAATTCATTATTCATGATTCACATTTTCTTCAAGCTAACAATTTTGGTCTCAGACAAACAAAGAGTAGATCTTATTGAAAATGAGTGCAAAAAACAGAATGATCGGTAGAAAGGCACCTTAATGCCCCACATTTTATTACAGCTCCTGTTGCTATATAATTTACAGTTTCAGAGTTACTAGATTGCACCATTTGTAATTAAAATATTTTCTCGGTTGAGCTGAGGAAGATCTTCTTATACTCGTACTTCACTTCACTTACTAGGAACAGCTATAAAATAGTGATGCACTTTTACTGCATTCTCCGTTATTACCACAAGTCGTTCAAGTGCTATACCGAATACTTATCTTCTCTCGCAAAATCACACACAAAGGTAATTTAACAATCAACCTTAATTTTGTTCAATCAACTTTATCTGTTTAACACACAGAAAAATTTGGTAAGCCGAGTTGTTTAGTCGTTTTAGATGAATGTAAAGTGTAATTTATTACACCTATTAAGTTCAACATAAATAGTTACAACTCATTAATAATATATTAAAAGCAACCGTGATACATCTTGTTTTCGTTCAAGTTAGTAAATATTTTACAGGAATTGATATTGACAGTGGACGTCGAAGTAATTGTAAGTAGCACGTTCCGCCGTCACTTTGTGATATTCCGTTGTAATTATAACATAACAAAAATACTGATGATTGCTTTGTTAATATCACATTTATTTATCATACAGTGACTACAGTTTTAACATTACAATGTCATTTTCAAACTGGTGATCAGTCACTGTGTTATTATTATATTATTAACAAAGTAATTAAAGTAATAATAATTTTTTGAAGTACCTAGTTTTTCCCTTATTCCAAATAAAAAAAATGTTTTCTCTATAAACAAAACTCACTCAAAATATTGAATCCTTCTTCTTCCTTCTTCTTCAGAAGATATTCCAGAAGAAGATGTGAGCTATTATTGAAAGCTCCCATTGTTTCGTTTCCGAAATTCTAATTTTTAACTGCAGTATATGAAATCATCTAATTTTTAAGTTCTTTATGAAATCGAGCGTAATTTCAAATGCAAGAATTCATCCAGAAGCAAAGCAGGAATAAGTGTGTGTGTTACGTAATGTCCAATATCAGTTTATCCTGGTATTTAGCACCAATGAAAGCGGTTTGTTGCACGTAAGTAATTATAAAACTTCAGCTTATTAATGTTGTTACGAGCAAAACATGCAAATATAATATACGTGTTCACCTATGACAAATAGAGCAAGTTTTCCGTCGACAAATAAACCGTTTCTTTTTACGTGGAAACGGCTTTGCCTATAAATCCGGATCGTTGCTTTCACTGACAATTTCGCACACAAGTGAAACTCTAAATTTGCGTCTAAGATTTTGAGCAGCAATTGCAAAACCAAAATAACGAAATTTGCATAAAGTGAACGTACTATAACGTCAATTTTCCCAATTAAACCGGTACTGCCCCGACGTTATAAAATATTACGCGTTAAATGGCAAATCTACGTGTGATGTATGTAGTTCTAAAAATCGCATTTAAACCAGTAAACAGTAAAATATTGAGCACGTCTGTGGATTAGAAACTAATTGTGAATTTCATTAGCATAAATTTTCGGGTTAATTCGCATGCACGCTGAATAAATTTTAACGGAGCTTTCATTATGGCGCTAGCTGTATAATTTTGAGTTGCTACGGGCCTGCTTGTTTGTTGAAAGCAAAGCAATCAATCGACCAACGAAATAATAAATATCAAATTATCACATAAAAGGAATAAAATATCTAAATTAAAGACTGAAAGACAACTATTCGAATGAATTATAATGAGTCATCTGAGGTTATACAACATTGTAGAGTTAAACTGCAACTGGCCATACAGCATTCAGTGTTGAAACGATTACAACTTAATGTTTGGAATTATGACGAATTATATGGCAATTATTTAAATAATTACAGAACAATATTTTCGAAAATCTAGATTTATTTAATACCCTCTTTTTAACGTTTCATTCCACCAAGAAAATTGATTAAATTAATCTCCCGGCTTCCTCGGATACCACGAGTTTGAATCCCATCCATTTTTTTTTTATTATCATTATAATTTTTAATCATTTGCGTTTTAATATTCATAGAATAACAATATTACAAACTAGCAGGTATATCGTGAATTTTTGCCGCACTTTGATTTGGGAACATAAAATGGGCTGGGACACCCGGTATATTTGTTATCAGAGTAACTCAAGAAATCGAAATTTGTAAAACCATACGGGTTTTGCTTGTATGCACCCGTATTTAAAAATGGTACATCAAAACTGTTATAAGCCCATTTTTTTTTGTACCGATTAATAAATAATCAGAATAATAAATAAATTAATTAAATTAATAAAACCAACCCTGCACAGGGGGTAATAAAAATGCAGATACTTTCTATTTCAATATGTTGTTTGACGTGGAAAAACAAATAAACAAACAATACATCTCTCATAAGGTGTTTTCGGAAATTATGATCCGATTAATCCGATTAGTAAATTCAGTGATCTTGAGGTTCCAAATAGAAATTTTAACATTTACTTGTATGAACCGTGAGTGATCCAATTGATCAAACTGACCCGAGATCATAGTTTCCGAAAATGCCTATAGAAGACACAAGAGTTAGTATTATCCAGGATTACAGTACTTATTTTAAAATTCACGCTTTCATTAGAATTTTAAACATAATATTAAAATCTGAAGTAATAAATAGAATTCTCTTAAAAAATTTTCATTATAAATTAGCTCCTCTTTTCTTTTGAGTGTCCTTGATCAAAAACTAAGTAGGTATCTACATTTTTTTACAAAAAAAGGATTATTTGGAATTTTTATACCAATTTTTTATTGATAAATAATTTAATAATTTTAATTTAAATAAATTTATAAATAAATATACCTACAGGGAGTCTCAGAAAAACGGTTCCTAAGTTTCAGATGTAGTAGAGGGCATATAATAAAGTAATAAATAAACAGGAAATGTTTCCGCGTCAAGTTAAAACGAAATAAAGAAAATGAGGACTAGAAATACTATCGATGTAAGAAGTAACTTTTCTATTTCTTTCTAGTAGCTAAACAATTTTAATTAAGTTCAATTTAATAAGAAAACTTGAAAAATTATGAGAAACGTCCAAAATTACGGCTACCATTTTGGTTGCATAAGTTATGACGACGCGCGACGTATTCACAGGACGAATTCTTCGAAATTTCTGAAGACGATCACAAATGATATCAAAAGCAAGAATAATTCGAGCCATTAACTTCTTTTCTGTGTTGACAGGTGTTGATCGATTTAATATGATCCCAAACGCAAAAATGAATTGGAAATATATTTCGCGATCGTACAAGCCAAGCAAAAGGATCATTTCTCCCAATCCAGAGATTGCTCTTTTAAAGATGGTCCTTTTCATTGGTCTGCTCGATCGCGAGATAACTCCAATTCATTTGTACATTTGGGGTTATACTAAATCGATCGCCTATGCCAACACCTGTCAACATACACAGAAGAGGAATTAGTGGCTCGAATTATTCTTACTTTTGATGCCATTCGTGATCGTCCTCGAATATTTCGAAGAATTCTTCATTCAATCATACGTCGTCATTTATGCAACCAATTTTCATCATAATTTTTCAAGTTTTCTTATTAAATTGACCTTAATTAAAATTGTTTAGCTTACATCGAGAGTATTTCTGGTCCTCATAATCTTTATTTCGTTTTCACTTGACGCCGAAACATTTCCGGCTACAACTTTATTAATTGTTAAATTACTAATTATTTAAATTTGCTGAATTACATGTCTTCTACTTCTTGTGAAAGTTAGGAATAGTTTTTCTAAAACATCCTCTCTTCGTCCGGATCTAACAGATAGAATAATTTAAATAAAAATAAATCTGTTCTATTAGAGGGAATCTGAAATGCTTAATCGATTAATTGATGCAGCAATTCAAAATTTTGTTAATATAAACACCGCCTTCAGAAATCATTGCATCCCACCTGACCATAGACAACTAACAATACAAACAACTGCCTTAAATATAGGCAACTAACAATACAAACAACTGCCTTAAACATAGGAAACTAACAATACAAACAACTGCCATAAACATAGGCAACTAACAATACAAACAACTGCCTTATACATAGGCAACTAACAATACAAACATACTGTAGAAGTCCTAAGTCGAATTACTAAGTTTTCACAGTGACGCGACGTCGGCCAAAGATTTTATGATTTGTTCTTTGATTACTATAGTCTTTGTGCTTGTCACTATTTCAAATTTTATAATTTTAATATTTTCAGATAGAAAGAGTAAATATGCCATCTTATATGCTTAGGAAATTGTTGATTTTACCCAACTGTTAGGTAGTTGGTTCCTTCAGCGCTCACGTGGGATACAAAAATAAATGAAGAAGATAAATAATTAAGAACTGATTTTTTAATTAATCCCTAAAGCGTTTGAAACTGCAACAAATAGGACGAGCATCATTTTTGAAATTATTCTAAAAGAGGCCCTCGTCTCGGCTAGAAGATGGCGAAAGCCGAAACTTGTTGGGACGAGTCAAAAACCATGTTCGTCAAAACAAAGAACACGTGATCAGTGCACCTCGCCAAAACAAGGCAAAAAAATATCCAAAAAGCATTGAACACTTTAATTTCGAAAGCAGTTATTTACACTTTATTTTTTTAATGAAACGAGGCAATTAGACAGGTGCATTAACTTGTCACGTGTTGACGAATTAATGTGTGAATAATATCACTTGTTTAAAATATTAAAATTTATCACTAGACAAGGATTTTAAACTCTATAGGACTGCTCATTCCCTATCTCATAATATTCGCCTGTTTTCTGACGTCAGCAGCGGTCCTCCTTTAAATTTTATGACTAACGCTTAATTATTTTTTAATGAAATTAATATATTTCGGTTCTTTATTTAAAAGAATAAAATTTTGAAAATAAATACTTGATTAAAGTAAAGATCAAAGTGATACGTTGATACGTGGAAAGAGAATAATGGCGTGTTGTCTCAAAGCAAAAACAACAATTATCAACAACTGAAAATACAGGAATCATATCATTTTGTCAGTTCCAATTATTGCCGATAAAAGTAGCCCCACTTTGATTACCTGACTTGATAGATTTTGACTTTTCAATCGTATTAAGAAAAATATGGACATTTATTAAAAATGGACCGGACACACGAACGCTTTCTGAAAAACGTACAGTCCGTTGTAAAAACGCGGTATTATTCTAAAAGAATACATATTTATAATTTATTATAACAGTTGATTTTTCTTATGATTCTTTAGAAGTTATTATTAAAGCCATGGTTAATGCGTAGTTATTTATTTAAGGTGTTCCTTATGATAATTTTTAATATGTTCTTTATTATGATTCATTGTTATTATTCACTGTTGTTAAATATTCCTGTACACATTTTTTATATTATGTTATATCTAGTTTAATATGTGTTACTTTCTATCGTACTATTTATTAAGTCGATTCTTATATTGTGTCCTTCTGGGTTTCCTATTGGACAATAAAGATTATTATTATTATTATTATTATTATTATTATTATTATTATTATTATTATTATTATTATTATTATTATTATGTAGACAAACTCTGTCCCTGTCTAGTGAAAAATTAGTTAAGTAACGGAAATGAAATTTAATTGTCAATACATTCAGTACTTTATTCATTTTTATAAACTAAGAAGAAAACCGAAAACTTTTTAACAATTTGAAAAAACTGCGGCGATAAACTTCACAATAAAAAAGTAATAGACATGTGTTGTGAAATTACATTTGTTATGACTTATGAATAACAATTTATTTTACTCTTTGAGGCATTGCAGGTTAATTATTATTAGTTACGTACTGCAGCCAGATGTCGTTTGTGAAAGTTTTGTTTTATACCAGTGGGGTCATTTAAAAAATATCGTGTCACATAAAATCCCATAAAATAAGTGAAACTTTTTGAAATACAAATCGAGATGTAATATAATTTATTTTTATTTACTTTTATATTTAGTTTTAAAAACTATAGAAATAAAAATATACATGGTAGAAATTGCAGCTTATATTTAGATAATTATTTGTGCTCTAGATCAGGTAACAGGTGGCGGTATCAATTGTACTGAAACGCAATTTTTTTTGTTGCTAACTGAGACTGATGAGAGTGATGAACACAGGATGGGTGGTCCAAATAGTTATGAATTATTATGACTGCTATTTCGAGAAAATATTTCTGATATTAATTATAGTAGTTGACTTTTCTGAACAATACAATACAATCAATACAATTACAACAAAGTACCTTATAGTTGCTTAACTATCTTGCAAGTATTTTTATCCTCTTATGTTTTAGGTTTTCTTTTGGCCTTGCTTTTTGAATATATGTATACATGTATATGTATTTATATTTCTAAATCAGATACACAAAAAAAGCGAGAGGAATATTTCGGCATGTGTTACATAAAACGTCGGTCCCGTGTTAAAAGTTCCTAGCATTAACGCTTGATGCAGCTAAATATAATTGCAAGTCCTTTCACTGTTTAAAATGTCGCGTCATTCATAACTCTTAACTTCATAGCTCTTACTGAACTTCGTGTCCCGTTAAAGAGTTTCAAATTTAATCATGAAGCGATGGGTTTTGTTCCCAACCGCGCGTTAAAATCACTTCAGGAACTATTACCGCTGACCACTTATCTAATTGATGCTGAAGCATTTTTGCTGGTGACAGTCAATAAATACCTATATTTCCCTCTAATAGCTACAAATTACACCGAATTAAAATTTTTCCTGCGATAACACGTGTGTATGCGGAAAATTTGCAGAAATGCCGGCGGCCAACTGCTGTTGCGCTGAAAAAAGGATGACATTATTGAAAGCTAACCGCTTACAATGTAATCAATTTATATATCATAATACAAATAATTTAAATGGACTTTCGTAATGTTTAAATCTTATCGACCTACGATCACTTCCGCTTAATTTATTAAACGTTCATTTTGTAGTGCAAAAATTATAGTCATTTGCAGAAATTATTCGATTACGTAATGAGCTAAGCAAAATTGGAGCGTTTAGTTGAAAGCTCACTTAGCTTCGGGCATGTTTCTCTTTTTCGATTTTCAGACTAACAGTGAAAGCTTAAGAAGTAATTAAGAAGAAATTATACATGATATTCTTGTTTATGTAATTATAGTATGTTAGATAGACGTTGTACATATGATAATTCAGAGTAACTGGCAAACAACACACAATTTAGGAAATATAAACGAAAGTGAAAAGCTTTCGCTACTTCAAAAAAACTTTCATCAAAGTGTGCTACGAAAAAATTACGTTTGTCTGAATATAAAGTGTCTTGGTGATCAGTGAAAGCCATAACATTAAAATGTGTGAAAATAATCAAAACTTAAATCTGGTTGAACTGACTGATGTAATTTTTAATGAAGAACCGCCACAGAAATTTGGTCTCCAGACATGCCCGTTATATCTATCTTAAGTAAATTATCACAGTAAAATGAACCCATAAGTAAATTCTGAACTTCTTTCAAAATATTTATTTCTCCAACTCAACTATTTTTTACAACAGCTTACTTCAAAAATATTTTTATAAAAATTACAAATCACTATATCTACTGCTGTTGCAACACACTCCCACCTTGAATAACAACTACGTTATTCAACAATTTCATTTTTGCATTTAAGATGTGTAGTTTAATCGCTGAGGTGTTTTGATTTTCCGACCACTTCTCGTAAATTTTACAATTTCCTTTTCTTCTTCCATATTTTCCTTTCTCTTTAATTTGGCCGGTTTTTCATTTAAAGATAAATCTTTACTAATCACAGTTGTAGGTTCTGCATTGGACACTACAGAACTAGCCTTTTCCAAAGGATAAATTCTTTGAATCGGTCTCAATAATCTACCGTTTGCCGTTTGTACTTTAATCAGTCTCATTTCACCATCTCTGCCGCGAAATATTTCTTCAACTTTTCCCAGTGGCCAATCCAAACGTTTCAAATTTTCATTTCCTAGAAGAACCACATCACCAATAGCAACATTATATGATGATCCTTTCTTGTAGTTTTGTCTCAGTTGACCTAAATACTCTATTCTAAATCTTTTTCGTAAATCACTCCTCACTTTCTGACAATAACGCATTCTTCTATTTAAATCATGTGAATCTAATGCATCAAAATCGGAAACACCAGTTTCTTGTCGGTTATGTAAAAACATCAAAGGAGTTAATGAAACTAATTCACTTGGTTTATTACTCAGATACGTAAGAGGACGTGAATTGATAACAGCTTCACAATCGCAAAGAATTGGGACTAATTCTTCATATGATAATGAGGCTTTACCTAGAAACTTGTCTTAAAAGTTGCTTCAATAATAATATCAATCTCTCCCACCATCCACCCCACCAGGCTGCAGTTGGTGGATTAAAATTCCATTTGATTCTTTGTGCCGCACTGCATTTCTGAATTTCTTCCCAATCAATTTCAGAAAAAGCGTTTTCTAAACCAACAAAATTAGTTCCATTATCGCTATAAACAATGTTAGGTCTGCCATATCTGGCAACAAAACGTCTAAATGCCTGTAAGAAATTGTTGGTTGATAATGACATTACTAATTCTAAATGTACAGCTCGATACACAGCACAAGTAAACACACAAATCCAGGTTTTTTCTTTCGTTTTTAAATACAATGGACCCGCCAAATTCACTCCAATAATTTCAAAAACTTCTGCATCTCTAACTCGATCCAAAGGTAAAGGAGGAGGTGTTACTTCCAAATGTTTAGCATTCTGCCTTTTACATGAAGTACATTTTCCAATTACGTTCCTAATTATTTTCCTTCCTCCAAGAATCCAAAAACGTTCTCTCAACAAACACAAAAGTCCTTGAATGCCAACGTGACGTGCATTTATATGTTCTTCATAAATCAATTTTTCCGTAATTGTATGTCGTGCTGGCATTAGCTTTGGATATCTAAAATCTCTGGAATCTTCTCGATTCGAAACTTTAGTTTTTAAGCTAATTATTCCATCTTCGTCTAAAAATGGATTAAGACAAGAAATTGTCTTATTATTTATATCAAATGACTCTTTTTGAACTAATTTAATTAAAATTTTTTCCGCATCCATCGTTTCACTTGTATTCAATTAATTTTTTAATTTTGTCATTGGAAACCTGCAATTAAATAAAAATCTGCATATCCAAGCAATTAATCTTACAATTTGATGATATTTGGAAAAATATCTACTGTACCAAGGTGTCGACGTAGTGTCTATAATTGAAGAAACAATTTTCTTCTTTCTTTCTTTGCAAATTTCTTCTTCGTTAGGTTTTATTTCAATTTTGGGCCATTTTTCTGGAGTGCTATACAACCATTGAGGTCCCTCCCACCATCGAGATTTTGAAAGATGTTTGGGAGTACATTCTCGAGACGGAAGGTAGGCAGGATTTAAATTCCCTGGAATATGATGCCATTTTTCGTTTTTCGTTAAAGAACGAATTTCTTGAATTCGATTCCACACAAACTTTGACCATTCATCTTCTCTTCTAATCCATGATAAAACAGTGGTTGAATCACTCCAGAAATGACTTTCTATATCATTTGTACCTAAAGATTCTTTTACAGTATTAAACAATCTGGCCGCAATGGTTGCAGCTAACAATTCCAATCGAGGAATGGATATCTTTTTTAAAGGGGCTATTCTCGTTTTAGCCTGCAACAGATGAACATGTACCTTATCTTGTGTTTCTATACGTAAAAGCACCACAGCGGCATATGCTGCTTGACTTGCATTACTGAAAATATGTAAACTAAAATGTTTAATTCCTGTTGAAGTTTATCCATCTTGGAATTTCAATATCAGCTAAATAAGGTACCTCTTCATACCATTTCAAAAAAAGACACCTTGTATCCAAGTCCACTTCTTCGTCCCAATTAAGCACACAGCACACCTTGATGAAACTTTTTTTGAATCACAGGTTATGTATACCACAGACATTCCCGTCTTGACGTCTGTGTTTCAGTTAAATTGCCATATTTTATAAGAAATGATTGCTAATAATGTTAATAAATTTGAAATGAATTAACAGATAGTTTGCTACCTACCTGAACGCTGCAAGTTTAGGAAGGGCAAATTAAGTTCGTCCCACTGCCGGCTAACTGAATGGGACAGGCGAATTTTTATTCGTTTGTTTTTACAAAAAGAGGCACAATTTAAATAAAAATAATTAGTCACCAGTTATTACGCACTTGCCTTTTATTTTGAACTTAATAAATTAAATTCAATCTGATGTCGCGTCGGCGTCTTACCCCCGAACGGCTAACCTCACTTCAACCTATGAGTAAACGTCCGAGTACGTTAGATCTGAGGAGGGACGGTTGCGGTAATCGACGTCCCCGTGTAAACCTTCCCTGATGACATGCTACGCTGCTTGTCTTAGTCGAGGAATCCGAGTCAGCAAATCGTTACAGAAAATTCACTACTACCAGAAGAAAATCTCTCCAGTACGGCTTCGATGCAACCCAACGAGAAAAAACACAAATAAAAACCACAGATAAACGCCTACATAACAAGAGAAAGCATACGTTACGACCTAAACTGTCACAGAATTCGCTTGCAGTAAATGCAGAAATCAGGCTTCGAAGAGCATGGAAGAATACCTCGAGTTACTTAGAGTGCTTCAGTCAAAGCACGGGTTTAATATCTTCCGTTCAAACATTCCAGTCTGATAAATTCACAAAACGGTTCAAGAGCTTATAACAAACGATGTGCATTCTACGCGATTATCTAGATTACTGGCGTTGATGTGCAGAACATAGGCCGGCAGAGAGGTCGCCTGATCCATCATGATCAATCACAGGCTTTTTTGGTAAATCAATTGAATCAAGATTGAAGGAGAGATTTACAAAGAAAAAGTAATTAAAATCTTAAAATATTTAAAGAAGAGTTGTTCGAAACGATTAATAGCATTAATAAATTGAATGTCAATCAGTTTGTTAAAAAAAAACACTAATTTTAGTATTTTAAATGAAATTTTTCGCTTGATTAAAAGATGTTTAATATGTCGGTCACGCAACCTGAAGCAATAGAAACTTATTGCAAGTAACTAATTGCATCAGTTTACTCGTTCATTATTTACGGTCTGTTTGAAAAGGCTTTTTAAAGGCGTTTATAATCATCTGAAATTTAATAATAAATTAAGTGAAAAAGTAATTGGCTCAAACTATAAAATAAATACAATTAAACTTGAAAACATCGACACATAAAAATTAATGTATTTATTCTTGTGACATGAAAGAAGAAATATATTTTTTTTTCTCTTTGTGATTTTAATGGAAATTATTTTTATTCAAAAGAAAAACTAAGAAATGAAACGTTTTCAAGACCTTCTCACTTTAGTAGTGTAACAAAAAATAAAATTAATCCGCATTAAATACATTTTCAGTTATGTCACTTTCTTGGAAATTACTTTTAATTTAAAAAAACATTTCAAAACCTTGTCTTACTTAAGTATGAATAAAATTCGAACAGATCGAACTATGAGAGGAGTATAGATTTGACCTGGACTTTTTTTAAATATCTGATTCATAACAATGAACAATATCCAAATTTACTTCATAATAATCAAGTCACTTTCATAGGTGATAAATACTAAAGACTTTGTTTTGTTTTCATAAATATTAACAATTGTATCAAACATGTTTGTCGATGATGATCGTCGTCTTGTTGCACCGCCTATCATTAAATTTTTATGTACTGAGGTTGAAAAACCTGGAACGAATTATCATCATTAATTATTATTATTGGGTGCACAATTTTAATTGGATAAATCCCAGGGTGGTATGAAATGGTGCCTCTCAAATTCATCGTTAAAGCTGTACCGTCAACAAGCTTGTTTTGGGATAATGACAGTCCAATTTTAACAGATTTCTTAGTTGACCGAAAGACTATAAATTTAGAGTTTAGACCCTTTAGCAGTTTTTTGCGAAGCAAGAAATTATTGACGAATGAGTAGGTAATAGAAACGGTGGCTTTGCAGACAACCAAAAGAATTTTTCTCTGTCGGTATTTGCAAGATGCCTGATCGTTGGTATAAGTTTGTACAGGCTTCCCCATAATAGAGTACTCATTTTTAAGTTTAAATAAATTCTATATCTAATAACTGAATAAATTATTTCTTATATTATGTATATTTTCTATGCTCTTTGGGATTTAAGTCTTCGTATATTAAACGAGTAGATGCCTGTCACAAGTCAGATTTATTTGTTGATTATCATAAAATTTCAGACTTTGTGACATTATTCATTCTAACGTCCATTTGATGAACTTTCATGGATTATTCAGTTCAGCAACGTATTTTCTTTGTAGAAACTTATATCAGATGTAATTCCGTTTTAAAAAAATCAATAATAAAAAAATTTCCCATAGCCATCTAATGCTAAATCGCCAGTTAACTAATTCATAAAATTTTCCCTGATTCTTCACGAGCTGTCTTTGTTCCTCTTGAACAGTAAGCCAGTAAAATTGCCTTTTATAAGCCAAACCGTACATCAAACGAAACAATGAACCTCTTTAACTGACAACTTATCAGACAATACAGGCTAGGAAGGATTACTATTGCAGCTTTATTATGTCTTAACTGGCATATTGAAAGTGCAAACTAAAATTATAGGCTGTCGTTTTTATCACCTCTGGTTTCCTTGCAATTAGCATTGTAATTACATGTGATAATTGCATCGGTCAGGGCGATGTTTTATGCAGTGCCGGACTCGGACTTGCAAGTTAGTTGTTACGCAAGCTATGATTTGCAGCTTCCTAGTATCAAGGAATCAAATACTAAAGATGTAGTTCGGCCCTGATTGATTACAAATTATATATTATTACTGCCATTATTAGGCAATTAGTCGAACAATATTGAGTGAGAAAGAGGCTGGAGTTGTAAAGAAGTAATTAGATCATTAATTTATTAAAGGCCATATTCTGTGTCTTTACGCTAAATTTTAAAAGACTGCTAAAATCTTTCTCTTTAACCATCCTTTATATTGTGAAACGTTATTTGGTATTCTGTATCACATAATTAAGCAATATCATTGGTGGAAATTTAAATATTTCTCCAATGATATTGCTTAATCACACAATTAACTTGATCGAGGGGTTAACTACGTTTTATGAAACTGGGGCTCATGGTCGATTTCATAAAGCTTCGTTAAATTTAATCAATCGTTAAAAACAAATGTTGCTATGCTTTTAACACAGGTATCCAGGAAGATAATCATCGGTTAAAGTTAATCAACCTTTGTAAAACCTGCCCTCAGTGTCAAATGGTTGTTGACCAAGTTTTGGCTGCATTATCGTCGAATCCAATTAAATGTCAAATTAACTTGTCATTCAAATCAATTCAAAAACTAACATTTTTGCGCTTGTGGCATTTCTTTTTGTTTCACTGAAACGCCAGCGTCGTTTATAACATATTACAAGGTAAAGGAAATACACACATTTACTCATAATATCCTAGAATTTGTATAAATATTCAATATACAATATACTTTTTTATCGCAGTATATTATGTACAGATACAATATACCTACAAAGTAGATTATGCACAGTATATAATATACATTGTATACTATATACCCCCAACACTGGTCATAAGGTATGTATAACCTTAGAAATTAAGACAAAAGTAAACCTTTCCTTTAAAAAATCTCTATGCGCACAATTTGATATGAAGTTAGCTTTAAGTATCACTTTTTCCTTAAGTCCACCTTGAGATTGGTCGCATTAGAACGAAAATATACGATTCATAACTTTCTAGATTTAAAAACAAGAAAGTTTTTTTTAGTTATCATGGAAACCAAAATTACAATATGATACATATTCGGAATGATTTACAGATTCAAAATATATAAAAATATATCGATGGCGTAGATGCAATAGGACGTAATCCACAATTTTTGAGAATTTCATGTTTTGGCCGTTTGTTATTGATAATTTCACTTTCCACAAGTGTGCAAAAGATGGTTACCAGAAATACCAATTTTTGATCAAAAACGACAAAGAACTTCTATAGTCGTGTTAGACTCAGTTCAGCAGATTTTGCGATTCCTGAAAGATTTTCTGGCAGTGGGTTACGTCCCATTGCATCTACGCCATCGATATAGGGTATTTAAAACAAGAAAGTTGACATCACTTCACATCAACAGTATGCTGAAAAATTCATTTTTTGTTTCCAAATTTCAAGTAAATCAATTAAAAAATAAAAATTTTAGGAGGGTGACCACAATGGCGTAGGATTTCTTTCTGTAGAAATATGGGAAAGTAATTTTGTCCAACCCTGGATATTTTCATTAACACCACTCACAAAATGACTCGGCTGCTTCGTCTCCTCGTTCGTAAACATCTAAAGGCCCCTTTACATGATGCAGCAAGACCCAATTTCTATTGTACGGATGCGCATAATGAAAGTTTAAGATCAGCTGGTGCAAGATTTTTTGCATTGCATCCCTTGCATTCTATTGCAATTTTTATTGCATTGCAGAGCGACATCTTGCGATCGCTTTTTGACCTAACATTGCATTAGGATTGACAATTTGCAGCCAGTTTGCTAACTTAATAATTCATCCCATACAAGACGGCCATGCGTGCTGTCAAAGCATAATGAAAGTTTTAAAAATTTTGTTGCAAGTCGGTTTTGATTGCAGTGGATTCCTTGAGCATCCTCTGTACAACTGTTTCGGCCCTATTTTGCCTTACGTTTTAATTACATAGTGTAACGTTTTTACGGGTTCTATTAATTTTTATTTTAAACCAAAACACGAAATAGTTAATAAACTAATTTATTTAAAAGCAAACTAATTAACACTAGATAATTTACAAACTTAAGCCTAATTTATTTTAACAGCCAAGCGAAAGTTTAT
The DNA here is from genome assembly GCA_958336345.1 of Dorcus parallelipipedus. NCBI lineage: Eukaryota > Metazoa > Arthropoda > Insecta > Coleoptera > Lucanidae > Dorcus > Dorcus parallelipipedus. Next base: position 8,429,355 of record OY284478.1, on the reverse strand, counting down.
AACGCGACTTTAATTCCGAACTGTCTAACGCTGAATTCCTCTCATCCCCGGTCGCGTGCTTTATGAGCCGGAGTTGTTTTTCGCGAACATTCTGGTAGGCGACGGACTGTCTGGTCTAGTTTATTCCGCCGACAGAATTCTTTAAGCTGTCGCCTAAGGCGCGTCGACTAGACGGCTGTGACGCAAGAGACAATCTGACGTCGGCTGGTGTCCACGAATCATTACAATAGTATCACATTAAAGTATTTAATTTTTATTATGTTGTCAATACGCGTGCAATGCAACATGATTTGCAGGATGTAAAGTGACGAACAGTTTGCAATTTTTTCTTACCACTTATTGCAGCAACATTTCTTGCATTGCATTGCATTGCTTCCGTGTAAAGCCTGTTTAAACTTACGATTTAATAAAAAATACCACGAATAAATAACAATTAAAATCCAACCCAAATCATAATTTTACGAAGCAAGTTATGTACACATTTTCATCTCCTTTCAGGAAGTAAGTCAGAAAATAAATGAACATTTAAAATTTTTAACTTTAATTCTATCTGACAATCTTTGTCAATTGTATAAACAAGAACAACAACGAATTGAATCTTTGAACATTGAAACTCAAATTTTTTCAACATCGACAACTCTGAATTACAAATACAAAATACAGGGTGTTTTCGGAAATGTGGCTGAAAACAGAACCTTGGTATTTACATGCACTGGGTATATGATTGAATACTTTGTTTTTGCTCAAAAACAAATTTAATGTGTAATATTTTTTATGTTCTACCCCGATCCCGGCGGCATTGGGAAATAAGGAAATTTCTTTACATAGATTATTAAGAACAAAAACATAATAATTCTCAGAAAAACTTGTCGTTACGGTTCTAATTGTTAAATTTGAAACAAAAAACTAAAGTACAGGCTGGATCAATTTCGATGTCTCTTATGGGCATCTCTGTAACTATAAGAGTTCTATCTTTCTTTCTCTTTATGCGGCTGCAACTGTCAAAATATTTCAACAAGAGTTGATATTTAATAAAAACAAACAAAAAAATTGTCGGTCTTTGTTGAAACAAGCCTACTAAGAATAGAATGCACCCGAGAATAATAAAAAAAGGCGTTTTATTCTATTAATAAATTGTAAGAAATAAATCCAAGAAAGTATATATTTTTGAAAACAGACAAAAAAAATCTATTTAACGGTGGCATTGCCTACTATGATTTCCATTTAAAAAAATATAACTTTATGTTATAACTCGAAAGTGTTATTAAATATTAAGAAACCAACTACACCACTGAATTGTATTCAAAAAAGTGTCCTAATAATGTCGAAACAGTTCTTTAATATCTGTAGAAATAAACGAGATATGCGCGATTGACGAAAAGTGGAAAATGTCAATTTTTGCCTATAACTCGAAAACAAAAGAAGATAGCAAATTCTTGTTTAGTCTGTTGACTTTATCTCTAAAAACAAGATCAAGACTTGGCCACTAGTTTTTTTCTATCTCTTATAGTTACAGAGATGCCCATAAGAGACATCGAAATTGATCCACCCTGTACACACCTAAAGATAAACTGTCACAATTGTCAAAATGTGGAAAAATTTGTAAAATTCTAAATCAGTACCCTGTACTAATTTTCAATAATTTATGGAATTATCTTTTATTTCAAAATGATATTAATACATAGTAGTAGTAAATGTTTTTAATAATTAAATTATTTTACTGCACAAAACTGCAAATCTTTCCTGATTTGTAGCTGTGCTATCTTCCGTGGATCCTATGCTAAACATCGAGAAAGACCCTGTATAGTTTGTGCCACTTTAAAGAAACATTTTTCTTTCTACTACTGTTTCATTTCTCATCTACACACTCCTGTATCTTTTTAAATTTATTAACGGATCGATTTTAAATGGTTGCCAGTTGTACATCCTTTTAAAACAGACAATTTTCATTGCCAGCCATGGCTTATTACGATTGAAAACAAATTCAAAAAAATTGACTAAACATAATAGGCCTTGGTTGATCAAAAAAAAGTTATTAAGGAAAGTTGTTTATAATTACGAAATACCTCCAATTCTTAAATTTGAGTAAAAAAATTTAATTTTTAATTCTTATAAATCAGCTGAAATAACACATTTACAGTAAATAAATTTTTCTATTGGTCAGTACATAAATAAGTATGAGTTCTGTAAGAAATATGTTAATTTTTGTTTTCTTTTAGTTCTGCATGTTTTAGTTAGTTAGTTTCAGTGTTCTGTGAAATAATAAATCAGATTAGATTGAAATATGCAATGAAAGAAAAGTAGATAAATATATTTTAATGATATTTGGCGTGCCATATAATACTCTTTTAATTTTTCCTCTAGCGTTCAACTTCTATGATTAAATTGTATTTTATAGATGCAACGTACGAATGTTTATTGGTTTAAATTAAACGCCTGTTAAGTATTTCCAAACACTTACGGATAGCAAAAACAAATTAAATGAAATTCGCACTTCGCCAAGAAGATGTTAATTAAACCTGGAATTCTTTATAACAGTTTTAAGAAGAATCTATGAAACGCTGCCAGTTTTATAGTAAGTACACACATAATGTATGCCAACCCATCCAACGGTGCTAGAAAGTTTCCTCTTTCTTTGCAAAAAATTTTAAAAACTTAATATGAAACCTCAACTCATTAAAATTTTAATATATACTTTTAAACAAATAAAAGAGTAAAACGATAGTAAAAATTAAACTCCCGTTTCAGTATTTGTGGGCTTTTTATAATTTCCCTCAGAAATTATTCAATAAAATGTAATACATTTATAGCGTTTTCGGTTCATTGCTCTATGTAGAGCGCTGTCAGAATATTCTCATCGTTTATAGCGTTTTCGGTTCATCGCTCTATGTAGAGCACTGTCAGAGTATTCTCATCCTATTTGAAGCTCATATAATAATAAAAGATGTAGATAGATATTCCGAGAGTGCTCTAGAACCACGAAAGCGCTATTAGATTTTACTATTTTTGATATTTTTTCTATAGATCCATTTGTTTTCCGGAGATTACCATCGTCCTGGTTTTAGATTTTCTTGGGTCTACCTCTTTCCCTGCTTCTCTTGCCTAATTCTTTCCGCACTAAGGTCTTCTTTTTTGTACATGTCCCATTCATCTCAGCTGCTCTCGTTGTGTCTGTATGTCGTTTAGTTTTTACTCAGTTCTTCTTAGAAATTCTACATCCATTCTTTTCAGTGATTTCGACCCTGTTTGGAACCTCGCCAGCAGAAGCCTAGCCCGATTTGGTTTGCAATGGAATTCTCGAGCTACACAGAGAAAAAGCAAAGGTGTTTGTTAACAGAATTGTAGACTTTGTGTCTACAAATTGTGCCTGAAATGAAGACAGGAATAATAAATGTGAAACGTTTACATGCGATTCTAGAGTCCTAATATTTGTGGTAAAATAATACATTTTATTGAAGAAATCGTTTAACACATTTATTTATGAACGTGTAATCCTAAAGTATGTAAATTAATAAATTAATTCACGCAATATTGATATATTTTTCCTTCCATTGTAGAATTTTATACAATAAAGTATGCAAATTTTCTCTTCACACCTGTAGGAATTTATTGTAGTACAAAAGTCAAATGGCTGTTTACTTCTTTACTCCAAAATTGAGTAATAATTTTACTACAAACATATGTAAACATTTATCAAGCAGAGGAGGAAATAAATCTGAATATTTTGAAAAAATCTCTACAATTGTGTTAAAAATACCTTTTCACATATAATTGTAGAAGATTTCACTTTGTCATTTCTCTCTGTGTAAGTTTCTACTGACGATGCCCCAAGTGGAGTAGAAACAGCCGTACAGAAAAAAAAAACCACTTTCATTATGCTTTGACAGCACGCATGGCCGCCTTGTACGGGGTGACTTATTATGTAGCAAACTGGCTTCAATTTGTCGATCCTAATGCAATGTTAGGTGAAAAAGCGACCGTAGGATGCGCGATTTAAACTTTTCATTTAAAGTCCCTACATATACAGCCTGTATCATAATGTTCACACCACGCGATTCTCTGTTAACTGAGGCAATCGTTTACTATTCCTATAAAGATAATATCAGTTTTATTTTATATGTAGTAACGTACACGGAAAAATAAATTATAATTTATTAGAGTACTTATGCTGTACTAACTTTTCGATTACGTTAGTTTTACGAGCAATTGGTAAGAGGATAATTTATCGAAAATAATCCGATGTTAATAACAATTTGCACAATCTAATCTTTTAATAAACGGGCGTGTAAATTGAAATATAACAACACTCGCTTTAATTAATATTACGTTTTTCAGTTCTAAACGCTATATTTAGAACGTATGATTTGATTTTCCCTCGTGCAATATCCATTAGCCGATGAAAGTTTTTCTGTAAAAAGCTGCCGATACCTGACATGAACGTGATACGAAATAAAATCGTGTGATGTGTAGAAATTAGCCTTATGTATGTTTTAAATTTTAACATCTTTTCCGCAGAACAACACATTACAAACGATATATTTTATAATTAAAGCTGGTTCTTGTCCGATGAAAATTGTATCACAAACTCTTTTAAACGGACACTAAATAGCACACAAACACTTAACGTTTCGCAGTCGTTCGACAGCTTCGAAACGTTAAGTGTTTGTGCGCCATTTAGTGTCGGTTTAAAAGAGTTTGTGATACGATATATTTTATTTCTTTTTTAAGAACACGAGAGCATTTTTAACAGTTGATTTCTCCATGGAAGAATGCTTCCGACTGAAAGTAAAACTATATAAAATAAAGCTGTACTTAAAGACTTACTTAGCGCTTTACAGATAGATGTGATCTGCATTAGAATGGAAATGTATATTGAAATCTGTTTATTATTTACAACCGTAATTTTGTTGCAATTATTTCTAATATATCAAACGTGTTTATCAATTAATTAATATATAAATTCCAGTTTAATTTAATTTCACTTAACTGATTTATGCACCGTAGATAAGTAAAGGTTTTTCGAGTGCGTCCAGTTGGAACCAATGGGTCAGGCTGGTCTTAATTAACCAACGATATCAATTCACGATATTTTCTAGAAAAAGAAAGCAGTTGTGTTTTACATGAATTCTCTTTAATCAATAAGATGTAATTAACCTTTATTAATTTTCATTTGCAATAGCGATTTTCACGGATTTTCACGTTCGTTTATTATTTGTTTTAGTGCTAACACTCAAATGGATAACGACGTTACCCCCGTATACTTAGCTGCACAAGAAGGTCATTTGGATGTCCTGAAATTTCTGGTATTGGAAGCCGGAGGTTCCCTCTACGTAAGAGCCAAAGATGGCATGGCTCCCATACACGCTGCTAGTCAAATGGGTTGTTTAAACTGTGTTAAATGGATGGTGAGTTATTAATTGTATATTTTTATCTAGCTGTATTTAGTGACGTCGAGTTAAATTAATGCATACGCTAATCGCACGTTTTTAAACTAATTTGCAAGATTAAAGAAAATTTGTATAAGGGTTTCGCCTGATTCGGAGAAAAATGCGTGGTGGTGCGATCGTTTCGCCTGGCATAAAACCGCAAATATTTTACCATCGAAAATGATCATTTTTCTTACTTTTCCTGCCCATATGGGACAACTTTGCAAACTCGCCATAATGAGCGTAACAGATAACCGACTGTGATTTCATATGAGCTTTAGAATTTTAAATGTCTAAGGGGGTCATTCTAATCGGATTTGCAACCTAGCAACGGTGGTACCTCCTTCGCAACTGGTAAGAAGCTGCAATCTCGGCAATGTTCGGTGGTAACAGGATATAACGTTGTGTAGTCTCGATAATGCTCGGAAGTAGGATCATACTAAGTTGTAACTTGCAACCCCGATTAGAATGACCCTCTAATGCTGGATTTCACAAACGTCACTTAACTTTAATCATCGATTAAGAATAATCATTCCTATACCTTCAACACATGTAACCATGGCAACGTTTACTTTTAATGGTTGATTAAATTTAAGTAACGTTTGTGAAATCCGCCATAGGACTACAACACTCGCTCTGTTTACAAATCACACCATAAAATTGCTTGTAGGCCATCACTTTCTTATTGATTCTAGATTGTTCAATAAAACTACCTTAATAGCTTTCGAGTAACTTCAATACTGCAATCTCTACCTAGTTTTAATTAAAATTCAATGAATTTCACAATTTTCTGCCGTTCAATTTCTTTCATCCTAGACAACTCGTTAAAAAGAAAATAAAAGAAGTAATATCAACTTTTACTTCTCAAGGAAATAAAAGAGTAGTAAAAAATGAAAAAAAAAAAAACATATTCAATGAGTAATTAAAAAGTTTGGAAATTTATATTAACTAATCTTGCATATGAATTCACAACTAATGAACACTTTTCAGGTTCTATTACTCATTTAGCTCATAATTAGAGGCAAAGACATTAATAATTTACTGTGCACGGTTCACTTCATTTTGGTAAAATTTCCACAAGGAAAACTTATTGCTGGCATTTATTGTTGACTTTTACAAAACTTTGCAACGGCATTACAAGTTGAAAATTAACATTAAACGATTCATCACTCTTTGATAATTGAATGAAGTAACAAAGAAAACTGGTCCCAGAATGATCCCAGTTCTTCAGGATAAGTTCTTTTTCATATTTTATTACAATGGTAAATAAACACATACTTGTGTTTAAATAAAAAATCAAAAGGAAGATTTATAATAAAATGATTATGAGTTTTGTAGAGTGTCACAAGCACATTTCGAAAAGCAATACCTCGGATGTAGTTCGCAATAAAGAAAAATTTGTGGGTTAAAAGTTTTAAAAAAACGTTTAGACATAATCTCAAACAAAAAAAAACAGTTCACCACACTGCAACTATTACACCTTTCTTTTAAAATTAAAAATGCTTATTTATCTGTTACGAGTGAGTTTTGGACATAACATTTTTGACTTAAAAATAATCTCTGCAACATACTCTTAAGCTATGGCTCCTATGTCATGGAACATCCTGTATAAAGAGCGAACAAGTTCACGAACAAGTTTTTCTTTTGAAGCGGCTTTAAAAGTGACATTAAAAGTACACCTACATGTATAAGTTTTTCTTGTAAATTCTCTGCTTGTGTAAAACTGACAACTTTAAAACGAATGTAAATATAAACATGATCAGAAGCAAATAAGAACATAACTTTCGAAAGTGGAAGGGACAGGACAGTTTTCCATTGCCGCATTTTATTTCACAAACTATAAAGATACAAGCTTCTAATTGTCGGAATTAAAGGTTATAACAAATTACACGTTGTAAAGTTAAGTTGGTATATCGTGAAATCGGTAAATTGCGCTTGCGCAGAAAAACTTGTTCGTGTAAATCGCCCTTAACTTCAAACAATGATATTTATACTGGTTATCTAAATATATTTTTGATAAAAGGAGGCCACAGAAAGGAAAAGATGTCGTTTGTTCGAAATTTTCCATACAAACACGATTATTATCAGTTGCCTGTTTTGTTTTCTGCATTGTAAAAGTAAGCTCGACAACAAATGTTTTGTCTGGAATTTACAAATTTAAATTTAAAAAGAAACTAGGGAAATTTAAAATCAACTTTTCGAAATATTATTCAACAATTAACATTATTTCAGTATCAAACAACATACTTGATAAAAACCTAAAAGAAGCCACTAAAATTTTGACAAAAACCCCAAATGTTTTTTACAATTTTATTACAATTTTCAATTTTAGTCTTTTGCAAAAGAGCCATTTTCTATCACATTAAAAATCACTTACCAGATCTGTCTAGCTCATATTTGGTTATTGAACATGCGGAAATTGTTATTGATGCAAGAAGCTTTTTTTTAATCAGAAATTTTTTTCGTTTGGTGCGAGACTCTTTTGCAGCCATTGTATCATTGTAATTATTTTTAAATTACGCAATTAAATGAAAAGTAATTGAATTGTAATTGAAAGTGTATTTTGAAAACGTAAAAAGGGCAAAAATAATGTCGAAAAGAATAGATTTAATTGCGATGATTTCAAAACTTTATAACCCGATGCGTAATATGTATTTGTAATTGCTAACTCGCATTGTGTTCTTGATAAATGAATGTATATATATAAACTCCTGTCAGCACACATTCTTCAAGCAAGGACTTCGAGTGTTTGAATAAAAAATAAAAACAAAAGTAAAATTAGGTCAAGTTAATTATCAATTATAAATTCACATGCTAGAAAATGTTTCCAGTAAAGTTCTATTTCGAGAATTTCCTTGGCTGATGAATTTTATGCCCTGGATTCTGTATTGTCCGTGACTCATATAAATTAACTCGGAATAGCTTTTTTGAATAAATAATAAAACATAAGTCGTGGATAAATGTGTCTATAAATTATTCTGCACATCTTTATACAGTGCGAGTCTCTAACTTGGAATAAATTCGGTAAAGCAAAGACAGGTTTTTTTTCGGAAATATGCTCGGACAGATCGATTAGTATTTTAAATTGCACTCTTTTTCATCTATGAACATTTTATACAGGATCTAATGTTTGGTCTTTTAATAACGTGGAACATCCTTATCCTCTAATACTGCCCACAGAGGAGCTTCAGTTGATTTAGTTATTTTCAGTCTTCACTTAGCAGGAATCTCCTCCATTCTAGGAGCCGTTAATTTTATTACTACCGTAATTAATATCCGAGCAATAGGAATCGAATACCTCTATTTGTATGAGCTGTCGTTTTAACCGCCCGATTACTCCTTCTTTCTCTCCCCGTACTTGCAGGAGCTGTCACTATACTTATTACAGACCGTAATATCAACACAATCTTCTTTGACTCGGCGGGAGGTGATGTTTACCCGGTTTCACCAACATCTAAGTGAACTAGAAGATTTAAAAAACATACCGCTGATAACGGGCATCCTTTCACGCTCAGAGCTCCCCAAGTAGAAGAGGCAGTGCTTAACGAAATTGAAGAACATCCTAATACCACCACCAGAAAGACTGCTTTAGCTTTAAACTTAAATCAGCCCACAGTTTGGAGGATACTTCATAGTCAGCTATTAGTACCTATAAAATAGAGAATGTTCAATGGGTGCAAGTGCTTTTGCCAAACGATTTCCCATAAAGAGAGGCTTTGTGTCAATGGTTGCAAGATAAAATCTCACAAAGTCCTCAGTTTTTGGCGCAAGTCTGCTTCACTGGTGAAGCTATTTTCTCCAAGGATGCCATTATTGATTTATATAATAAAACCCCCGCATAGTATTATACCAATACTGTTGGAATATTAGATGACGTCCCATTTCGATTAAGAATCCAAACACTTTAGGCATGATGGTGCTCCAGCACATTCTGCGTTGTTGCTCGTTTGAACGGGGTGTATCCAAATCAATGAATCTGCAAATTATATCAACCCCAACTACTTACATTTATTTATTATACAGTTCGTTCATGTTAGTTGTAAAATAACAAGATTATTATTTACTGATATAGAAGATTTGAAATTTGAACTGCGTGCGGTAGTTAATTAATTTTGAGTAGAAGAATTAAAATTTGAAGAAAATTGACGTGCAAAATGCGCCGAAGAAGAGTACTATCTATGTGGGGATAAAAGGCTTTAAGGAGAGAGGAAAAATCCCTTAATCGATCGATTACTAAAGCAAGTATAACTGCAGTTCAAGAAACAATTGTTTCAGATACATTCCTAACATTTTGTAGAGATGGATTGGAACCATGGCTATGATTCGGAGAAGAAAGGAAAAGCTTTGGAGAGCCCCTGTGTAGAGAAATAATATCAACATAAATAACTAAAATTATAAGAAAAGTTTTTGCAGGAATTACTTGATATACTCTCACGGTAAGGCTCGTTTAGAAGACATTTCAGGAATTGTATTAGAAGGACGATTTTTACAACGCAAAATATTATTAATATAGGGCGATATTTAATCACTTAGCAAATAATGAACCAATGATAAGTCATTTTATAGAATACACAGCAAAGCTTGGCAGAAGAGAGATAAGCAAACTGAGTCAATATAAAACGCTATTTGTTTATTAGAAAGTGTTATAAAAGAAGTCTTTAAAAATCCATTTAATATTTACTTTGCAGAAAGTTTTAAGACCCAAAGCAAACGTTTCGATATCCGAGCGATAGCCGGAGCACTATGCAATTTGGCTGACTTATTTGCTGGAATCAAATGTTAAAAGTAGGGTAGTAAAATAAAAGTAGATTTTCGAAAATCATTTATTTAAATAATTGCGATATAATTCTTCATATTCTCAAAAATTAAGTTGGAGAACTAACACGCAGAACGTGAATTTTTACTGTATTTGTTTTGGGAACATAACAAACAACAATATTTGAAATTCCATGTTAATTTCCTATGGTTTAGACGGGCTGGGATGCCTATGGATATATCTTTCCTTGTATAATTTCCTTAAACAATCTAAAATTAAATTGACTACATATTTATTTTATTTCAAAAAATCCTAGTAGTCTATTTTAACGTTAATTTTATTCACCGTTGACCAAGGTTAACATTAAAAAAATTCACTTTTATAAATACTATTATTAAGTTAAAGAAGAAAAGTGAAAATGTTATCCTGTCAGCGTGCCAGTGCAGTTTTTAGATTCTGACCTAAAAACTCTTGCGACCTCAATGCAACTTTCACAGCCTGTCCTTAATGGAATAATCACAATTATTAAAACTAGCTTTAACGCGGTGGCACGAATGAATCGTTAATTTATTTCAGCCCTAGGCACGCCCTTAATTAAATTAATCTGGCGGCAATCGAAAATACACAAGAACGGCACTCCAATGTCAAGCATCTTTATTGTAACATTCTTCTACGTATGTAGTCGGAGAGAAATGTTCGGTGCAGTAAATGGTTCCAAGACGTAGCCTTTTTAAATGGTAAAACAACTTTACGACTTTGTGGTCCATCGGTAGGAATAAAATTCCATATAATTTGCTGTTAGTTTTTCTGTGCATTTCTTACAATTTTCTTGCATTTTTCTTTGCCTCTCAGTGTTGTTCTGGCATTCTTCTCAGCATTTATTCACACTAATGTACTGACTAATAATACTTCTTTGAAAGTAAATTTGCAACTTTGTTGTTTACTGTTAACAACAAAGAGAAGTAAGTTATTACATCGAATCCATTTCGCGCAAGTAAATTTATTTGCTAATAAATTTTTTATATAAATAAGAAATTAACTCTGTTTTTTATTCATTTTTTACATGAAAATTCGTTAATTGTTTTTAAAAATTATTGCTTAAACAAAACAAGAAAACATTATTTTCAAAAGACTTTTCTCTTAAAATTTTGTCTTTAGAAATAAATTCAAAATAACTGTAAGCATTTATAATTGCATAGTATGTTAAAATTGTCAAAGACCAAGGACTTTCCTTTATTACTATTATAAGAGTGACTGTAAATCGAGATACTTGTACCAAAAATAGGTAAAATGTTGGACAAAAATAATGCCTGTACGATTCTCCCAAATAAAATCATTAGATGAATCCTTCAATTGCCTCCGTGGATCATTCCAACATTTAAGAAACACATTTAGACAAAACCAGGATATTGTTTATTTGTTTATGTATTATTTTAAGTAGACGTAAAAATTCGATGGATTCCCTTATGGTAATCGTCCATATTTTCGCCTAATACATCTAATACAATCTCTAATATTTTATGAATATACATATATTTTAAAACGGCAATACTCTTAATTTTCGCATAAATCACAACGAGGTATTCAAAGGAAGTTATGGCGGGTAATTAATGCTTTTAAGAAAAAGAATTTTCTTGACACATTGACTAGCGGAATGTAACTGCCTGTAGATGTACATAATAAAGGAGTAAGTATATATAGGATCTAGAAGTAACGTATATGTTAGGATGATTGAACTGGATACGTACTTGGGCTGATTATTTTATATCTAATGTATAATAAAACAACGTCTGACCTTTTAATAACGTACAACGTGTTATAGTGTTGAACGGAATATATTCTTTAGCCGAATGACTTGGAAACGACACAAACTTTTGTAAAAAAGAAAGTTTTTTTTTGGACCCAACTCAGTCAGACGTCAGATACATACAGGCTATGGCATTTAACCGGGTTTCTTCTATAACGCTGTTTCTGTGGAATATGAAAAAAATATTTTGTACAAAAGTATCATCCAGTCAAGCTCCGCATAATTTAAAATTATTTTCAAATATAGTCTCTGTTCGGCTGCTTGCCGAGGACCTGAATCTACTCCTATTAATCTACTCAGTATATTTTCGAACAATTTTGAATTGTTTTTGATGTATTGTTGTAGTAGATTAATAAACGATTATTATTATTATTAACGAAGAAAGTTAAGGTGCACTATATAACAAACAAGAAAAACAAAAAGCCAATCCCATTCATTTTCCCAAGTCATGTGTTCCCGAGCGAATTCAAGACGACGCATCTTGTCAGTATCACTAAAACTGGGTCGAATCTACATTTCCGTCTGTTTAAGTCTAGGCTCGCTTTTAATAACTTTACGAATAGTTTCATGTGACACATTTAATCCCAAAATTCTCTTCAAGGTTCTAGTACCAATTGTGGAATTCGAAACAGCACTGATAATTCTTCTTTTATCGCGACGCTAAGCAATGGAGGTTTACCAGTGGATTTCGATGTTCCACAATTGTCTGGATCTTTTAAAAAATTGTAAATAACTTTTCGGGAACGACGGATTTTTCTTGAAGTTTCTGCGTCCGAATTACCACCATCTTTTAGGGCTCGAATTTGTCCCTTCTCAAATTCTGTAAGTTTGGCTCCTTTAGGCATGACAGAGACAAAGAAATTGAACAAGAAAAGTAAATCACTTGATAGAAAATTATAAGCAGTTGCATAATTTTCAATGTGCGTTATGATTTATTGACACTTTTTTAAACGAACTTGTTTAACGCGATAGTGATTCTGGTCCGAGACATCCGGTAAAAAAATGTATAGAAAATTTTTATCACAAATGTAATTTGTATTGTATTTTCTAGGTAAATACATGATATACGGTCTCTTGGCGGAACCTACATACAAAGATTTATGGCAATTTAATTAAATTTTCATAGTGCACTATAATTACTTGAATTCATTAACTAAATTAAATTCAGAAGCGACTATTTACTCAAACATCTTACTTGTTTTGAGTGAAAATTCCATTTTTGATGGAAATTACTCGGAGAATAAGCCTTAAGCTAAATACACACTGGAGGAACAATCGAGAACTTTTAGTTGCTGTTCCATGTTCCTTGAAAAAGTTACCGGTAGTTTCCGAAAGTTTCTTTACGTTTCTTCATGTTTCTGTTTCCAGTAACAAAATTTACTGTTTGTTGCGTGGTTCCATTGGGAGCGGTAAATATCAAAGGAAAATGGGAAACAAGCAGCAACGTGCAGGAACAAAAAAGGAAGTTCCTTCAGTGTATACACCTTGTCACCAGTTATGGTGACTTTTAAAGAATCATTTGTTTTGAAATGACTAGCAAAGTAAGGATCGATACTACTTAGGGAATATTTTATGTTGAATTGGACAAACGTATAAAATTTTTAAGATGACCATCTGTTAATAAATCATCCCTTGTAAAACATTTATAAGTGGTAAGCCGCCACAATCAACTCGCTCTTGGAAACTTGAACATACTCAAACTCTTCGTTTTCGTTGTTTTTTTTTTTTTTAATAGCTAATAACAATATAAGCTGCAGAAACGAGAAGTAATAATAATAATAATAAATTGTCTTTATTGCATAATCGTGAATTAGAAATATAAGGACAAGAATTTTTTTTTCCTTTTAATGACTACCAAATTATTTGCTAATTATGCAACCACAAGGTGAGGTTCAGTATATAGGTTACCCTATAGCCTGATCTGCTACCTAAACCCTGACATATATTGACAACAGTGAACATGTAAAAATTGCCTAAAATAAAACTAAGCTAATATTCTGCGACATGAAGACAAAATACATTGTTTATTAAATAATATAGCACGGAACCTTGTTTTGAAAGTGCTCGGCTTAAGAGTTTTGATTTCATCGGATAAAACATTGTATTTACTATATATTTGATAAGAAAAAGATCTTTCATAAAGTGTTGATGTATGATGGGGGGGTGAAATTAAACCTCTGAATCTGGTTGTAATATTGTGAACATCCGAACGAAATCTAATTTTATTGTATAGGTAAGGCGGCAAGCGGTATACTAAAATTTTGTGATATAGATATAAAGTATGTAATTCTCTTCTATTGTACATTGTCAGCCAACCTGCTTCAGCAAGTTTGTGTGATATATGCTGATACTTTCAAAAATAATATCTCCTCACTATTACAATTACAATACAATTATTTTTTAATTATTTCTTAAACCACAGTTTCTTTTACTATTTTTAGTTTAATCTTTATTACAGAGTCAAAAATATAATTTCTTAAAGCTTTTGAAATAGGAGAATACTGATTAAGATTATAAGTTATAAGGGATCGTATTCTGTTTATGACAGTCATGACTCGTCAAGTATTTCATACTATAAATTTCTAATAATTTAAAATGTTCTGTACTAGCGGCCACTAGTTCAGGATAAAATATGTATTCTTTTAATCAAAGTCTATTTTTTCCATAATGTTAAACAGTGTTTTTTTTTGTATGTATGTATGTGTATTATTTAACAAGGCAGTTTATATTATTGTACAAAAATGTTGGTCAGAGAAATTTTTTTATATCTTAAGAGTGTTAAGGTCCGTTTTCACACTCATGCAATTTACGCAAATGTGTTTGTGCATAAGGAAGTCGTTGCATGAAAACGTAATTTTTTTGCATGCACAAGCCAGACAGTTTGGTAAACTGCAAATTTGTATGCGCAATTACTTGCGCAAATTGCTTGAGCGTGAAAACGGACCATTATACTTCGAAAATCGTTTTTTCGTTAAAAAAAAGTTTATACCATAATCAAAATGAGCTGAAATATATTGCATGTAAAAGAAATTACTAAAACATTCTAATTCTTCTTCAAAGAAGATATGTGCTTTTAAAACAGACGATTAAAGAAATTGCATGAAATGACCATCAATCACGTAACAGTTACATGCAATCACAATCACGTAAAATGCATTTCATTAAATAAAACTGTCTCTGCGTTGTAATTATCAGCTGTTACTCGTTCCGATTTAAAAATTCAACTCTTTTACTAAACCGACTTAACCGCCTTGAAATTTTTACCGATTCTTTGTGGCACACGCCGGACAAAAGCATTTTGAAATGCGCTACGCCCAAATTAAGTAATTTCGCTAATAATTACGGTACACAAGAGTAAACGCGTTGAACTGGTTAAAATTATAGTTCAAAGGTGGGTGGTTTCTGAATTTAATTGCCTCTTGCTTTCCCAATTGAGTAATTAATTCCGTTTGAATACTTTCGTACAGAATAATTCTGAAACTGGAACAGTGTAGTGAAACAAATAAATAGGCTAATATAACATTTGATTGTTTTCCTTCCGCGCCCAATTCCCTCTTTTACGAAAAAAGGTCCAGCATAATCTATGCCCGTGGCAAAAAAAGGATAAGTCGCGGCTACGCGGTATATTGGTAAGTTTCCCATAATTTGACTTGTTTGTGGCGGTTTTGTCTTGAAACATTTGATACATTTGTGACAAATTGCTTTAGCTAAGTTTCGTCCAGCAACTGGCCAAAATTTTTCCCGTATTGATGACAACGTGAGCTGTGGTCCCACGCGTAATAAACGTACGTGTTCATGTTCTAATAATATCTTCGCAAATTTATGTTTGGCAGAGATCAAGATCGGGTATCTTTTTTCCAAATTAAAGTTTGTAATCTTCCACCGAAGCGTATCAAACCTTGATTGGCAAGAGGAGGAGATAAACTTGCAAGATTTCCCTTCACGTACTTGTCCCTACTACTTAAACATTTTAATTCTTCCAGAAAACTTTCTGCCTGTGATATTTTACTTAATTGTAATAACGAATGGGATAATTCTGCAGTAGTTAAATAGTTAAGTTAGTTGCATTAGGAATAAATTGACCACCAAATTCCTCTTTTAAGCACACTTAGGCCCAGTTTTACAATCGTGGAATAAGAACGGAATAACTGTTCGCCAAATATCCTTTAATGTTCCTCCATATCTACGTCACACCTAGGTCACGTTATACCACAGGTTATACCAATAATGCTTATCCGACGATTGTAAAATCGGGCATTATTCTTCTATTATTATTTGTCGGTTTTCTGCTTTACAATTGTTATAAAATCTAGAACACCATGCTACCATTCGTTGTAATTTTACAAATGAAAAAGTGTAATGAAACGGAAAATCGTTTTCCTTTATTTGTGTCGCAGTAGCTGATGTAACTGTTTTCAATTCTGGTATTTCTTCTTCCTTGGGTGACGTAGAAGACCATTCTGTTCTTGATAAGCTTATAGTAATAAAAACATTAAAAACTCTTCAAAAGATTTCAAAACATAAGATCGCTAAGAAAACTGATTTCTTCGCATATACATAAATCAGTTTTAATTAAATTTAATAATTGCTCCTTTCGTAATTACACGGTGATTGAATTCAATAAACAAACAATATTATGAAAATCAATTCAGGTCGGTACTTCGCAGATACTCACGGCGATGATCTAGTTTTTTCTATATCGAGATGTCTTCGTTTCACCGTGATGATAGATTTCGTGCTGTTTCGAATACTTCAGGCCAGAGATAATAACATTGCAAAATTTGAAAGGATCCAATCATCTGCGACGATTTAATTCTCGCCCGTCGGTTTCAACAGCCTTCAGAATGAAATTGGCAAGGAATATTGATTAGAATTTACGTAAGTCTTCATTATTAAAAAGTTGGGAATTAATTAAGGATTAAGAATTTTACGTTTAGTTGAAATTTAAAAAAATATGTATGATATTAATTAATATAATTGAAAACCTCAAGACACATTTTTTTATTTACCAAAAGATTGATTCAAAAACGAAGGAAAGAAAGTTGGATGTACACGTTAGCAAAGGAGAAGAGAAAGAAAAGAAATAGGAAGAGAAATATATACCGATCCACATCCCCGACGAAGAGATTACCTGGATCAACGAT
The DNA here is from genome assembly GCA_958336345.1 of Dorcus parallelipipedus. Taxonomy (NCBI): domain Eukaryota; kingdom Metazoa; phylum Arthropoda; class Insecta; order Coleoptera; family Lucanidae; genus Dorcus; species Dorcus parallelipipedus. The sequence goes on along the minus strand of OY284478.1, from coordinate 8,412,222 downwards.
TTTCATAAGCAAGCCAATTGGGTTGAATTCTACCACTACATGGACAAGTATCATATGTGTCCAAAACACCCGGAAACTGCGCATAGGAGTTGCCAAGAAAAAGCGCAAAAGGAGGTTGATATACCTAGAAGATGTATAAGGGTCAAGGTCTTTGTAACTGAACAAACAGACATCGACTCTAGTAAGTTACTTGAAATACACCTAAAATTAGTTAAAATTAAATTACTTTGAGAGTTAAATGAAATAATAAATTAGGACAATATGTAAATATTAAAATTTTGATTTAAAAGTTGGGTTTACATACATCTGATTAAATTATTGTTAAGTTAGGACATTTAAACAACCCTGTATACATTAGTAAATTAAAACTGAGATATATACTTACATGCAAAGAAACAACGATTACAAACAAAGAAAGAATCAAAATGTGAGAACAAAATACGAAAATCACAAGTCAAATTGACTTTGACATTAAATATGGCGGTTAGATGGCGTGTAGTTAGAAACATCGTTTTGGTCGCATAGCAACAGTCAATTACAACAGAATTTCCGCTATAAAAGGCCGCATTTAAAAAAAATTCATTCTCTCATCGGTTTCTGAAGAAGCAACAAAAACAAACCGCTCGCCCCGAATTCATAAATTGATGGAGGAGATTATTATTATTGCCGAGGAGATTAATATAATTAAGGAAGCTCCAGAAATTTTAGAAGTTTAAATTTCAAATTCAAACTTAGCCACGAAACAACTTTAAAAGTTTTTTGGTCGTGTAGAGTTAAATTTTTACTTTATATTAATTTATCAACATAACGAGCGCTCCTGCATCCCGAGGATAAAAAAGTTCCTGCATTTCGAGTTCACCGAGGTACTAGATTCCAAGAAGCTGGACAAGTTTCTGATTTCCGAATCTACCAGTTTTCTGTTTTCCTTAAGGAATGTCCTCGTTAGTTTTTAAACAAAATTGAAAAACTACTCTAAAAAATAAAGAACTTACGATTTCCAATAAACAACAAGTACACAAAACATTGTTATCAATGACAAAACCGAGTTCGTGTAGAATTCGCGAGAATCGGCATTACAAGGTCACAATTATTGATATGAGTTATTTAAAAAGACAACAAATACGCAAAATCTTATCAGTGTCAAGACTGAGTTTCTATAGAATTCGCGAGAGTCGGCATTGACAAGATCACAGCCATTTATATGGAAGTATTTGAAAACTAAGCAAGAATCTAATGAAGCATTTTATTTACTTTAAAGATTTCATTTTTCAATTGTTTGAAGTTGTTTTCCATACAGGGTGACTGTAAAAGAACAGTCTCTTAATCTTCGAGATCGTACCACGATTCACACCAGGTGTTTTTATGAGATTAAAAATATTTCGCAAATAAACTAATTGAGTTTTGCCGTGTACGTGTCTGTTTTACGCTTTTAAAAAATGCGTGTAATTCCTGCTGATACAAATGCATTTCGAATGCGAGAGATTATTTAAACTTGCACAATAGAAAAAAAACAGTGTGTACAGTGTCCGATGAAAATTGTAAGTATCACAAATTCTTTAAACGGACACTGAAAATGGGCACTATCACTTAACGTTTCGCTATCATTTGACAGCGTCATCAGAAACGTTAAGTGTCTCTTTAAGGAATTTGTGATTTAATTATTTTGTTAATAATAACGGAACAAGGTCTCTTACGGAAGTTTTTACTGTAAAAGCCAGGAAGTAAACACATATTACATCACTTTTAGTTTAGAATTAAAGACTAAAGAAACTTAAGCAAAATTGATTATTGGAATATTATTATTTTTATTCCTGGAAGACAACGTAGTAAATTTAATTTAAATTTAAAGAGCTTTTAAATTATGTAATTTATTTTAGTTAGTTAATTTTATTCATAATAATCACATTCAAAACCAAACTTAACGGTTAATAAACTTTTGCAAAAACCAGCAGAAAGCTATAAATTCATGGTCAACTATTCAGCTCAAATTTATGTAATTCATTCAACGTTCACCACAGAAAAACGTTCCAAACTCTCGCCGATGTATTGTTCGATTTAGAATTTCACATTAAGAATATAATTAATAAAAATTTCCGTGTCCTCGCCGTCACAATTTGCAGATTCTTTTTTCAGGCTGTCGCATTCTAATTACACAATAAACGGGCTTGCATAAATTAACTGCGATTTTAGCATGACCAAGCAACTAACTACCGATTTACACCGTTTGATCTTTGTTGCTTGCTTGATGGATGAATCGCAGCTTATTATTATAACACATAACACTTTGGTACAAACTCAAATAGTCCGGACACTAGTGATGTAAATTCACTTACGTAACTGTTTGCGTTGCGTAACAACTTATTCTACTTGAGCTACGCAAACAATTATTTCCGCAGGGATCTGTCCCGAGATCTCTTACTTTCCCCTTTTTTTTCTAGCCGCTTTGATTATAATTAACTTCTTTTAATGCATTCGACGTCTTACCATTGCAACACGACTTTAAATTAATGGCGATTTTACAATAAGTAAGTGACTGTCGGTTTGCGTAAATAAATTTTTGAAAAATTATCCGGAGCACAATGGGTTTTGTGAACGGTCCTCGAGAGTGATGTAAAGTTGTTCGTAATGAGCTGAATCGCTTTCGTTTTCAGATACAAGACCAGGGAGTAGATCCTAATCTGAGAGATGGAGACGGAGCTACACCATTACATTTCGCGGCGTCAAGGGGCCATCTGGAGACGGTTCGCTGGCTTCTTAAGCACGGCGCTCGCCTTTCGCTGGATAAGTACGGAAAGAGTCCTATTAATGATGCTGCTGAAAATCAGCAAGTTGAAGTAAGTACAGACATCATCAGATGAAAATAAATTCAGAATTCTTTTTTAAACAAAATCCAAAATGAATAGGTCGAAGTACCGTTAACACTAAGGATATGATCTATAAAGGAGAGTTATATTTTCAAATTGCTATAACTTTTTAATGAATCGAAGTGTATTGGTAAAACAAAGGGATCTATTGAATTCAGTTTAAATGTTGAATATATTCGCCATTTTGTTTCCAGTTAATCTTGTTTAGAATATCTTCAATTTGTTGTGAAATTGAATTTTTCGTCGATCGTCTTACGATTATTAAAAAAAAAAACTGGTTCCTTAAGGTAGCCCCAAACCCAATAATCGGCCAGATTGATATCAGGAGAACGTACTGACTAGGTTGTAGAAAAATGTCTCCTGATTACTGATTATGCGATTGACATTGTTAATTAATAGCTTGACTATATTATAAATATGGGGAGTTGTAACATCCTGCAAGAAGATTATATTATGAATATCATGATTTCGTAAACGTAGGGCCGGTCTTTCTCTCTTCCCGTTAAAGTTATCCGGCGAATAACTTGATTTTTATTAGAGATGCAGAGGATATCTGGCAACTATCCTGTTATCAGGCCGGATACTGGCTATTAATATCCGGTCACGACGGAAATTTAACGCGCGGTATGATAATGGACAAATTAAGTAATGCGACATCCTGCGATCATTTTTTCACCTAACATTGCATTAGGATTGACAGCTGTTTCGACCTTACTTGGGGCCTCATCAGCAGAAGCGTAGCGCGAGAATTCCACTGCAAAGCAAACAGAAGCAAAAAGAAATTTGTAACTAGAATTTTTAAGCGCGACGCACGCGTATTCCATTTTAAACAAGTACGGACACGATGAAAGATCGGGAGATGATTGAATTCACGCGAGGGAACGTTTAATTCTGGCTCGAATCGCACTGCGTGCAGACGTGTGAAAATTGTGTTAACAAAATTTAATCTTATTATTTGAAAATTTTATTACAAACCTAATTTAAATGTTTCTCGACGATTAAAAAAATCATTTATGTTTCTTATTTATTTTATTAAAACATTTTAAAAATTTCAACAAACAATTTTAAAACAGGAAAATAATTTACATTGGCTCGAATGTAAGTTCGCCAAATGTTAAATTATTTAAACAGAGCCAGCAAGAGGATTTTAAAACAATTTTAAAATATCGGAAAGCAGAAGCGTGCAAACAAGGTTGTCTTTCCATTAAACGAGTGCATTGGTTTGTTTCAACCAAAGGAGAAATTGTTTTCTAGACGTGCAAGCACAGGAAGGCATTTTGAAGTTTGGAAACAAATTACATAAAAAATTAATTAATAAATTAAGATCAAAATTTTTTGAAAAAAGACAAAAGAAAAATTCACCAAGTTTAAAACAAAACAAAAATTCATTAGTCATTGCATTGCCCAAGACGTGAACCCAAGCCCTGACAAAAAAGGAGCAGAATCAGAAAAATTGAGCTAGTACAGGTAAAGTAAATTGTTGCTGAAAAGAAAAACTAAGAATAACCCGGAAAACACAACAATAATTTTTGGCTTCTCCAACAAATTCTCTACTCTTCCAACTCCTCCATCACACAGCAGTATGTAATATTTATTTGACAGATAACGAAGAGAATTTAAAAAAATGTGTTTTCTTGACAAACGTATGCTTTGTTTGCAGTAGAAAATAAATAAATTTTCTAACAAATGAATATTTCTAAAAAATTGATTGATTAAAAAGTATATCTATTTACAAAAAATAGGTTGGCTAGGTTGGTACTCGAACCCATATCTTAATAATCGGTTTCCTAATTCGCAGATTGGTAATGTGGCCTCCAGGTTTTCCAGATTTAACCCCTTGGAATTGTTCTGTTTGGGGTTACGTCAAAAATAAAGTGTTCAAGTAGGGGAAGGTACTACACAGACATTTTTTTGATTTTATCAATTAATCCATCCAGTAAATCCATTTAATTTCTGACTTTCTCATAAATAGGATACTTCATAATCATTCGTTGCATCCTTTTGTCCAATTGTCTCACTGTGTACCAAAATATGTGGAAAAAACTATATATCATTAAAAAAAAGGAGGTTTTAACGTCGCAACCCTCATATATTTCTTTCTCCATAATGTCTATTTGTTATTACCATTGTATATACGCTAATTTTACTGACACAAAAAAACAAAGGACAAGCGCATTCCCTCAAGGGTAAAAGCATATTAAGTGCTGCTTCATTCAATCATAAACAATGAAGTCAAATATTATACAGTGCTGTCAATTCAAATAAATATCAGTAACTTTTAGCAAAAAATGCTTTGCCTCACTGTGTACACTGTCTCACTGGGTACCATCCTCCCCTATTTGAAAATGTTGAAGATTTTCGTGAATCTGTGCTTGCAAGATTTCGCAAAATTACACGTCGTAATTTTCGTAATGTAATCGGAGCAACAATTTGCAGGTGACAATTATGTTCAGAACGTAATGATGAATTGCTCGAACATATTCCGTAAATAGTCTACTATTTTATTTAACTACGTATTTGTTGTTTGCTACTAATTAATTTTTCCGTTTCCTCTGTGGGTTTCTTAATAATTCTTTCATTCATTTGTTAGGAAATTTGTTTATTTTTACAGTAAACAAAGCTTACGTCTGCGGAGAAAATATTTTTAAAAAATTTTCTTCGTTATCTGTCAAAATAAATATTATATGCGTGATATTAGGTCTGTTCGTTTGTTGTGGACTTTCTACACTTTTAACTCCTTTACTTTATTTTTCTCACTCCTACTTACATTATATTATATACATACATCTCACTCTCTTAGGAGATGTTGTTGCAAAAAGTGTAGAAAAGTGCAGAAGAGACGAACAGATCTAACAGGTGATCAATATCTTTTCTAAATCTGCCCGAAGCTATTTGCTGACGAGGCCCCAAATAGGGTCCAAACAAAGGATGCTCGAGGAATTCACTGCAATCAAAATTAAGATTCAATCAGAAGCTTTATTTCAATCTTTTATTATTAAATAAATTTATAGTTTAAGTTAACAGGGTTTCTATTCAAACATTAGTTTGTACACATTCTTTAGTTTGCTAAGCTTTCGCTAATATTTAATAGCATCATCAGAGCTTTGCAAAATATTGGTTACAATTTTTAATTACAATTAAATAATAACAAAAATTTCCTCTAATATTTATACAAAGTAGTTTGAAATAAGTTATACTTACCAATCTTTTAGCAGGGAATACACGATCCCACATGTCTTAACACATGTACGCACATACAAAAAGTCCGTCGAACTTGTTTTCTGGTTTTCCTGAAAACAAGTGCGTGCGTTGATGTTCTCGCGTACATGTTCGACCGTGTGTTTGCCAAACGCACATGTTCGCCACGGACTTATTCAATGCAGAACGTCAGTGTCGTGTATAAACTTTTCCACAGCACCTCAAAACAGACAATTTATGATTTTCAATAAATAGCTTTCCGGAAATGTGTGCTGGCAGATACTGCAATTGGAACTATTAAACTGGGGACTTATCACAGCTTTATCACTTTCATTTTTTTTGTATGTTTGTTTCACTCCTCCTGGAGAACTCCAGCCACATACAAATTTAAAATTTTCTATAACGAAAACTCAAAAGGTGATGAAAATTACATGGACATTAAAGACTTGTTTTTCAAGCTTTCATCTTGTGAAATTATTGCGTCTAAGAACTATATATTTTTTCTTCATCAAAAGGCTTTTTTGACCAGCAGTAATTCTTTATTAACATGAAGGTTAATGCCCGGTTGCACCAACTTTTTAAGCAGAGCTTAAATTTAAGTGGTGCTTAGACTATAGGACATTATTTATAGGTTTAACAAAATGTTAGTCACATTCTAATTGATACTTAAGTTGAAATTTAAATGCCAATCAGAATGTATTTGATATTATACTGATCTTCATGGAAATGTCACATTCTAAACATAACTTAAATTTAAGCTCTGTTTAAAAAGTTGGTGCGACTGGGCATTAGTGTTACTACTAGAGTAAGAAATAATAGAGAAGCTGAACATACCGATTATTTCATTGAAGCTTGAAAAAAGACGCAGTTAGCATAGAAAGCTTATTTTGTCAGTATTCGGCTTCGGCCGAAGCAACGTGGTGAAAAATTTCATAGCGTTTTTCCAAACAGAAAGTACTGAGTATGTCAAACAAGTTATAATAGATGAGTATTCTTATCATGCGACTCGAAAGATAACGAGCTACTCATCAATCAAAATTAGTGAACCTGTCAGATAAGAATGAAATTAGTGAAGAAATAGGGAAAAGAAAATAAATTATGACAAAATCGCAATGAGTCGTTATGTAGCAGTGGCTCAGAAGAAAAAGTCAATGTAATATTAAAGAAGAATTTGATGTTTACATGAATTTGTCATTAATTAAGAGAACTGGTAATTCAATATATTTGTGGAAAGAAAAGAAGGAAGTGTTTCCAGTTTTAAATAAAATGGCGTTGAAGTTTATTTTAGCTCCTGCTTCAGAGTGTACAGTGAATTGTGGCTGAAAATATTTACAAAGTAGGAGCAGAAAAGTTGTTCCTCCACCATTATCTATCTATCCTTAAAGAATTTCCAGTACTGTAAATAAGAATCCTCATTTAATATTCTCTTTGTTTCTTGTTATTTGATTTGTAGTAGTATTATAACGCGTGATTTTTTAAATTTTTTAATCAAATCTTGCCATGGAATTTGGACGGCACGTCATAGCTTTACTGTAAAACAGTAAGAAGGAGTGCAATGACGGACTTTTCACTTAAGCTAAGACATCCCATCCAAATCTCATGGCAAGAGTTGATAAAAAATTTTAAAAATCACTTGGTATTACCTCTTTAAAGAATTTTTGTTTTGATTTTATTATGGAAGTTTAGCGTTATTTAGAACTATTCTGTTTTGCTAAACAGAGTGAGAATTGCTTTTTTTCATAACATTTATATATTTTTGTTTTATGTGTATTTTTCTAACAAATAAAAGAAGGAAAAATGTTAGAGTCCTTTTATTTCTACACAAAAAATGCTGGTCAGAATAGTCAATAGTTTCGATCTGATGGTCGTACTGACCAGGGGTACTGTAATGAAATTGCGTAACTAGAATTAAATTAAAATTAAAATAACTAGTTACTTACAGTGCGAAAACGTATAAAGGGGGACAAACACAAACACATTAAAATTATCACAGATGCATTATTAGACAAGGTTCGAAGGCGACTGAAGTGCTCGAAATAAAATGGGGAAATCATGCGTGGATTTTAAGTTTAAAGACAAAAACCTGTCATCCTCAATGTTTTTGAAAATTTCTAAATGTTCTAAATAATTAAGTCTAATACCATGTGGGCAAAAATGTAAAACTGAAAAACCTTTGTCTGCAGAAAATGTATGATTATGAACTTGTAAATGTCTCAAAAAAATAGAGTTTTGATTTTTTAAATGTTCGGCAGTTCTTAATTTAAATTGTCTACCGCATTGGCCGACATAACTATAGCATTGCAATTATCACATTTTAATCTGTAAACACCTGACCGTAATAATTTGGGTATATGATCTTTGTTGCGAACGAATAAAGTTTGAAGATTGACCGGGGTTTTAAAACTGATGTTAATATTAACAGATTTTGAGTGTTTCTTCAAAATGGAACTTATTTTATAAGACTTGGGACCAAAGTAACTTAACTTAAGAAAGTACTTGTTAGGCTCATCATTGGATAAAGCACTAGCGGTACGGTTAAGTAATTGATTTTGTTTTCTATTTATCAATTTATCAATCAAGCATGTGTTATAACCATTTTCATATGCAATCTGTTTCAAATTATTAACTTCAGAATTGAAATCTTGCGTCAGTAAGGGTACAGTGAAAAGCCTATGAATATAGTTATGTAATGCTGATAATTTTTGTTTGGTGATTGGAATCGGCTGGAATAATATGAGAAGTTTATGTAGGTTTTCTGTTAGGTTTTGAATTATTTTTACTGCATTCCTATCGTTTTGCAATATAATGCAATATAAATATATAATTCAAGTGGCATTTGAAATAATGAACTAATCAAAGACGCATGATTAACATTATTGGAATTAGGAAGAAGCAAACTTGGTCGATCTCTGCAAATATTATTTTATTGTGGAAAAACCCGCCTTTTTAGCGCGGTTTCGTCTTACAAAGACATTTTCAAGTGATGAGGTTGACTTCAAAAAGAAGAATCAAGTCTTAAATTTTATGTAAAAGCTAAAAGAATTAATAAAACTTAACTTAGTAATTCTGTTATGTAAATGCAATGGATAAATTCTCGATCACAACCTACTTGACCAGGTTTAGACGCTCGTTACTTACAACATAGTAATCTGGAGAGTAATATTGGAGAACTCACAATCTTATGTTTTATAAACTTAAATGTGCGCATGAGATAAAACAAATCCGACTCTGAAATGTCCTGGATACTAGCTATTGTCTGCTTATTATCTATGAAAATATTAAACATTTTGTTGCAAGTCGGTTTGATTGCAGTGGATTCCTCGAACATCCTCTGCATAGCTTTCAGGCAGTTCCGAATACTTATTATCTACAAAAATATTAAAAATTATTGATCTTAAACAATAAAGACAAGTCGTATTACATATTTTACCTAAAATTCGGTTGGTTAAACCTGGAATAAATAAATCTAATTTAATTTATTTCTAAAAAAGAAAGATAAAAGAGCAATAGCCTATTCTATAAATTTGGTTAAAACAGAAATAATTTCTACATCTATTTTGTTAATTCCAAAATATTGTGAATAATAATGTACCTATCCCTAGAGAGAAAACTTCACCTCATGTTGACATACCGACAAGAATTAGAGAGGAAATGACAACTAAAGGCCATTTTACGCTACCCTACTTCTTGTACAAGATTTGGTTCAATTTCTTAAATAATTTAACTTCTGCAATAAATTTCATCAAAATTTAAAATGAAAAAATAGAACGTATTTTATCTCGTAGCTATAACTGCAGCCCAAAAAGTTCTTGTTCAAAATATTTATTGTAGAAATTGAACCAAATCTTGTATAAGAAATAGGGTATTGATTACGCCCTGTATTTATAATAATATTTATAAATTTTTTGATTTTATTTTATTATCTGTGGAAATTAAACACTCTCTTTTCAGGACAATCTTAATCTTGTTTTGTTTTGTATACTACACTATAAAGATAGATAGTTGATTTACGATGACATTTCGTCTGTTTTCTTGTACCTGCCTTTTAATTCGAAAATTAAACTCATTTTGCGATTCTTCAAAGTGCGATCGTATCTGTTGAAGACGCGGCGTTTGTTATTTCGTAATTTACTTGATTAGCAAACGCCAATTGATTTCTGCGATTAATTTCCAGCCACGCAGGTAATTTTAATAATACATCTCAAATGTCATTGATTTTATTCATGCATCCCATCGTGACTTTTGCAAAAACCATGTGCTCGTTGTGGAACGTAAACAGCTTGCGCAATGGGGTTTTTCTGCATTCAACGGAACTATGGATGTTAATCTTTTCGCTGCTTTTTGTGTCCTATTTTTCAATGGCATGTCATTTTTTGTTGCAGTGTTTGAACGTGTTGGTTCAGCATGGGACGACGCCTGATTACAAGGAGAGCGACAAAAAGCATCATTGTTCCTGCACGCGAAAAAGCGAACAGATGAAAAGGGTGAGTGGTGAGCATTTTTACAAGGATATTCATCCATTAGTTTTTTTTTTGCTTCACAAAAAAGTAGGAAGAACATACATCAGAAGTGTCGACCTCGAAGGTTCGCGTTAATCTCATTCTAATTTCCAGTGAAATTATTTTTGGATTTGTTTCTGTTCGTGAGTGAGTAAAAGCGAGGCTACATCACGAAGCCATACTGGGAAGGTCTTTTTCTAATTATTATATTCCTGGTGTTGCAGAAAGCAAACTCATTATCGCATATTTTTATGTGTAACATAATTAACGACAATCACTTTCTGTGGTTTACATTCTCAAGGTCTTTAACACTAATTAGAAAATACCGTTATATTATTTACATACATACATCAAAATGAATCTTTACTGAGAAAAGTAGAATATTCTGTTAAAATATAATATAATAAGACGTGTGCTCCTGTAGAAAAATGTATAAACTAATTAATTATTTAAACACAAAAACGTAAGTAAAACAACGAAACAGAACAAATAAATACAACACTGAATTAAACATAACTTTAGAAAAAACAATCTCGTAAAAGGAACACGTATTTAGGAAATAATACAAATGAAACTGTATATTGCTAGTCAGTCAGTTGAATTAATAAATCATTTTTTCTTCTTTTTTTTACTTTTAATCTTCAACATTTTTTCTGACCTTTGCATATCTTACTTCCTATTGTCTATGGAAACATTTGTTTTTCAAAAATGTAAGGCAATAAAAAATTAGTTAATAATCTAAATTTAAATTTCGTTTTTGTTGAAAATTTATATAACAAATTAGTAATTACTAATTATTTATTATCATTCTCTAGATACCTTTAAAGGTGCGTACTTTATAATCAATAATGCCCGGATTTTTAGGCACTTAAATGTTTGAATTGGCTTCCGGTTGGAACCGCGTCACGTTGACTTCTTCTACTGCCGACGTTTCGTTCTCCATTGCAGAAGAACTTCCTCAGGGCTGCTGCTGCTGAGTCTTAACGACTAACAAGAAGCAGCAGCAGCCCCGAGGAAGTTCTTCTACAATGGAGAACGAAACGTCTACAGTAGAAGAAGTTAACGTGACGCGGTTCCAACCGGAAGCCAATTCAAACATGGACGACGGCCGCGGAAGCCTTCAAGTTAAACTAACAATTTACTTTATTAAACATACATAAATCATGTTATTAAAAATATGTAAATTAGTTTGATTAAAAAAAAATACTCCTATTACTTTATCAACGTTGAGTCAGATGGGTTTAAAAATTTTTGCTATAAATAAATCCGCTTATTTTTTTTTTTTGGTAACATATTATTTTCTCGTATTTCTCTTAAGTTTCATTTCCTCCCTTATTTTTCTTGCTTCTTTGTTAGATCGTTTAGTTCTTTTCACTGCATGTTCCATACCATCACTCTAGGTTTGTTCGGATTCCCGTGAGCATGCGCATAACAAAAAAAAATGCACGTGCATGCTCCCGGACATTCTAGGTCGGTTCTAGGTTCTAGAACCCCAGTATTTTGTTGATCCACACGTGTATTGCTTTCAACTTGCTTCTTTCTTTTCCATGGTGGAGATTTTTGTATTTCATTATCGAAAGAATGACGAGACGAATCGTTTGGTGAAAACTTTGGATCTAAATCTTCATCATCAGAATTAAAAATGTCTGGAATTTGTTCTTGTACATCTGGTGGTATCGATGAAACATCACTTGAGTTGAGTCATCAGAACCTGCGAAAATTAAAATTACATTGCACGATTGAATAAGAATAAAGAAATCTTTGTTTTTTACATTCATAATAAGTACTTTCTTGGTACTTACCTATTAATTTACAATGGTACATAACACAAAGCCAAAAGACTGTTAAAAAGTAAGAACCTTTTTTTTCCTTACAATTTCCAGCGTTCTTCTTCTTCCGTGTTCTAGAACACATTTGAACACTATTATACCAGCACTATTCAAAATACTAGCGCTCGTAGTGTCAACTAAATTGAGGTTATGTATACGAGCCAAAGGAGAAAGCAAGATATTTGTTGTGTAAAAGAAGTTAAGTTTACTTATCTTATTAGACCACACCATAATTTCGTACATAGAGAGCTAAGTCGACTTGGTTAAAAAAAATGTAAAAATACACAAATTCATTCTATGATTGAAAAAATAACACAACTCCTTCGTACATTTTATAATATCTGATAATATCTGATGCTAAATATCTCGTTTTTTAATTGCCTAAAAATCCGGGCCTTAATAATCAAGGTTTCACCATAGTAGTTGACAGTTTTCTCAAAAATATAATAGAAAATGGAAAATTTAGATTAAACAGAATAAAAATATATCAACAAAAAGTTTTAAAAGCAAATAGGACATAAAGTAAAGTAGAAAGGTAAAACTAAAATTGGCCACAGTCCTCCAAGCAAAACGTTATAAACATTTTAAGTAGCGACATCTTTCAATCGCTTTTTGACCTGACATTGCAGTAGGATTGACAAATTGAAATTTTATGATAGCACAAAAGCAAACAATAAAAGGCAACCCAACAAACTGAATCATCACTAAGGAGCGGAAAAATTATATTGTAATTATAATGTAATGCATCGAGTCTGTCAGCGGCGTCGTAAAAAGCGACTAAGTGGTAATAGAAATGGTACGCCTTTCTCCCACCACGCGCACTTCAGTACGCCTCTAACCGATAACCTTGAAAAATATAATCCTTCTGCCCATTAATCATCACATGCCAATAGCTAAGAAAAATAAACAGAAAGACTAGGAGAGGGCGACAGAAAGGGAGAAGACGAAATAGAAAACTCAGAAAAAAGAGAAAAGAAAAAGAAATCCAGACCGAGAAGATTGGGTTACGTCATCAAGGGCTTTAAAGGGATGAAATTTATGACGGCACAAAAGACGATCATTCTCGTTAGGAAACTGAGAGCGTTAACGCTTTAATTGATAATGAGAAGAAATGATAAAGCGATGGAAGAAAGAGGATTGGGATGGGTAACAAATGGATTTTTTTTGCGCTTGAGAGAATAAAAAGGTTATTATCCTAGAAAAGGACAAAGTGAAATCAATGATGGCAATGACAAAGCAATAATAAAGGAGTGGAGAAAAATAGTTTGGAAGACAGAAGAAGAAGAAGAGAACCAACTCATTTATAGAAAGTGTATTATAGTTATAGACGACTTAAAATTAGGCAACCTCAGTAATGATTCGTGTTTTCATAATGTATTTACTATAAGCATGGAAGTAGATGGGTTGCCTAAACATTATCTTCTATAAAAATGAATGATTGTGTCTCTCCTGACTTGGATTATCATTATCATCCGTCTTTACCTTCTTCTTTGGAGCACTTTATGGATTATCCCTCGCATTCTTTTCTATTGGTCATTATCTTTTTCCACTTCTCTATATTCATAGGTCTCAAATCTTCCTGCACTTCATCGATCCATCTTTTTCTTGACCTGCCCTTTCTTTTTTCCATCAGTTTTCTGCATAACACTGTTCTTATTCTGCCTAGTCTCACCACATGCCTCAGCCATCTCATTCTTTGCGCTTTCACATGTGCTGTGACATTTAGATTCTTGTATAGTCCTTCCAGTTTATGGTTTGCTTTTCTCCTTCATCCTCCTTCAGTTCTCTTTCCTCCAAATATAGTTGGTAATATGTTCTTTCCCATCATTTCAATTTTTCTGCCTCCATTTGATTTAATATCAACGTCTCACACCTTCCGGTAATTTTTTTCCTCTTCTGTGATTACTTCACTTTTATTTTTATGTTTCTAAAGGCCAGTTACGCAGAAATCGTTCAACTCTAAACTTGGTTTTATCATTACGGCAACATATGCCTTTACACATGGTAATAGAACCATGCTTCGAATGTTTGAACAACTGGCCCCAAGGGTCATGAGGTATAAGTTGCCCTAGGTCTTTCACATTGTGTCTTCTCCTAGACGTTAGCTTTTGCTATTCTAGCCTGAATTTCCTGCTCTTCGTGCTTCGTTGTTTCATTGGTCTCGCGATTTTCTTTATTCCTTTTTTTGGTTCTACCAGGTCGTCTAGATTGGTGCTCGTTGTAAAAAAAATTTCAATCAGTTTTTACTTTACTATTTTTTGTTATTGCTTCCGGCACCAAATTGAAGAGCGTTGTCCAAAAGCCTTTTCTCGCCACAAATTCTTGTGATTCATCTCTACTCCACGTTTCTTCTTTTTTTGTTTGCCCTAGGGTCACTTGTAACTGGTTCATTCCTTCAGCCATTTTCCCCTGTTTATTTTATCATAAGTTTCCTTAAAATGGAGTAGCAAGGAGCAAGTGAGGGCAAATATTTGGTCTATTCTTTCTGAACTCCGCTTGGTACACCTCAAAATCTTTTCGGCGCAGATATTTAGGCTTCTTTTTATTATCTTCCCTACTATTTGGTATCTTTCATCTAATAGTGCCATGCAATTACATTTTTCACGAAGAGATATATCCCCTTTTTTATAGACTTGGACATTTTAGGGTTTTTGACCACTCATCTGGCATTTTGTTCTTTTGTCTGTATTATTTTGACAGCTTCACTGATTATCCTTTGATAGACATAGTTCGCTACATAATAAGTCATCCCATGCAAGGCGGCCATGCTTGCTGTCAAAGCATATGAGAATTAAAAAAAAAAATTGTGCAAATCGGTTTTGATTACAGCGGATTCCTCGAGCATGCTCTGTACAGCTGATTCAGGCCTGGTTGGGCCTTCGTCAGCAGAACCGTAGCTCGAGAATTCCACTGCAAACCAAACCGATCTGTCCTAGGTTATTCGCCATTGCGATGTGAAAGTAATGAACATTTTAAGTAGCGATCGAAAGATGTCGCTACTTAAAACTGTGTTTTTAAAATATGTTTTTCATTTAATTGATTTATTACATAAATAATTTTAATAATTTCTAAAAATTCCTACATGTAAAAAAATTATAATTTCGAATTGTTCCCAGTCATTTATATTATTTATGTAACTCATTTGCAATACAGATAAGTAAGAGCCTTAGTAATACATAAATTTATACTCCACTCCCACCTCTTTTGTTTTATTTTAATCTTGAATTATTTTACTTAAATTACTTATTTAAATATAGACGTATCGCCTCATTGCATTAACATTACATGATAAAAATAGTTTTGCAACTTTTAATGAATTATTTCATCATTTTCTCATTTTCCCTGTACATTATACGTATACATTACTGCAACTAATTGTTATATTTTTAACTTTATTTGTCCTACAACAAATAAACACAAATACATTTATCTAAGACACAAAGTTTAGATTTATTATGTTCATCTTTTTTCTAAGTATACTATTATAAGAAAATACGTTAGTAACTAGCACAGACTAGTACCTATACAGGTAGAATGCAAATTTTTCCTGCAATTAAAAATCAACGTCCTTTATTTAAAAAAATACGCAAAATAGAATGCATACCAGTTCACATGTAAACGCAATTATTATTCAAACATTTAAATCATGTGCGTAACAGCAGTTTTTGCGTGAAAAAATCTCCGATATATCTAATAAATAATACATAAATTAATATGTACTTCAACAACCGCTATATCATAATTAGGCTGTTATGTGTCGGTATAGGTACACACGGGTCCCTGCGTTGCTTTTGTTGAGACCTTTCACTGTAATTACGTTGACGGAAGTTGAGCAATATTTACGTTGTACACTTTGATTATAATAAATTAAATTCGATTTCAGAGCCGCGTACTTTTACGATCGCACGAAAATTGTAACGACATAATTGCGAGCGTTCCGTACATAATTCATTTTTATTTATTCGTGTGCATGTGGTATTTTGCATTTTATATGGTTTCATATTATAAAAAATTAAGGAAATGAATTAAGATAGTAATGCATTTGCTTACAATTGAATCACTTTTTTGTCCATTGATAATTATCGCAAAGTTTGTAATTATAATTGATCGGAAAATTCGGAAAATCACAAGATAAATATCGACGTTTCGCAGCTGCTTCAGGATAAATAAATTCAAGGAATTTGTTAGTTAATAAATCATTAATAATGTTAAAGAAGAAAATTACACAACATTTAGGTTAGAAATTTGTTTTAATGAATGTTTACTGTTGAAAAAATGACAATACCTTTTTTAACTTTTACACCGCTCAAATAACTGAAAATGAATTAAATAGAAAATTAGCTAGCCGATCACATTGAAAATTTTTGAAGTTTTTCTTTGCACCTTGTTGCATCCATTACCTACCTGCTGGGTATGGTTTTATGTACTCTTATGCATTACCGTTTTTAACTTAAACAATATTGGTTTATTTGCATCACAGAATTAATCATATGATTAATACGTCTTTGTCGCTAAGAGGGCGACAGTAAGTTATTATTGTATTCATTTCTAGTTAATTTTGAATTAAACAAGAAACTTTCTAAATTTAATTATTTATATTTATCGCCATTCACTTTTGATAAATGAAAAATCCATTTCGCGAAACTTCAAGCGCTTAAATATAACTTTCGTTCGATATAAATTTATTTTCTTTTCCATACTTATAATGAGGAAGAGCTTAAAATAACTGAGTGATAGGGGAGGGGGTGCTAGTTAAGTTTCTCAGATGTCTGAGCGGTGCGAATGTCAAAAATAGTGGTTCATATGGGTACATAAAGGATGTAACAGCATAGAATCAAAAACTTTTGAAAGAACTTACACGGGAAGATTAGCCAAGTCTCTATTTTATTTGCTCTCGATAAAAAAAAATTCATTGGGGTGCAAAAGTTAATAATGGTGGCGCATGAGGTGCACCAAAGAAACTTTGAAAATTTTCACTGGGGGGCTACGGTTAACTTAGCCCCTCCGAGTAAAATTTACCTACAGTTTCTCCCCTAAAGGGGTACAAAAATTTATTTTGGTGGTGCATAAGGGTGCAATCATTTGGTGCAAGAAAGCTTTGAAAAACATTACTTTGGGGGGGCAAGTTAATTGACCCCCAAATAAAAGTACATAACTAAAGTAACTAAACTAAAACTAAAAAAAAACTAAAAGTTTATGATTTTTCAAGGGAATTTCAAGCATTTTTTAAACCCTACTTGTCCGATAGGTATCAGTATGTCGAAATTGGCAACGTAAAATCAAAATTGTTCAAAAATAAAAAACGGGAGTTTTGCAAGAGCCTAATTTACATCAATGATCTGACACATCATGCTCAAAATACCAACCTTGCACTTTATGCTGATGATACTACAATCTCTGTATCTAAATAGTAACAACTTTAAAAATGTTTTATATCTCTCAAAGGAGGCCAAATCATCTTGTCAAAATTGGTTCCTTGCCAAAAACTTTGCCTTAATGAATCAAAAACTAAGAATATGATTTTCTCAACACATCTGACTGACGATTTCACAAATCCTCCATCAGTTAAATTGTTAGGAGTACATTTTGAACTCACTCTTACATGGCATTCGCAGTACGCAGAGTTATCTTTTAGCCAATAGATTATCGTCACTTATTTATCTTTTCCGTAATCTATACAATAATCTAACACGGGATATATCCTGGATTATTCGAAGCTTCGATTTCCTACAGTATTATTGTCTGGAGCCATTCTCCATCCCTTAAGAGAATTTTTGGACTACAACGCAAAGTAGTTAGAATAATTGCAGGCAAACATTTCAGAGAGCCCTCTAAATCTTTATTTGTATCTTTAAAAATATTAACAGCTCCTGGCACTTTACATGTATTATGTTTATGTCTAGAATATTGTAGCGATTTTAAGGGTTCTATTAATTTTTATTTTAAGGACAAAACACGATATAGTTAATAAACTAATTTATTTAAAAGCAAACTAAATATAACACTAACACTAAATTATTTACAAGCTTATACCTAATTTATTTTAACAGCCGAGAGAGTCTAACGCGAACTTTAATGCCGAACTGTTCAACGCCGAATTGTTGCCCACTCCCGGCCGTGTGCATTTATAAGCCGGAGCTGTTGTTCTCGTACTTTCTAGAGCGCGACAGACTGTCTGGTCTAATTTATTCTGCCGCCGGCATTTTCCAGGCTGTCTGCCGAAGCCTCTAGTCAGTGTTGCCAATGTGGTGGATTCTCCACTAGATCTGGTGGAAAGAACCTTCGTTTAGCGACAGGGGCCCGATTCTCGAACCGTGCGAGACGATTCGAATGCGCAAATGACGTCAAAATGACGTAGACTCTCGTACAAAACTATACAAATTGTTCGAAAATTACGTCATTTTGACGTCATTTTCGCATACGAATGAATTCGCACGATTCGAGAATCAGGTGTTCTCCTTTCGCGGTTAGTGGAATTTTTGGTGGTTCTCTTCATGTAACTATTTCGCATCATAAAAATTAAAGCTCATTTTTTAGTTTCTAAAGACTAACTTTTCTCGTATGTATTTCAGTGATTTTTATAATAACGTATTTGTGTAGGCATTTTCGTTAATTAATAGCGTTTTCGAATCACTTGCACCGGTTGCACTCAGTGTATTTGCATCTTCTTTTAACCTCATGTAATAACATGAGATGAAGATATTCTGAGTACGCACTAGTGCGGTCAATCGAAAACGCTATAAGATTGGTGCTCATGACAAACAAATTTACAAATGGGCGCATTCAGCAGATAGGTAGATTAAAAATTATCCTTACATTGCACACTGCAGATTCGACAATGCCAAGACCACAAGTACACATAGAAATTTCGAAAAGTATGGTTGAAAGATGCTGCTTTGAAAGACTGGATAACTGTTAAACTGCTTAAAAAGAATTAAAAATCGTTATTATTTGCCAAATTTTGTAATTTTGAAGATTTTAGTGGAAATCTGGTGGTTTCTATATCACTAATTGGTGGGAGACAGCTTTCCATTGTTGACAACACTGCCTCTAGTGCGTCGGCTGTGACGCAAGAGACAGACTGACGCCGACTGCTGTCGACGAATCATTACACTGTGTTAAAAAAATGAGGAACTCTATATAAATGTTCATGACATCCATTCTTATAACACAAGGGCGATTTCTACATACCGTCCCACCGACTTTATCGCACAAAAAACGGTCCAAACTATTTTGCAATTAAATGTTACAATTTCCTCCCAGTCAATATAAGAAAACTTTTGTTGCCCGCGTTCAAATCTAGTGTTAAAAATGTTTTTTAATACAAACAGCCCCTTTTGAGATAAATGAATTCCTAAATAGCAATCTTGCATTGTTTCAAGATGTTTGCAGTAATTAATTAATACCGTTGGGACATGGGGCCTTCAGAGCCAACTGCTCTACTTATTAGAGTATGCTGTCATGTTTTGTTTGTTGTTTGTTCATCCTCTTAACATGTGGATTGTTCATTTACATTTATGTACTTAGAATAAGCTTTGACTTGTGTAATCGGCTGTGGAAAATTGACTAGCACCAATAAATTTCAATTACAATTTCAACTAGCGCATAATTTGTTAAAGTGCAGCATTTTGGAACGATGAGAATACAATATATTTCTGATTTATGAAATGTAAGATTAAATGCAGTAGCTATGGCAACAGTGGAAATTCAAAATTATGCAGAGGGAGCCACACTAAGGAGAGTTTTCGTAGAACAGATTTTTTTCAAACCCGACCGACTGTGGTTACACTGGTTGTAAAATTTAAGTTCTTTTCAAATAATATGTCACTTAAACCACCCTGCTATATTAAATTTCTAAATTCATAGCGCGTGTAATTAGACTTAGTACTCTTTATGTACTTTGACTTGGGTCGCTCGGGAGTCCCATTGCAATCCAGCCGACTTGCAGCCAAAAATTTTGCAAGTTTACGATGGCTTACTAATTGTCCGCACTGGCCATCTCGTGCGTGGTAGCTTACTGATGTAGCAGTATCGTTGCCTATTTGCTATTCACAGCACAACTATAGATCAGAAAATAGTCACGCGGTATCGCGACTATATAGTATTTTGTGCTATCTTTGCGTAAGTCTTGTCGACGTCGAGATTGCGATGGAGTTCTCGAGATACTCTTCTTCTGATGAGAACCCAACTTGGGCAGAAATAGCTACACAGAGGATTTTCGCAGGCCCCATTGCAATCCAGCCGACTTGCAGTCAAAAGTTTTGGAAGTTTGCGATGACACGCTAATCGTCAGCACTTCCGCACTGGCCATCTCGTGCGTGGTAGCTTATTGACGCATAGTATCGTTGTGAACAATAAATTTTTAAAGGGCGATAAGAGTGTTTCATTTTTGTTTTCTGTATAATAAACTGCAATTTAAAAAGCAAATAGTGTAATAATTAAATAAACATTCAGTTTATTGTAAATTTTTGATAATACAGTCTTTTTCTTTTGCTTTTCCCCTCTTGTCAATTATGTTTCCGAATATGTCAAATAACTTTCCAATCTGCAGGCCTACTGTACTTTGAACGGACTGGAAAGTCATTTGACAAATTAGGAAACATATTTGACAAAAGAGGAAAAGCAATAGAAAAAGAACGTAAGTTTAATAAAATTAGTTAGTTTCATATTATAGTTCGTTGGCAAGAACTATTTTAAAAATAAAAATAAAACCAAAATAATTAAAACAATATTACTTTTAGGGTAGCATCGCCAGTGATTGTTCCAGCTGCAAACCGAGTTCAGTCAGTTCAGCTAGTATTAACAACAATCAAGAACCATTCTTCCTCCATCCACCTTTATCGGCCAGGAGCATAGAAGCACCGCATGCTCCACAAGATGGACTTTATATTAACCCAATGACGGCACTCAGAAACAGGTAAATATAAAAATTTATACAGAGTACATTAAAATTAATAGGAACATCTGCGTCGCCCTAGAGTCAAATCATTTATTTGATAACTGGTCCTCTTAAGCTTTCTCTGTTCTTCGATAAAAAAAATTTGCAACCTCACTATCTCATTAAAGTCAAGTTGCCAAAGCAATGATGAATTCCTCTTGCAAATAAAAACTGTAAGTAGGATAGGATGTAAGACTGATTTATAGGTTTCTGTTTTGCTAATGACAGAAAGAGATCGAGAATTAATTATTAACATTAATTACCTGCAATTGCATAAGTGTGACGGAATAAATTTTAGGTTCTCAATAATTACTTTTGAAATAAGGACGCGTGTATTTTTTTATATGTATAAATTCAAGTCCCGTGGACATGTTTTAATTTTTCGCTTTTGATATTCGAGGCAGGTAATAAATTAAGTATGTTTTTATTAATTTTGCTACAGTAAATTTTCATTTGAAGGCTACAATCAAGGTGATATAACATTCTAATAGATCTACATTAACAAAAAAAAATGATTGATTGTTACATATACCGGGTGTCCCGGGAGGAAAGGTCAATACTTTGTGGGAGTCTAGAGGGGGTTGGTTTATACAGGTGTCGCAACAGTTTGTTCTCGGGCAATATGTCGATAGATACTTGATGGAACTGAAAGCGAGCAATGACTTTGAAACACTTAGGCTGGGTTGCATAAAACATTTAAGCTTAAATTTAAACTAAGTTAGAATGTGACACACAATAAACAGTACGTAATAACGTGTGTCACAATCTAAGTTAGGCTTCAATTTAATCCTGGCTTAAATGTTTTCTGCAACCCAGCCCTACGGTCGCTCGTAAAAAGAAAACTTTATTAAAAGTAAGAGTAAGAGTAAGAGAAACCAAGCAAGAGTTGAATTTTTTTATTCTTTCATTCTAACGTAAAATGAGATTCTGTACATGAGATTCTTTAGCTTTGCTTTTTCGATTCCCAGCTTACTGCTCCTCCGCTGACAATAAAGGTGTAGCCTGTATACGATTTTCGGTCTACGTTGTAACCACCCCAATCAGCATCAACACAGATGATCGGAGGAGTTTCAGTACGAGTGAGAATGATACCCCTTTTAGTAACGTTTGAGACGTGAGTTTCTCCAGAGCAATCATTGAACTGACTTAGGTAACTTAAACTTGAACAGCATGTGTTATATCAGGCCTTGTCCCCACTGACAAATACATTAAAGCGCCTATTAATTCGCAGTAAGGATTCTTCATTTTGCAGTCTTGGCTTCTTGTTTTGGTAATTTTAAACCTACTTCCATTGGTAGGTGTCGACACTGGTTTACAATCGAGCATTTCAAATGTGCCAAGGAAATCATGTACCCTTTCTGTCTTACAGTGATTTGATTTTTAATTCTTGTAAATTCCAGACCCAAACAATGTTTAATTATACCTAAATCTTTCGTATTTAAAGTTGGTTCTTGTCCGATGAAAATTGTATCACAAAATCTTTTAACCGGACACTAAAGAGCGCACAAACACGAAGCTGTCGAACGACGGCGAAACGTTAAGTGTTTAGTATCCGGTTAAAAGATTTTGTCATATCTAAATCTTTCACTTTGAATTTGGCGCTCAGGTACTCTTTCAGCCTTCTGATTTCGTTCTCCTCACGTGACATGAACAGTATGTCCTCCACATAAATAATAATATAGTTTCTGTTCTAAATTCGTCCAGTATAGTACACACATGGATCTGCATCCGATGGACTTGCTCCAAAATTTCGAAGTTCCTTATGCAATCCAGAATGCCAGGCTCGGCCTCTTCACATAATCCATATAAAGCCTTGTTTAGCAAGAATTTCTTTAAATCTTCCAACATTCTTCTCGCTGCTTTTGTGATAGAAATATCTCCTTGTTTAGATTGACTAATATACTCCAAAATGTCTTCTAAAGGTCCCGGTATCTCCATGAAAATCTGCTCCTCGATTTCTCAATTTATGCCGTTGCAATATTAAGTTGTTCAATCTACACGTCATACCGAATTGCTCCTGCCATCGCCACACGTACTGAACTCAAACTAACTACGGGAGCGAATGCCTTGTGGAAGTCAATGCCTGGTCTTAGAGAAAATCCACCTGCGACAACGCGTGCCTTCCATTTCTCAATTATCCCGTCAGAATTGTACTTATTGCGTGGCACAAATCTGCTCCCGATCATCTGTTGACCTTCTGGACGCTTCACCAACTTCCAAGTATGATTTTTAATTTTAAGGACCTCACCTCAGACGCCATTGCAGCTTTCCAATCTATTTGTGCCCAACATTGGCTGTTTCACGGGGATTTCTGTAACAAATGCGAATTCTGCTTCTTCTTGCATATTTCCACATTACGAGGTCTTCCTGGACGTCCAGTTTTGTTTAAGCGCAGACGTCCTCGTTTTCGAACCCGTACTATTTCTTCGTCATCTCCGCTTCCCCTGGTTCTTCACCAACTTTCTCTGTTACATCGAATTGTCTTGAAGCTAATATCGAAGGAATATCGATACCATTGTCTGCCACCTCATGGTCAACGAACTGTTTCAATAAAACGTTCTCTGAATAAAATTCTTCACACGATACTTTCAAATCCTTCGAAAGCTTTTCCAGGTGTTTTAAATCTCGGGTAATCTCGATTTTTTGAGATTTTGAAGCCCAAACCCGAAAGCCAAATATTCCTTCCCTTGATCGAACGTTAATTTTTCTTTGGTAGGAGCTTTGCCGAGACAAAATACTCTGCATCCGAATTCTTTGAAACAACTGACGTTTGGTAGTCTGCCATTTGAAGTTTCGTAGGGGGTTTTCGACGAACGGGTCATCTCAATTTCGCGATAATTGAGATGACCCATTCGTCGATGCCAAATTTGCGCATCTTTAGTAAGCGCTGTTGTTTTACAGCTCTTTTCCGTAACAGTTTGTGTGTTTCGACAAGTGTCAAACGAAACACCATTTAGAACATATGTAATTGAGATTGTTACAGCGTTTTGCAGTCAATCTTGAACAACCGTTTTTGTCAATAATAATTGACGCCTTTTTCTTATCGAATACTTCTTTATGTCCTTTGTCAATTAGTTTTAAAGCTGTTTAGCTGACGTCAGTTTCTTGCATAACATTCTCTTCCACACCATGAGTTTGATCTCCCTGAATTACTTCTGGCAACTTTGATTTACTGAGTATCCGTTTAACAAATTGAACATTGCATGTATATATGCTGCGATTTTGTCGTTCAATTTCACCGTTTCCTCTTGGCCGCACTGGAGCTACTGTCGTAATTTCAATTCCATTTACTTGTGCCCATTGATACATTTGTTCGCTTGTAAAATTTGTTGCGTTATCACAAACAATTACACTTGGCAAACCATGCCTGGCAAGAATTTCATTCAATTTTGTTATTACATTTTCAGTCTTAATACTTTTTAATACAACAATTTCAATATATCTGCTATAATAATCAATTACAGCTAAAATACTTTCTCCTGTTGGTAATGGTCCCAACATATCCATAGCTAAAATGTGCCACGCTTTTTCTGGAAGCTTATTTCGGTTGTGAGGCGCTGCCATGACAATTTTTTGGACTCGTTGACAACTTTCGCATTCTCGCACACACCTTTCTGCATCTTTGTCAATTCCGCACCACCATACTTTAGTCCGTAATCTATTCTTTAACGCTACGATTCCAGGGTGTTCTTCATGAGCTATCGGCAAAGTTCGACTTCGCAAAGTTTGTGGTATTACAATACGTGTTCCTTGCAAAACTATATTATGGTTCACATTCACACACAGTTCGTCCTTGATCATTCTAAATTTGGAGCTTTTTAATGCATTCCAATTTCCATTATTTAACGCCGCACGAACCTCAGCAAACTGTACATCCTTTCCTGATTCTCGATCGATTTCTTCTAAACTCATTGCCTTTGGTACTGCCAAATATGTAACCCAATTGATATATTGCCTATCATTTGTCTCCCAGTCTTGTCTTTCTGTATTCATTTTTGATAAGCGAGACAAAGAATCAGCAATATTAGTTTTTCCTTTTTCATAAATGACTTTGTATGTATATGGCTGCAGTCTTATAATCCATCTCTCCAATCTTGCGTTTGGCTTCGACCGTGTTGTAAACAAATACTCCAACGCTTTATGGTCCGTCACTAGTTCGAATTCGATTCCATACAGATAATTATGAAATCTTTCACATACGTATACAAGTGCCAAGGCTTCTTTCTCCGTTTGGGAATACTTTTACTTAGTTAAACTTTTACTTGCATAACTGATTACTCGCCATCTTCCGTTTTCTTCTTGTGTTAACACACATCCTATTCCTCCTAGGCCAGTTTCTGTAATTACTCTTGTTTTTGCATCTTTGTTATACAGTCCCAACGTTTTTGCGTCCGCCAATCTTCTTTTCAATTCCGTGAATGCTTCTTGTTGTTCTTCCTTCCATTTGAATTCGACATGCTTCCAACTTACTGTAGACATATTTGGAATAAATGCAGAGCAAAAATTAACAAGACCCCAAAAAACTTCTAACTTCGTCAGAATTTTGCGATTCTCTAAAATTCTTGATTGCTTCGACTTTCGACTCCATTGGTCGATATCCATTTCCTGATATTTTAAATCTCATGTATGAAATTTCTTTCTGTCTGAGTTTACATTTTTCTCTATTTAAAGTCAATCCTTTTTCCAGTAATCACAAACTTTCTTAAGACGAGCATCATGTTCTTCTTTTGCTTTTCCGTATATCATGATATCATCCAGGAAATTGTCAGTACCTTCGCAATCACTGATTATTGTTCGCATAATTCTTTGAAACATTTCAGGTGCACATGAAATACCAAACATCAGCCTCTTATATCGGAATAAACCTTCTTCAGTTACAAATGTAGTAATTTCTCGAGATTTTTCATCTAATTCTATCTGATGATAAGCTGATCTAATATCAAGAGTGCTAAACCAATTACTTCCCCTAACTGCAGTTAACATTTCTTCTAATACTGGTAGAGGATATCTTTCTCGTATTACGTCACCATTCTTTTTCAAAAAGGGAACCAAAGGTAACACCCACGGCGTTGGACCTTTTGCTGGTTCTATGATATCTTGATTTAATAGTTTATGAATATGTTCATTTACCTCTTGCTTCAGTCGATATGGTATTCGACGTATTGGTTGTGCCACAGAAACACATGCTGGGTCAATTGGAATTCTCAATTTGAAGTCTTTCAATTTTCCAATTCCTTCAAACAGTCTCGGATTAATGTTATCCATATTTAATTCATTTAATTGCAAATCAGTTCCAATTTTTATGATTTTTAATTTACTTGCAGTTTCATATCCCAGTAATGGCCGACCTTGTCCTTTAATTACCAAAAACTTAACGTTTGCTTCTTTCTAGCCTACCGAAACTCTTCTAATAACGAAGCAAACATAAGCAAACACTTGCTTGCTGGATGACTTCTGTGACTGACATTCAATTTGTTGTTTCTTACAAAATTCCCACGTTTTCCCGTCAATTACGTTACATGCTGCACCAGAATCTTTCAGGAAGTCTAACTTTACTCCTCCAATCTTACACGTTACACTCCTTTCGCTAATTACACCAATATGTTTCTTTTCTTCTAAGTCAAATGCATAATCTCTCTTTGGTTCTCGTTCTTCTGTGACATTTCGAACTCGTGTGCTATTTTCTGGTTTTCCTTGATATCTATCACTTTTTTGACGGGTGTCATATTTTATATTTCTTTTTTCAGACTTGCACATCTTCGCGAAGTGATTCAACTTGCTACATTTGGTACAAGTTTTCCCTAATGCAGGACACTTAGTATCTGATTGAATGTGGCCAGCGTAACCTCATCTGTAACACAATTTTTCTTTCTTGACATCTTCTTGGAGTTTATATTATTTGTTCTTGATAGACATATGCTGACACCAACGTCACTTAACTTTAATCATCGATTAAGAATTATTATTCCTATACCTTCAACACATGTAACCATGGTAACGCTTACTTTTAACGGATGAATAAATTTAAGTAACGTTGGTGAAATCCGCCAATTAGTGAATAAAAATAGTGGTACCAGTTACAAATTTCTTATTTCAAATGACCCCCCCCCCGCCATATATGATGCTAAATTTGGATTGCCCATCAAATTCTACACATCTCTTGTAAACTATTGTTTATATCTAAACTTAACCGTTGTTCTTGAGATATTCAACATTTTGTGTAAAAATTGCCATTTTCAGCCACTATTTTGTTTATTCTTATTTTATTGATTTAATAACTCTAAGAAAACTATTTTTAGTACAGATGTAGTTAATATCTAACCTTATTCTAAGCCATTATTAAGAATGCTTCTATCGCTACAAGGTGATTATTGTAATAAACAAAATATCATAAATTTCAAAATTCTTCGTTTAATAAAGTACTTTCACTTTTGTTAAGTAGGCATATCTTATCTTATTATTATTATCTTATCTACTATACTTTTGAGAGTTTTAGTTCTATTTGAATTGTTTCTTTTAAAACGAATAATTGTCTAAGGAAACCGTAGAAAACAGGCAAACAAATGAACCGATTGATATTAGTAATTAATTTTTCAAGCGACAATAATGTACAAATTTTAAGTACTTGTCTTTATAGACAATTACACATTTTTTGTTCTTACACCATACATGACCCGAGCTTTCTATTAGCTTATCAGAAAGGCGTTATAATTTTATGTCGTAGACCTCTAAAATTTAGAGGAAAACACACTGTTGGGACACCTTATAATAAGCAGAGCGCGGCCAGTTTTAGGTTTTTGATATCAGTTTTGGTTTGGATGAACTTAGGTAAAAATGCCTTGTTATAGCTTCATTCTCTGTGTTAGACAATAATTCGACAGTATTTATGTACTTACCTTAACTTCTTATGATAAAGAACAAATTTCTTTGCTACACCTTTCTAAAGTATAATTCTAACCCACTTATTTAAATGTTAATTTTAACCATTTTCTATACTTCACGCTCTGCTTTTCATAGAACGAGAAAACAGCTGTGTCCACATTTTAATAAAGCATAATTGATTATGAAAAAACTTTCTTTTAATAATCGCTGCATACATTTTTCACTGTAATTTTGTCAACAGCGCCAGCAGTTCAGACACCAGCAGCTTGAGCGGAAGCGTGAACGGAGGAGAATCGTTCTACCTGCACAATCCGCAGGAAGTCATTTACAACCGCGTCAAGGACTTGTTCGAAGCGAATCCTGCCAACAGACAGCAGCAATCTCATGCTCCGTCGCCTCTCTCTGCCCTTACAGGTAATGTTCCGGGAGAAAATTCTTATGACATGTCTTATGACTTGGCAGTCTTAACAACTGCCTAAGCGAAGAATTCTCGCTCTCTAACGAAGTCGTTTCCTTAAAGACTAAGTAATGAAAAATTATGTGTGCTGTGATTTCCATTTAAACGTTTGTAAGCGTAAACTAAATCCAATAAGGACTTCGAAGATCAAGAAAAATTTATTGAATTCAGGGTAATTATAAAAAAAATCATTAACACATGTTGTACTTTATTTGGCATAGTAGGTATAAAGCACCTCATCATCTCTAAAGTTATAAAACCATAACCATCAATTTTTAATTAAAGAAACTCAGAAAATCAGTTAATCAAACATTCTATTTGTATTTGTATCTGTTTTATATTTGAAGAATTGTAAGAAAAATATTAGGTACACAAAAATTAAATTCTATGTCTTTTTTTATGTATTCAATCAGAATTTAAAAAATGATATAAAAAACCTATAAGGCATTTGTATAATAAAATTAAAACTTGTATTAACTATGTATAATGTATAAATGAAATTTACATTAAAATAATTAACAGCAATGAGAGAAAGGATTCATTATTATACTATATAAAAATAGGTGTCATACATAAAAAGAATTTATGTAAAAAGTAATTAATACTTTTCATTAATGAAATAATTACGGAATACATTATATTATTAAGATGGCTTACAACATATTTTATCTCTAATTTATTCGATTCTAAACAAAGCAACTTACTTGTTGTTCCCTTCATAATTTAAAACATAATAAACTTTTTGAATAAAATCGAATGTGAGAGTCTGAAAAATATGCAAAAAAGTATGATGATAAAACAACCAATAATTAAAGAGCAAGTTTCATTTTTCATGACAAGTATTTCACCAAATGTTACACGCAAGATTATGTACAGTTGATTCCAACTAAATCGACACCCTTGTACACTAATTGTTTTTTTATTAATGCTGGATAAGAAATTGAAAAATGGTCTGTAGTAGCACGCAAATGTACGTAATACAATAAATGATACAATGATGCAAGTAAAATTGTTAGTATTTTAATAAACTTTCATTTAAAAAATCGCGAAAAGGGCAGAATCATTAAATGTCATGCGATAAAAGTTTGAGATGCGATATTTAAGCTCAATTTTCTTAACCACTGACAGTAACTTTGACAAACGTCACTTCAAATAATATTTCCAACTGTTTTTTATCCCTAGATGAGAGGAATGTGCGACAAGGACAGATATAAAAAATCACTAAATGCGTTACCTCTATACGAAGTATGTTGATTTAGTACCTTACGAAAAATCAAGAAAATATCGTTAATTACAACAGTGTGCGATAGATGGCGCTGGAAATATGCGTTCAGTTTTAAAGCTGCTTGTGTATTTCTGCCTTTACTTTATTTTTTCTGTATTTTGTAACCGCTCCTCTCCAAGAAAAACCGAACGTTTAAATTAAAATTTTAAAAACAAGAGTTGAGAGTCTGTAAATTGCTTTCAAACGTCAAACCATTTGTGGATCGTACATTACAAAATCAACGAGATCTTGGTTTTTGTCACATTTGCAATAAGAAGAGTTCTAAATTTCATTCACTGATGATAACAATTTGCTACAGATGGTGCTGGAAATAGTCTCATTTTTAAAGTTCTCCGTATTTCTGACTTTTGTTTGCGTTTTGTGCGTTTTCTCTTGTCCCTCTTTGAATTGCAGTTCGAAATTGATTCAAAATCAACAAAATTTCGATATTTGATCCATCCTTTTATGGTATCGCTCGATAGTGCTTAAAAATTAAACTGAGTAATGCTTCAAAAATTGACTTAATTTCGTCCGTTCATTGACGATAACATCCAACTAACCGCACTGGAAATATTCAAAATTTGAAATTCATTGAAAAACGAAAATTTGAAGTTTTTTCCTTTTTTTACAAAACACAGTAAATGGTGGTCGAATTATTTCAACAACGGCCAGTAGATGTCGCTGGAAATATTATAAATAAAATTGAAATGTAAATGCCCACCTTTAATAGGATGTAAGGAGAAAAACAATTGATTTCATAATTAAGCTAACTGTCATTGTCATTAATTTCGAAGCAGAAAGAGTGCAACAAAGTGGGAAAGCGTGAAAGTCACATAGCGCCATCTACTAGGTAAACTGTGAAAACGTAATAATTGCATAATAATAAATAATTTCATCGCATTGTAAAGTTACGTAGATTTTTGAGCGTCATCTATTATAATAGTAGATGGAATGCGATAATTTTTTTTTCTCATTTATGGATCGTACGTTACAAAATCAACGAAATCTTGGTTTTTGTGACATTTGCAATGACAAAAGTTCTAAATTTCTTTCACTGATCATAATAATTTGCAACAGATGGTGCTGGAAATAGTCTAATTTTTAAAGTTCTCTGTGTTTCTGACTTTTGTTTGTCATTTTGTGTGTTTTCTTTTCCTCTCCTAGAAATAATCAGAAATCTCATCTGAATATCTTGCGAAGATTGCTGCCTTTCTTGTCTTTTACATCTTACTCAAGTAAATAATTATGTAAAAGCGATTCTTCCATTGTAATTGTAAGCAATTTAGAGAATGGAAGGACGCGATATTGTCCTAATTTTCCAGCGTAGGTTGCTAATATATGAGAACTTTTAGATAACTGTTTTATATTTTTCCCATAACCCTTTCAACCGTTTGTGTCAAGGACGTAAAATCACTGCTGGTTGTAAACTATTTGCAAAATGCAGCGGCCACATACTTGCAATCTTATTTAAATTCGAAAAAAATCGCTCTTAATTGGCGGCGTTCGCAATTATCCGCGTGAAAGAAAGCGGTATCGAAAGGACACTTTTTAATTACAGAAATTATTAATTAATTACACAACAATTTGCTTGAAGCGTGTTACATAATTACGCACAGTCTAGAAAAATCTCCTGTTAGATTTCCCTTTTTTTATTAAAATGCAAATCGTTTAAGTGGATGCGCCTGCAAATTGCGTGTGTCCAGTAATTCGTATTTAATTACAAGAATATGTCTTATATCTTTTACACGCCATTCTGAATCGCTTTCACATCGTTTTAAGCTTGTCGCACACTTATCCGCCCCGTTCCGTCACAGCGCCGCGCCGCGCGGCGCCTCCCGTCCGTCACGGACTCTGCCATTGCAAATATTAACTATGACGGAAAGGACAAGACTCCTTCATTTTCAAATGTTTCATCCTGACCGTATTTTGACGGGACGGATAAGTGTACAATAAACTTTACGAATTAGTCTAATTACTGAATATTGCGAGCAAAGCGAAGTGCTATAAAAACAAAGTTCTCGCGTATTGTGTAACAAAGTTGGAATGCGTGTAAGTATTGCGATCTACATATGAAAATATGTTATTAAATTTCTCGTAATGATTTATATGCTTGAAACTTTTCCAAATGTATTACGTGTCGTATAATACCGAGTGACTTTTAATGATTGAGACTTATTTTATTAGATTGGCAACACTTTTCAATTTTTATGTTGGTGTGCTGGATTTTCAAATTCAAAATATAGATTTAGGTTAGTGCACTAGATTGTCAAACTCAAATAAATTCGTTTATTGTCGAATCAAGAAAACCAAATAAATAAGATATTTAATTATCACAATTTATTACCAAAATGGTTTTGAGCACAGAATAAAATACATTTTTAGTAATGGCTTATTTTCGAAGCGGAGTACAAAATAAAAATGGGTACATTCAGCAGACCCGAAAGTTGTGTAACTGTTGAACAAATTTCTGCTGAATGCGACCTCATGAGGTTGATGAGTTGGAGGGTTCGCCATTTTTTGTAGCGTAACTTCTCCGCTACCTGACTGGAACATGTTACGATGAGTGAACTTCATTCAGCAGAAATAAGTGTTCAGTCTCAACTGTTGGATCAGGAACTGTTACTGATATGTTCTGCTGAATCAGCCCAATAGTAATTGAATTTATTCACAGCAGCATGCCTATGACGATTTCATTGAAATATACCCTGAACAACAAATTGAGTTTAGTCTTTTTTCACAACACTGTTTTAGAATAGCCGTCCTCCATTTACAACAAACACGAATCGATTCAAATTCACTTAAAAATCATTGATTGCATTCCATTTAGTTATTCAGTTGGCGACCAGTGATAAGGAAGTGATTGAATTTCCCCTCCCGCACACCGTACTGATCAAGCTGGTTTTCTAAATCAGTTATCAGTTTCATGTGATTTCATACGTATTTTGAGGCTATGTTAATTTTAGTTCCAAAACATCATTCCTTTTATAAGTCTCTCTATTCAATTTAAAGTCAGTTCAGTTCAAAATCGGTTAATAAATGAACGTTTCTTGCAAACCGGTAATGTAAAAAAAGGAAAATTCACTGATCGCCCCACTATAATAACACTCAATATTGTACAAAATGTTAATGATACTGCATAACAGAATCCTCATGTTTCCTATACGAATCCACTCGGAAGATCTTGAAAAAACACCTTCATTTCCAATCATACAAATTTTCAATGGTTCGACAACTTCACCCACTCGATTTTCTTCAATAAATTCAGTTTTGTCAGTGGTATAACAATAATCTGCTAAATAATAGTGACCAACAAGATACAACTTTCTTTGCTGATAAAGCCTGGTTTCATCTCTCTGGGTTTATCAATTCACAAAATTTCAGGACTTGGTCAGAACATAATCCCTTTAATGTGATTGATGTAAAGGCACTACATCCACTTAAAATTGGTGTTTGGTTGGCAATGTCTTGGAGAATTATTGGACCAATATTCTTCCGGAAAACAATTAACGCCTATAGATATCAGACTTATATTGAATCCATTTATAAACCAGTTAGACGACACTGAAATAGCAAATGTCTACTTTCACAGCACGAACCACAATAAATTATTTAGAGGAGTTTTTCCCAGGATGTTTAATCAGTGCTGGTTGGTGGCCTAGTTGCTCTAATATTCAATTAAATCCGGACTTCTTACTTCCTTACTTCAATAACTTGATGTTCAGAACACGTATTAAACAATTTGGAAGAATTGCAGCAGGCAATTGCAAATATCGGACAACCTAAAACGTTAATGTTTTCGATAACATATTTCAAAGGATTCGGTACTGCTTACGCAAAGGGGGCTTGAAGATGTGCTCTAATATTCAATTAAATTTGGACTTCTTATTTCCTCATTTCAATAATGTGGTGTTCAGAATACGTATTAAACAATTTGGATGAATTGTGCAGCAGACAATTGAAGAGGCAATTGCATATATCGGACAACCTAAAACGTTAATAATGTCTTCAATAACTTATCTCAAAGGATTCGGTGCTGCTTACGCAAAGGGGGTTTACATTTCCAGGTCTTGAATAATAATAATAATCTGTTAAACAGTTTTCATCATCAATGTAAACATCAACTCTAACCTATAGCTACGCATTCCCGCAAAATTAACGAACTTTCAAGTAATGCCAATTTCTCAGTGTTCCCAACATACTAATTTGTTCAATCATTAAAAGTCACTCGGTATAATATGTTACAGTTTGCGGTTACAAGTTACAAGCAACAAAAAATTTGCTTTTTACAGGAGTGCATTTATATACTGGTCCGTAGAATGAAAATAGAGTCTCTTTCAGTCAACCTTTTACTTGAACGTAATCAAAATTAATTGCTATAATTTATCTTTATTATGAATTATTAAAAAAAAAAACTAGCCTATACGGACCCTAACAACTAAATATTTGGACGAGAACTGATTTTATAAAAATTGTTCTCTAACTCATAGGAAATGTTTAAAACTTTTAATATAAAAATAATAAACAAAAGGACTGATTAACAGTAAATAATAATTTACTGAAAACAATTTTAGAGTTTGAGAGTAGAAGTGGCAGCTAATGAAGAACTCTTCACATAGAACGAAATATATTCAAAAAAACTTGCAACGATTACATTACAGCAGTAACTATTTATATGTTATTGTTCTCACACACTAGATTATTTTATGTCGTCCAGTGGTTACTTGTTTAAGGAGTAAATTGCATATTTCCAATTATATATACATTGCCTTCACAGGTCCTGTAAGCCCATGGCATTGAGAGTTATTAAACTTCTCCACTTTTCCCTGTCCTTGGCTGCCGTTTTCCAATTTCTTATCTTACTTTTTTGCAGATCCTCTTCCACCGCTTCCATCCTCTTTCTTCTCGGCCTTCCCGCTCTCCTATTTCCTTCCATTTTCTTATACAACGCCTGCTGTGTTATCCGTTCCGGGTTCAGTCTTGCCACATGCCCCAACCACCTCAGTCTTTGTGTTTTTACTACTGATGTTATATTCGGTTCATCGAACAGCTGCCTTACTTCTTTGTTTGTTCTTCGTAACCACATTCCTTCTTCCTTTCTGCCACCAAAAATTCTTCATAATATTTTCCTTTCCCATATCTCAATTCTATGTTGCTCTCGTCTGTTCAGAGTCCTCGTTTCACACGCGTAAGTCACGGTAGGTCGTATCACTGTTTTATATACCCTTACTTTTGTTCTTCGCGACACCACTTTTGATCTTAATATAGAGTTCATTGCCCCCGCACATCTGCCTCCCTTTAAAAGTCTTGCACTGATCTCCTCGCTTTCCTCTCCTTAACTAATTTCGTTGGTATCCCTAATTCCATCAATGCATTGTATAACTGTGATCTGTCTATCGAATCGTATGCCTGTCGGAAATCTATAAATAGTGCGTAAATGGTTTGTCTATGTTCATAGCATGCTTCGCGTATTAACTTTAAGGTGAAAATTTGATCCATCACTGATCTGTGTTTTCTGAAGCCGCATTGATGATCTCCTAATATTTCTTCACTGTATTTTGTTAATATTTCTTTGACTAGCGTCGCTAAAATTTTATATCTCGTATCCAAAAGTGCTATTCCTCTATAGTTTGCGCATTCCGTAACGTCTCCTTTTTTGTATATAGGTCTTAAAATGGCTCTAGCCCAGCTTTCCGGCATGCTTTCCCATATCTCTTGAATTAGTTCACCTATCTCCTCCGATGTTTCGTTCTCTCCATATTTCAGCAGTTCAGCTCTTATATCGTTTTCTCCTGGACTTTTGTTATTCTTCAGCTTTTTGATAGCCTCTTCTATTTCTTTCTTTGTGGGCGTTTCCACTTCTATTGTCCCCTTGCTTGTCGGTATATGTATTTGTTCTCCTCTTTCTGTTTGTTCGTTTGTGCCATTTAACAGCTCTTCAAAATATTGTTTCCATCTTTCAATCACTTTCCTTTCCTCTCCCACTAAGTTTCCCTCTTTATCTTTACACATCATTGTCTTTGGTTTGAAACCTTTTTTTATGTGTTTCGCTTCTTGATAGAAATTTTTTATTTCCTTATTTTTATACATCGCTTCCATCCGTTGTATTTTGTTTTCGTTATACGCTCTCTTTGCCGTTCTGCAAATGCCTTTTGCTTTTCTTCTCAATTCTCGAAACCTCTTTCTGTTTTCCTCCGAATTAACTTTCAGCATATTTTCTCTCAATATTTTCCTCAATTTGTATCCTGATCCTAATCCAATTAGGCATCTTTCGTGGTGAAGTCTCGTTAGAGGTTTGGTGAGGATATCAACGATCATTTTTTTCCGACGGTAAATATTCAAGAGTTACGGGATGATTTTTCAATACCTCTCTAATGAAATGGTATTTTACATTGATGTGCTTGGAGCGGGAATGATAATTCGTTAAAAAAATTTATGAGGAAAATCGCTTCTCTACTGGCATCGCTGATGGCCATGCACTGATAAAAGTTTTTGTGTAAATTTACTGTAATTATCGGTGGTCACTGGCAGCCACCGATAATTACAGTAAATTTATACAAAAACTTTTATCAGTATGTATTTAGCCTCTGTTGAAGATGGGGCAACGGTTTGTTGTTTCCGTGATTCCCATGAATTGCTGATTTTCCAAAGATGAATGTGGAGCCAGTTTATGATCTGCGATCCA
The DNA here is from genome assembly GCA_958336345.1 of Dorcus parallelipipedus. Lineage (NCBI taxonomy): Eukaryota > Metazoa > Arthropoda > Insecta > Coleoptera > Lucanidae > Dorcus > Dorcus parallelipipedus. The sequence goes on along the minus strand of OY284478.1, from coordinate 8,375,609 downwards.
CTGAGCAGTTACCCCTGCTCAGCATCCACAAAACACGTCAATGCCTTGTCGTTATCTTCGAAGACCAGCGCGTGATGAGTCGTGCCTTTCAGGTACCTCAACACCCCTGCTCCCTGCTGAAACAATCATTAAATTGACTGAGGGCACTTACCGAATATGCGATATCAGGACGTGTAGCAATAGCCAAATACACAAGTGCTCCTATTAATTCTCTGTAGGAAACATCACAGCATTCGTTATTTTCGATATCTGCCCTTGATATTTTTTGATTCGCAGCCAACGGGGTAGTATACGGAGGTTTCAGAATTTGTTGGAGTTAATCCAGTTTTCTTCAGTACCTTGTCTATTTCAATATTTCATTGTCCGGTCTGTCGTAAATCATACAGAGCTTTTTTAATTTACAAATTTCGTTGGCTCCTACTCGAAGACACTTCAGCATATCATATCTTATAAGTTTATCGGAATCGTTCCCAGCCATTCTTATTAACATGTCCTCCAAAAGTACTGGCTCGTCCATGTACAGATTCTCATCGGTTTTGCCGTTTAAATAAGCCGATGTGATATCGAGTTGAGAAACTCTCATGTTTTGCTTCACGGCAAGAGCAACCAACAATTTCAATGAATTTCATCTGGCTACGGGGGCAAATGTTTCATGAAAATCTATATCTGGTCTCTGTGAGAATCCTTTGCAACTAGCCTTGCTTTCCGTCTTTCCAGTGAGCCATCAGCCGTACACTTGTTTCGCAGAACCATTCTGCAACCAATTACTTTAGCATGCTCAGACTTGACGACGATATCCCACGAGTCATTCGCGATTAGGTTCCTCATTTCGACGTAGATTGCGTCTTCCCAATCTGATTTATCATTTCCTAAAATTGCTCGAGTAAAGTGCCACTCTGCTTCTTGTTCGTTTCTTTTTCATTTAAATTTCTCTTGATAATAAATCGGCTATCACCATGTATTTACCAGGTAGATACTCTAATTCAATATTGTACCTGAGGAGTTTTAACTTTAAACGTTGAAGTTGCGGAGTTACCTTACATATCTCTTTCTTAACAATTGAGACAATCGGTTTGTGATCAGTTAATACTTTAACAAAATTTCCATACACAAACTGGAATTTTCCCAAAGCATAGCAAATGGCTTTTCAATTTGAGGAAAACGTTTTTCAGTTTCTGTTAAACTTCTTGAAGCAAATGATATTGGTTTGCCATTTTGAATTAAACATGAACCAATGTCATTTTGTGATGCATCAACTTGTATTACTATTGGCTTTTTTATATTGAACAATTTCAAAATCGGAGCATTGCTAATTGTTTCTTTTAATTGTTTAACTGTCTTGGAATGGTCAGGCGTCCATACCCAAACCACATCTTTCTTTGTTAACTTTCTCAATGAAGCAGTAAGTTCAGAAACATTGGGTATAAATTTAGAAAAGTTGTGGGTCAGGACTAACACCTTGTTCATTAAATTGGTAACCCTAAGTACTTGACACACTTTAATTTATACTGAACTTTATTTCCATTAAATTTTACTTTATATTTTCTAGCTCTCTCAAGTACCTGATTTACAATTAACACATTTTCAGTTTCACTAGACGCAGCTATTATCAAATCATCAAAATAGACATTTACACCATTTATGTCACCAAAAATTTTCATATTCATCCTCTGAAACACTTCAGGGACAAACCGAAAGGCAGTCTTTTGTATCTATATTTTCCATACGGAGTAATAAATGTGCAAATATGAGTGCTTTTATTAGTCAGACGAATTTGATGAAAACCATCTTTCATATCAAGTACAGTGCAGACCTTTTTACCGGACAAGTTGGTCATTAACTCTTCAAGTGTTGGAATTCGGTATTTTTCTTTTTTTAAATTTTTATTTAATTGATTGGGGTCAAGACATATTCTTAGTGTCCCATCTAGTTTTTCTACTGCTGCTATGTTATTTACCCAATCAGTAACTTAATCAACTTTTTCAGTAATATTTCTTTTCTAATAAGTCTAAAGTATCTTTAAATTTCTGTTTAATTGAAAATGGTACCCGTCTGACTGAATCTATGACTGGTTCTGCATTTTCTTTTAAAACTGTCTCATATTTTCCAGGTTAAAATGTCAGTGTGTCGTTGTTAGCGTTAGACATTTAAATTTCCCGCCAATATTTTGCACTAAAATGGCGGCTGATTCCGGTACTGTAATTACCTAGTGACGGTAGTTTTGATTCTGACTTTGTTTCGGATCCTTTACTACCGATATGAAATTTATTTTTTCTTTCAGTAGTAAGATTTCCTCCTTAAGTATGTTTATTATCATGTCTTTATCACTAATAATAATTTTGAGGTACATTACCTCGTCAAAGTCGTTTGTGCCTTTAACGGTTATGCCTCCATCCTTGGAGGTGTTTATGGTGAGGTTATCTGTTTCGCAGCAGATAATTGATTCCTCCGTAACGTTTTTCACGTTTTTCACGTATTTTAAGCAATTCGGGTGGCTGACGGAATTGCATTTAATGCACTTTATGCCGATTTCAGGGGTTTTCTTATACCTTATACAGGCCTTTTCGATTGGGACGCTTGATTCGACTTTCAACTTGTCGGCAGGGTTGCCAGATATTTCAGAGACTAACGCGCCAGATCAACTACTTTAAAGCGCCATTTTCAAATAAAAAGCGCCAATACCAGCTACTTTAAGAATAGGTGCTTTCCTTTTACCACAAATCTCACCTCAGATCAGATAAACGTCATTTCCGCTAGTATGAACAAGTGAGTTTGAATTGAGATTTCGACCTCCCACCTTGCCGCTCGAGCTTTACCATTGGTTGCTAAATTTAAATATCCGTTCAAACTTACTTGTTGGTGTTAACGGAAATGACGTTTAAGTGATCTGAGGTAAGATTTGTGGCAAACGGAACGCAGTTATAATGGGTGCGTTATAATGGGTGTGTTTAAATCACACCTACTGTTCAAACCAAATATGTTCGAACAATTTCCAAATTGTTCAAACACTTGCTCGATCGCTAGAATATAAAAACGCTAATAGGTCATTTATGTGTATATACATAACCTTAAATTTTTGTTTTTTTTTGCTTATGTAGTTATGTATCTACATAAATAGGTAACGAATTTAAATGTTCATTTCTATGACATGTAAACTTTCTTATAATGTTCTGACGATGAAGGCGAAGTATCCATCGTGTTGTGTGATCGACGTACTTCAGAATTTTTAGGTTATGTTTATTCAATTCCCGCCACTGTACTTCGTGCACTTCCTGCCGAGTAGGTGCAAGAGAATACAACTCGAACACTATGTTCGAACAAATCGGGAAATTTTAAAACGCTATCTAGGTTGTTCGATTTGTATTTAAAAACGCCTTTTTACATGTTCGAGTACACGAACACTTGTTCGTACACTTTAGAAACGCACCCTATGTATTACCGCTGACGACATAAAAAAATAGGGACAAGTCTTACTAGTGATTTTAACTTTTTTTTATTAGCATAAAGGATTCAGCTTCTAGCCAATTCCATAGCAATGTCACGCAATGTGATCATAGTTACACAATTAGCTTGTCAAATTAATTTCGTTACTATAGCAATAGTTTTCTGAAACACCCATTTACACTAAAGCATTATAAGTGTTCCCATTTTTTTTATGCCGCCTGTGGTACCATCGTAATCAGAAAAACCGACTACACTCGAAATTTTAGTCAATTGAAGCGTGCTTTAAAATGAACTTCTGTCATTTTGACATTAATATAATTTTGACAAATCAAATAAAAATACCCCAATTAAAAGTAAAAAAAAGTTTGTCATGAAACTGACGAAGAAGGTAGTAAGGTAGAAGGTAATTATCGATTATCGTTTTCTGCTTTACCGGCGTTGTGTGTCTGACAGTCGGTTTCGTACATGATGACATTTAGCTAGATGACATTTTTATTCGATCAAACTGGATCAAACATAGGTACGACATATTTTAAGAAGAATGAATATTAATCACATCTATCGTTCAAATATTATGTGATTAATTTCTAATTCTATAAAAGCGCCAGTTTACATATAGATTTGGGCTTAAACCGCCAAAAAAAATTTTAGCGCCAGTTTGAAAAATACCGCGCCAAACGGATCACAGAAAGCGCCACATCTGGCAACCCTACTTATAGAAAAACTGGAACAAACGCTATTTTCTACAAGTTTCTGTAAAAGTTTACGGTTTGCGCAAGTGCAATTTACCAATTTCACGATATATCAACTTAACTTTACAACGTGTGATTCATTATAACCTTTAATTCCGATAATTAGAAGTTTGTATCTTTATTGTTTGTGAAATAAAATGTGGCAATGGTAGACTGTCCTGTCCCTCCGCTTTCAAAGGTTATGTTCTTATTTGGTTCTTATCATGTTTATATTTATATTCGTTCTAAAGTTGGCAGTTTTGCACAAGCAAGAAAATTTACAAGAAACACTTTTACATGTAGGTATACTTTTAACGTCACTTTTAAAGCCGCTTCAAAAGGAAAACTTGTTCGTGTAAATCGTTCTTTTTAGTCAACGCACAAAAAGTTGACATTCAAAAAGTTGTTGACTTAATTATTTCATTTTTCTCAGTGCACTTCAGATCAATCTAATGATAATACAGTCTTTTTCTATTGCTTTTTCCCTTTTGTCAAATGTGATTCCAAATTTGTCAAATGACTTTCCAATCCGTTCAAAGTTCAAAGTATAGTAGGCTTGCGGATTGGAAAGTAATTTGACAAATTCGGCAACACATTTGACAAAAGAGGAAAAGCAAAAAAGAAAGACTGTAATCAATTTTCAGTCTAAGAGGCCTAAACTCTGAATTTATTGTCGTTCGGTCAATTAAGAAATCTGTTAAAATTGGACCGTGGATATCCCAAAATATCGTAACCATCACGTTGCTTGCTGAGGGTGCAGATTTGAATTTGAATGGCGCCATAGTGTAGGTGCATGACCGACAAACACGTAGTTTGATAGAAGTGTCAATATTCATGAAAACAAAACAAAATGTTTGGTATTTATCATATTATATAAGTGTCTTGATTATTATTAAGTAAATTTGGAAATTATTCATTGTTATCAATCAGAAATTTAAAAAGTCTAGGTCAAATCTATGGTCCCCTCATATTTTGTTTTTGATATCATCATTTGGGCAGCGCACTTTATAGGCGTTTTCGGAAATCAAACTTGGGTCTCTAACCAGGTTAGTATTTGATAACCGGGTTAGTTAACCTGGTTACTTTTTTGCAATTTTTCGAATACGGAACTACGACCAGGTTTAATAAAAGTAAACAGTATTTCGTAACCAGATACATAACCCGGTTAATCCGAGCGATTTTCCAAAAACGCCTTATGTTATCATGCATGACTCACTAAGGAAAACTGTCCTAAACCAATTTGGAAATCAGGGCACTCCTCGGTTTAGAGCGGAAAGGATTGCGCAACGAAAACGGATTTAAAATCATTTGTAAATAAATCACTCGTTCTCTTATTGATGACATCCAAATACATAATTATGTGATTTCGATCTCTACATGGTAATTAAGTGTGTAATATGTATGTACGTATCATCATACATCCTGGACGAATTTCAGTTTAACAAGTAATGCTGGTCTCAATATTATCTGCTTTCTAACATACTCGTATGTTCTTCCAGTGATTTTAATAACTCGTTTAATTAGCAATGCGTTCACAAGTTTTATGTTTATTAAAAGTAGTTCTCCTGAATGCAGAAACAGATGATCACTGGCGCAGAATGATGGTGCTGCATCTAATTTGCGCCGCTCACAGAAATAATATGCATATATTATTATGATTTCCGATTTCTTTCCACCTAATACAAATTTCTCCGGTTCTATTCCAGACTGTTCTTGCGTTCATTCTTTAGTTGTGCTAAGAAAGCGCGATTGTATACGTGCTCATTGATGCCTACGTTTATTGTTAACGCAAAAATGTGGTTGTACAGGAGAAGTAGATGTAAGTTGCGTACTATCTAATCCAAAAATAAAGCTTACTATTATTCTTTTTATTTTAAATATTCACAATTGTACTATACTGACAATGAATGTCTGCACCGGAATTACGGGTTCAGAATGTGAATTATTAAAGTATAACATTTTTCTGTATTAAGAATATAATGCTTAATGCATTTTAACATGTTGCTTTTAACATGAATGCTTTTAACACATATAAAATAGCATGATACAATACTATATAGTTGACTTAGATCATTTGGATTTGATAAAAATAAAAATGTTTCAGATTTTGCAAAGAAACATGGAAATTTTGGCCTTTAAAAATATTAAGTAATAATCTAAATACAGTGTGTCCCCAGATGGATTGAAAAGGAGAGAAAAATGTTATCCTTTATAAAAAAAATTGCTTGTTCTAAAACCATTAATTTTCTAAACAAAATCCAGATGTTGTTTTACTTAAGTAAAATAAAAGAGCGAATTTTCTCTTTCTCTTTTTTAATGTCACGCACACTACCTCTTCTTTCAAGCTTTTGAATAAGATGGCGTGAAGTATTTATGGAGACATGCACATTTGGAATCTTTGCGTTAAATTTCTGTATTGCGTAGATGTAAGACGCTTCTAACACTGCAGGAGATAACTTCTTTGCTGATGGGTTAACATTGTATCAGCAATTATTAAATTTACTACAGTTCAGTTACTCCGTTTAGTAACTAACTGACATTTGCGACAAACGATACCTTGATTTTATTAAAGCTACCAAACAAATTTTTCGCTTTAAATTTTTTGAATTTTCTCCTTTATTTTGCTTGAGAAAAACAATATCTGGATTTTGTTTAGAAAATTAATGGTTTTCAAACAAGCAAGAACTTTTATAAGAATAACATTTTTCTCTAAAGTTGAAAATTAAAAAGGTTTCTCTTTTTCAGTCCATCTGGAGATACACTGTTTATCAAACAATTCAAGAATACAATTAACTCCATTATGAGCCAACATGATGTTTACTTCGATATAATTCAAGTATAAACATTTTGTTAATGAGTGTTGACACAGGGTTTCTTACAATTGTACCATTACACAATATGGTTTTTACTTTTACAGATGACAACAGATTAAAATCAAGTTAAAACTGAACGCAGGTTAAAAGTTAAAATGGCGAGTTAAAGTGAACTTAATTGTGAAAGACAGGAAAAGGTAGCTAACTCTTGGCGGTAACTTTCAAAATATTGGCATATAAATAATACGGTTGATTAGTGTCAGATTTAAAGTTTACAGTGATGGACTCACTTTTTTGAATATAAGCGATATAAGTCATTTCTAAAAAGTTGCGTAACTTACAGTTTGATTTACGTTCAAGAATCTTAACATTGTCGACACTAAAACTACGCTGGTTATCGAGAGACTATGAATGCTGAGAGCACAATATCTTCTTCCCACTCTGCAGTCGCTCTTGTGTTGTGTTATTCTATTTTTTAGCCATTGGCCAGTTTGGCCTATATGAATTTTTTTGACAGTTGGAGCAAGAAACCTCATAGACAACACCAGAGTTGGGCAAGATGGGAATTTTGTCTTCAGTGTGTCTGAAAATGTTAGCAATTTTTAGAGGATTATGGCCAACAATTTTTATATTGTCTTGTTTGAGAATATTAAAGATTTTAGGAATAACTTGTTTGACGAAAGTGAGTTTTTTTTTTATATGGGTGGGTCGTTCGGTGTATCAGTGGATTACGATGAGAAAATAATTTGTTGAGTAAGGGTCGGGGCTAACGATTGTTTTTAAAGATACCTATAAGTCTCTTAAGGTTGATTGATGACTGATGGTGGAGATACGGTTTTTCATACAAGGTAGTGTTAATTTTTTGTGTAAGTGGGTGGTTAGAATGGAAATTAACAAACCTGCCAGAAAAGGTCGGTTTGTTATATCAATTTAATATGATAGAATTGGTAAGAGATCGTATTACTTTCGTGTCGAGAAAGGGGACAGAATTATTGTTTTCTTTTTCTATCGTGAATTTAATGCTGATGTGGAAATGGTTGAAGACATGCAAAATTTCTTCACATTTGTTAAAAGGCACAACGGTAAGCAAATCGTCGACATATTTAAATAGAAAATGAATTTGAAAAGATAACTGTGGGATGCATTCATCTAAAAGCTGATCTATTACCAACTACCGATAAGGGCTGAGAGGGGAACCCATAGAGGTGCCCGGGTTTGTAAATACGTTTTATCATTGAAGACAAAGTAGCGATTATTGAAGATGAATTTTATAACATTAAGAAATCCCATTTTGATATTTAGGTGTTACCTTCTATGTGTGCCCATTTTTGTTCAATAATATTGATAGCCAGATCATTGGGAACACTTGTGAATAACGAGACAACATATAGAGAGATGAGTCTCTATTCTTCTGGTAACTGGGCGAATGTGAAATGTAAGTGTCTGCAATTGCAAAGAATGTTGGCAATGAAGATGATATGTGGGTGAGTTAATACATGAACAATTAGTATAAAGGAAGTGTTGTTTTTATGGATTTTGGGTAATCCGTAGTATCTGGATAAACTGAAACCATTGTTGACGAGTCTATTACACAATTCCTTGTTAAAGTTTTCTGAGAATAATTGTTTGGTCAATGTTGGTATTAAGTTGTAACGTGAGGGGGAGGTATCTCGGAATTCCTTTTTATAAATCTGAAGCAACGTTTGAGGCTTGTCAATATAATCAGGTTTTTTCATTAAATCTGTTTTGGAGCCTTTATCGGCCTGTAGCACAAGAATGTCATTGTGCATCTTTAAAAAATTTTTGGTTCCTAAGAAACATTTGAAAAGAGAAGAGACATGAGATGATTTAGAATTTGTGACGTAAACTTGCGGACAAAAAAACCGACTCATTCCTTTTTTGTTTTGTAAATTAACTTTCGATCTGTCAAAGTAGTAAATTGTCACATTGTGTCACATTTATATATATGGTTTATAACAATGGCTTGAATGGTAAATTTTTTTTTAAGTTAGTGGTGTTATATCTCAAGAAGTATAGCTGATAGAAAGAAACTGATTTCATTTTTGGAATCAGCACACCAAATACAGTCAACATCAGGTCTAACATTCCAGGCACCAGACTAAAATTTTTTATTTGTAGGGCTGTGTTTTCATTGTGACAGGTCACATTTTTTGTCTGTGACTATGTCACAAACTGTTCTTTTTGCGTAAAACGGAATTTAAGTTTCAAAACTAATTTTATTGAAAACGGTTCAGATTTTATCAACTCTATTCATTGTGAAGTATTTACTTGGGTATTAATTGAGAAAACTGTACTATAAATAAACTTTTAATTTTAAAAGCAAGAACACAAAAATAGGAAAAATGTTTTGAAACTACCAAAAATTTTTGACCAAAAAGAGGCAAGTCCAAAAATTTTAACGCAAACTATCGAAACTATAACACTTTACAATAAATACATTGTCCTCAATTTTTCGGAAGCTTATCAAAAAATGATTGTGCTTCAACACTGCAATATTTCTTCAAGTCTTGCAAGCATTGAAATTTTTTAGCTTTGATTGGTATGAGACCTAAAAAGATTGTTTAAAGAATTTTTAAAATAATATCAGAACACAAGATTATTGTACCAGAATAGGAATATGAAGGCAGCACAAATTCGTTTTGTAATAAAATTGGTCCCTTACAAGAAGTACTTTTCTTGTCTTTCACTGTTAGTGTCCTTCACTAGCTATCACCCATGTTCCATTATAGGAATCCCGATAATATAGCAATCTTGTATGGTCATGGCGAATTTCTAGTTCTCGAATCGGGCGAGAACTAAAAGGACATTTCTTAGCATAATCTAAACCGGTATTAAAAAATTTGTGGGATTGATCAACTTCTACAACATCAAAAGGAGTTGGTTTCATGCGAGCATTTTTGAATATTTCAATCCAATTTGATGGAATTTCAGCTCTTTGTTTGCACTTTACTAAGCCCATGTTTTTGGCTCCATATAGGAATGACCACGAATGGGAAAAGTAACTTTAACGTAGTCTAGTCGCCTTTCATTGTGGACAACATAATGCAGAAAGCGAAACATAGTATAGTTTCTGTTTTGGCCTCCGCGCGAGTCGCAAAATATTTCAAGAGCCTCTACTCGGGAATCAAGAAAGTTTCATAAAAAGTCATGGAGCATGGAACATACATCGTCGCTTCCCTTCTTGCCGATAGTTTCTGGGTAAATATAAAACACATTTTTTGCCGTAGACAGAATATGTATATTAAACGCATAGACGTTCAGTTGACTCTTGTAATAGACATCGTTTGTTGTAATGTTTGGAACACTAAGGTTTTTCCCAAAATCTAAACAAATCGCTTCTTGATTCATTGAAATTTGACTTCTTTTTTTTGCGGCTTTTTTCCTGTTGTAGAATACCGCAGCCTTTCTTTTGTGCAAATCATTTTGTACTGTAAGCTGGCGTATTTCATTCTGTAAACGTTCTTTTTCATCAATACTAGTGCTTTTAGAAATCTCGGATTGTAAAGATTTTATTTTTACGAGAAATTCGTCGCATGAGCTACACGTTTCTGTTCTTGGATAGCCAAAAGCTATATTAAACTCTGTATTAAAGATTGTCCTATACGACTCGTAAGATACTTTCATGTCAGGATGCAACTCGCAAAACATTTTGAACATCTTTTTTATATTAAGGTCTTCAGGCAAGTATAATCTCTTACTGTCATTTAGACTGTGACTTTTTCTGCCCTTGAATGATTTGATGTGTTCATGCACTGTTTCACGGACCTGAGGCTGAAATTTTCTAGGATGGTTTTTGTTTTCTCCTCTTTTATCTTTGGGGGCTAAACCCGTCATTTTTAGAGATCTCTGTAGTATTTCTAGCTTTTTTTTCTTTATTCCGTGAATGGACATGAAAGCTTGTTTAAAAACACCTACTTCTTCTAGATACTTCTAAAACGGATCTTGTAAACAAATGTAGCACTTCTTAGAATTGCTTCATCTTCATTTTTCCTAGGCCTCCTTCGGCGAATAGGTAATACTGTAATCAATCCACATAAATACGAATTCTGCTCATTAATGGACGTCATCGCGTTGAAATTTTTAAGTATGACTTTCTTCGCTTCTGCAGGCACATTTTGAAAACATTTTTTGTGGCAATTACAGTCTTCACCTAACTCATGGCTTTGTATTCTAATTTTTTTCATAACCTCTCTCATTCGGCCTTGTTTCTTCCTCTTTTTTGATTCATTTTTAGCAATTACTGCTGTTGAGTTATATTCACTACCCCTACAGTTATTTTCAGGTTCCATAATTCTTTTGTTCTATTGCACAGTACTTCAAACACTATTGACACACTGATTGCCAGTTGTATTAAAAACCTACTGTCACTTTACGCAGAAAACTAGATTACACCATGTTGTGTTTATATGGACTTAGCTCCTTCTGAACATAAATAACATGGACTTGACCCCTACTGGCGCTGTATTCGTTAACAAAAACTTATATTTCCTAAGCACTTTTTGAACCTGCGGGAATACGTTGGCAGATTCTAAATCAAAAATGCCACAAGATGGCACTAGGAACTCAATTTGGCTAAAATTTGGACTTGTCTCCTTTTGAACCTGTACCCTTCATATGGAATAAATATTTTTTTATAATTATTATGTCTAATCAAAACACAAACACAAAACGTTGACTTCGACTAATCTTTTTTTGTTCACGAATTATAATTATTGTTTGGGTCACACAGTACCTTAAACGAACAAGGAGCTACTAAAAGTAGAGTTTCTTACTTATCGAAATATTTAAGAAAAAGCATGTTCTTCCTTTATTTTTAGCAACAATCTTAATTTAATAAATCATGTGTAACCTATCTCGTAATTGACCTAAATCTATGCAGTATGTAATAAAATTAATGATGCAAAGCAGCTTTACATGATTATTACTTTTATTTGTTTGTTTATTTAACATAGAGCGATGAAAATGTTGCGTTTGTACACTGAAACAATGCATGACACATATATTTAATTTAGCACGTACTTTCTACGCAAGTATTAGCAAGCTGTTCAATAAAACTAATGACAATTCGCGTTTTCACCTTGTTAGTCGACGTTTGTCATGGATCGTAAATCATTCCTATCAAAAAACGAGATAATACAGGGAATTTTTACATATTTATTTCAACCTGTGGAATAATTTGCGCAAAAAGAATTACAGACTTGCGTACAAAAAGTAGATAAGACAAGAGAACCTTCTACATTCGAAAAAATTTGTCACGAGTAATTTTAGTTATTCGAACACATTTCATAGAGAAATTGTGATAAGTGATAAGTTGATAACATAAAGTTTTATTTTCTGTTTAATTGGATTTTTATTGTTATAAATTATACAGAATTGGTTTTTGAAAAGCTAACAGATAAATATTTACATAGAAGAAAATGAATTTGTAATTTTTCTGAAGTGGTAAGTATTTCTATTAGACGTCTATTAATAAATATGAATAGGGAATATTTGAATCAGAATAAAACAAATCATCGTAGAAGTTATAACGATCTAAATAAATTTATTCTCTATAATAATATAGAACAGATTGACTGGTCATTTGTGAGAGACTCAACAAGTAACGTTGATACAAAATTTACTCATTTTTTAAGTATAATAACTCAAAATATAAACATTGCTTTTCCACTCAAAAAAATAAAATCACATCAAACAGAATTAACAAATAAATGGTACACACAAGAATTACAAACAATAAAACAACAGATATCATTGCTGTCTGAATTAAAGCATAACATTACAAATGATGCAAACTTAAAAATAACCCTTAAAGAATTATGTAAACAATAAAAAGAAAAATTAACTACAGCTAAACAAAACTACTATTCAACAAAATTAAAAACATCTAAAGGAAACCCTAAAGTCTATTGGAATCTAGTAAATAAAAATAGAAAAAATTCAAAACGTACAAATATGGACATGGACATAAATAGACTTGATGAGAAATGATTACTTCACTAACATATCAAAAAACATAGGCAGTTACCCCATTGGGAAAAATGACTTCCAAAAATTCTTAGCAATTATTTTCCAGAATTTGAATTTAAGCCATTTAGCTACATTGAAGTAAGGGATATTATAAATCGATTAAAAAATAAAAGAAGCTGTGACGACTGGGATATGAATACTGAAATAATAAAGTTAATAAAAAACTTAATATTAGTACCACTAACAATACTTTTAAATCAATGTATAGATACAGGTGTATTTCCTGAAGATTTAAAAATCTCAAGGGTAATCCCTGTGCACAAGGGGGGTGAGGTCACAGAGGGCAATTTCCGCCCGATTTCACTAGTTCCCATAATCTCTAAAATATTTGAGACTGCTCTAAAACTACAAATAGTTAACCATTTTGAAAAACACAACTTATTTTATGCAAACCAATTTGGATTTCGAGCTAAAAGATCTACAACAGATGCAATAATATATGTATCTAATAAATGAAATCATTAAAGGTAGGGAGCAGGGGAAAGTGGTGGGAGTTGTCTTCTGTGACCTCAAGAAAGCATTTGATTGCGTTGATCACAGCATTATGTTAAAGAAGTTAGAACATTATAAATTCAACACGCAAAGTAGACAACTTTTACGTTCATACTTACAAAATAGAAAGCAATTTGTTTGTGTAAATGGACTTAAATCTAAAACAAGCATTATATCTTCGGGAGTTCCACAGGGGTCAGTCTTTGGACCTATACTTTTCCTAATTTATTTAAATGACTTAATAAATGGAACTGATCAGGGAAAACTCATATCTTTTGCGGATAAGGCAAGTTGTAAACTCTTATAACAACTGACACACAGTATCACAATTGCTCATTACAAATAAGTAATATACAAAGCAAACTACATCAATGGTGACAAGCTAACGGGCTTATCTTAAATAGGGATAAAAAAAATGTTAAAAATGTATTTTACAAATAAAAGCTTACAGGAGCAAAATTCAAGTAAAGTTAAATTTCTTGGGGTTTATATGGACCCAGGCCTTTCTTGGCAATGTCATATAAATTATGTCGCAGGAAAATTTTCAAGTAACTTGTATGCTTTAAGGAACCTGGCAGATTTACTACCACCTTCATTATTACTAAGAGCATATTTTGCACTTATCAATACCCATATTACCTATGCAATTATATGCTGGGGACATAAGAAAAGCCTGAGCAGAATATTTGTTTTACAAAGAAAAGCAGTTCGTATTATATGCCACATGGGATATAGAGAGGATTTGAGAAATAAATTTATAGAACTACAGATGTTGACGGTACCTTCTTATATTCAATTACATATGAAAATGTATGAAACACATACGGATACCCATAATTACTCCACAAGATATAATGAGAACATCCTGGCGGAATTCTGTAGGCTGGAATCTGATAGGTACGGACCAAACTATTACGCAGTAAAATATTTAAATAGGCTGCCAAATAAAATCAGCGCCCTGCCACGAGACAAGTTCAGGCATGAACTAAAAATCTGGCTATTAAGAAATCCATTGTATGATATCGATGAGTTTTTAAACTGTAATCTGTGTATGTAACATTTTAATGTGTATTACAAGTTTATGTGCACTCCGAAATCTTAATCTATTTAAGATCAATATATGTATTAGCTATATGACCAATCATGTAAAATGATTTAACACATGAAATTGTATTGACAAGTGAATTACTGTTGTACGAGTAGAAAACACAATAAAGCACTTACTTACTTACTATCTGAACGCTGTCTCTTAAGCTTTTAAAGTGGGTTCATAAAAAAGAATCACGTCTTAGACCTTTAAGGTTTATTTAAAATGTATGGCAATGTTAAATGTGTGCAAAAACTCTATTTGTGCAATTGAATCTCAAAAAACGTTCATGTTAAGAGCCGGAATACTTGTCTGTCTAAATATGCAGGTAGTATCTTTGAAATTGTAACTTTGAAATTAAGTTTTGGTTCGAGGAAATTGAACACCCCGCAATGTAAAAACTATTTTTGTAATATCAGAAACTCTTTTAAACGGACACTAAATGGCGCACAAACACTTAACGTTTCGCAGTCGTTCGCCATTTAGTGTCCGTTTGAAAGAGTTTGTGATACAATTTTCATCGGACAAGAACCAGCTTTAATTATTTTTGTAATGACTGTGAATATAACAAAAAGTTTAAATTATTCGTATTCAATTGGGAGACGATCTGACACTCAGTGAACACCATCATGCACATACTGAATATTATTAAAATATGCTGTTCAAATTCTGATGCTTGAAAGATGACTTATTTGTTTCAGTAAAAGTGGAAGTTCACTCCAGCAGTAGTGGAGCTGGGTCAGATGAGAACCTCTCATCCTCCGACATATCCGAACGTTCGGGCGAGCACGAGAACGACTACGAAGACATCTATATGGTCCGAGAAGAGACGAGAAACAAAGAACGCTCCAACAGCATCCGATCCAGATCCCGCGATTCTGGATCACACAGCCGCTCAGCATCTGCAAGCTCGTCAAATTCCGGCGGTTGCAACGTTATCGTCAAACTAACATCCAGCAAGGAGTCTATCAAGAAGGACACCAAGAAACCCAACGAATTCCTACCGAAGCCCCAGAAATACGATAAAGCAGAGAAGAAAATCGCGACGAAAAAAGATTCACCTGAAAGTGGCTTGTCCTCATCCCAATCCACGCTCAGCTCCGAAGAAGAAATCGAGAAAGTAAAGCTGGCTAGCCGACATTCGATGCCTCCGAAACCCAGCGGTTCGGTCTCGAGTTCAAGCACACTTACAAATAGCAATGCCGGTAAAATTTTGAAGAGGGTTACTTCAGTTCCCGTCGAAACATCTCCTCCACCTCCTCCACCGTTACCGACAACCAGCAGTGATGATTCCGATGAACCTAGAGGCGCCGAAATTGTTGAAGTGGTGGAGGAACCGACGCTAAAACCTTCCGAAATTGTTAAAGGATTATGCAAGAGCATGGCGTCTTTATGTAAGTTATTTTTTTTTTTAATTATCTCTATAGCTCTACCTATAACTATTTCATCACTTTTAAATCACCATTCATCGTAGGCAAGTCAGTTAAAATTTGCGTTAATACTCAAACATGACTTTAAGCAATAAACTCTACAAAACAATTCAACGCACCTTACATAAATTATTTACACCACACATGCAAATGCACTACAAATGAATTGCTAATTGCTTCTAAGTAAATACATACGTTCACTGCACTCACTCCTTTGCGTGTTTCTGGGGCAATTTACTTAAGCTCAACAGTCGTGAATTTAAAAAAATCCATCTAACAAAACTATTCTGTGTTTGGAAACGGTCGGCTACGTAACATTAGAGCGTATTTAAATTAGTGCTGGCAATGGATAACCGATTTTGGATATTCGCGGTGTACAGCATGTCGCTCATGCAAATAGAGTTGCATAACTTGAATGTAAATCTAAATGAAAACTTTTTTTTTATGCAACTCTATTTGCATGAGTGACATGCTGTACACCGCGAATATCCAAAATATCCAAAATCGGTTATCCATTGCCAGCACTAATTTAAATATTAGCTACCTAGCCAGGAAAAAATCACTTTAACAACCTTTATTTTTATGCGTAGTTCCTTCAATACTTATACACTTATTCCATCTTTTTTCAATTGTCCCACATCCTCAACACTTAAGTGCTTCATCAGATGCAAAACGCTTTCCTTTATGCTTTATGCTTTTTTAAATTTTAATAAAAAGTACTCTGACGGAGCCATGAACCGACAGTCATATATAGATTTTATCGCTGGATTATACTCGTATTTGCCTTATGAACCCGATAGTAACAACAAGCGTTTTACGAATAAGAAAGCGGGCGTTTTTTCTCCAAAGCAGTTTTTAAGTTTTGAATTGTGTTTCTATAGGCCTCTCTACTTATGTTAGGCCCCCTCGGCATATACTCAATGAAGGCTCCTTCAACATCCCAGAAAATTGTTGCCATCAGTTTTTTTTTTTCCAAAAAATTGATTATTTTGATGTTTCTTTCCCTTTTGTTTCTATTAGGAGTCATCTGTCGAGCTCATCTCCCGAATGGATAACTACCGGAATTCAAATTTCATCTCAAAAATTAAAAATGTTGTTTAAACTAACCAAATCTGGTGTCCCTTACCCTATGGATTACTACAAAAAGTATAAAAATATTTATAAAAAAGTGATTAAGGCAGCTAAGAAATTGCATTATCAAAAAATTATTTCAGAATCCGATTGTATTGGTAAAACGGCATGGTCTATAGTTAATCAATGTACATCTTCAAAAGTGTCCAATAATTCTATTGAATTAATCATTGATAATATTAAGTACTCTGATCCCTTCGTCATAGCTACATTATTCAATGACTTTTTCGTAAATATTGCTCACAAAATTTTTGCGAATGGTAGCGGACCTATTTAGTCACCTAATAAAGACATTGAATTCAGCAATCAATCCATGTTTTTATTTCCTGTGACTACAAATGAGGTAATAAATGTTATATATAGCTTCAAAAATAGCAGTTCCTCAGACTGTTTCGGTTTTTCAGTTAAACTCCTAAAACAAATTGCTTTTCTTATCGCGGATCCTCTACCCTTCGCTATTAATGAAACCTTTAAAACTGACAATTTCCCTAACAGCTTAAAATACTCTATTATTGTTCCAATTTACAAGAAAGGTTGCAGGAATGATATATCAAATTATCGTCCTGTCGCGATCACATCGTATATATCAAAAATATTCGAAAAATTGCTATGTAATAGAATATATCAGTTTCTAAACAAAATTAACTGTTTTTCCACTTGCCAACACGGTTTCTCCACCAATACCAGTATCATCAACTTTACGCATGCCTTAATTGATAACCTAGATGATGGTAACATTACGCTAGCTACCTTTATGGATCTTACAAAGGCATTTGACTGTGTTGATCAATCATTACTTCTACAAAAACTTTTTGCTGTTGGTATTAGGGGTCCTGCTCTCGACATCATCAGCAGTTTTTTGTCTGATAGGATTCAACAAGTATCCATTAATGGAATTTTATCTGAGAAACGTACTTCAGACGTAGGCGTGCCTCAAGGATCGGTGTTAGGGCCACTTTTATTTCTAGTGTACATTAACGACTTACCATCGAATTTGGAGTCGTCTGCAGTCTTTATGTATGCTGATGACTGTTCAATAGTAAACTCGTCGGGAAACAAATCACATCTTGTTACAAATAGTTCCCTTTCGCTTAACGTCACTCATCAGTGGCTATTGGCCAACAAACTTCAACTTAACATTAGCAAAACAATGAGCGTTCTTTTCTGTCCTTCATCTAAGTTTGACAATGAAAGTCTCTTAATAAAAATTGACAAAACGTCAATTGCACAAGTTGCTGCAACAAAATTCCTTGGCGTCCACTTCGACAGTCACCTTGAATGGAATGTGCATGTTGAACAGGTTTGTAAACGTCTCTGCACAATTTGCTTTGTTATCTACAGACTTCAAAAAATCATTCTCAAGGACACACTTATGATGTATTCCTATGGTTGCTTTCATTCTGTGTTATCTTATGGGATTATATGTTGGGGGTCTGCCACTGACTCAGTTAAAGTATTTAGAATGCAGAAAAGAGCAATACGAAATATCATTGGCCTACGAAGATTTGAAAGCTGTAAAGAACATTTTAAAGAACTTAAAATACTAATACTAATACTGTTTATTATCAAATATCAGATACAGAAAAAAATGATATTGATAAACGTCAAAAATATATAAATATAGAATAGAAATAAGCGTAAACGTCATACGAGAAAATCACCGACGGAGTAACAGCATTTCTGGAACAAAATTAGTTTTAACTCTCTCTTAAAAGTACTAATATTAGGTGCATTTTTAATATGTTCTGGAAGGGCGTTAAAGAATTTACATCCGTTAAAGAAAACACCTTTTTGGTATAAGGCAGTAGAGTGAGAGAAAGGTCGAAGATTTGATTTAAACCTAGTGTGATAGGTATGATTGGCATTATTAGATGTGAAAAATTCTGAATATTTATAAACAAAACAACACAGCTCAAAAATATAGATGGAAGGTACTGTTAAAATTCGATGAGTTTTAAATGCTTCCTTACAAGAGTCACGCCGTTTAAGGCCAGCCAGTATACGTACTGCGTACTTTTGTATAGTGAAAACCCTGCTACAGTCATCATTTAATCCCCAATGAATAATACCAAATCTCAATTGACTGTGAAAATTAGCAAAATATAATGTACGTAACGTAGTATAATTACAATGCTCAGAAATAAGTCTTAAAGCAAAGCACGAACTGCTTAGTTTAGAGCAGAGTGAGGCTACGTGGGGAGTCCACTGCAAATAACAGTCTAAAATCAACCCCAGTAGTTTATTATTACTAACGAGTGGTATGTCTATCCCACGTAAAGTTACTGAACTGACATTATCAGCATAATTCGATCTAATATTTCTAAATAAAATCACTGAAGTTTTATCGCGATTAATAGACAATTAATTCTTGAACATCCAATCTTGTCATAGATCACTTTGGCTGATTTTTCGACATCAGCAAAGTTATCACCCGATATCATTACGTTTGTATCATCCGCGTAACAAACTAAGGTACAATCACTTCTTCGCAAAAAGAAACCTAGATCACTAATAAATATTATAAATAATGTTGGACCTAGGATAGACCCCTGCGGTACACCGAAAACAATATCAGCAGGTTCTGAATGATTATTGTTAATTACTACTCTTTGCGTTCTACCTGTTAAATAAGATGAGAGAAGATTTAGGGTATTTCCCCTGATACCGTAGCGTCTTAATTTCTCTAGTAGAAGCTTGTGATGAACACAGTCAAAAGCCTTAGAAAGATCTATGAAAAGACCAAGTGCAGAGTTCTTTTGATCAATGGCGCAAACAATTTTGTCGATAAATTGAAATAAAGGGGAATCTATATCTTTATTTCTTGTAAAGCCATGTTGAAAGGGAAGAAAAGTTTCATTTGCTTTAAAGAAGTTAATTCTCGCAAAGAAGTAAATTCTCACGCTTCCGTGCCTGTATATTTATGAAACTTTAGTTTACGTTGTTACTCCTATTAATGAATATAAACCCCTTGGTTCTAATCATTCATATAAAGTTAGGAATCAGGGTTTACTCGAGATTCCCCACCATAACTTATCTTTTTTTAAGATCAGCCCCAAGTATCAAGGTATTATGTTATATAATAAGCTCCCAGCTAGATTTAAGAATATTAATGTTTTGTTATTTAAGAAGGAATTGAAAATTTTGTTAATTTCTAAAGCTTATTAATCTGTTAATGAATATTTTTCCGATGTCGTATGAATTATTATTGTTATTACACTATTTAGGCTTCTTGACTTGTCCTATACATTTATAAGGTCGGAAGGATTAATAAAATTATTATTATTATTATTATTATTATTGTATTTGGTGGTGGACAGTCTTTATAAACCCACTGCATGGATTTCTGTTTAATGGGAGGATCCCACTGTGATAATTCGAGAAGGAAAAAGTCCCTTTCCAACGCACCCAAACTTTCTTGGGAAATTTCTTTTCTGACTAGTTTTTGCTCAGGTGTAGGCATCTGGAAATCCACCTTCGTACACAAATCGTCATGCACAATTTTCAGGACACTTGTTTTGGGTATACATACTTCATTGGCAACAACAGAAACGATCTTGCAGTACTAAATCTTCGACTTTTCGCACTATCCCTTCAATTCGAGCTTTTAGGGGTCGTTTGGACTTTGGGTCATTATTAATCGATTCTTTACTCCATCGAAAGAGTTTAGGCCGAAATTTTACTTGAAAATAACATGGTGCTTTTCCCCATATACAGCAACCGTTCTTTTATAAATAATTTTTGGGCCATTGCCTTCTTTTGTCCTGACAAAACTTTATGACACTGCGTTTTTCCACCTTAATTTCATTAATTTTATTAACAAATAAATCTCTATAAACCACACAAGTTAAACACAATTTAGTACATGTACTTCTAAATGTCACAACTAGTTTTTAATAATTGGTTTTACATCATCGCTCTCCTGTTTCATAGTTAGGTAGAAAACAGTAAAATATGCTTTCGTAGCTATTAATTAGACGTTTTCCTGACGACGTTTTACGTGTCCCATAAATGTATGAGTGCAGTAAACAACAAAAAGCAAAATGATGTAGAGACATCGATTGTTTGATGTAAACTGTGTTGAGAAGTAAAAAGTCCTCAAAAATGAAAAAAAAATCAATAAGGCAATAAAATGTACTTATAAAATTTGATACATTTCTAAAATATTAACGTGCGGTGGAAAGATACATCAAAAAAATTACCAGAATTAATATTTCAAATGTTTTATAAACATTGATATAATTATTGCTTACTAGCTTTTTAAAACTAATCAAAATGAAAGTTTCTTTTGCCATAAAGCGAAAATAAAACAGTTAAGCTACATTCAAATATATACACATATACATTATTTATTTTGGATGTTTTAGAAAAAGGTATGTTTTCTTTAGTTCTTTTATCGAGTACACAGTATCAACCACGTTAACATTTTATTAAAAAAGAAAGTAGCAGACAAGTTTATAAAACTTGATTGTAACTGCTAACTAGACTTTACATTAAGCATGCCGACAACAAATATCTCTTTCTGCGTCTTAGAATTAAAAAATTATTCAAATTTTCAATTTTCAATTCTAGTTTCTTCTATTGGCAACGAGCAGATTTTTGAAAGAGGTCTCTTGATTAATCCCTTAGCTGTTTTAGATGTTTTCAGCGATGCATAATTCTTGCCATTGGTCTTTTCAATGGAGCCAAATTCTCGTCCTTAATAACAACAAGGTCACCGATTTCGGGAAGTACCGTAGAACGTTACCATTTAACACGATTTTGCAAATCACTGAGGTGCTCCTTTTGCCAGCGTGTCCAAAAGTGTTGTTGTTGTTGTCCGTAGCTTAAAAGCTTAATAGATTAAGCTTATGGAATTTATAAAAAAACTTAAAGCCTCAACTACATCAGCTATTACAAATAATATTGCTTCGATAAAGCTGTGATCTATATTTTTTTGAAATCAGATTTCAGAATCCACATTTTTAAGAAATCTCAAAAATGACGCAATTTAGAGATAGGGAAATGTAGATATTGCAATTTTACATATTTTTACATATTTACATATAAAATTTTACATGTAAAATTTAGAAACATGATAAAAAGTGTACTATGCCATTTAAAATAAACGAGTTGATAGCGACTTCCCGTATAACCGGAAGTAACTGGAAGTCAATTTTATTTCATATGAAAAGATCTCTCCTCCGTAAATTTCAAATTTCTTTCTAAACTTCTTGCTTGAACACAATTAATTAACAATTAACTTTTAATGAACGGTTTGTGTGAATAACTCTGTATTAAAAAATAAGTTTCAAAATACGCGAGTTTAGCGCACGCGTCCAAGTTCAGAAAACGAGCCGCAAAGCGAATTTTCCATTAGACAAGTCGCTAAAATGTCTTATGAAATGTGTATTTTATGCTGTTTTTATTTTTAAATGCAAAAAAATCTTAAAATCTGAGTTATTTTGTAATTTAAATATAGGAAAATTCTATTTTGTTTTGTCGCGGCTGGCGCTTAAAATAATTTCAAACAAATATCAAGGCCCAGTATTTTAGTTACAATTTAACTTTAATCTTCAGTTTATTTCCATAGGAACAATTGTTTATAATTGTTACTATGGGAATAAACCTGTCGGCGATTTGTTTTTTTTTACACTCAGCTGTAGACACGTCAATCTTCTTTTGTTTCTCTTTTCAGCTTTGGTTGGTTTCAATTCTTTTTTATTATTTTGATTTCTTCTTTCGTTTTCGTATCTTTGGAGAAATCTGTCTAACATTCTTATATTTTTTTCTGTTTTATTGTTCGAGCAAACCATCTAATAATTATCGATTTTTTTTTGTTTTTTTCTTCATCTTTTTCGTCGTGTTTCGTCGCTCTTCGTCGGTGTCTTGAAGTCAATTAGTTTTTCAGTTAGTTCAATTAGTTTCTACAGTTGACGCTTCAAACAAGGTTTTCTTTAGTATTTTTTTCTGTCGGCGATGTGATTTTCTTACACTAATTTTCTTCTTTTGTTTCTTTTTTCTGTATTTTTTTTACTTGGATGGTTTCAGTTCTTTTTTCTTATTTTGATTTCTCCTTTCGTTTTCTTATCGATCTTGACATTTTCGAGAAATCTTCTAATTAATTATCGATTTTCTTTTGTTTTTTTTTTTTCTGTCGGCAATTTGATTTTCTTGCACTCAGCTGTAGAAATAACGTCGATCTTCTTTTGACAACAAGTCGAGTTTCTTTTTTATTGCATTAATTTTTTGTGTTACAATAATTAATACTTTGCACGTCTCTTTTTTTTTGTTTTCTATCAGTGATTTAATTTTCTTCATCACTGCAATAGGTCTATAAGAGGCAGGATCTTTGGCGTTTCCCTTTTTTTTTATAGACTGGCACAATTTTTGAAGATTTCAATGCCACTGTATATTTTCCTTCAGCAAATGATTCATTTTTTATGATGTGACAAAGAGGGACGGATATTAAGTCGGCCACAGTCTTTAATGCTATTCCTGGTACCTACACCATCCAGGCCAGAACTATGTTTCACACATTTTTCTTTAATTGTTTAATTGTTTTCTTATTTCTTATTTTGGTTTCTCCTTTCGTTTCCTTATCAGTCTTGGGATTTTCGAGATATTTGTCTAATATTCATAGAATTGTTCGAGAAATCCTAGAGATTTTCTTTTGTTTTTCTTTTTTTGAGTCGTGATTTGATTTTCTTACACTCCGCTGCTGCAGAGAAACGTCGACCTTCTACTGTTTCTTTGTGTTCACATTATTTTTCGTTTGTTTCGGCTCTTTTTCTGGTCTCTTCTTTTGCTTTTCTTATCAGTCTTGAGATTTTCGAAAAATCCGCCGTATAATCATCGATTGTCTCTTGTTTTTTATTCATCCTTTTCTTCACACTTTGTCGTTCTTTCTCAGTTTCTCTCATATTCCAACTGACACTTTAAACGGATTATTCCTTTCTTTTTTCTTTTTGTTTTCTGTTGGCGATTTGATTATCTCACAACGCACCGGGAGAATTGTCGATCTTCTTTTGTTTTCGTTTTATTATGTACTTGCATTAATTTGTTTCTGCCTCTCTTCGTTGAATTGCGAATTGTGCTAATTGCCAAATTACTGAACCCCATTTTCCGACATTCTTTTATTTTGTGGTGAATCAAATTCAAACTCGTTGCCCAATTTCAAAAAAATCTGCAGATCGAAATTTCTATTCACCCGACATTGTTTTGTTTTGTGAAATAAATTCAAATTGCGCTGACAAATTTCAGAAAAGTCTTGGGAGTTGCGTCTGCAACCCGACATTTCCTTTTCCCGAGACTCTTTTGTTTTGTGAAATAAATTCGAACCGCGTTGACAAATCTAAGAAAAATCTTTGTAATTTGCAAATCGAAATCCCCATTTTTCGAAATTCCTTCTATATTGCGAAAAAGAAATTCAAACCGCGTTGCCAAATTTCACAAAAATTCGTAGAAATGCAGATGGAAATTTCTACTTCCCGATATTCTTTTGTTTTGTGAAGAAAATTCAAATTTTTGGGCATTGCAGATCGCAATTTCTATTTTCCGAGATTCTTTTTTGAATTTATTTTTTGCATTTTTCGCAATTATTTGCAAGAAATGTAAAATTTAACATATGTACAGCGTGTAATCGAATAAGTTTCAGATGTAACCACAACTAATACAAAAGACAAGAAGCGAAGTTGCGACATACGTTTGAAAAAAATGTCAATAATAACTCCGGAAAAATATATGTTTAGTTTTTGCATAAAACATTTGAGAACCGCTGGCTTTGATTTAAAGCCCCGGACGGCTGAGCGAAATTTATTATTATACCCAATAAATGATATAGCAGTAAACCCGCAGATGCGATACAATAAACGTTGAGGCAGGTCATTTAATACTTTCGTACGAAAGAATACGGAGATTCCCAGTTGACTCTAAATTAATATTTAAGTAATAGATATGCACAAAATAATGTTTACATAATAATTTTATTTCCTTAATTAAAAATAAAGCAGTAATTTAATTAATTTATGATTCTTTATTACGTTCAGACTAAAGTTAAACTGTTACTGAAATACAGAGCCAAAATTTATTTATTACATCCGAAATTCTTATTGAATAGGTACTTTAACCAAATAATAGTACAATTACCGGTGAAGTGGCTTCAAAGTCTTACAAAAAGTAATTAAAGTTAACTAGAAATAATTTATATTTTCAAGTTTTTAGAAATTAATTAGCAGCAAGTAGGTCACAATATACAAACATCACAGAATCACCTTGCCTCTTGTCAGTGAACAATAATAAAAAGAACGTAAATTACCATTCCCAATTATTTAAACTATTGTAAAAAAAAACTAAATTACAACCTATGGTTTTCAGATTATGTCAACCAACATTTTATGAGCAAATGATACTAATTTCAAATATGCATCAAGTTCCTTCAGTAGCAACAGTCTAATTGATATAAGCGAATAATTCTGAAACCGTTCCGACAATAACAACAATTAGTGAGACCGTTAACCCATAAAACAAATAATCCAGTAGCTCTTATTCCAGTTACGGTCTAGAAAATAGCCTGGATTTTTTTCTAAAAATGTAAAATACGCATTTACTTATTTATGCTTACCCAAAAACACATATCCATTAATTTGACCGTCCCGTCCAGTCGAATTCAAATTAACGAATTCGAAGTAATTATCGTAGGTAATAGAAACTTGTCCGCTCGCGCTTACCATTTCACTTATAACACTTGTTAATTAAACCTTAAATTTAATTACCATTGTAAAATTCGCCGTCTCCGTCTGGCACGAACGCGATTTGTATATAAAAGTGACGAAGACGCGCGCGAAATCTAATAAATTAATTAAAGAGGTGCCCCCACTTTTTTGCAGCTGCAAAACGTTTGAACTCTTCGTGCTCGGATCTAACAATAATTAGTCTCAGTGCAGAAGTCGAGGAGAGCTCCGATAAGACAGTGGCCCACTTAGTAAATAAACAAAGAGTGCTGCCGTTCATTCCTCCGAGTTTCCCCGGTAGTTCTGACTCGAACAATTTAATTAAACCATCCGAGTACTTGAAGAGCATCAACGACAAGAGATCGAGTATCTGTTCTCCTAGAAACTCCCTGGACTACGAAGAAAGCATCATCATTAAGGAAGACAATAAAAAAGACGACACAGTCAGTGTCGGTCCACCACCTCCACCAATGCCTGACTTATTCAAAGAAAACGTCCAAAAAGCGGCGACTCTTAAGGAGGTCAGCGAAACCAATAAGAAGCAACAGCAACCCCTATCAGCCATTAGCATACAGGACCTTAATTCGGTGCAGTTAAGGAGAACCGATAAAATGATTGCCTCGAAGACTTTTTCAGCACCCACGCGAAGCATGAGTCTTCAGTGTCTTCAAAGTGAA
The DNA here is from genome assembly GCA_958336345.1 of Dorcus parallelipipedus. Lineage (NCBI taxonomy): Eukaryota > Metazoa > Arthropoda > Insecta > Coleoptera > Lucanidae > Dorcus > Dorcus parallelipipedus. The sequence continues at coordinate 8,349,048 of OY284478.1, read as the reverse complement.
CCTTACTTAGCGCAAAAGACTGATCTTATCGCAGAACTAAAGATGTCCAAGGATATCCCAGGAATCAAGAAGATGAAGATTGAAAAGGCCAAAGTCGAACAAAAACAAGAAAAGGAATTTTATTCGGAAATAACCAGACAATTTACGGCTAACAACTTCGTCGAAAAGGTCAGTGTTTTTTTTTTATTAGGTCTGTTCCAGCAAGAGTTCGTAACTAGTTCGGAACCGTTAATAACAGTTGCCCACCGAAGTAATGAACGATTTTAAAGGCGCCGTCAAATGTACAAACTTGATGACTGGGTGCTTTTGACGGTTTCGAACTAGTTCCGAACTATTGCTGGAACGAACCTATTATTTACAAGCAAACTTAAATTTGAGCAAATTTTGAAAATTAAGGTTTAATAGGACAACGAGAAAGTTATAATATCTCTGATTTCAGAAGTATTTAAACAACATTTACGTCAACATTTAATCAAATGCTTTTCGTGAGGCAATCTAGTGAACAAGTGAAACATATTCAATCTTAAAATAAAAAGAATTATTTGCTGTAAAATTTTGTAAATTTTCACTATTCAGATTTTTAAAAGAGAAACTCCCGGTCCTGAGTTTGAGCTTTGGATATTAATCAAATGGAACATGGAAAGAAACGTGAACTACAACAAGTAATAAGAATTAGGACACACAGATTTAGCAACAAACGTGCGTGTTCCGTTTAATTATATACACACCTGGCTTATTTGTTGATAAATCATAAACTGCTGTTTATTAATTACCGCGCTTACAGTTGCATAAACCATAAATATAAATGCCGTAAATCGACATTTGCATTAAGTAAGAATGATATTTTGATTTATTACAAAAAACCTACTGTTGATTCACTATTAAGCACAACTTCGTTCTACAAAATTGTATTTTATAACTCTTGTAATTGACTCTGTAATTTTTTCCAAAGTTTAATTACAAAATACAAAATACAGGGGAAACAAAAAGGATCTATTCAATATTCGTAACACAAAACAAAATAATAATAATAATGACTTCAAATGATAATTAATTTAAGAGAAAATAAATAAATAATTTAATTATTGTTTGTACAGTTTTTTTCCGTATTATTACCGTATTATTATCGTACCGTTATTGTTACAAATTTTCTAATTTTTAATTTGATTTAAATTTTTAATTCAAGAAACACAGAGAGATTGAGTGTATCAAAAGAAAATGTAAAACATTCATTTAAATAGATACAGACTAATCAAAACTTGTGTCTGGGCCCAGTACTCGTTAAGTTTGGAGTCATGTTTCATTTCCGCGGACTGCAGGATAAAGTGGATGCGCCACAAGAAAAACCAAGTGACTATTTTTTTAAACCAACGGTAGTGTAACTGTGTATTGTGTAACTATGAGAATAAGTTAAAAGTCTAAGCATCTGCGATACAGGTCGTCTGTTTAGCATACATATTCTGTAACTAGCGATTTTACCGAACCTTGTGCAGTTCCTTTTATTATTATTATTTTAATAAAATTTTATTAATATTTTTAGGTGAAGAATAAAATACAAAAATTGTTCAGAGCTAGGCGACGTAAATCTTGAAATCTCACTGAGTAATTCGTGTAATAATAGGGGGAATAGCGGAATGTAATTATCAGTAAAATACAAGTTAAAACATTTTTAAATTCATAAAAGTGCAAAATATAAAATATTTGGTCACCTTAGACCAACATCATCTTGTAAAAATACAATGCGGTCAATAATGACTCTCCGTGCAGCTACTTTAATTTGTAGATATAGTCATGTGCAACATAAGTGCTACAAACTGAGAACTCTGTGAGTATTATACCACAAGGTCTTAAGGGTGAGGTTTGCGTGCAGGAAGTTCACTTCAGTTGCGCAATATACAGTGTGTTATTGAAAGTTGTACAGATATTTTAACTGACGATAGTCTCTTTAAATAGATGCTAAATACCTAAACTTCCTTTATACAAAAGTTACTGGTCTCACACAATTTATTGTGGCTCAACCCTTTTCCGGGAGTTCGGTGCTGTAACGGCGCTCCGGATGGTCAAATCTTCAAACGCGCGGCAGCATCGCGTTCCTCGTCATTTTTGTGCGGCAATATGTTGCGTCCTCGCATTAATATTCATTTTCGTTATTTTATTTTATTCTTTAATGTATTGTGGGTTGCAGAATCTCGCGTTAATTTTATTTAATTTTGGGATATTATTAATTTTAAATTGGCAAGTTACTTGTAACGCATGTCTTTACGATACTTCGCCCAAAACCTTTGGGCTGAAGGCTGTGTCATATTCGGGCAGTGCCGCAATTTTTCTTGCTGTCCAACTCCAGCCAGGAACGCCGTCGCGACGCGCCGCATACCAATCCAGCCGCCAAGACAAGGTAAGGGCATGTCATACCAGTTTACTTGCTTCTCCAAATTTTTGAGCTTTACCGCACATTTTTTGGTCCTGTCGAAGCCGCATGTTTTTTTACATTGCATATATTTTGGCAATCGGTTTGGTATTACACGTTTCATATGATTCTGCATCGCACACGCATTTGTCATTGCGTCGGAAATTCCTGGTTTGCTTTTCGCATTTATTTGCAAGTTGCAATAATTTCATATCGCACATTCAACCAGCGCGACAAGTTTTTATTTTATACTTGCGGCGTTTGAATCTTCGATCGCCTTGTTTACGCACGAATATTTGGTTCAATTTATCGCATCTCGCATTTTTTGCTTAACGTGAACTATTTTCACTTTGCATTACAATTTCTGTTATCGCTTAACATTTTTTGATCCTTGCTTTGAGGTACTCGGGCTTGCATCGCATGTTTACCATTTTTTCGCACGCATTTTTCACATAAGCATTTGTTGTGAATCTTCGCTACTTTTAATTTTTTTTTCCTTTCTCGTTAGTTTTGTTGTCATTACGCATCATGTCCACTGATAAATTGAGAAGGATTAAATTATAGCGCTTGACAGAAACTAATCGGCTTAACGAAATACATACGATTGCGAAATCTGCGTCAACAGACGTTAAATTACACCCTCTTCTTCAGGCACGAGTGGAAGAGTTAAAGTCAATAAAATCCGAATTCTTCAAATATCATAATAATGTTATTGGGTTACTTGAATCAGACGAGGCTTTCGAGGCCGAAGATGAAGTTCGCAAACAATTTGACGCTAAATTTGGTGAAATCAAGGCAATTAATATTACGCTTCTTTCTTCTAATACGCCTTCAGGAGCCCCTTCCTCTAACATAAAACTTCCTAAGCTTGAAATACCCGCCTTTAGTGGAGATATTACAACATTTCTATCTTATCATGATATGTTCAACTCTATTATTCATTCTTCAAATGATCTTACGAACATTGAGAAGTTCAATTATCTTCTTGCTTCATTAAAAGGTGAGGCGTTGTCTTTTCTGCAACATATTCCGGTCACTGCGGATAATTATAATTTAGCTTATTCGGAACTAGTCAAAAGGTACAAAAATACTCGGCAAATTTTGAAGGCACATTGGCATGCACTGGAGAATTCTAAGCGCATTAATTCAGAAAATCCTTCCGATATTCGGGAATTAATTGACACTTACTCAAAGAACTCAAATGCTCTTAAGAGTTTTACTCTGCCTGTTGATCTTGCAGATTTCCTCTTATTTTCTATGTTAATTCAACGTTGTGACACAAGTATAAGTACTCGTTTTGAGGTACAGCGTAACTCTGATACTGTTCCAACTTTCTGTGAATTACTCAAATTTTTAGAGAAGCAATGGAATGCTTTGGGTAACGCTATCCAACCGCTTAAATCCAAGTTTAAGAAACTCGAACTTAAACCATATTCTCGTCCTACTACTGCACTGTTGACCAGTACTCCTACGCTTTCTCAATGCAGTGTTTGCAGTCAGGATCATTTTATTTACCGTTGTTCTGAATTTATCAATAAATCCCCAAAGGAACGCTACGAAATTGTTAAGACAAAGCACCTTTGTATCAACTGTTTAAGTCAAAAGCATTCAACTAAGATGTGCAAATCCTCTACGAGTTGTCATAAATGTAGTCGACGGCATCATACTTTACTACACTTTACGGATAACTCATCTAATTCAGCCACGACGGTTAACGAGCCATCAACTTCTCAAACTTCCACACTCGCCACTTCACTTTCCTTCGATGCTTTTTCTGCTAACGCCACAAACACGCCATCGTTTGGAAAAAATGTTCTGTTAGCTACTGCTCGGATTGAGGTTCTCAATAGTCAAGGAACTTATGAAACGCTTCGGGCAGTGATTGATTCTTGCTCTCAAACATCCTTTATTACCACTAAGGCTATTCAAAACTTAGGTTTGTCCAAACAGAAAATATCGTTAATGATCAATGGCATAGGAGACACATCTCAACCAGCTGATTTTGGAGCAGTCACTTTGTCAATTCGACCTGTTGGTCAATTTTCTCCTCAGTTTTTTGTCGATGCTGTTATTTTGCCCAAGATCTGTGGACATATGCCCACATTTCCTATTAGTTCCAAAAATTGGTCGTATAGAAAATGCAACTTACCTCTTGCCGATCCCACGTTCGATGTGTCGGGCAAGGTGGATATATTGCTGGGAGCCGATCTTTTTTCTAAAATTTTACTCCCCACGAAGATTAGTGGTCATAATGGTGAACCCGATGCACTTTCCACAGTTTTTGGTTTTGTTCTCATGGGTAAAGTAGCTTCCGATCACTGTCGTTCAATTAAAAGTCTTAGGACTATGCTTTCCCCAATATCATCGTTGGACAATATCGTGCAGAAATTGTGGGAAATTGAAAACGTACCGCAAAGTTCCGTCACCTCTCCAGAGGACGCTATCTGTGAACAAATTTACGTCGCGACCTACTACCGATTGGACAATGGTCGCTTCGTTGTTTCGCTACCTTTTCTTAAGCCGGAGCCTAATTTTCCTGATAGTCGCAGTTTAGCGCTGCAACGATTCTATTCGTTAGAAACCCGTCTTTCAAAGCAACCTCAGCTTTATGAGCAATATTTAAGTTTTATGCGTGAATATCTTGACTTAGGTCATATGGACCTTGTTCGTCCTCTAGAATCGCAGAAGTCTACATATTATATACCGCACCACTGCGTCTTAAAGCCAGATAGTATTACTACAAAACTTCGCGTTGTATTCAACGCATCCGCTAAATTGCCCAATCAGACTTCTCTCAACGATCACTTGTTAGTGGGTCCCAAGCTACAACAAGATGTCTTCGCACTTTTGCTCAACTTTCGATTACATTCGGTAGCCTTTACTGCGGACATAAAGATGATGTATCGCCAGATCTTAATTCATCCTTCCCAAAGAGATTACCAAAGAATTATTTGGCGTTTTTCTTCGAATGACGAACCTGAAGAATATCGTTTAAATACGGTCACTTATGGAGTATCTTCTGCCCCCTTCCTAGCTATTCGTACTCTATTGCAACTCGCAAGTGAGGAGGGGATCACTTTTCCCTTAGCCGCTCAGGTTCTCAAAACTGATACTTATGTCGATGATATCGTTACTGGTAGTAGTTCTTTGGAGGAAGCCTTTCAGTTGAAAGATCAGCTGATTTCTCTTTTAGCCCGTGGAGGATTTGAATTACGGAAATGGGCTAGCAATCAACCCACTCTTTTATCTGATTTACCTGCTACTCATCTTTCTATGGATCCGCTCTCATTCGATGACACTCTTGATTATTCATTAAAGATACTTGGCCTCCAATGGAATCCAGCTACTGACAGTTTTAAATTTTCCACTCAGTTGGTCAAGCCCGTGTGTACTAAACGCAATATACTCTCCCATTTAGCTCGCATCTTTGATCCTTTAGGAATTTTAACTCCCATAACATTTTTCTTGAAGCATCTCATTCAAAGAATTTGGTCTTTGAAACTTCAGTGGGACGAAAAACCCCCATCGGACATTTTACGTATTTGGGGAAGTTATCTTCAAGAACTACCATGTTTGGAAGACTTGTCTCTACCTCGAAAAGTTTTCCCAGCAAATGTTCTTACCTGTGAAATGCATGGTTTCGGAGATAGTTCGGAGAAGGGTTATTGTGCCGTAATTTATTTCAGGTTTACTACTTCTGAGGGACAATTTTCCACTTCTTTCGTGTGCGCCAAAAGCAAAGTCGCTCCTCTCAAACGAATTTCTTTACCTCGATTAGAACTCAGCGCTGCTGTTCTTCTTGCACGCCTTATTCATTATGTGTGCGAAGTTTACAAAGATCAGCTAAAATTTAGTCGAATCTGTGCTTGGTCTGATTCAACAGTAGCTCTGTCTTGGATTCAATCGTCACCGCACCGCTGGAAAACGTTTGTCAGTAATCGCGTCTCATTTATTCAAGAATTAGTTCCCCAGTGCTCTTGGTTGTATGTTCCCTCTCAGGATAACCCCGCGGACATTGGTTCCCGTGGACTCTTGCCGTCTAGGCTTCTGGACTGTTCCCTTTGGTGGGCGGGACCTTCCTTTTTAAAGTCTCACGATCGAACCTTAGCATCTGAGTTTTTTTCCAATGACTCTCCCCATGCGTTAGAAGAAGAGCGCAGAACTACTCTCAGTGTCTTTGTTTCTTCCAATTTTTTGGACGAGTTAATCACTAACGTTTCGTCATTGTCGTCGCTTTTGCGCATTCTAGCTCGCATTTTACGCTTCATCCACAATTCTCGTTTTCCGTCCGACAGAAAGTCAGGTCATCTTATATCATCTGAACTTCATACCGCTTTGTTCTGCCTAGTACGTTACATACAAGGCTCTTGTTTTTCTGAAGAGATCGCTACTCTTAAACAGGGTAAACTTCTTCCCAAGCCTTTGCGAAAAGTATCTCCTTTCTTGGACGATGATAATATTTTAAGAGTAGGGGGACGACTTCAACATGCTCCCCTCTCTTTTGATAAAAGATTTCCTGCCATTCTTCCTAGTTCAAGTCGCTTTACGCATGCTCTTATAGAATACACACACCTTAAGTATTTTCATGCAGGTAATCAATCGACTCATTTTATCCTTTCGCAACAGTTTTGGATTCTATCTGCTAAGAGAACAATTCGCAAGGTTCTTTCGAAATGTTTACGTTGTTTTCGTACTAATCCTACTTCACTTCAACCACCAATGGGTAATTTGCCAGCTACGAGGTTATCTCAGGTTAAACCGTTTCTCCATGTTGGCGTGGATTATGCTGGGCCTTTTACTATCACCCTTTCCAAGACTCGAGGAGCTAAAACGCAAAAGGCTTATCTTTGCCTCTTTGTTTGTTTCGCAACAAAGGCTCTTCATTTGGAATTAGCATCTGACTTGTCATCTGAAGCCTTTATAGCCGCTCTCCATCGGTTTGTGTCGCGGCGAGGTCGTTGCCAACACCTCTATTCTGATTGTGGAACCAATTTTATAGGTGCTCAGCGACAATTACAGAAGCTTATGCAGAGTGCAGCTGCTTATGAACAAATTGCCTGGCATTTCAACCCACCATCCGCTCCGCATTTTGGAGGTTTGTTTGAAGCAGGCGTTAAATCTGTCAAAACGCATTTGCGCCGTGTCATTGGTGGGCAGATTCTCACTTATGAAGAACTTTCCACTATCTTAATTCAAATTGAAGCGATGCTCAACTCTAGGCCTCTTACTGCTGTTAGCAACGATCCCAATGATTTATCTGCGTTAACTCCAGGTCATTTTTTAACTTTGGAACCTCTAGTTGCCGTACCTGAACCCCCGTTGTCTGATGTTCCGTTGAACCGTCTTAATCGGTGGCAGCTGGTGCAACGAACGGTACAGACTATTTGGTCCCGTTGGTCTTCTGAGTATCTTCATTCCTTACATCAACGTGCTAAGTGGAATTCTCCTGCATCTTCGGTAAATGCCGGTACACTGGTTCTCATCAAAGACGATTGTACTTTACCTTTAAATTGGCGCCTGGGAAGAATTGTCAAAACCCATCCTGGTACCGATGGTGTACCTCGTGTTGTCACAGTGCGAACTGCAGCCGGAGAGCTTAAGCGCCCGGTAGTTAAAGTTTGTCCACTTCCTCTTTTGGATTAGGAAAATATTATACATATTTTGGTGGGCGGTATGTTGCGTCCTCGCATTAATATTCATTTTCGTTATTTTATTTTATTCTTTAATGTATTGTGGGTTGCAGAATCTCGCGTTAATTTTATTTAATTTTGGGATATTATTAATTTTAAATTGGCAAGTTACTTGTAACGCATGTCTTTACGATACTTCGCCCAAAACCTTTGGGCTGAAGGCTGTGTCATATTCGGGCAGTGCCGCAATTTTTCTTGCTGTCCAACTCCAGCCAGGAACGTCGTCGCGACGTGCCGCATACCAATCCAGCCGCCAAGACAAGGTAAGGGCATGTCATACCAGTTTACTTGCTTCTCCAAATTTTTGAGCTTTACCGCACAATGACGTCCAGCTCAATTCGATCCGAACCCGGGGATACTGTAAAAAATTCCGAAAAAAAATGCTTACAAATTTCATAATTTTCAAAAAATCATCTCTCTCATCATTTCCTGGGATATAGGCCCCATAGGGGGCTTAACTTGCATGTGAGAAAGTTTGGTTCGATTGGTCAGCAAATAAGGGCCGTGGAATTTTTTCGTTACGATTTATTGTGGCTCTCAAACAAAAACAATAAATTGAAACCAGTAACTTTTGTATAAAGAAAGTTTAGGTATTTAGCATCTAATTAAAGAGTATTATCGTCAGTTAAAATATCCGTACAACTTTCAATAACACCCAGTGTAATATGTCACCTTCTAATAATGGAGGACTGCGTTAGATCAGATTTATTTTAAATTACGAAATATTGTTTTTATTGTAAATCAATATTTAAAACGGTTTAAAATAACTTTGTAACATATTTACAGTTGAAAAAAACTCGCAACAATCCATGGAAAATTAACGTGTGTCTTAACTTGATTGTCCACTTTCTCAGTGACTTTAACTTTCGTGCAGTGTTGCCAATCGTACAATAATTATCGAATTGTATGATAATTTTAAGGACGCGTACGGTAGCTTTTTTTGTACAATATTTTTACAATAATTTTGACGATTTTTTTCAGCAAATTATATAATAGTTTTAGGCCTGATTTTACAATCACAGGTTAATTTTAACTTTCAGTTTATTCCCATAGAAATAATTGTTTTCATAATTGTAACTATGGAAGTAAACTGGTAGTTAAAGTTAACTTGTGATTGGAAAACCGGACCTTAATGATAAACGGAATAGTATTTTTATTCTATATTTTCAATAATTCATAATTTCATCAGTATTATCAGCTTTTTTTAACTACGTTTGTGTTCTGATGTTATATTTGTTTTTAGTATATTACCTATACGTCATTTTTTACAATAAGCCGATCTGAGTTAAGAACACAACATGACCCCCAACTGCAAGTGGCAAATCTATTTCACGACAGTTAAAACGAGATAGCTATACATATAAAAGTTCTTAAAATTACGATCGATCGATTGGCATTTATTAAAAAAGTGATGAACAAATTTCATTTTTTTATTATATGCCGATCGTATAGATCTAAGTCAAGAAATTGAAATGACATGACATGACAAAAGCCGTAAGGCTGCTTCACGAAAGTTAGAAGGAAGACTTATCGACCGATCGATCGGCATAATGGCATATAATAAAAAAAGGAACTGCATATATAGTGATTATTTTTCAGTAAAGAAAAATGTATTAAATATTGGTATTCTTCATCCAAAAATAACAAAAAATGAAACTATGTAAATGTACAATAATTTGGAAAGTGAAAGTTGATAATGTACAATGACTACGTTTATCTCGCACGTTGAATCCGATTGAGATTTCAATCGATTGAAATAATAAAGTTTGAATCCCGACATAAACAGATCTAATTTGTCACTTCAATCCGATCGAGAATTTAACTCAATCCGCCTGAAAATGGGGATTGTATTGACGAAACCGCTTGAAAAATAGCGATATAATCGCGGATTCAAATTATTATTAGTACTGGCTAACTTCATGTTACATAAACATGTTATAATATCAAATTATTAGCACTGCCATTAATTTATTTCTCAATTTTCCATTTCAATTTAACATAATAAACAAAAACTTACAGCTGATGGTTGACAATTTATTAATTTATTGTCCGTTATAAGCATGTAATGCATTATCTAATGTTAAGTTAGCAACTCAATGCATTTCTTTTTACCATGTGGTCGTCTCTTTTTAAGATCGAAATAATAGCTCTGTTCCTAGACAGTTCTAAATCAGTTCGGAACTGTACTGCTCATGCGCTCTTGCTAAATACACAGCATTTTTAGTAAGAGCGCATGACCTGTAACAAGAGCGCATGAGCAGTACAGTTCCGAACTGATTTAGAACTGTGTAGGAACAAAGCTAATATTTCAAGCGGATTGAGGTAGATGATCATAAACAGTTCAGATTCACGAATCCGCTTGAAATCTCAATCGGATTCAACGTGCGAGATAAACGTAGTCAATAATTTTGGTATACCCGTACGATAGCTTGGTTAGGCAAGGTTGGCAACACTGCACTGCTTTCGTGTTAAACTTCAGTCACAGTATAAGAATCATACAATAGCGTCACTCGAGTATAACTGTTACATTTACTCTTTTGTTTGATACCTACCCAGCTGTAAATTAAAATTACATTGCATTTCCATAAGAGTATCAAACAGAATGGCCCCTTTTTTTGACACTGACGTTTAAGTGACGCTACTGGGGATTTACTTATACTGTGCTTCGGTCATCTTGGTTTACACAAGTGAACAAAAAGCATTTTTATTGGAATGTTATTTTCAAAGTGGAGAGCAGGTCAATCGATTCATATGCGCTGAACGCTAAACCGTATGCAATCATAAATCGATTGCATCTGTTGAGTTGCCCCTATTTTTCTATCCCTGGAAAGAGTATACCCTTGTACCTAGTACATATTTCATTAAAGTGTCATTCCGTAAGAACATTGATTATAAAATGTAAAGTACCTATCACCTACCTTGTAGATGCAGCTTATCGGGCTTGTTCCGCTTGAACTTTTCCAAAGTTCACTAAACTTTTCCAACTTGTCTATGGAAATATGGTTAAAATACTGTCATCTAAGATATTCAAGACAGATGCACATTTTCTTTGACGGAATTTCTAATAATTAATCATTTAAAATAATTTAATACAGAATTATTAAATACGTCCGTAACTACTGATTTCAAATTTCAAACGAACATTTGAAAAGAATGATATTAAACAAGGAGTTCTTTTTTGTTTCACAAGTTACTTGATTTTTGTTTCACAAGTTCTTTGTCGCGTTTTAAACATAAAAAAAAACAAATTTTTATTAATGAATTCTTCATTTTTAATTTAGTGTTCTTGTTACAAAGATCCAACGTTTAAAATCAGTAAAATGATATAAATTTAACCGTGAAAAATTCAGAGAAAAAATAATCTAATTCGAGTTTTATCTGTATAAAATCTTTCCTTAATTAAATTAATTAGTTATAGAGCGGAGATATCTATCTCAATAAACTGATAACTGATAAACTGGTAACAATTCATAAAAAATCAATAAACAATTCAAAAAAATCTTCTTCAAACAACTTTAATAGGAGATGTATATCTCGGCCCATAGTAAAAAATACTCGTTGTCCTTAATGGGTTTTTACCAAGACAAAATTCTAGGTCACCAATCGAGTAATACAAAGGAAACGTACCTAATTGTTTTTACGCTAATACCAATTAACCCTGATTAAGTTGACAATGACTCTCCACAATAAAATTTATTATGTGAATCTAATTTTGAAAATAGTGTACACGCCTACAGATACCGGACAAAGACAACACCGGAAACGCAATACCTGTCTGGAAGCGCCAAATGATGGCGAAAAAGGCCGCCGAGAAAGCTAGAAAAGAACTCGAAGAACAACTGTTAAGAGAAGCAGAAGAGAAAAGACTTCAGGCCATACCGCAGTGGAAGCGACAGCTCATGGCGAAAAAAGAGGAAGCGGAAAATCGCATGAGGTTAATACATAGAAATCGTTCACACATTTTACTTTCAACAATTTTTATTTTCAGGCAAACTTTATACACTCCGAAGGTAGTGGACGACAAGCCACCGAGAGTCCATGACGTGCACGAGTGTTTTAAACAGAACCAACAGAAAGAGAACGGGCTTGAAAACGAAGACATCAACAATAACAACGCGCAAGAAAACGGTAAGGCGGAATCAATAGATTCTTCTTATTCAGACGAAGAGAAGATAATACCTTGGAGGGCACAACTCCGAAAGACCAACAGCAAATTGAATCTGGTAGACTAAGTTAATGTCGCTAAATAAATAAGTTTCTAATTTAAGTATTGAAGATCTTCACGTAATTTCATTTGCAGCACTTTTGACTCTTTTCAAAAACTCGCGCTTGATTGATTTAAAATATATCCAAAGATAAATCTCTTAGATTTACAAAAAAAAATCAAATTACATGCCCAATACAATTTAAGTAACTTCTATAAAAGAGAAGCACAGAAGAAATTGGGGGTTTTATACAGTTATACACTTTGATAATTATTATTATTAGCCAATTGCATTACAGTGGAAAGTGTTCCATCGAATTTTCATTTTCTTTCTGTCCTTCCCTTCAAATAAGTGAAAATTACAAAATCAACTCCTATGCAATATGTCCCAGATAACTTTTCCAGCACGGGGATCTCGCTTATTATAAAAGACAAATTCAGTTAAATGGGATGATGGATTGAGGCGGTTAGGATCAAAGGGATGTAAATGACTTTTTCACATAAACCGAGTTATATAATTTCAAAATAATTTGTAAGTATCCTTCGTATAGAATTCGTATTTCTTATAATAAGCGAGATTCCCGTGCTAGAAAAGTTATCTGAGACATATGTGTGTAATGATAATTCCTTTCACAAGCAGCAAGCACATGATCGATCTATTCACAAAGATCGGTCTTTGATTGCGACGGTTTTGAAAAGCGATCAGATCGATATGCTTCGAAGGATCGATATTTGATCACGATTTGAAAGAGGTTCAGCAATCGACTAATCAGCTAGATCGTTTCGATGCAAATCGAAATGATCCGGGTGATGCAAATGATCGAGCAATCAGATCGGTCCGATCGTGCTGATCGATCCTGATAACTGATCAGGCGCTCAGGTCGATCCTTTTTTGTGATCAAAGATTGATCTGGTGTTTAGTTTTTCTTTTTTTTTCTTTTTATTAGTTTTGCCAATAAATTATATTGCAAGAGTTAGCTTGTAAAGTCAATCAAGTGATATCATTGATGCTTGAAATTGATTGCTTACAAATTTTTAAAATTTGGTAATATGCATATTTGGAAATGGTTTATATATTATAAATAAATCAGTATCTTTGCTGTTCTCTCATTTAAGTGATTACTATAAGCAATACAAAATAAACATCAATGAACATTAAATATGTAAGCACTTCGTTATTTTACAATCAAAAAGTGTATATCGCACCAACATCTTATCTATAAACGTATTTTTGGATAAAAAATTTAACTGCTCAAGAAGAAACATATTTTAACCCAAAAATTATTTTTGTAAGCATTACCATTTATCCCACATTTAAAGTCTATATCTATGTAAACTAAATAAAAAAATACTTTTATATTATCCTCTGTACATGTACTAGGTTGTTTAAGTGATACTGATGCAATATTAGTTGTAATACTATTTAAGATATTTAGTCATTTATGAGTAAGGTAACTTGCGATCTAATTATTTTTTGTATTGTTTGTCGGACTTTCGATATTTTTTGGTTTAGGTTGTCCATTTGGTTCGTACAGCAATGCTTAGATTTTAAAATTTATTCACCATGTTCATTCCGCTGGCGTATTTTTGTTTATATTGTATGTACATGTTTTGTATATTAATAAAAAAATGTTATCAATTATTATACTACTTTCATTCAGGACATCAAACGTAACAACATTTGAAATTTCACAAATTTTACTATTACAATATAAATAAAACTTTTAAAAAATTAACTATAAAGAATTGCTTTCAATTATTTCTTTAATACTTGGAAAAAAAATTACAAATTCAATAATGGCTGGGAATTTGACATGATAAGATAAAGACATCAATCAGGTTCTGGAAACTTCATGAACTCTTATACAGGGTTTTGAAAAATTCGATTGCCAAATTTCTATAATAATAATAATGTAATTAAAGTAAATGTTTTTATTTTTAAGATTCGACAAATTTTATTTTAATAACAATTTGTTATGTGTGACAACAATGCATACTAAATGCACATTTTTGCGTAGCCCTACGTTTGTAATTTATTATTAAATTAAATAAGTTTAAATATGCACGGGATTGCACATCGCTGCTGCAGTTGAATGACCAAGCGAGTGAGTCTTTCGGTCAAGTGCAAAACAAAATCTAGTCATAAATTTTTTCGCTGTTTATGGCTTTATTGGCCCCCTGCAGATGTGTGCCATTCATAATGCAATTTAGATCGCCGGCTTGGTTTCACAATTCCGCGCACAGTATTTCAGTATATCGACTCCAAATTATGCAAATTTCAGCTTGTTCCGAATAAAAAAATTTATTAAGACATTTTGTTTGAAATAATATCAGAAACGTGTCCCTCAAGTTTGATGCATCTTCAATGAAACACCCTGTATAGCAAAAATGGCTTATTTTAGTCTCATTTACTTCCCCTAGAAATTTGACAATCGAATTTTTCAACACCCTGTATAACACAATTATCACTGCAGGTCATTCTAACTTCACTCTTCTCCAAAGTCATCATGTTTTTATGTACGTTGATCTGTTGCAGTTTTGTGCACGACGCATTAAACCCATTTTACTTTATTTAAAAATTAACTGTAAGAAATTGTTTAAATGATTAATGCTTGACCAAGTTACAAATTGAATATATTTAAGACCAATAATTTAATCACTCAATTACAAAAAAACAAAATTCGTTTTAATCTGTGGTAAAGAAAATAATTTTTTTTAATTATTGGGCTTCCTAAAATACAGAAGATGTCTTAATCACAATGTATTAACAAACATCGTCAAACCAAACTTAGGAGTTGCTAATCTGCATAATAAACAATCTTACCTTATAAAGTTCCTACTTATGTTTATGTACATGTAAACAATGCAACGCCTTTATCGATATTTTACAATTTTCGGTATTTCTTTTTACAATAAAATAATATCATTACAAGGTTCTACCGACAGGAGATACATGCTTAGTAATTGGCATAGGCATGACTTATTTTTACACATAACTTTTGCTAAACAAACACGAAGCTACACCTACTTTTTTAACGCATATTATAAATATCACACTTGAGGGCATTAATGCCTACAATTTCAACAAACTCCTCAAAGTACGGACACAAATCAAATTAAAAGTAATCCCAGAATTATAGGTTACTATCAACGTTATTCAATTAATTCTTCATAGTTTCAGAATTACTATGTATTTTCAAAAAAATACTTTGTACAGGTTTTTTGTTTATATTTTGAACGGTACCTACACGTTTTATTATTAGACATACAAAAAGTGTTAAATACAAATTTTAGGGATTCACCTGAACTGCCAGAATTTGCTAGAAAAAGAAACAAATGATGATCGCAACCTAACAAATCCAACTCCAATATTCGCTAAAATAATGTCACGTGATCGATTTCTCATCCTATTACGAATGCTGCATTTTGCAAACAATAATAATATTAATAAAGAAGACAAACTCTTTAAGTTGCGACTTGTAATAAACAACATGCAATCTTCCTACAAACGCGTAATGTACCTACCCCTTCAGAAATCTATGTATTGATGAAAGTCTGATCCTGTATAAAGGCCGGTTATTTTTTGAACACTATGTTCCCTCAAAGCGACACCGATTTCGTATAAAACTTTTCGAATTGTGCGACTGCAAAACTGGATACGAAGTTGATTTTATTATTTATGCATCAGTGAAGACTTCTGTCGACAATGTCGGAAAATCAGGAAATATCGTTCCTAAGTATATTTTCTCGAATTAAGATATTTTTTTCCGAATTCCAAAAGTAGGTAATTTGCCTATATTTAGTTTCATACTTTTTGCGATATCTCAAACAAATTAATATGTATATTTGAAATAAATTAATAAAAATATACCAAAACAATAATAATTTCAAACTTAAATATCGCGAAAATTATTAGGCCAAATACAGACAAACTACATATTTTTGGAATTAGGAGAAAAATACCTTTTTTAATTCTAGAAAATACACCGAATGTTCCAATTAAAATAACAAACTTGATACTCATTTGTTAGGTTTCCAACTGTTCTGGCAATTTAGGTAAATCCCTAAAACTTTGTGCTGAACATTTCTTGATACGTTTAATAATAAAATGTGTAGGTAAATATAAACAAAAACCCTGTACAAATCACTGTCAAAATAATTATGTGTAAATATAAGTAGCGTCAAGCAAAATTGGGAAAATGAAAACAATACAAGGCAGTACAGAATTATTTTTACATAACTATATTCGCTGACGTGATACAAATTGTATGAACAATATCTGCATTACTGCTTCCTAAACTGAAGTTTTTAAGAACTCGCAAGAAAACAGCCATAACAAAAAAAAAGTCGGAGTAAATAAATATATAAAATTAAATAATAAAATATACAATAATAAAATATCAACATTAAACATTCAGTTTTAAAGTGTACACTCCTTCATTTCACATTATATAAAATTTCACACCTGCAGATTTCAACAATTTAAAAAAAAATCAATCTCATCAAGTCTCATTTTCCAGCGAGTTCCTAAACAAGCGTAAGTGTAGAAGTTTACTTTAGCTTAATCAATAAGAAACTTGGTGGTGGTTACTATGTTTCACATGTATCGAGGTCTTTTTTGGTGTGTCGGGCTGCCCATCGTCACGTCCGAAGGACTTGCCGGCCTTTTGCAATGACGTTGTATCTCTCCTGTGATGAATGCACATAAATCTGTTCCCAAAGGCCTGCGTGACGGCGGTGATCTTGCTAAGGCCTCTCTAAAAGTATTGAGGTCTACATCTGAATCTAAAGCTTGAGGAGAAGCTACCCCCGGAGGTGGTGATATGTTTCTAGGTCTTGGAGACAGCCTAAAAAAATGATCAAAGTTTTTACTGAATCAACTAAGTACCATCAATTAATTAAAACTCTTAATTAGAATTCTTACATTGAGCTATTTAAATATTTGTACTCCAATCTTTTGAATATTTTGATTTGCCCATGAAATTCATTCATTCATTTACATTTCAACCGTTAATATATTAATAAAAGGCATATACCGATGATGTCCGTGATGTGTGGTATGCCTTGGTGGCGGTGGTTTACCCGAGAGGTAGGCAAGTAAATCTTCTCTGCGAATTAACGTTCTTTTTCGCTTTGCCCAATTCAATAACTCCTTATTCCTTTTCTGATATCCACACTGTTTTGCTATTTCACTCGACCTTTTTATACCATCATATGATTCTGAAACAACATTCTACTCAACTAATGTTCAAGAAGAAAAATGCTTGCTTGCACCTTACCTTTATAAAGAGATGTGACTGTGCCTGCAGCTGTCTGAAATGATATCCACAGCGCTCCTGGGTCTGCAGTAAATCGATCTAAAATTATGACATACATTAAAATTTCATTTTATTAAAATTGCTAAATGTTGAAAGGACGTTAATTGCTAAATGAAGGTAAAACAGCTTATTTCAGAGTTGCAGAGTTTCATGAACTCATGAAATTTATAGTTTTTTGCACGACCTCTATACAGGGTGGGCCAACAGTGCGTGGGCGGAAGACTGTTTCGTGACTACTGAATATTTTTAAAATCTGTGCACGCAATAAGATACATATAGGTTAGATGCATAATCTAAAATTATTTAGACATATACTGAATGACCCGTAAGAGTGTGGCAACCCTAACTTATATTTTTTTAACACCCTAATATTATGGAATATGGAACACCCTAATATTATTACACGATTAGATAGCTCAATATGAGTGGATGTAAATAATATAGGGTTTCATTGATCTAAGCATCTAAGGTTCTCGAGTTATTGACAATTTATCGCTAAAAAATGGCAAAATTTGTTACTCTCTAAATTAATTATTTTTAAATATTTGGCTTTTAATTTTCGTAAATGTGTTATTTAACTCTTGGGAAACGGAAAGACATTCTTAGTGGGAAATTTCTTTTAAAACTTTATATAGGGTAATGCATAATGCTAAAGACCATTTTTCTTAAAAAAAATAATAAATAAATAGAACGCCCTGTATTGATTAACACGGTCTTAAACATCTTTTGTTGAAGTTTCTAACGACATAAGTTTTTTTATGATTGGCCCTTAAACTTTAGAAGTAGGAATTTTTTTAACTTGTTAATTTGAAAAACGAAGATATTATTGACAGCTGTAGTTCTTGCCAAATGAAATTGTAATTAAATTGATTTGTTTAATTGGCAGTATTAGAGAAATAGAATATCTTATAAATCACGTGAATTATTTCAGCCTGATATTATTGTAATTTAATTAAAAAAATCAAAAACTTCATTGATTCGTATGTAGTAACATTAACTATATTTTACTATGTATTTAAATCAACATTTAAAATTCAGAAATTTATTTTCTTGGATTTAAAAAAGTACAATAAAAGTATAGTAATTCTATTCCAATGCTTTTATAATATTACATATTATATAAAATTCATCAAAAACAATAACAAAAAACTGAAACTTCAACAATAAAAAAAATTAACTTAAAACATGTTGACAACTTCTTCAGAAAGAAACTGTCAGTGTACAGCAAAATGTCAACTACTAAATTAATTTTTCAATCTGTCGACCAAACAATTACTAATTTTGTAAATAAAGTTTAATTTAACAGGCACTCAAAGTCTCATCTTGCTCTACGCATTTTTGAACACGGCGACGGAAAGAGTCCTTTACATTTGTTAACATTGCAGTATTATTCATTCCTGCCGTGATTTTAAGCCAGTAAGTTGGCTATTACGTTAAATTAGAGAAGTTTAATTTGATGTCATTTTAACATACCTACTTAACATACGTCAAATTGTGACAACTAAAATAAGATTGATTAAGCGGTGTTGTCAATTTTCAACTTTATGTAAATTTGGCTTATGCAATATTGCGTTCCCGTTTCCACGGCAACACAATTTGACAGAGGGGAAAGACGGGTGTCCCTCTGCTCCCCGCTGTCTACTTTCTAGTGCTGCTATCTTGTATCAACGTACGTAAGTGAAAATTATTAAAGGACTTGCACTTTACATTTACTTCTAAAATAAATCAACGTTAAAATGTTGGAAAGAATATCGGAATTCATTATTGGAAGCGAAGGAACATTTCGCGCCATTTTATACCTTAAATAGGCAACGCAGCACGTCGAATAATAATAGGTTCTCGACTAAGAAATATCGGATCCTAGCATTTAAACAGAGAGGTTTACGACCAAACTAATCTCGGATCCTGCGCCGGCTACGAAAAAATACATACGGCTGCGCCTCTTTTTAAACTCCTTCACTCAACGGTACACCTCATGACGAAAAGAAAATATTGCAACATTGCCTAATTCGGAGTAATCTTAAAATCCAAGTCGACATGACATTCATTGTCAAAATTTACATACATGAGTGAGTTACACATTCACACTAGACTGTCACGGCATGGTGCGATGACAAATAAATAAGGAACATCTTCGTTTTTCAATCGTGCAATAATAAATAGGGTGTTCCATTTAAAAAAATACAAATTAGGGTTGCCACACTCTTAGGGGACACTCTGTATATGTCTAAATAATTTTAGATTGTGCACCTAAGCGTTATGTTTCTTAGTACGTACACAAATTTTAAAAATGTTCAATTGTAACGCCACAATCTTCCGCCCACGCACTGTTGGCGCACTCTGTATAATGACTCATTTTACTCCCTAATTTGAGGAAGTAAAGTGGCTGTTTTACTCCCTTGGGCAAAAAAGCATGGCCAATTTAATATTCCGTTTGCCATCCATCAGAACTGATGTGATTTTTGTTTTCGTAAAATAAAAATGTCATGTTGGCAGTTAACCCTAGGATCAGGGTTGGGACGTAAAAAATGAGACGTATAAATACCCATTAATTTTTGTTAATTATCTACGTCATAAAATATGAATTAACTACTTTAAAAATTACGTTGTTTTTTACTTCTTCATTTTAAGGTTATAATTAATTATTTATACACAAATTAATATCTATTTTTATGTAAAATGGCTAAAATTGTTATATACAAGAATTAAGAAACATGAAAAACGCAATATTTATTTATTTTACATGTCAAATAACATTCACTTTGAGGTTAGAAATGTGACATTTCACATAAACTACGTCGAGTAAAAATTAAATTTAACTACGTCCAGGCGTAATGTAATGTAGAAAATATTTTTTACGCGTAATTTTCCTAACCCTGCCTAGGATGCATAAGCAGTACAATACCGGCATTTACATGATCCGGGTCTCGGAGGCCCTGCCTATATAATACAAGGTTTCTATAAATGATTCTAACATCGCATTACTTCTGATAAACAAATGACCATGTACCACTAACCACCGATACTGAACACAGTCATTGGTAACGTCATCGGTTTTAATTCTTAAATAATCAAACATCTTTTTCAGAAGCTTATTTGGTGCAACATCATCAATTTAAGGAATAAGTTGTAAACTCAAATTGAAACATTTGATACTGGTGTTGTGTTTTAGCAATAATGGTTTATTTAAAAGTTTCAAGTTTATGACAGCGTTGACACTGACATTTCTCAGATAGTAGAATACACATTCAAAAGGAGGTGGAATATCCAACGCAATATTCAATGCCTACTTTGATGTTAGAATCATTTATAGAAACGCTGTATATGTATTAGCATTGAATTTAAACCTTTTCCGCAGTCACCCCTTATGGCAATTAAAAAAAAACACATAGTATTAAGATCGTCTTCAAGAGAAGAATTCATAAAATTCTGTTTATTTACAAACTCAACTGTCAGAATCTACACTCCAGTTGTTCGAAATCGTTCGTCATTAAGTTTGCTCATGTGGAGCACTCTGTGATCAGCTGATTAAAATCTCACTAGCTCTGCTCGAATCGCCGAGCGTATTGCCGAACTCACCTTATGTATCACGTGTATGTTTGGTTGCCTAACTGTAACTACATACTAGAACGGCAACGCAATGCTTAAAACTGGCAGCCAGAAATTGGAGGTTTACGCGATTAACTGATGCATTATTTAGTAAATATTCTGGTTGTAGGATAATTTGCAAAGGTGTAGAGTCTCTATATTACTATACCTACACCTACATCTTTGCAAATTATCCTACAACCAGAATATTTACTAAATAATGCATCAGTTAATCGCGTAAACCTCCAATTTCTGGCTGCCAGTTTTAAGCATTGCGTTGCCGTTCTATGTTAGGTTTAAATTCAATGGTATTAGGTTGCAACGGAAAAACATTATTATTGGAGTAAAATATGTTAATTAAAATTAAGTTTCTAAATGTCTATGTAAACATAATAGCAGACAAAGAATATATTTTAACGTAAAAAGTAGTGCATATTTGATTTTTTGATCGCTCAAATATGACAATAAACACCGACGCTATTCACGTAGGTGTTTTTTTGGACTCAGTCTGTATACTGATGATATGAGGTACAAGATATGATAGATATCCAACAAACCGTATTCGTGTGTAGCAAATAAACGAACAAGTCACTTACTTTTCTTAGCCAAGTCTATAGCAAATACTTCGTTTTAATAGTAGGTACTATTACAGCGTAGTATTTACTATGTGTTGAGGTATAAACTTTGCTTTCATAAAAATTAATAGATGTAGCATTTACTTGATGGAAATCCATATTAACAATTAAACACAAAACACACAACTTTGACTTCCACGGGTTTATTTGTTTACAAATTGTAACAATTTGCCGAAACAATTGTTACAATTTGTAAACAAATAAACCAGTGGAAGTCAAAGTTGTGTGTTTTGTGTTTAATTGTTTGCTTTCATATAGCGTTTTCGATTCACTTGCACCAATTGAACTCAGTGTATCTGCAATCTGCATCTTCTTTTAACCTCATGTAATAACACGAGATGAAGATATTCCGGGTGCGCACTAGTGTGGTCAATCGAAAACGCTAATAGTATATACTTCAGAGCTGTAGTAGGTACTTTATGTAATAGAAGATACTTTTTTGGGAAGTATTGGCATCTACTTCCTTTTATGCATATCATCCAATGGGTGACAACAAATAAATGGTTCTAAAGAACGCTCAAGTGATGGTGCGGTCCTTTTGAATCATACTGTATAGAAAACGGTAATACCTAGAGCTTCAGGAAAAAAAATTATATGCAATGTGACCATGAGAAAAATTCAAAGAAATTTTTTTTAAGTATCAGATTTGACCACAAGGGGTCAATCAATAGGCTCAACAATAAAATTTAGTGATACTCGAGTGTCGATACCAACCAAAGTCGCAGTATAAGGAGCAGCTTTGATAGCGCCATCAGAAAGTGGAATTAATGCCGCACATTTTTGATTTAAGGATTATTATCGTATCGCCATTAATAAGAGTAGAGGAAAAAGATGAATTACATATTTAGTTTCATAAATCCTATAACTTTATCGAAAATAAACTGATATAAAATTTATATTCAGAGCCTACTATGCAATAAATTGCAATAAATTTAGATACAGACTGGTCCTGAAAAGGTGCCAAAAAGAAGTCAGTTATAGAAGATGATGAGTAAAACTCAAATACAAAAAATTTTTCTAATAAAAGTCTTTTCGTTTGAGATAAAAATAATTGAAAATGTGTTGATAATTTGCTATACGATAATTTGCTATATGAGTTAATCGAGATTGAAGAGGTAATTCTGATTGCATGGCGACAAAATTTGCATTTTTTTTAGCAACGGTACCTGTAGTATCTATGACATTTGTCAAGTTTAATTTTAAATTTGTGAATCCAGCAAAAAGTAATGTTACAGGTACCGTTGCTAAAAAAAAATTCAAATATTGTTGTCATACAGCCAGAATTACCTTTTCAATCCCGATTCACTCATTAGTATACAGCAAATTTGCAACAAATTTTCAAATTACTTTTACCTCAAATCTTTTGTATATGAGTTTTACTCATCATCTCCAATAACTGATCCCTGTGGACCTTCATATATCTTTTTAAGAAAATCCTTATAACCAGATATCTAACAGATTTAGGTTATCGGGTGTAGGCTAATACATATTATACACAATTAAATTCTGCATCCGACAGAGTAAAAATATACAGGGAGTTCCATTAAAAAAAATAAAGTTTTGGTGACTTGAAGTTAGCTTAAACAAACGCCATCTGCCGAGCACACTATAAGTTTTTAAGACATTTTCTAAACCTCAACGCATCACTTAAACGTTCCACATTGAAACGACACATGTTAGATCTTCCATATTTTTGTGAAACAAAAAGTATAAGTTTAATAAGGAAAGAGTGCTAAAGCACAAAAATTTACAAAATTAAAATATTTCAAAAACAGTTGCGTATAGGGCTATCTTATAATTTTTTAGTCAAAATTACCTGTAGATCCTAAATTTGCAAGAAAAAGTATATTATTTCATTTAAAATAATGAAGTTGACCAGCGACTTCCGGTGCAATTGGAAGTTCAAATACTTTGAAATTTTTTCATTAAAGAGTGCACTAGCAGCTGTGGGAGTGTACAAATTTACAGAGAAAAATAAAATTAAGGCAAGTGCGTAAACTCCTAATGAATGAGTTCCGTGAGTCACCCTGTATATTGCCGGTCGCCATCCACATTGGGACACCCGGTATAGAGGTCGTGCAAACACATAATTTGATTCCTTTTCTCTTTCGTTTAATAAGATAAAACAGTAACTGTGCTGTTTTATAAAAAAAATATTTTTTACAACATATTAAACGTAAAATTAGTCTTTCAGAAATATTGTAAATTTCTGTATGTTAGGGACTTTATATGCACTGTATGAAAAAAAAATACATTTAACATTTTAAAGTAATTATACTTTTCCAACCGAATTCGTTTCGCTTCAAATTACATCCAGAGAGGTGAATAGGTTAGGTATGAAAAATTTGCTTAAGAAAGTAATCTGTGGCCATAAGATCTTCAAGAAGTATTGGCTAAGCGGCACGGCCTCTAGTGGAAATATTCGAACTATTATAGTGACGTCACAACAGGGATAAGTTCTATGAAACAAGGTAATATTTTGAAATGCTAGTTTTTTATTCAGAATTTTTTTAACACAATTAATTATGGTTTACCAGTAATTCACTTCTAATAGTTTTATAAACTTTTAAAAATTGTATATACTGTATTTTAACAAAAATAAATAAATAAATTGTCAGAATTAGCGGTGGCATCGCAGAATCTTTCAAAAAGGAAACTCGATAAACTTAACTTTTCTTGCTAGGTATCACATTTTTAACGAGAATTTGCGCGCATAATTATACTGTCAATAGTCTTTAAGGCTGACGCCTTGCAATTCCAAAGTTTCTGAGGGGCTAAAGGGTGAAGGGAAGGAACAGTCAGTAGGCGTGTCGCTGATGAACCCCCACCAAAAATTTTTACGGAGACAAATGCATGTATCTGTCGCCGTTGAAGTTTTGCATTCAGTGTTGACTAATGAGTTAAGAATAACAGGAGAGCTACATTAACAGTTGTTTCTCATCCAAATTGGTTACTCAATATGGTCGCTGTATGTCATAGGGCCAATTGTATAAAATAAGTTAACCACTCGATCAAACTTAAACTTTCCTCCAATGATATTGCTTACACAATTACACAAATAAAAACTATGAATAGGGGAAGTTTTATATTAAAACAGCAATACATAATACTGAACGGTTACTTTTTAGAGCACTGCGTTAATTTGGTGCTAGCAAAATTTATTCTATTTAGGTTATCACGTCTAATGTCAAATCTATCAAGTGTCAAAAATAATTCTCAAAATACGCGGTTGAGTTTCGGAGTCGCAGTCAGATTAGCATTTTTTACGCGGTGTCAAAGCCGTAAAACGCTTTCAATTCCAAATTTAAAAATCGATTCACTAAGAAATCAGTTGCAAACAGAATCGATTTAAAAAATCGATTTTTATGAGAAAAAGATCGACCTTCCAAAAGATCGATTCTGAATTGAACATCTCTAGCTTAGTACGTATGTCGCAACCTTGAAGTTGTCAACAGCGTCAACTCTAACTGTCAAAGACTTTGTTTACATCTTCGAGCTTTATGTAATAAAATAAATGTTTTAATTCATTAATTGCCTTTTATTATCCATTTTGTATTAAATAGATATAAAAAGTTAGGTGATGTTTTAGGGATGCACCAAAATTTAAAAAAATCGAATTTTCGATTCGAGTCCGAATCGATTTGACGCTGATACTTGTTAAAAAATATCGATATTAGAAAAGATCGATTTAAAATATAATAATAATAATAATCTATTGAGTCACCTTGTAAAGTACAGATTTTATTTCATGACAAAAATAATTCTTGAAAAAAAATTGCAAATTTCTTGGGTATATCCGACTGTCCCGAAATTATTTAGTGAATCGATTCGTACATACGCGTATCGATATGTACTGAAAATCAGAAGTTTAATGTCGATTCAAACAATCGATATTTTAAAGGCAAATATCGATCTTCCAAAAGTATCGATTTAAATCGTGCATCCCTATTACGTTTATAATAATCGTACGATTACGATGTGACTTCGCACTGCAGTATATTCTTCTTTGCTGTATGTTTTAGATTTAATTCTTTTAATTTTCTTAAATGTACCATTTAATGTCATTTATATCTTTCGATGCATACTCTATAATTTGAGATTTAGCAGTATCGTAAACTGCTTTACTATGTTTGTTTAAGCTGTTTTCTCGCATATAAAACAGTACCGTCATTATTTCAAAATTAACATCACTTTAGACATAGAACACTTTTAAACTCAACCACGATCTACTTTATCTGGTTATCACTATTGAAACTAGTGCTCATCAACGCTTAGCACGTTGTCACAACCCACCTGCCACTTTTCCAAATTTAAAATTCCCGCGAATATTTGATGGATTGCATTTCTTTATTTGTGGGTCTGCTTTAATAAATCACGCATAAAATGTAAGGGGTTGGTCTTTGTCGTAGCCACCAATCAGATATTTTGCTAGAAATGTGAGTTTCAGAGGACATCTATGTTTCGGTTTGAGAATCGAGTTAAATGAAAATCATAGCTTGACAATAATACGTTTGTAGGAAATAGTTTATAGTTTTTCTTTTAGGAAAAAACGTAAACCTTTTGTAAAAGGATTATATGACACGGGGCTGTCGTCATTATTTATGAAAAGACACAATTTATTTAGAAAAAAAATATTGAATTCCTGTCAAATTTTGCTACAAATATACGTTTTAAAATTAAAATTATTAGCTTTTAAACTATTGTTTTCAATATTTCAGCTGCAGCCCCGTGTAGAATATGATGTTTACTATACGTGTAAAGAAATCTAAATTAATACAATGAGTATTAATTATGTTATATTGATTCTTTATTGAGTATGTTTTAGGCGTATATCTGGAAGGAAGTCGGGTGCCTTAAGAGCCCCGACTTCCTTTCCGATATACGCCTAAAACATACTCAATAAAGAATCAATATAACAGAATTAATATTCATTGTATTAATTCAGATTTTTTTCTACGTATAGTAAACATCATATTCTACACGGGGCTGCAGCTAAAATATTGAATATAATAGTTTAAAAACTAATAATTTTAATTTTAAAACGTATATTTGTAGCAAAATTGACATGAATTCAACATTTTTTTTCTGAATATATTGGATTTTTTTATAAATTATGGCGACAGCCCCGTGTCATATAATCCTTTTACAAAAGATTTACGTTATTTCCTAAAAGAAAAACTATAAAATATTATCTATAAACGTATTATTCGCAAGCTATGATTTTCATTTGTCTTGATTCTTAAATTGAAACATAGATGTCCTCTGAGACTCAAGTATCCAGCAAAATATCTGATTGGTGGTTACGACAAAGACCAACCCCTTACATTTTATGCGTGATTTATTAAAGTAGACCTAAATAAAGGAATGCGATCCATCAAATATTCGCGGGAATTTTAAATTTGGTAGGTGGGTTGTGACAACGCGCTAAGCGTTGATGAGCACTAGTTTCAATAGAGATAACTCAATAAAGTGGTTGCGTTTAAAAGTGTTCTATGTTCTATGTTTAAAGTGATGTTAATTTTGAAATAATTACGGTACTGTTTTATATGCGAGAAAACAACTTAAACAAACATAATAAAGCAATTTACGATACTGCTAAATCTCAAATTATAGAGTATGCATTGAAAGATATAAATGACATTAAATAGTACATTTAAAAAAATTAAAAGAATTAAATCTAAAACATCCAGCAAAGAAGAATATACTGAAGTGCGAAGTCACATCGTAACCGTACGATTATTATAAACATGTAGGGATGCACGATTTAAATCGATACTTTGGAAGATCGATATTTTCCTTTAAAATATCGATTTTTTGAATCAACATTAAACTTCTGATTCGAATCGATTCGCTAAATAATTTCGGCGATTTAATTGACATTAAACATACCCAAGAAATTTGCAACTTTTTTTCAAGAATTGTTTTTGTCATGAAATAAAATCTGTACTTTACAAGGTGGCCCAATACATTATTATTATATTTTAAATCGATCTTTTTTAATATCGATATTTTTTAACAAGTATCGGAGTCAAATCGATTCGGACTCGATTCGAAAATTCGATGTTTTTAAATTTTGGTGCATCCCTAAACATAACCTAACTTTTTATATCCATTTAACTACGCTTTTCTACAAAATGGATAATAAAAGGCAATTAATGAATCTAAACATTTATTTTATTACATAAATTATTTGGTAATAGAGACCATAAGCGAATCGAAAAGTTATAGATTCAACGGGCATATGCGTAAGCCGTAAGATATACTTTGACGGATCGCATTCCTTTATTTAAGACATACTGTTTATTTATAAACTCTTTAAAAGTATGTATGTAAGTGCCAGCCTATGTCAAAAGGCAAATCTTGACAATTTTAGGGAAAAAGCGCAAAAGAGAATTTTTGTCTCAAAAAAGACGTACTTTTCACATCCCACTTGTAAGTAGAGTGTGAAAAATGCACCCGTCGTCGTAAACACAAGACTTCTTGAAACAGATGAGGGAGACACAAAATATATTAAAAATCGTGAGTGAGAGAGATACGATTATACGCCCAAAATGCTCTACACAGAGAAAAATATGTAGTGAAAAGTAACACAATTGTAGCTGAAATGAAGCCAATAACAAATTCCATGAAATATTGACACAGTTGTTTAACATGATAATATCTTGTTTGTAGTTTTACTAAAATTGTGATAATATTTCATACAATTTGTTACTGGCTTCATTTCAGCTACAATTGTGTTACTTTTCACTACCTATTTTACTCTGTGTAAGAAGTGTAATTTGCGAAGGTGACAACACAGGAATACAATTGACATTTCTCGAATGTGAAACGACTGTGTGCGCCTATGGGCCAATTGTATAAAGCGAGTTAATCAGTCGATTAAGTTAATTGTGTGGTTAAGCAATATCATTGAAGGAAAGTTTAAGTTTGATCGAGTGGTTAACTTGTTTTATACAACTGGCCCTATGACATACAGCGACCATATTGAGTAACCAATTTGGACGAGAAACTACTGTTAGTGTAGCTCTCCTGTTATTCTTAACTCGTTAGTCAATGCTGAATGCAAAACTTCAACGGCAGATACATGCGTTTTTTGTCTCCGTAAAAATTTTTGGTGGGGGTTCATCAGCGACACGCCTACTGACTGTTCCTTCCCTTCACCCTTTAGCCCCTCAGAAACTTTGGGATTGCAAGGCGTCAGCCTTAAATGTATTTGAATACGAACTCTGCGATCGTATAATAATCACAATTATTGTTTTCTTTTATTTTCTCTTTAATAAAAAGGCTTGCTTTTTAGAGATAATACTACCAGAAATTTATTAATTATGAACAAAATAGATAAGTTCTGAGAACTCTCATTTAATCAAATATTTCATAACCTAAAATAATACACATTTTTCATTAGTGGGATTAAATGATTACAGTTATAGTATACTTACAAAATAAAAGTACAGTAGCGGACAATAAAATCCGGGCAAGCCATTTGCACAATGTAAACCTCACTTTAATGCTTCTGACGTTTAATGCATGTCACTAGTAATTCTGACGTTTAATTCAAATTTTATTTATTATTTTGACAGAAATATAACCTCAATAAAAGCCTGATTTACCAAATTTGTCGAAATATGCATGACAAGTCAAATTCTTGCCCGGATTTTATTGTCCGCTTCTGTACAATACAAAAAAAAATAGAAAACATTTTCTGCAGCCGCTTATAATTTGTTATTATAGATTTTGGTTATAACTGTTATAACTGAAACTGCTGACATGTGACATATGCAAACAACAGACGTTCGAAAAGTAAATGTAACTTTGCCTTACTTTATTATCCCCACTCTCATTTGTAAAATTTACTCTCAAGTAAAGTTCTCGAACGTTTTTCATCTGTATTTGCCGAACGCTTCAAATCTGCCAAAGTAAACTTGACTTTTCATTACCGAACGATTCTATTCTACGGTGATTAATAAAAAAGATCGCATTGCCGAACTAATAAGATGATTCTAAAAAATCGTTTATGTGCAAAAATATACGAATCTAACATGAAACATGAAAAGATTAATTTTTCTCCAACGTGAATAAGCAAATTAAGTATGTATAAAAAAAGACCTGAATCGCCTACATATTATGCATGTCTTTAAACATCTAATCTAAATATAAAAATAGAGCACAATCTGCAACTAAAAATATGCCTCTGCCAAACTTATAAACCATCGGTGGAATAAAGATATAAATGAAACATGTGTGTTGAAACCACATTTGATCCTAACCTAACAATGGCACAGCTGATGGTGACAACAAAATGTCGGGTCTCCTCCCCTCACGGCACCACTATAATTAACACTCTTTACAAAACTACTCACCCCTATACAATTGTGCGATCGCCGTCGCTGAATCCTGGAAGACTGTCCAAATTTTCCTGTGAGAATTGTCCGACTCTATTGTCATAGATTGTTCGTAATCGGGCTGGCCTTCGATCAAGTCAGCGCACTGTTGCTCCCAACCGGTTAACCAGGATTCACCATCACCGTCACTATTCATTATTTATAACAATAGGCTCTAAGAATTTCACGAAAAATTTTAACACGAGAAATGAACTTCAGCTCCACACGGCCATTATTGTGTTACCTTCGTGTCGGTAACAATCGGACTGAGAGCTTACGTATGTTAACGTCACCTACCATATCACACGGGAGGTTAGGAAATGATTATTGGGCGAGGACACTAGCAACTATAAAATACCTTCATATTATTGAAAGATAAATAAAGAGTAAATTAATAAATAAACATATTTAGGTACAGACCAGTTATTATTTTGATTAAATTTTTTGGCAGGTAACACCACTGCTACCGTCCAACTATTACCAACATACCAACTTCAACTTCATATTCATGTATGTACAGTACAGTTCATTTCTTTATTATATGCTGATCAATCGAAGTCAAAGAACTTTTATGTAGGTATCTCCTTCTAACTTTCGTGAGACGGCCTTGTGTCTTTTGTCATGTTACGTCATTTTGTCGTATATTTTCTTAACTCAAATTTATAGGTACTATGGGCATATAATGAAAAAATGATCTGTATGTACGGTACGCTCGTCGACAGTATTAGCACAGAATAATAAGCGACCAGAAATACAACTGGCTGTCAGCACCAGTCAGCACTTTTGATGTTTGTGTCCGCTGTTTAGCTTTGAATTGTGGTGGGAGAGTGGTGACTGGTCCGCGCGAATTCAAAAATGACAACTTAGAAGAAAAATTAACCTTTGGTTTTTCGCATGTTTCACAACATAATAAGTTCGAATAAGTTTGAATTTATTAAATCATAAAGAAAATTATTTGTTATTTATAATAGCTTTGTTCCTACACAGTTCTAAATCAGTTCGTGATCAGTTCGGAACTGTACTGCTCATGCGCTCTTGCTATAGGTCATGCGCTCTTACTAAAAATGCTGTGTATTTAGCAAGAGCGCATGAGCAGCACAGTTCCGAACTGATTTAGAACTGTGTAGGAACAAAGCTAATGTAAATGGACAGAATTTCCACTATATTCTCAATTATTATAACAATTAATCGAAAAGAAAACTACATTCAAAACTAAGCCTAGTTCATCGTAGAGACATAAGATGACACTGTTTTCGTGCATGGCCATGGCCAGCTACATCTGATAGCTAACGCTATTATGGCCGTCCCGTTCTACGATTTTCCGTATAAACTTTTGTTCTTCTCAGACCCTGAGCTTTGTTCCTCATTTGGCGCCACCTATTGATAACTTGTATATGAGATGTGTCAAAACTTTTCGTGTTTAGGTTAAAGTAATGTCGTAAAGTTTCGTTTTGTCAATTTGTTTTTATTTGTTTCCCGGATAGAAAAAAAAACAGGTACTTATAAATTTGGAAAAATTTATTTACATAATTAAGGCACAGATTAATATCATAGCAGACACGCATACAAAATTCTAACCATTTTTGCCTTGTTGGCAAATCGCTTGGAACTTGGAAAAGAGGTTTATTTTTATTTCCACAAACAAATCACTTCTTGCCCATCTTCAGAAAGAAAAATCTTTAATTAAAACAAACAACGGATCTGTCGCTTTAGTCTAATATGTCAATATTTGGCATACTGAGGGCGCTACTTAGAGTACTCTCCATGGCCAACTTTACAGAAACAGTTTCTTTGCGAAACGGGACGGCCATAATAGCGTTAGCTATCAGATGTAGCTGGCCATGGCATGGCGTAATGCTCTATTCACGTGCAAATGCCAAGATGCCAAATTTACGCGTTCGTTTCTTCTGATGTTATCAACAGCTTTTATCAATAATAACATTTGCATTACTTCTGCAGCGGTTGTTAAAAAGTCCAGTAATGTGAATACATTTATTATATAAATTCTATTTAAGACGTCTTAAAAAGTGTGCTTGTGAACGTACCCTAATTGTAATTTTGAAATCTGCGGACCAACTATTATTCTGTGGTATTAGCGTTTTCGATTCACGTGCACCGGTTGCACTCAGTGTATTTGCATCTTCTTTTAACTTCATGTAATAACACGAGATGAAGATAATCCGAGTGCGCACTAAAGCGGACAATCGAAAACGCTATTTGTCTCGTTTAGCGCAGATACGATGGTACGTTCGGCAACCGTCGGGTTTGTAACAACAGCAAATTGAAGCTACATTTACATTCAATTTTCAATGTAAATGTAGCCTTAGGGCTGCCAAGATATTTTGGCTTTCGGGTTTCTTCGGGCATGCTCGATTCTCATACTCTTCAATTTTAGCACGGCCATATTATATTTATATATATATTTATATATTTATATATTTATACTCGTTGATGTGATCGGTGATTTATACTGACATAAAAAGAATAAAATAATGATGGAAGCGGGTGTGTTTTGTGGTATTTGCAACAACACTTTTTCAAAACATTCTAATCTTAAATTTCATGTTAAAAAAATTCACCCTGGTAAGTTGTAAATAGAATTTGCTGACCAAACTTAAAATGCATAGGTGTGAATTTTTAGTGAAAGTACAAAATTATGATGTTTTAAAAAAGAAACAAGCCGCTACCTAATAATATTTAAGAAACAAGAAACATCTTTGCTAAAAAAATACAGTATGCATTGCATTTCAATTGAACAATTTAATTTAACACTTTAACTCCCAGGTCCATATTTTAAAAAACATTAAAGCAGACCAAATTTGTTTTTTTATAATTATGCTTGTATTGGGCATTTTTAAGACCATCTGTATTGCAAAATTATTATTTTTTCAATTTTTGTTTTGTTTTTGAAGGTGTGTCTACTCTTGATAGACGCAGTCTAATCTAATGAAAATGTTAACTTAGCATCATTGTGGACTGGATGTATCAAAATTAACTCGGACTATTCAAATATGTTGTTGCGAGGGACCTGACTAATACATCTGTACATATATTTCTGTGCTAAATGCGTATCTCACACGAACACAACGTCTTAGAGTAGGAACTAAAGTGTGTATCAGAAAAAAACACGTGGTCCGAGACAAAAAACTTTTTATGTATCAGCTATGATACGCATGGGAGTTAACGTGTTAATTAACTCAGAGAGTTGTGCACTTTCCTTTCTAATTTTGCTCAGCTAACATCAGTTTTTTCAACGAACTTTATTTAGAACTTAAAACTACATTAAACTTAAAACTACAATTGGAATATTGGAAATTCATGTATGAAAAATTATAGGCTTGCTCCAGCAGCATTTTCTGACTAGTTCGGAACCGTTACATCTTCCAATTTCCAAATTAGTTCTCCTCAGAAAGTCGCTTTGAATGTAACAGTCTAAAATAGATTTTTAAAACACAAGTCACATGTTTATGCATTAAATGAATTTGCACCTTTTCAGACTTCATCTGCTTATTTAAGTTATTAAACAATATTAAACAATGGAAGTACACATTCTAAAAGTTTTAGGAATATTTTTACAGTGGGATCCTTCAGCCTTTCCAAAATCCAATGTGATGATAGCAATCGATCAGAGCATCAGAGGTAACAGGATTTGTGAAAAATAATTGCAGCGCATCAAATTGGTCCAATGCGTTTTACTATCATTTCTAATGACAGCCAACGTGTCTGGGATGAATGGAGAATTTTAAGAGGTTTTACATTTAGAAAATGCTGAAAGTCATGCAACAAATTAACTCTTTTAGGACTTCCACTGATATATTTATAAATATCTCTCACTATTTCTTCAACATATAATAAGGGCTTTCTATTTAGCATTGAACTGAGCTGAGCCGAAGTGAGATAACTTACTTGTTTCACTTAAATCTCACTTGGATTTGCAGTGTCAAAAAGAACGCGATGCTTAGTTGTTAGTGAGTCTCAAGTCTCAATAACCTTAAAATGGCTAGCGATTTCATAAGTTCGTCAAAAATTAATGTTATCAGGGTAAGTGCAAATAAATAATAAGTTTATCCTTTGTAGTATACAACATTTTTTATCATACCCTGATCGTTTAATATCCATTGGTCTCCTGTTGTATAATTTATTTTGGGACATTTTTTATTATACTAGAACCACAGACTAGAACTTATGCAAATTTATCGTTCGCACGTATAACAGCACGTACTTAACCTTACTTTTTAAACCTTTATGTTTATAAAACCGTCATTCATAAAACGTTTTTCGTTTGGTAGTGTCTGATATTTTGATTCGTTTATCTTCACCCCACCATCAAACTGAGCCAAGTGAAGTACCTACCGAGGTTGTGCAGTTGGGGTAAGGGGGAGGTAAAAATCTCAGTTTGGTTCACTTCTTAACTTCCAAATAGAACAATACATTTTTTCTGAGTCGAAGTGAGGCAACTGAGATTAAGTAAGATTTTGCGTAAATAGAAAGCGCTTAATAATAGTCTTTTTCCGATTAAACTTACCATTACAATCATACTTTTTTATACCATAAATAAATCGCAAACACGAGCTTTGTGTCATTTGCAGTATGAAAAATGAGAGCACAAAGACTTCACATTACGTATTTTTGTTTATTATTATTGTTAGACGTTTATTGTTAAGTAAAAATGTAATGCGTTTAGAATTAAAGAATTATAAACGTTTGCCTGCAATGCGAGTTTTATCTACGTTCACCCAGACGGTTGTTGGGGCGAATGCTGGGATCCTCTTGAGTTTAGATAAACAAACAGTTTTCGGGCAGCAAAGGTTTTGCTTTGGAGATCGACACAGTCGAGTTTATGATACGTAATCGATAGGCGCATTAATAAGAGTTTGCGGTGTTAACTGATACGATAGAAAGGTGCGAAAAGTAATTAATTAAAGTTGGCCAACTTGCATCTTGTAACTTGCGCTTGCAACGCGCGTTAATTGTATAGTACGCGTGTATTATATTCGTGGCGTGCGTATACAGGGTGTGTTCGGAAAGTATTGTGCTCTACACTGGTAGAAGCAGGAAGGCGTTATCTAGAGATAAGTTATTAATTGTAGCTAATGCATGATATGTAGAGAATTAGCTTAAAGTATTTCCTGCATGGTGTATGAATGAAGCGATTTCCCCGGGTGAGGCTCGGTTGTCGTGGCAGGTGCTGCATCACCTGACCGTTGGCCAGTAGGTTGACTGGTGTAACCACGGTGGCGTAGGGATTGTGACGTCACTTGCATGAGTAGTGGTTACTCCGTAAGGGAAATCGTACTAACAAGGTGGAAAGCGCTACCGAGAGTGAACGAAGTACTGTTCACGGTCCCATGGTGACCCCTTAGGGACCCGGTGCAGCGGACAGGGAGCCCTAAGGTTATTAAATTGTCACCACCCCTACGTGCCAGGTGGAGGGGACGTAACCTGGTGAGATGCCACGTTGACGTTGATTTGTGCCACCTGGTGGAAGAGTGGATTGGTGGTAGAGAATCCACGGGTCGGAGATGACAAAGACGTAGGGTAGAGTATGTTTGCATGTCATTGAGGCTATCTGTGTTGCATGTGGCGTGTGTTTCTGGAAAGAACGTTTCAGAGCAATAGTTTATGAAAGAGCAACAGATATGATAATAAAGGCCCAAGGTTGAACATCATCAGGAGCGATGATAGAGGCACTAGATTGAATTGTGAATTGACCAAAAGGTTGTGCGGACCGTTGGGGCCAGGGGACTGGGGTCCCCGGTGAGTAAATAACTGTTGTCTCTTACAAATGATTGTAAACACATGTTATTGTTGCATGAACGCACCATGTCAATGGGAGGTGATGGTAGCGGACGGTGCCCGGTAGCCAAAGGAAATGGTGAGCGTTTTGATTACTTAAATTTATGTATACGCGTTACCACATTTTAATAGTACTTAAAAAAAAAAATTATGTTGGTAATTTCGGCCGGCCTTACATTATTATTATTATTATTAATGGATAGTTCACGTCTGTGAGGATAAAGTTTTTTGAGGTTCATGTAAGCAATTCTGATGTACCTAATTAGAAATTTGGTCTCTAAAACGTAATGTGTTATCTAACGCTAAGCCAAGACTTTTAGCAAACTGAACTAAGGTAACCTGAGCGTTGTTAACAGTGATGCTTATAGTGATGCTTGGATGTCATTTGGCAAGCAGATTTATTCCCAAAAAATAAGAAAGCTGATTTCTCAGGATTTAACTTGAGAGAATGGTTACAGGTACTTCAGAGAGGTAAGCTAAATCTAAGTTTATCTGATCCACTGCTGTTCTCCATTCAGAAGATTTAAAGGACATAAAGTTCAGCGAATAGATGCAGCAATAATATCATCTAACACATTCATCAGTGCAGTAGTACTACTATAATTTTTCCTAAATCTGGACTGTACTGGCGGTAAGATTTTTTGTTTAGTAATAAAAGACAGAAGTTGATCCTTGATAACTTTCTCCATAACTTTGGATAAGGTAGGAAGAATACTGATTGGACGAAGGTGTTTGTAATCAGATATGGCCGAGCGATTCTGGAGATAGGCAATACATGAGCACGTTTCCATATATCAGGAAACTTACTGATAGAGATGCACTCAATTAATTATATGGATAATAAACGGGACTATATGAGGACAATTCAACTTTAACATTGTAATATTGATGTGGTCATCTCCCATGGAGGACGACTTAAGTTGGCATTGTTCGAAAAATAGGGAACACTATTCATGAAGAAAATCATTAATACCGTTCACATCCGTCAGGTGGGCAGGAATAGTTACGTTGCGTTTGGTTAGCGGATCAAGATAATCTAAATGTTTCCATAAAACTTTTGGATTCCTATTACGTTCAATTTTTTGAGCAACGCTAGGGGAACAGTTCCACCACCCCTTATACTTCTCCGCAAGTGTTTCGCGCTTATTCCAGT
The DNA here is from genome assembly GCA_958336345.1 of Dorcus parallelipipedus. NCBI lineage: Eukaryota > Metazoa > Arthropoda > Insecta > Coleoptera > Lucanidae > Dorcus > Dorcus parallelipipedus. The sequence goes on along the minus strand of OY284478.1, from coordinate 8,311,876 downwards.
TTAAATTCAAATCGGCACGCCTAGAACCAACGACACGCAATATAATGTTTCGACGAGTGGCGAATATTTTCGACTGTCGCCGATTACAGTTGTTGCTTGTGGAGGGAATAAACTCACCACGACTCTCGTGCCCAGCATTGATCTATACGTACTAAATCACTTGCAATCAGATTTGATAGCCATGTTTCTGAAAGGGTTACAATATCAAGATTATTGAGCCTAATAAAATCGAATAATTCTATAACCTTTGGAACCGAAGATCGAATGTTGATGTGTGCGACGTTTATAAATCGATTATTCATAATTTAAATGCAAACATACATTTTAGCAATAATTAAGTATAAGTGAGCACAAGCTGAAGAAAACATTATTGTGAAAAAAAAGAAAAAAAAAACTTAAACAAAATAAAACAAAAATTCGTAACAATAAAAAGGTCGTGAATCTAAGCATTATGTAAAAGCTTATAACCGTTCAGTGACGAAACTTTATGAATTTTGTTATGGATTTTAACAAATAAATTACCGTTGTTGGTAAAGACTTCGCTTCACCATACTTCTTTTGAAGATCTTTGAGAAGAAGCGCCCGTTGGTGAGTTAAGTCTAGGTTATCTAGAGGTGTTTTCCTGCCTGGGCAGCTCCGAGCTGCTCTATGACACGACGCCCTCTGTTCCATTAAAAAATGCGACGTGGCGTCAAGTCTCGTTCGAGTTCCTACCCCTTTCCCCTCGAGGACCACCTTTTGACTAGGGGCGTGAAGTTCCAACAACAATTTTGTTAATATTTGAGGTTATACGAAGCTCTATCTGATGCATAAATACTATTTGAATAGTTGAAAATTGTGCTAATAGTTTTTTTGCGGAAAATATTTAAAAATCAAATTTAATTGATCAAACTGGTTATGTTGAAGGTGACAGTTATTCGCGCGTAAAATTTCGTGTTTCATTTGCGAACTATTCAGAGCAGCTCCGAGAAGCCCAGGGTTCTAAGCACCACGGACATTACGCTCTCAAATGGAAAGCACCTTAGGTAATGTTTCAAAGGCGTGTGAAGCACAAAGTTCAAAAGAGTGGCGAATGGATTTTGCAGTATACAACATAGGGATTTCATTTTTTAACAAAACAGAAACTGATTGCCTGTCCAAACATGACGCTGGTACCATCTGCAGCAAAACCCACTAAGTTTTCTTGGTAAAACATTTTGAACAACAGCAGGGTTGTGTTCATAAATTACACTCTAGGGTCACTCTCAGGTAATATTGTGATCTCTCTCGCATAAATGTATTTATACATTTTGCTTCTCACATAAGAATCATAAAGTACTAAATCAGGCGTGTGTTTCCATAGCAACAAACACATTTTCTTTACCCTACTTAAAAGTGGGACGTGAAAAGTGATCTCGTTGTCATGGAAATCATGTAAACACTAGACTTCTTAAAACTGATGAGCGAGACGCAAAATAACTTGTGAGTAAGATGCGATTATACACCCAGGGTGCACTCGAAGGTGTAGTTTATGAACACAACCCAGTTGTCTTCATCCTACTATTTGCTAGCGACGCGGCAATTTTTTTGAGTCTGGACACATTTTTTAAATTAAATGCAATATTATGCTCTCATGAAAACGCTGACATTCGTATCTCCGCCAATTTTACATTATTACTTAATGCCGTCTGTTGACTGACTAGGGGCATATTCGAAACACTTGATTGATTCTTCATTTCTTCACTGTGCTTAAATGCTTCTCATGGCTTGTTCTATTCATGTGTTTCACTAATACAGATGTTCCCGATTTAATACTGACATCAGTATTACAAAATTTGCAATAGGCAAACTCAGACCCTTTGATTTTATTTATGCAAACCGACTTTACCCATGAAATTGAGTACGGTTCGCACAAAATGATTTCTTCAATGTATTTTTAAAATTATATTTTGTTCATTAAACATAAAACAATTTTATCAAAATATATTTAGCATAATAATAATTCTTATAAAATACGTACATCTCATATAAAAATAACTTAATTCAACACATCAAAATAAAATAATTTTACACTTTCACAATAATTTTTAGATAATTGTTATTATTAAAAACATACTGAACATTTAAGGTTCATGGGGTATTGGAAAGTACCATGCGATTTTTTGAAAAGAGGCCAGTGTTGGCTTTGGATTCCCAAAACGTTTGTCTTAAATAATAAGTTTACTTATGACAATTAATATCCAGATTTGTCAAGGAATATAAGTTAATAGTATATTTTATAACAAAATATGAGAAAAGAAAAACTATTTTATGTCGAGTAGTAAATGATATAATTTACAAAATAGTTTACCTAGTCACAGTAACACACGCACTTTTTTTTTCATTTTCGACATTTTACATTAAGTACTTTCATCTGTAGATCTGTCGATCAGCTCAAAACCGCGGTTTTAAAAGTCAATAAATCGTATGGTATTTCGTGGGTATTATCTTTATTTTTGATGGACTGTGAAATGTTCTTTCAATTTAAAAATCAAGAGTATAAGATTTAGGCCCAGTTGTATACAATTCCAGCTTAACTTTAAGCTAAAGCTTAAACCCTTAACAACAATTGTTGAAATAGTCGTTGCTATGGATTTAAGTTTTAGCTTGAATTTAAACCGGCATTGTACAAATGGACCTTAAAGTTATAAATAAGTCTATTCAAGTACTTATGATTACACAAACTCTATCGTCTTTCGTCCACATAAACTACACATTTTAAATATAATTCGATGTATAAAACTTACGTAACATTATTTCTTCGAAATTATTTTTTTAAAAGTCACCATGAGTTAACTGCACGTCACATAAAGAAACAAAAAAGAAAAATCATTAATAAAATTGGATGTCAAATTTATCTTTGTTGCAACTCCTAACAATTGAGTTATCAGAAAGTGATTTTTTTTTCCACCTTTGTGTTTAACAAAAGATAATTCGTTGTGGAGTAATGAAATAAATGCAAGTTGTTTTTCAGCAAATCACAACGAAAATGAGCAAATCCTGAGTATTTACAAGGTTACTCTATCAAAGAATTTTGCACGTGAAATTGAATTTACAAAACGAAGCAATTTTCATAAACTATAAAAATTTGTAAACGTATACTAACAAATATGAATATTTTTCATTTAAGGTCTACTATATTAAATCTTACTCTTACTTTGCTAGGCTGTATAAAAAAAAACAATATCTGATAGAGTAACTAATTTTAACATTTAACGTTAGTATTGTGATACATTCTGGAAGACAGTCTATTTGATTCCCTTTGATGATTTTATTGTGTTAATAATTATAAGGTCCATAGCCTGAAGATGTGGTGTAATATGGTCCAGGATAGCCCTGCGGAGCTGGAACCGGATATCCAGCATAAGCGTATTGTTGTTTCTGTGGATATACTGAAAAATGAAAGAGAATTATTTGTTAGAGTTTCTTGGTTTCTTAATTCCTAAATAATGTTTTCAAAAAAACTTTCAAAGATTTATAATACAAACCAAAGGTAATATCTGATTAAAACTGTATCACTACGAAAATCTTTTGAAAATATTAAATCACAAAGCATGGCTGCTTCGATTAATTTGCAACGTTAAAGGAAAAAACTTTTTCTAAAACGGTATCTAAAGTAGCTACTTTAAACATAAACAAAGCAGTTGATATAAAAGCTATTCGGTTGTAGAAAAAAAAAACTGTATACAACATGTGTGTAAACCTATCTTTTTATCTCGTGCTTCTATTTGCGCACTCAATTAAAATGACCTACTTTACATACTAGTTGCATAAATAACTATTGTAATTTGAAAATATAAAATTACTTATTTTTGGAATATTTTTTAGAATTAACCCTTAATTCAGACTGTTTATGTAATTAGAACTAGAGAGCTGCACATGTCTTTTGGTGTCTTCAATTTACAGTAAAAAGCTTCAGAAATTTATAACTTTAAAATTTCTAATGTGAAAAAAATTTTAAAATAGTAAGCATTTTAACTATAAATAGTTTACTAAAAAAATGATGAAGATAATATCACAAAATAATCAACACAAAAACAGGTCTTATAATAGATACTACATTTTTTTTATTATTACGGACAAATAAGAAGTTTTAGTTTCAAAGTAGTAAGTACTACTGAAAAAGGAAAGAAAGAATAACTATGAGATGTAATACAGAATATAGCGAAGATCACAAAGCTATTAAACCAGTTATGATATACAGTTACTGTAACATGTTAGTTCATACAACTGCTAATAAATACATTACTTATCACTTACAATTTTTAAGCAAGGAAGAATGTTAATGTTCATTAAATATATGCAGTCGTTTTCATAAAAAAGTTAAATAATTTACAAATTGTTTAATCGAAATATTAAAACTTTTGATGTATTTGAACTTAAATTAACCAAAATTTTCTTTAGAGAGAAAACAAAATTAATTTTGAAGCTTTTACCAACAGTTAAATTAATCTACATATTTATCTTATTTATGTAAAAGGTGCCATGAATTTCTTACTAATATTTTTAAAAACGTATTTTATAAGCACTTTGCAAATAAAATGTTTTTGCAATTCAACGCATTTTGATTTATAGAATAAATCTACAAATTTTACTTAATTAGTAAAATAATAATAATAATAAACATGCTGAATTAATTATATTAAAATTAAAGAGTGATAAATCGTCAATGTAGAGATGAGAATTATAATTAAGACTAGGCAAGTCTGATTTTAGAAGAAAATAAGAAGAGGAAAGAAAAGAATTACATTCACACTTTCACAAGCTTAAGCGGCAAGAATAAAATTAAATGTAAGGCAAACATACATGACGATGATTTCATAGTTGTAAATAAAAGAATTTTTAATTTATTAATAAGAAATATCACTAGGATTAATGTAGAAATTCCTTAATAATCATGGTCAATAAGAAAAGGAAGAATTATGAAAATGCACTTATTAAGGAATCTCCATCTAAATGAATGAAAATGAACCCCAAAGTTACCAGGCATTATGTACTGCATGTTGATATTTTCTTCACGTTCTCTTTCACCACGCAGGCAAATTGCAGCTCCAGAAAACAATATGGCGGCCACAAGAGACCATCCGACACCGACCCAGGCGAGCATGTAGCTCCAGTCATAGCTGAGTCTGGTGTATTTGCGCAAAACCTACGACACATTGAAAAATTTAGACAAACCTGGCATAATATATTGTACGTTGTTCATTTCTTCGCGTCGTCTTTCGGTGGCCAGACAACAAGAACCGGACAAAAACAGAAACGACGCTCCTAAAGTCGTGAAAACGCCTAGCCATCCCAGCACAAAGCTCCAATCGTAATATATGACGGTATTATCTTGAAGCACCTACAGTTTTGGGAGGCAAAAACAATATTAATGCAGGACAATCATTTCGTTTAGCTTTTAAGCTAGGTACTGAAAGTCAAAAACAAATAAGATGCCTAAGTACATAGTTCCAAAGTATACAATCTCCAGTAGTGTTAATTTCACGTGAAACAGAAATAACATATAATTTAAATGACTAACTTTTTTCCCTAACTTTTAATTCTATAATTTCAAAAGATAATGCATTGTTTTTTTCTTAAAGAAATCAGGGATTAAGATATTACAAAAAAAAGAATGGCGATTGTACTTTATAAAAGTAAGAAATGGAGATTGCTCACTTTGGAATTACGCCCATCAATTGAATATTCGTCCAAAATAAAAAGTTTTTATTTGGAAGCTTTTTCGAAAATGTGTTTCTTCAAACTACTGTGTACAAATCTTTAAAAGTTCGAAAGCCCTTAAAAACAAATCTAAAGACTATTGATGGAAGAGTAGTTCACTATTTTTTTATACATATACCAAACCTAAAAGCGCCCACAGACGCTGTTTTTTTTTATTCAGTCTTGACTGCGCAGGCCGATTTGCATAAACCGGCCTGTGCTTTCCCTGTGCTCCTACACGCTCAGCAAAATTTCCTCGCAAAGTTAAAAAAAAATATTTAAAAAAATTAAGAATTTGTGAAGAAATGTGCTTCCTTGTAGGTTAAAGAAAAAAGTAACTCAAACAACTCACATGACTCCATTCTTGATAATATTCTTCACCAACCACTTTTTCCTTTTCGTAATAGTCTACTCCGTGCCACAAACCCATAGCACCAGCACTTAAAAGACCTAGGGAAAACAAAAATTTCATTAGGTATTATGAAGTTAAATACTAAAGGTACATTAACAATAACAATTACAACAAGAAAAACATATTAAAAAAAAAAACTGAATTAATAATAATTTACTAAAAGTCTATAAATATGTATGTACTTACATAATTCAGTACCTAGTTTTGACGGCTGCTTTTGAATAAAAGAAAAAAATGCATACTCAAAATAAAAAAGAAGAAAGCATATAATGTAAATGTTTTTTTTTTCCAAATAGAAATTATTTAAATTTTTTCACTTGCATAATAATGTGAATTCTATTTATTAAGAATTTTATTATTATGGAAAGTTTTTAATTCAAGAAAACAAATTACTGTATTCTAAACGTTGATTTAAACACCAATGTTATCACATGTTGAAATTACGCCTATAGATACAAAAAAATCTATTTTCCTTTATTAAATTACAATCATAGCTGTGTTTATAAAGTTACAAATTTAAAGAATATCTTTCCTTACGCAGTAGGGGGCCTAACTGGAGGAAACAGTGTAGGCTCCAGAGTCTGGGCCCAACATTTGTTACGAAAAAATAGATATTCTTTTTGGCTTTGAAAACAGATACCGAGAGTTTCTCTGAGTGCAAACTAACATAAATCGGGAAACGGGCAACGAAACTAGTGTCGTTCGGCTTTGTTTTAGCCATCTTTGAATTCTATCTGTCATTCGAGAAAGTAACAAACTAATTCACAGTGCAGTCACGTAACCGTAGGAAAATGTAGGGGCGTTCGGGCACCTGGGCCCAATGCTCGATAAATGTAGCATTCAAGTACGAATTTAAAATAACTCTCATCTTTTAATTCCATCTATCAATCAAGATTGCATTACTGATTTTAAGAGCATCCCTAATTTTTTACGTCCAAAGAATGTCACTATGTGGCTGACGTAACTATAGGAGAAAGTGGAGGCGTCCGGGTACCTGGGCCCATTACACAATAAATTTGGCTGACCTCCAAGTTCGAATTTAAAATAACTCTACCAGGTATAACAGGAATATGTTTACGAGTTGCCATAATCTTCAGTTTCATTGTGTTTCTTGTGTCTCAATTTACATTCCTGTGTTTGGGCGATTGCAGAGTAATTATTAACGTCAGTTTTTTTTTGCTCAACCAAATTAGCAATTAAGTAATTAATATCTACTATAGTTTATAAATATAAAAATCGTACGAATTTTACATTTTAAGCTAAACCTATTTTGTGTCACCCTGTATAAAGCGAGTTAAATTTAATTTAATTCAAGTCAACTTCGCCGAGGCCGCAGTGCAATCAACAATGCTTACACCAAATAGCAAAACATTTCTCACCAGTGCAGTGGTGTGCACATTTGCCTCAAAATTAAAAACCGTACAAATTTCAGATTTCAAGCCGAGACTATTTTACATCACCCTATATAAAGCGGGTTCAATTTAATTTAATTTATGTTGATTTTAACGTATTTCCAGTGCGATCAGCGATACTTACACCAAATAGCAAAACATTTCCCACCAGTGGCGCCTCAGAATATAAAAGTCGCACAGATTTCAGTTTTCAAGCGAAGGCTATTTTGTGACACCCTATATAAAGCGGGTTATACTCAATTTACGTGCGATCAGCAATACTTACAACACTTAATTTCACATAAAATTGATGCCTAATACTTGTTCATTATCTGAACATGCCAATAAGAAGAACCATCAGATTAACTTTCAAAATGCAAACATTTTAAATATTGAACCAATTGTGAATCAAATGTGCCACATTTTTTGTAATGATAAAAGTATTAATAAAAGAACAGATATTGAGAAACTGACTTGCATTGTTGCATACCGTGTGTCCCGGCCCTTCTGAGCTAAAGGAAATTAACGTCGGATTTCAAATGTTGTTGATTTTTATGTTACCAAGACAAAATACGACAAAAATTTACATTGCGTCTGCTAGTCCTCGATCGATTATAACTTAACGTGTAAAATGATGAAGAATTATGCAACAATTATTTAAATAATTAAAGAAAAAGTTTAAAATTTCTCAGGAACAAGGGCTCACGTCTTCCGCTCGGAAGTCCCAGGTTCAAATCTCAAATGTTCTTTTTTTATAATTATTACAATTTTTTTTTATTTAATTGCCTACACTGTTATTATTACAAATACTGTGAACAACGTAAAAATGTAAATGGTTAAAAATTGTTATATAATAATTTTAAAAAAAAATTCTTCACGAGGTTTTGAACTCTATGCACCTGCGCGGAAGTTGGGGGCTCATACAAATTAGCTAACTTAAGGGCGATTTACACGAACAAGTTTTTCTTTGCAAGTGACATTAAAAGTTTTCTCTCTCTCTCTCTAATATCTTCATGCATTAGAAAGAAACTACTCATTGCTTAAAAGTTTATTTGTACAAGAAAACTTTTACACAAACACTGGAACAAACGCTATTTTCTACAAGGTGGACAAGAAGGAACCTAACTTAATTATAAAAATCTATAATATTTGAAATCTCATGTTAATTTCCTACAGCTCAGATGGGCCGGGACACTCGTTATACATACCTACTGAATTTTAAAATTACTTCAAATAATGGCGACCCTGATTTAGAAAATCAAAGTTCACAATTATTTAGAAAAATTTAACGAGGAAATACCTTTGTAAATTAAAACAATTAATTCATTTAAAAAAACTTGGGAAAATTCTAATAGAGAAGTGGGCATTATAGAATCGAGAATGAATACTAGTGAAGAGTGATAGAACAAGAAAGATCAAGCCATTCTGGCTCTTAATCTATATAGTTCAAATGACAATTTCAAAAATTGCAGCGGAACATGAAGAACGGGTTTATAAGCAGCGTTGCCAAGAGGGTTGTAAAAATTCCGCTAGATCAATCCCCCAATCTAAGCTACGTTCACGACGGCGCGTTCATAAATAGCCAATTGCCGCTATTCCGATTTCAATCGAACGGACGTTTAAGAGAATTTTTAAAAACCTCATCGACATCGGTGGTTGTAAGTGAAAATGGTACTAGTTATGTTAGGTTTACAACTGTTACAGTGCCAATTCCTTTCAAAAAACGAGGTAGACTTAAAGGTAGAAACAATACTACAATCGGTTTAGCAGGAAAAAGGAAAAAAACTGTAAAAATGATCCATAGGTATACAACCTGTTTCAAATAAGTCGGCACCATTGCTAACTTTCCTGTTTTTGGAGCTGCCGTGTCGATAAAATTAGCAAATTTTTCCGCTGGTTACAAATATGAAATCAGAAAAACAATTGAACATGTAGTTTTCGCGAAACGTTTCGCGAAAGTTTTTTCGAAAACGGCAAGGGATACGAAGTCGGTTAAATTAGGGCAAATATGCGTATTTTGGTGCTGAAGAATAATCCGAATATGCTCTGAGGTCCCATTGCAATCCTGCCGACTTGCAACCAACAATTTTTCTTGAATTTGTTTACAAAACAATAATATAATTAAAAAATCATTTGCACATGAGTAGGCCACGTTCATGTATAAAATCAAGTTGTCTAAAGTCCAAATAATTGACAAATGATATCTACCTATGCACGTAAACAACAAATAAACGGAAAAATGCATTGGGTTAGCAATATTCTTTTCAAATTATTTATATTAATTAAAATGAATAATAATTCTATTAAAGAAAATGATGCAGATCAAAAAATAATATAGGTATTTTCAAATGAATATAGTACGTTTATTGGATTGAGTATAACCAATTAAACTAATTTCCTAATAGTATTTATATGGTGGAATATGATCTTTCAATGAAAATAGCACGTACAGCATAAGTTATGAGATGAAATATTGTTCTTATTCTTTTATTTATTTGTTGTTTACATGCGCATCTGATAAATGTCATTTGTCAGTTATATAGGCAACTTGATTATATACATAATTGTTTCATTATTTTGTAAGCAGATTTAAGAAAATTTGGTGTCGCTGTAAAGATAAGGAAAATCTCTACCAAATGAATTACAAAAATTACAACATTGCCATTTAAAAAAAGTACGATACTACAAATATTTTGACAACTAGCAATGCAATTGTTTTTCTAATTAGAAATTCATAATCAGCACGAGAATTAGAGAATCTTTGCCTATTTAAGCAAATCTATATCTTCAAAAATAAAAAAGTTAACAATGGTGAACGTTTCAAATTGAACACTCGATATAACATGTTTACATTTTGTCTATAAAATTAATTTACACAATTTATGGTATATATTTACTGTATTACACGATTTTCTTAAAAATGTGGAATATTTTACTACAAATATTATTCTACAAACAAATGTAAACATTTTCCATTTATTGTAAGTGACTTCATTTTAGTTACAATTTGTAGATACACATATATTCGACAATTGTGTTAATAAATATCATTGTTTTTCTCTGTGCATAACTGGTAAAAGTTTTATATTAATTTATAACAATTATGTAGGTGTATTCGTGTAAAGTGAAACATACCGTATGTTGGTACATATAGACTTATTTTTGCAGGCAACAAAATTACATATTTCAAATAATAAAAAAAAAAATAAGTACTCACATGCTAGAAGCATTAGAATAGCTGTTGCGGTGATGTTGGCTGGAGATCTTCTCCAACAGCCCGTTACTCCAACGCAAAATGCTGCGAAGACGGCTACGAAAGCTATTATAAATAGTGCGATCGTAGAGCGTCCCATATCTATAAGAAATTTTAAAAAGTAAATTACAATTATTAAACTAATCATAAAACTAGATTATTGTATGTTGAGAATTTGTGCATCAAAATCGAAATTACACTTCTCAACGTTTCGATCGACAGCTTCTTCAGGATTCAATCCAGTTGAAAATCAGTATCGCAGTACTCATTTTGGCCAAACGGTGTCCTGGAGATTATTGAATATCTGATAATGTTTTCTGGCTGATTTTTGTAAACGCTTGTCTTATTTTATTTTTTAAATATTGAGTCTTATTTGGTTGAATTTTAAATAAAAAATAAGTAATATTAAAAGTTTGCAATATTTTGCATATAAAACATTAACGTTGGTGAGTTCTAAAAAGCCATGTAGTGACAACAAAAAATGCAACCCTTAATGATGACTGTATGATAAGACAAATACATTTTCATACGTATATCGACATCAAAACCATTTTTTTTTTAATTTTTAGAACATACATATATGTAGGTCATTCATTTCTTTTTTCCCCTAATTTTCATCATCAAACTTTATATTATTTCAGGACAATTCATCTTAAGCAACGTAAAGATTCGTAAATTCTTTTAAGTTGTGAAGTTTTATAATTAATCATTGATACCAATTGACTTAACACTCAGGTAAAATTTATTTCCCCATGTATTGCAATGTCATCAAAATAACTTCCGTACTTTCGAAATAAATAATTTGCTGCATAACCAGACAACTAGGTTTATGGTGCTGCCGCACTTATTTGTATTACCGTTATAAAGAAATGCAATGTGTATTTGTATGACAAGTCAACTATACAGGATGTTACAAATTCGAAACTCATCATTGGGATCTCGAAAATGTTAATAGATACGAAGTTGGTTACATTAGGGCAAAGTTGCGTATCTTGGTGCTGAACAATAATCCGTTTTAAAAAACCTTCTACGATTTGTAGTTTCTGAAATATTTCCAAAAAACCGAAAAACGTAATTTTCTTTTTTATTTTTTTCCTGAAGTTATTATTGTAGGCATCACGACAAAATTAATACATTACACAAGACGCTTTTTTTGAGCTGTTTAGGATGACATCATTAGATTTTACTTAAAACGTTTCTTCTCGTTCTAACCATCATCAACTTCACTTTTCTTATTTTCACATTCCACATTGGATTTTACCATGAAATAGATCTATTTTTTCTGATACTTTTCCATATATCACACATCCCTATTATCCCACATATTTTTGGGACTATATTATTAAATTGGGTATAGGTGACTATGCAAAGGCAAGACCACGATGGCATGACAAACCATTACTTAGGGTGCGTTCGACATCATGCTCGGGCACGCTCTGAGCAGAAGTGTGAGGGAGAGCGACTGCGTTATGTCGAATGCACCTTTAATAGTAATTTTTCAAATGCGTTTCGCGCTAAAGTTTCTATATTTTTCGTTTTTCTATTCTGTTCTTCAACATAATTCATTTTGATAGAAAAATCAACAGGACTCGCTCTCAAATAACGGCGAAAGTACGGAAATTAATATGTATAAAATACACAAACTCGTTAATCACGCAAAACAATATTGCATAATAATGCCCATACCATAAGAATAATTAGAATAATTCACTTGTTGCGTATAATTTAGTAAATTCGGTTCAACTTTCATTCGCAAACGTTGGTGAAAATATAATTGGTTTTGTTTTTCTTTTAATAACCCACTTACAATTAGTGAACGTGCGCTTAGCCTGAATATGTGTAATTATTTTCACGACGCGACACACATTTCCATAAATTCTCTGGAATATTAAATTATTAATTATTCAGCGGTTTCAATTTCGCAAAAAAAAGTATAACTATGGCGAATTACTTACGCAGTTTCGTCCAAGCGTCATCGGTAAGATCTCTGGTTTCGTTGTTTTCGTCCGGAATAAAATAATTGATGTTATTGCAATGAGTTTCGACGGGACTCAAGTATGTTTTCACTGAAAAACAAAACGGAGACAATTAAAACATGTTAATGAAGGAAGCATGAATTTGTATTATATTAGACTAAAATTGAAGAAAAACCACAACGTAGATTAGGAAATGAAGTGTCGTTAAGATGGGTTGGTCGCTCGTTTACGGGTCAATTAAAAAACTATGTTAGAACCATGAAACTCTTTATAATATACAAATGATTATATTAAAAATTCATACACTTTAGTTTTTTCCAATGTCAAGTCAAAGCTAATCATATTACTCGGTGAATTGTTTCACTTAATTTGAGCAGTTTTTCAGAGCGCCATCTCTTGACAAATAATAAAACTTATTCTGTTCTTTCAAAAGGAAAGCGTGTGTTATTGAGCTGTGATTAGTTTTCAACAAATATGGGGCAATTTTTCAGTGAAACAAATAAGAAAGGTTGAGACGACCGCCATCTCTTGAACGATAGTGAAATTTAATTTGAACTTTGAAAGGGAAAGTGCAAGGATATTATTTGTGTTGTTTACAAAAGAGCAACAATTAATTTCATTCAACAAATTTGATGTAATGGTATAAAATGATAAATAAATAATGGGTTGACAGCGCCATCTTTTGACCAGTACTGAAACTTACCATTGATCTTTCAAAATGGGATCGTATGGACATTACTATGTACTTAATTTATCAAAGTGCAATGATTAATTTACAACAAATATGAGGCAAATTTTTAGCGAAACAAAAGGTAGAGAGCGCCAAACTTTTGACCCGATATTGAAATTTAATTTAATAAAGCAAAGACATTATTTGTGTTATTTTTGAGAGAATGGTAATAATTAATTCTGAACAAACACGTGGCAATTAATTTTTTAGTAAAACAATGATTAGGAGCGCCATCTCTTGACCGATGGTGAAATTTCATTTAATAAGGGAAAATGCACGGACATCATTTGTATTAATTACTTTCTTGTATTATTTATCAATGGGAAATGGTTAATTTTCGACAAATTTAATAAAATAAAAGGAAAAGTAGAAATTTGAATTTCATCAAATTAATTTTCAATCCACAGGGTTGCCAGATGTCTTGTACTGCGTCCCCCAAATAAAATGTTAAAGTCAATTCGATTAAGTTTCTCGATTGTCAAGAACGTTCCTAATTATTTTTTTGTTTTTAATTGTTTACCATTTTCTCATGCAAGTCGAGAGCAACTGAAAATCAAAGGAATGAATTCGATAAAAACAATGGACGGAAAGAAGAAAACGATGAATTATAATAAACTAAATGAAGAAAACAAAAGAACATCGACGATTTTCGTGTAAGTGGAGAGCGATTGAAAATCAAAAGTGAAAATACAAAAGAAGACACTATAAATGGATTCGATAAACAAAAGAAAAACGAACAGAAAGAGAAAACATTGAAATGCAATAAGTTAAATGAAGAAAACAAAAGAATATTGACGAGTAAAGAATAAACTATAAAACAATTCGATTACAAAAGGCTTACTTACGTCGTTATTTGCCCCTGCTAAGAAAATTCGACTTAAAGAAGTATTATTATTGTTTTGTTCTAGTTCAAATGTTCAAATATTTCCAGAAATTTTATGTTTTTCGAATAAGGCCCGATGTTAATTAAAATTAAAAAAACAATTTATTCAAGAATATATCAAAAAATTTCGTAAGAAATTATTATTAAAGGTTATATCTGAGTAATTTGATTTGTTTTTTAAGAAAATATAGAACTGGCTCTAAATATTAATTTTGTGAATAAATTTACCTGACTCATGAAAAATATTTTTTTTAAATAAATTTATTCTTCCTTCCTATTCTCCTCTTGTCATACGCTTTAACAGTGGGTTTGTTGACATTGTTTCTTTTTTCGAGACAGACTGCCAATTATAATTCCATCCTTTTTGATCTCCCTTTAGATCGTCGACCAACAAATTAATTTCTTTAGCGGCATCGTAAATTAAATTATTTATTATTATTACCAAATTAGAAGTTTTATGTATTTTTCTATACCCCACTTGTGTTAAGTTCCCCCGTAACGTATCACGTGCCTTTATTTTTTCTCATTCTTTGATGACTTTGATAACTACTTTTGTTCACATCCTTGATTTTCATTTATACACCAAATACACATCAGGAAATTAAGACAATTACATGTAATACGTAATGCAAATTTATGATTATTAGCTATGATTATTAGCTATCTAAATTAGGTATTTTATTGGAATAATTTCTTTTGAGTCATGCCGTGTGTTGAACAAATTTGTAAATGACGTTCCACTACAGTACCGTCAACTCATTTAAAATAAAAGGTTTTCAAAGTTTTCTTGAACCAAATTATTGCACCCTAAACGCAGCCTTATGCACCACCAAAACAAATTTTTCAACGCCTTCAAGAGAGAAACTGCAGGCAAATTTCACTGGGAGAGGCAAAGTTAACCGTAGCCCCCCCCCCTCCCTGTGAAAATTTTCGAAGTTTCTTTGGTGCACCTTGTTGTATCCCTTATGCAACCTTCTGCTTCACCTTTTTTAACTTTTGCACGCCTCAAACAGCTCAGAAAAAATAAAATAAAACAAACTTAGCTAGCCCCCCCCCCGTGAATGTTTTTTTTTCGCACCTCGTTGCACCCCTTATGCGTCATCGTTTTTAACTTTTGCATAGCTAAGAAAAATAAAATAAAATAGAAACTTAGCTGGCCGAAAATTTTAGGTAGGTAAGTTTTCACATTTTTTGGCATTCTTTGATGATAGACCAGTTACTTCGAGGAGGAATATGATTGCAAGGTTAAATTAAAATGAAGAGGATGATGTTAGATATAGAAAATGCTTAAAATTGTGGCTTCTGAAATACCAAATTTAATTGAAACAGGACCCTAACGTTTTGTCACGCCTAGAACAAAAGCATTTTTCATTAGACTTAATAGATTTTTTTTCAACTGACAGGTTCACAGCACTTGAAACATAAATCTAAGCTAGTACCCCATTTCGCAGTACCTCTTGTATCAAACTAATAACAGATTACAATAACTACTTAACCAAAGATGACGATCAAAAGGAAGTAATATTACAAATAGTTTAGTGATTATCGCAGTGAATTTTCAAATTATTGTTAAATTATTTATAAATACAAATCGTGTTTCTACGAAGTATCATAATTTGACAAATATTTAAAACGATAAGTGCCAATAGGCACCATTCCTTCTTACTTGACCAGTTCCAAAAAAAGTAAGAAACATTTTATGGGGTTTCCAAGCAAGTAATTAAGGACCACCCTAATGGACATACAAGTAACAACATTCGGTTCTACCCTTCACTCTGAACGCTATGATTTAAAGTTTGTCGGTCTAAATTACCCTGTATTTGATAAAATTTATTACCGGTGAGAAGTTAACAACAAACCTCCAGCAACAAATTTTCAAAATTTTAATTGGCTGCCAAAGCCGTCCTAATTATCACAGAACTATAATTTCAGAAGATCACTAACTACACTGTAAAAAATTTCATGGTAAATTTACCTGAATAATCATTGGTTATTTGTGGCCAGCAATAATCATGGTAAAAATACTGTAAAAATGTAAATGTAAATTTACTATTTCATGGTAAACTTACATGTATTTTTACAGTATTTTTACCATGATTATTACTGGCCACAAATAACCAAAGGTTATTCAGGTAAATTTACCATGAAATTTTTTACTGTATATAGTTTGTTCCTGGTGTATTACAATTGAGAAAAAAACGAAATTCAAATTATTGGCAGTAATTAATCCCGGTATCTAATACCATAAATAACTTTTTAAAGAAACTATTTACGATGAAAACTTTCACGTACCTAATCCGAAAGCAAACGATCAAATATATCTAAAGATGCCACCAGTAAGTTTTGGCCAATCGATTTTATTGATTACTGATCGATTGAAAA
Organism: Dorcus parallelipipedus; assembly: GCA_958336345.1. NCBI lineage: Eukaryota > Metazoa > Arthropoda > Insecta > Coleoptera > Lucanidae > Dorcus > Dorcus parallelipipedus. The sequence continues at coordinate 8,295,128 of OY284478.1, read as the reverse complement.
TAGTTAATGTCACGCACTTAAAAGACGCGAAATACAATAGCACATAACTTTATGAACAAATGTTGCACAAACGAAATTCTCGCAAAATACGAAAGACAACATTCAAATCTATCGATTTATGCTATTTCTGAGTTTTGGCCGATCGATTTTATTGACTATTTATATTATCAAATGAAAACGGGTGCGGGCGCTCCGACACTTCAGATATTCAAGACATTGTCAACTATAAATACACATAACTTTTTGTGCAAATATTGCACAAAAAATTTCTTGCAAAATATGAAAGAGAACATTCAAATCTATCGATTTATGCTATTTCTAAGTTTTGGCTCTTCGATTTTATTGACTGATTATTGATTGTATTTAGGGGTATACGTATTTAATGGAAAAAAAAAACTATTAACGATGGCCCAAAACTTAGAAACATCATAAATCAACAAATTTGTAAAGGCTCTTTCATATTTTGTCACAACTTCATTTGTGCAACTTTTGTGTAATTTGTTTGGTGTAATTTCGAATGCTTCTTATAGTAAGAGTTAAGGCTACACTGACAAATTGTAATTGTAAATTGTGTAAATTTCCTGTAATATTATCGTATCACAAACTCTTTTAAACGGACACCAAATGGCACACAAACACTTAACGTTTCGCAGTCGTTCGACAGCTTCGTCAGAGGCAAAATATAAACATGTTTATACTTTTCACTTCTGACGAAGCTGTCGAACGACTGCGAAACGTTGAGTGTTTGTGCGCCATTTGGTATTCGTTTAAAAGAGCTTGTGATACAATTTCCATCGGACAAGAACCAGCTTTAATTGTAATATTATCGGTGGCTGCCAGTAACCACCGATAATTATAGTAAATTTAAACTCACAATTACAGTAAATGTACACAAAAACTTTACCTATCTAAGGTATACTGACACAGATAAAAGTTTCGATAGGTAAAGTTTTTGTATAAATTTACTGTAATTGTGAGTTTAAATTTACTATAATTGTCGGTGGTGATGGGCAGCCACCAGCAAATTTACTGTAATTATCGGTGGCTGCCCATCACCACCGACAATTATAGTAAATTTATATAAAACCTTTTATCAGTATCGTCTAACCCACCTAAAGAAATTTTTTCCCTTTTTTTCGGTATTAATATGAACTTGTTGTTAATGTTTAATACATCAAAATACGCGTCTTTTAAATCTCTAGGACGTTTAACTGAAGCGTAGGTATAGGATCAAAATCTCGCAGGAAAAACTATTTAGGACAAATTTCTACAAAAAATAATACAAATAGGGATAGAAATAGTTTGTAGTACAAATTTCAATAAAATTGTAGTTAAAGTACAGTCATTCAGAAAAAAGACGTCTCCCCTACCGAGTGCAATAGCACTATGCCAAGTAGGCGGACAAACGAGTGGAAAGAGCTTAACATTTTAGGGGGGAGACATCTCTTTATTGGTGCACTGTACATCTGATATAACTTTCAATGATGAATTTCATAATTTTATATGAGTAATGCACAGACAATTTGCTGTAGATTCTCATTTATTGTTGCTACTTCAAACAACATATTTTGCTTAATTTACCACCCAGGCGTGTGCGGACACGTTTTATATCTTTTTTTTAAGTTTATTACTAAAAATTGTAGAACATTTCTTATAATTTCTTGAAAACTTTATATCGCACTGCGGTAGTTCAGGATTTATGTGCCGTTTATTAATACATTTTTTATTTCTCCTATAAGCATACAGGTTGATTCATATTAAGTGTAACAAACTTTAGCATTTTGTTGGAGAGGTCATTTTAAGTGAATAATGTTATATGTACCTAGGTCCTATTTCACTTCGTTACAGAATTACAACAGATCAAAGTTTTATTGGTATAGTAACAAATAGGTAAACAAAACATTATGTTATGCACTTATTATTATTATCATTTAATTTAAAAACAAACAGAGTGTACGATTTATAAAATGTGCCCCTTGAGCCTGAATGCAAGCAAGCACGACACCTACGAATCAATGAATCATAAACACGAACTATGGCATCGTCATTGCGAATTTGATTGGCTGCATCAATTATCCTTTGGAGTAACTGTTCACGAGTGAGTGGAGTGTCTTCCAGAATCTCATAAAGTCTTCCATCCGGAAGTAGCATATCGTTCTGCATTTAAGCGATCATCAATAACTTCGATATTAAGCAATCGACTGTTAAAAATGCCAGCCCAGGTATTAACACTAAAGCGATGCTAAAATCTTTTCTGTACGATGGCATGGGGATTCTGGAGAGACCATAGATGGTAGTTGTGGGTGCTATTAATACCATCCCTCGTAAATTGAGCCTCATCGGTCCACAATATTCTACATAAAAAATTTGGAACTTCCGTAGTTTTACGTTGGCCATAATCTTGTGGTTGTAGTGCCTGAACTCTTTGAATGTGATAGGGATGCAGTTCTTCGCGATGTATATAATACCCTCCATACAAAGCTTTGCGATTAGGTGCAATTGCGTTGCGATGCGCCTAGTACTAAGTGTAGGATTTTTCTGAACTGCATCGATTACATTTTTTTCATTATACTTTCTGCAGCGTGATTACTAGCTTTACTATGAGCAGTTGTACCAGTCTCATGTAGTCTTTGAAAAGTACGGCCAAAAACTCGATGAGAGGGTTGTTGTCTATTTGGATATCTGCGACGATATTCTCTGCATGCGCGACGAGCGTTAACATTACAGTAACCATTCACGAAAAATAATAGCTTTGTTCCTACGCAGTTCTAAATCAGTTCGGAACTGTACTGCTCATGCGCTCTTACTAAAAATGCTGTGTATTTAGCAAGAGCGCATGAGCAATACAGTTCCGAACTGATTTAGAACTATGTAGGAACAAAGCTAATATCGGCATATTCAGCTGCGCTAAAACTTGGTATTTTTAGTTAATTATTAAATTTATCCTTTCAAACGTCATTCACAACAACTGGGTTAATTAAGTATTTTGTTTTTATAATGGGAACTAGATCGAGTTTTTGGCCTTCTCGGACTGGTATTAAAAAAAATACAAATACAAAATCAATGCTGTAATCACGTTGCAGAAAGTTTTTAAATTGAATGATAATTCAAAACATAATGTTTTGTTTACCTATCTGTTACTACGCCAATGAAACTTTGACCTGTTGTAATTCTGTAACGAAATGAAAGAGGATCTACATAGGTTCATATCACGTCATATAACATTATTCACTTAACCCATTTAGGACCACTATTTGAAATATCAAGAAAAATGTGATTTTTTTAATCAATAAATAAAAATTATTTAGATCTAGATAAGTAACTCTTAATGTATAAAATACAACACAAAAATAATTCATATTTTTTTTTTGTAGTTGCATTAACGCAACATTGGGACAATGCATTAATTGTGGTACTCTTGGAAGCAGTGAGAATGCAATGGGATTCCACATTTACAAAACATAAATACCGTCGTGCTTTTACAGACTCTGCAACGTCTCCTCCAATTTTCATTGTTTCTTTGAATTCTATGACCCACATTATCCAATCTTGCGGTGCTTGGCAGAGACATAGCAGATCCACGTCCTCGAAATGATTGTGTTTTGACTTTATTAGTACTAAGAAGGCTTCGTACAAGTCCTGAAGTCCAGCTGCGAAATTGGTTATCTTGATATACAAGTCTGTGAAGTTTCCAAGAATTTACCACTGCAGAATCTACCATATTTATAAATAATGGCCACCACTATTTCTTCCCGCGAATATTTATTCGGTAATTTGCAACTGCATTATCGTGTAAATCAACACCTCCCATGTATTTATTATATTTGGCAATCATATTTGGTTGTGGTATAGATATATCTTTTTTTTCCTTACGATTGTACCGTTTTACAAATACATTAGGGTGGGTAGTCTCGCAGTTGCTTCCAACAGTAACTACCGAATTGTCGTTCCACCGTACCACGCTTATTTCATTTTCATGATCATAACGCATCCATGGTCCCACGCGCTTTCTTTCCTATAGACTTTACTACTTTCTAGAGGACACTTCAGCATTCTGTTTTCACGCACAGTACCGGTGGCAAAAAATCCTTCATTTTTCAAGTGAACTAACAGCTTGTAACTAGTGAAAAAGTTATCAAAATATACTTTATGTTGCGACCTATTTTCTAATGTCTTCAGAAGATTAATTACAACTTCTTCGCCTAGACCATATTCTTTTTTGACATTCCCAGCAATTTTGCCACCATACGGTATAAATTGATATAAGTACCCATCGCAAGATGTCAAGCACCACATTTTAAATCCAAAACGTACAGGTTTCCCCTTCAAAAACATTTTTGCAGAATGACGACCAAAGTAGGGCACCATTTGTTCGTCAATAGACAAATGATGTCTAAAAATACCATACTTTAAAAAATTCTTGTTGAAAAGGTCAACCAGTGGTCGTACTTTGGCAAATTTGTCATTCCGGTCTAATTGACCAATAAAGTTTTGTTTGAGGAAGAGTGTGATAGCCGCTTAAAATTAATATTCCCAAAAAAATTTCTAAATCATTTTGATCTAAGTCAAACTGTGGACGATTATTTTCTCTTGAATATTTTATCGAATTCAAAATAATACAACGTATAACATTTTCATCAAACATTTCTTTAAAAAATTCAAGAACAGGTTTCCCATGTAGAACTTCAGAAATATTCTTTACATTTTCATCTTCATTTGACACGGCATCTTTCTCATAGTCAACAGGTGTTCTACACCAAGTAATATCTTCAATTCTTATCTTTTTACCCGGTAAAGATGCAGGTAATTCATAATAATTATCATCCTCTATGTCAACTTTATCATCAGGATGTAATATTTCAAAAGTTCCAGCTACATCTGATGGCAAATTTTCTACCGCACCTATAACATCATCGTCAATGTCTTCCTCATCTGTTAAATTATCAACGTCGGGTGGTAAATAGCAAACGTCAATTTCTTCATGTATATCAAGGTCTGCAATAATTGCCTCAAGTTCTTTCATACTTAAAGCTCTTCTTGGGTCATCGTGATATTTAACTTTACTCTAAAATGATCAAACACAAAAATCCATACATCTTTATCTCTTCATTTATACTTGTACTTACCATTATTTCTGTAATCTTCAAGATTAAAATATAGTGTGCTTGTTCAACCCTATCACATAAATATCAACTGCCAGTTCACAATCACAACGTAGAATGAGAAATGTACAAATAAGTAAGTTTATGTAGGAGTTTTCATTATTACAATAGACTTGTTCGGATTCCCGAGAGGACAGGTTCAGAACCGTTAGGAGCATGCACATAACAAAAACCGCACGTTGTTTTGTTGTGCGCATGCTCCTGGGCGTTCTAGGACTGTTCTGACAACAAGCCTAATGGTTCGTTCCAATGTTGCGTTTTCGCAACGTTCCATTTCAAAATGGTTTGTAAATAATCCTTTCACAAAATGATTAATTTTTTTCCAAAATGTTGGTAGTATGAAGTGTGTTCTTTGTGAAAATTCACACGAATATAGAGAAAAGTATATCAAAACGGCTGTAGTGAATTTTTAGAAGTATACATTTTTATCCCGGAAAATCAATCATTCTTTTACTTTTTCAAACAGAATTTAAAATGTGATTCTCCATCTAGAAAAATTATGTAGTAATCTTCAAATATTTACTAACTGAATATTATTTATTGCGCAACCAAAATAATTACTTTTGAAATTAAAAAAAAATCATTAAATAATGGGTTAAAATGACCTCCCCAACAAAATGCCAAAATTCGTTACACTCAATATGAATCACCCTGTATAAAGAAAACTGCCACAAAATACCAAATATAGTCAAACTTAATACCGCAAACATCTTAGGTATTTTTTATTATCTTACAAAATTTAGTATCCCACAAGATTTTTCTACATATTAGTAGATTTTGTAATAATGTCTTCTAAAAAAACAAGTAAGTACCTACAACAATAATTAAACACTTTTTCTTATAAAAATGTGAAAAGAATTTAATAATTATAGTAACATTTGGTCATACAAACTCGCTTCTATATTTTTTCCTGAAGCGATTTTTTCCTGTGCTGCAATATCCGTTTTTTTGGTAAAATTAGGTTAAAAGCTAGGTTAGGGGTTAGATTAACAAGAAAAATCCCTTTCTTTACATAGATATATGCAATTAGTGTCAAATCCTTGAGAAATGTCCTGACAAAAATGAGTGTTTGGTAAAATCGGGCCTAATACAAATACTTGACTAATACATTCCGAATTCTGCGCACAATTAAAATTCTCCTCGTAATGCATAAACACTCATTAATTACTATTTTAAATAAAAATTATAGTTAGATAAAGCATTCAATGTGACGGTTTTGACATTTTTCTGACATCTCAAGCAAATAGGAACTTTTTTTTCATTGACTCTTAATGAAAATTTTATTAATAAAAGCAATTTATTATAATGATTCCTACTTGTAATTTCAATTGCGTAAGTACTGTGCTTTTTATCAGACGTTATTAAACAATAACTTGCTTTTGTAACTAACTAAAAGGTGAAGGCAAAAAAATTCAAATCTGTATTTCTGTTCCGTTAAATGAATTCAACACGTAACAGAATTAGTTCACTGTTATATTTAATGATTTATTTATTCCTCCTAATTACGGCACTGTTAATTTCATTCCGATTACACAACGAGCAACGGTAAAGTTATTGTATTTAATTGCCCATTGCTGATATCTTTTGCTATTACATATTACTAATTGCGCAATTAATTATTTATTTTAGATCAACAAGGGATTTTTTCAATACCTTACGATAAAAATATCGTTACGTTAAAGGCTATTAAAATGTTTTCATATTTGTTTTGACATTTGAAATTTAACGCCTCCTTTAAATTGCATTATGAAACTGGCCCACACCAACCTTATGAATTTAGCCAATCAGATATCGAGTTTTAACATTTAACGTACGGAAATTTTAACGCAACGTTTTGCAAAAACTCCCTAATACAGATAAAACAAAGATTCCTATATTATGCATATTTCAAGTTAAAGTTTAATTTGCTTTTGGAATTCCTTTATAAAGAATATAGCTTTCATGAACTAAAGTGAAGGGATAAAATATGCAGATCTATTTATATTATTGTTTTATGTCGTCCGGTATATTGTAACATTCATAGCTAACTGTAAATACATTACACACGCTCGCATGCCAACTGAACGGGTGTGATTTGCATCATTTGTTGTGTAATACCAATGAGGAAGGTAAAAGTGCCAACATATTCGTATCTTAACTCATTTTTTCATTTGTATTCCATTCCGTTATATAATACCATGAATAATTATGACATTCCGGTAATAAACGTGGAAGTACTTCATATCGGATTAAGATGAAACGGATTAAACTATCCAGTATTAAAATTAAAATTCGTGGAAAGTATTGTCTCATGCTTTGGTTAACCATTATCGGACAATACTCGATTGCAAAGATCGATTTGTTTCGGTGTTAAAGATCTCATCAATTACAACTGTGAAATAAATTATCCAAGTTCAAACTAGAGCGATGTGAAAGAAATATTTTTAATGTTTTATTTATTTTGAAATGAAATGAAGCGAAATGAGATGAGGTGATATTTTTTCATCAATATTTTTTCAAAATAAATCCACTCTTTGCTTTTTGGGGAGCTATGGAACTTCACAAACTAGCGGCTATAGTATTAACTTCTAAGACCCAAATTGAGTTTATTTAAGTATATTTTTATATTTCTTCATGACAATGTGAATAGGACTGTGTATACAGTTAATCATGTAAACTGTTCATTAAAAGTGCAATTCATGAATAGGAATACATATTCGTATTGATGATTTTGTTAAAAATGATGTCTGAAGTACCTTCATTTCATATATGTTCAATTTTTATTTAAACTTCTTTCTTGAAGGTTTTTAATAAACAGTTTATGCGAATAACCCTGTACGGATACGTGCATGTAAGATGTATGTAATAGGTTTTGCATTAGGTTCAACGCACTCACTTCTTCACTATGATTCATTCTGTCTGCATCGGTTCACAAAAGTGCAAAGACAACAACATACCTGTGGGAGGTCGTTCCTTAGGATAACATATTCTGAACAGGCCTTTTGTCCTGGTGTAATAGTAATACTTTGAATTTAGATTTTCTAGTTGCGTTTTGTCGTTGTTTTTGCTGAGGGAGTTCTGTAAAGAAAAGAGAAAGCGGCATTAATATTAATTATTCCAGACACGCCCGTAAAGGAAGTGTGTATGTGTTCAAGTAACGAAGATGTATCAAAAGGAACAGTTTTAGTTTTTATTAAGATTTCGATTTTACAACGGATATATCTAAACCATAGATACTCTTTAAACTTAATAATAATAGGTTTGCTTAAATATACCTTCTGCAAGATATTTATCAATTATCAGATTGAGTGTTGCTTTTAGCAGTATGCTTTTTTTTATAGGTCGTCCCATCGTATTGTGGTAAATAAGGTGAAATGTATATTATTTATGTATTTCATGTTTACAATAGGTGATGTTTAGCAGGCCAGATGTTAGGACCTCTTTTCGCTTTCAAGTCATAAATAAACTCCTCTTTCTGGCAGCTAAAAGAAATGAGACTTTCAACGCAAGCGAGGAGTTAAAAAATGACTTGTTTGCTATAAAATTAAACAGATTAAATAAACTTAGACATCGTCGTGTATACAATATGTCCCAGATAACTTTTCCAGCAGGGGGAAAGCAACAATTAATTGAGGTCCGGCATGACATAATTTAATGTGTTCATGACGAAAGATCAACGTTGTTAAATCATGTTTCCCTGGAAGAAGTTTCTGTTCAAAATCTAGTATTGAATTTTGAAGTCTACCACCTACTCGAGGGATTTACATCATTTATTGATTATTCCGAAGATCGTGAATGAATTCTCAAGAAGTCCAAGCTTTTGGATTTCTCTCAGATTGCTGCAAAACCAAATCTGACTAAAATTAATCGTAAAACGTCCAATGTTTTTATAAAGTTTTAAGAAAATTTCATAGATGTGGGCGAAGTTGTCCTGAGAAGGCCACTTTTGGACTTGAACGTCTAGCCTCAAAGTCTCAAAGACTTCAGCAAAGCCAAATTTGATTGAAGGTGATTTTAAAATGTCAAGCTCATGGGGCTTCTACTAAACTACTAAACTAAACTAATTGAACGCGCTACTGAAACTTCATGAAAATATCTTGAAGAGGCTATTTTTGGCCTTCACCGTCTAAGCTCAAAGTCTCTCAGCTTTCAACAGTACCAAATTTGATTGAAGCACCCGGAATCTTCAGAATTTCCAGACAGTTTATATGTTCATGAAGTAGTCCTCAAAAAGGCCAAATTTTTGGACTTTCATTTCTAGCTTCAAGCTCTTCTGGCTTCTACAAAACTGTATATGTCTGAAGGTGTTACGAAAACTTCCGGTATTTTGAGAATTTCATAGTACAAGTTCATGAAAGGTCATTTTTGGACTTAATCGTCTGACTTCAAGGATTTCAATAGAGCTAAATTTGATAGCAGGCGATCCTAAAACGCCAGGAATCTATAGGAAGCTTAGATTTTCATGAAATGGACATAATCTTAAAAAAGGTCCAGCTTTTGGACTTTCGTTTTCAGCTTCAAGCCTTACCGGCTTCTACAAAACTAAATATGTCTCAAGGTGTTGCAAAAACTTCCGATATTTTGAGAATTTCAAAACACAAGTTCATGAAGGGCCAGTTTTGGACTTAACCGTCTGACCTCAAAGATATCAGTAGAGCTAGATTAGATCGAAGGCGATCCTAAAGCTCCATGAATCTTAAGATAGCTTAGACTTTCATGAAACGGACATAATTTTCAAAAAAAGGCCAAATTTTTGGACTTCTTCGAGCTCTTCCAACTTCTATAAAACTATACATATATGTCCGAAGGTGTTATAAAAACTTCCGATATTTTGGGAATTTCGCAGTACAAGTTCTTGAAAGGCCATTTTTGGACCTCAAAGATTTCAATGGAGCTAAATTTGACCGAAGGCGTTCCTAGAACGCCAGAAATCTGAAGGCAGTTTAGATTTTCATGAAACGGACATAATTTCCAAAAAAAAAGGCCAAGTTTTTGGACTTTAGTTACTAGCTTCAAGTTCCTCTAGCTTCTACACTACACTGCTGCTACACCGAATCAACGAGTATTTTGAGAATTTCAAGATTATTTAGTAGAAGTTCACGAAATTATCTTAAGAGGGCCATATTTGGACTTTAACTTAAGGCCTTTCAGATTTCGGCATAACCTAATTTGTCTGGTATCTTTAGAATCTCAACGCAGTTTACATGTTCATATGAAATAATCCTCAAAAAAGGTCAAATTTTTGGACTTTCGTTTCTAGCTTCAAGTCTCTCCGGCTTCCACATAATTCTGTGTGCCTGACGGTAACACTGAATCAACAGAAATTTTGAGAATTTCAAGACGATTTGGTAGAGGATCACGAAATTATATTTAAAAGGCCATTTTCGAACTTTAACGTCCGGCTTTAAAGCCTCTCAGAATTCGGCAGACCCAAATTTGCCTGAAACGCCCGAAATCTTTAGAATCACAAGGAAGTTCACATGTTCATATGAAGTAATCCACAAAAAGTCCAAGTTTTTGGACTTTCGTTTGTAGATCGAAACCTCTCGGATCCCGTGTACCAAATTTGACTGTAGATGACACTAAAACACTGAATATTTTTGATATCTTTAGAAAGGCTGATTTTGGACTTGGATTTCTAGCCTTAAACTCTCTCGGGATATTGTTTAAGCAAAGCACGGAAGATCTGACCGCAATTTTCTACTTATATATTTGACTGAAGACTAAGAACAACTTGTACATTAATCGATGAACCATCGAATGAAAATGGCCTTTACTTTCGGATTTAATTACTTTGTAAGTAAAACTGTGGCTCACTAGAAGGCCAAATTTGGCCAGAAACGCTAGTATTTCCTTCTCTACAAGGAAGCTCGACAAACACAAGTTAAGTAAGTTAGAAAATCTAAAATGGGAATAAACTAATTAACTTGTATTGAGTTCATACATTGTTAAATCATTTGTAGGTTCACATCGCCACCAAATTCTGTTACCAAAATCTGTCTGTACATTTTTGCAGTGAAAACAAATGGACGAAATTTTAATAAAATGGATGCCAAATCTCTCTGAAGTATTGGACCTGTGTGCTGCAGATCATTTAACGAAATTTCAGTGTCAGTTGATGATGAAGCATCGAATACTATCCTTAACTTATTGTTGGTGGTTAAACTGCCGTCTTTACAAACACCATGATGTGGAATAAAGTGAGAGTCTTCTTCAGTAATTCAAGAAATTCTAGGCATATTCGTATTCCTGTTTAAATTGAACATATTGTGATTTTAAACTAACGCTGTGGAACGTAAAATATTTTTAAAGAGGACCTTTTAGAATCAACCGATTCCTACCTTCTGAATTGAGAGAAACTGTTTCTTGAAAATAATTTTCACACTCAGCTTCTTGCGGAAAAAATTGCTTAGAAGCAAAAACTTCCTCTATTTCCCAGAATTTCTTGAGTTGTTCCTGAACATCATTGTCATTAATGCAATAATTACAGTATGATTTGTCCACTGAAAACAAATTTAAAGGACCACTTGAAACCCAACCAAAATCTTTTTTCCTAATATAATTTTGCCCTAGCGTATAATCTTCCAAAATAATGATGCACCTATTAACATAACTACTTCTTTAGATAGTTTTTTTTTACTATAGCTCCTGAACCACATGGAATTCTTTAATTTTGAAATTAGTTTGTAACCACCATAATTACTTAGGAATAATTCATCCTTATCTCTTATAATATGCGAAATCGCCATGCTGGAAAAGTTATCTAGGACAAATTATACAGGGTGTCTGAGACCACCCGTATACCCCTTTTATTTCGGAAACAGAGCAGTTTAAAGAAAAATGTTTCAGACAAAAGTTGTATGGTTTCGAGGGGGCCATAAGATGGTACCATTTGTTTGACCTTGAATAGTCGTTTGAAGGTCGTATGAAGGTAACCTTGAATTTTTTAAATTGGACATCCTACATATTCTTACGTATTCTTATAGCTTACCTCGAGCGTTTTACAATTCTGTATTTTATTTTTAATAGATTAAACTTTACATTAAACAGAAGTTATGTTAGGCAAGTAACGTGATTAATTTCCTTAGACTTGCAAAAAATGTTCTACTTTAACTCATTTGATTAGTTTATGGTTATATTTCACGAGAAAACTCAAATATTTGTCAGTAAAATTTTGTCAGTAAAGAATAAATAAATAAGAAAAGAAACTCTGTAAAGAAAGCAATAAGGAATTGAACTGCGAGTATACAAATAGAAAGAAAATACCAGAAAATTAGGGGAATGTATACAAGAAGTACTAAAGATAAGAATACACCCTGGGAAACTAAAAGCAAAGTGAATTGAAAAAGATGTACAGGAGATTAAATTCATTACCTTGCAAGGTGAAAAGAAATAATGAATTTTTAATAACTGCAGTTTTAGTCTTTGCATTTGGAATAAAATATTTATGTTCAAGCTGCCACGTCAACCAGTTACCGTTCATAAATAAATATTTACATAAATTCACACGACTCAGATCTGCAAATAAATCCCGCACTTCACTTCTAAGGTAAACTTGCACCAATCGATTCTTTTATTCGTGGGTTTACCAAGGACGGTCGCGCATTCCTTTCCGTTGATGAAAGAGCGCGAGACCATAACAATGCTCTGTATATCAACGTCGAATAAAGGCGGAATTTGATCGCGTATCATGTGTGTATACGTGATTACGAGATCATTCGAGGTAGTCGGTCGAATTAAAAAAGAACATGTAATGAAGTCGTTCGTCTGCGTGTTGTTTAAAACTGAAGAGGTAGATAGATCAAAACAATTTCAAATATACCTGTACGTTCAAAGCTTCACAGATATTTTTGGTTTCAGACTTTTGCAACGCTATTTACTGAAACAGTGAAACTCTGATTTAAATACTGAAGATCCTTATATCTCTAGTAGTTATTTGAGGTAATGCATCCACAAATTTAGGACGTTCGTTAGTTAGTGAATCACTTCCTTTATCCGCAATGCTTTTATAAAGAAACGATTTGTAATTTTACATTCTTTTTAATCACTCATTCTCAGCAACAAAAATAAATATTACCTGCTTTCTTTATCGTTTCAAACAAAAACGGAAAAGTATCAACATGTAGATAATACCTATCATTCATGAAAGACAAACAAATGTTCAATTTAAATTATCAACATTTCATTATAGAAAAGGAAGAGAAAAATTATTATTTGTTATAGCGCTTTGTCCAGTCAGCTGGCCAACCATATTGCTTTCGTAATCCCGTAAAAATTCCTCCCTTTGGTTATACTACAACAGCTGAAGGTACGATTACTAAATTCAAAGTATTTTAATTATTTTTTCCTTTGTCCTCTTTATATCAACAAACACAATTAATTAGATAAACAAATCTTCCGAGTTTCATCTTTTTAATTTTTACACTGTTTTTTTCACTTCGGGAATCTCGAACAGTTTATCGATAGAATTAAAAGAAACAACGTATGCAAAAGTTTAAAAAACAAAGTAATAGATAAAAGGACAGCAAAATTATTGAAAGCCATGTATGAAAGATCATTGAAAATCGTAAAAATTTGCAACAAGGAATTTCATCCGGGAGAAATTTTGAATATTTTGAGATCCGACTGAAAAAGCTAGCCTGTGTTGAGCCAAATCAATAGAAGAGAAGCCCTACTTAAACGAGATTTGCCTGAACAGGAATTAATAAAAATGATCCTGATCTTAAACCGAAATCCTCAAATGTCGTTCGAAGAAGTACCCTGTCCAAGAGGCAGAAATCAGCGGAAACAAATGACGAGTCAGAATACTGAGATAAAGAAGGAGAAGAAAGTTTAAAACGTTAAGAGAATAGATACAACGAAAGGGGTACAGACAGAGAACTGGGTCATTAGACCAGCACCAAATAGTTTTCCAGAAAAAGGGGAACAATAGAATTCCTAGTGGAAGAAGATCCACAGGAATGAACGAAGTCAGAATAGATGAATGTGCAAGGGGGATGGTTTCGCAAAAAGTGACGATTCGAAGAGAGCAATCAAGAAACGAAACTTTCCACAACCTAGTAGATCGTATTTGGGGTCAATAATGTTACATCTCCGAATAGGAGAAAAGTACATACTATGACACCAAATGTATAACTTCGGAAGATACAGTATCCAACGTTATGTTTAGAGAATCGAAATAATGAATGAATGAAACACTTCAAATATTCAGGAGCTACCATAGAAGGAAATGGAAGGCAAGTCAAAAAAAATGACAGAATATGAAAAGTTGGAAGAACGTTCGATGTTCTAAGGAATACATTTTTTTGACAAAAAAAAAATAATAAACATTGCAAAGACGTATCTACCCCAACACTAATACACGGTAGTGAATCCCGTACCTACCTTTACAAGCAGAAACATAAATAAACTAAGTGGGGCGGAAATGCGAGTCTTCAGATGCCAAAATACATAATCTAGTCAAAAATAGAAGAAAGTAGAAATGTAGAATCAAAACAACAACACAGTCCTACACTTGATAATAGTTTAAGTAATTAAAAAGAAAGTGCAAACAAGAAAACAAGAAAAAAGTCCTTGGTTATTCACTTCACACTACAAACTTTAATCGATATCTATGGAAGTGGATATTAAAGAGATTTTAAATTAAAACCTTCTATTAGTTCTATTATGAAAACAGCTCTAAATTTCTTACATAAATATTTTGTTATTAGACAATTACCTATTTAATAGTAGCTTGACATGTATGAAGTGTTTTAGCAATTTCATTTTGACTTGGGTTCTCGTTTGACCTAAAATAATATTCAGTCCTATGTATGTGTATTTTTTTTTCCTGGAGATTTGTTGATTATGTTCATTATGTACTATATGTTTATCCACGACTTTTTAGATTATGTTATTCTAGATAATATCGAGGGCGTCATATCAGAAGGACGTATCAGCATAGGATTATCATGGCGCTTACGCACTTCTGATATGACGCCCTCGATATGTAACGGAAATATCCCAAACTAATTGCTTTTGATAACTTTTTTTGAAAAATACCTTCATAGGCAAAGTTGTCGTTATTGTTAAAGTTGTTTTTGTTATTTTGGGTATTTTATTGCACATGCGTTTTCCTGTGTAAAAGGTCTAATTAATATATGTATGAATAACTTCTTTCCATACAGAAAAAAAATTCTCTGTAGTTTAAATAGCATTCGATGCCTTTTTACAAATAAGCGATTTTCAATTTAATATGTGATCTTTAACAAGGTAAGTCTAAAATGTTCTTCCACACTTCATTCTATTTAGATGATTTTATTAATTTCGGTAAATTATATTTATAACAGAAAGTTCATAATTATGCTTGGATGTTGCAGCAGCTGTGCAAATAATTTTTTAAAAACTTTCACCACCTGTACGACAGTTTTGAGGAATGCCTATATAAAATAAATACAAGATACATCAAGAGAAACAGTTCTTAATTCTCTAAAGTCATAATAAACATCCGTAATAATAGTCCAATAAACAAACTCAGATTTAACAAAGAATGAAAAGTATACGCAATAAAATGGTCATCTGTTCCATTTTGAAAATTAAATCAGTATTAATCAGTTTTAATTAATTTAATTGGCGGTTCTCGTATTGAAAGCGAAAGGTACGTAAAACAAAGCAGATGTTTTTGGAAAGTGTATCCATATGGATGCTTGATTTGATTTCTCTCGAGTGCAAAGCATGACAGAAAAAAACCGTTTTCCGAATGGTTCTCATTAATTAGAAATTTAAAAAGCGGTACTAACTCTATTAATTTTGTGCACACCAAGTAATTCAAATAATAAGGATTGCAATTAAGTTTAATGATGGCACACGACGACGTCAGGAAATATGTGACCGCAATGAGATAAATGCAAAATTCTTATTAGAAAATAACAAAAAAATCTATAAACGCTAGAACACACATATTATGAACATGTACATGTGTTACCGTTCATTGAATGTTCATTTGTAATAAGTATCCTCACAATATTTACATATAAATATATATATTTTTTTTTCTTTAATGTTTGTACAGTGTGTCCCAGCATTGACTTCGGGATAGGTGTGATGACCCAAAAATTGTCAACTACGTGTATCATATTTTGCTTGACCGAGTATGGACTTTCACCAAATATTAGTGCAAGTGGTAACTAGTTGGCGTAGTTATTCCAAGAAAACCATAAAGCATTGTAGGTAAAAACCGTCTCTCATATTACAACGAAAAGTTTCCAACCGTATGTCGAAATTGATTTAAAATTAAATATTTTGTCAATTGTTAGTAGTATTCTCGAGTACTGCGGAAAATAGAAACCTCAACATTCTTGATGCATCTAAAAAAATTGAAGGTATACATGAGGTTACTGGGAAGGTGATAGAAAAAGGACAACTATGATGGTATGGCCTTGTGAAAATGATGAAAGATGAAAGAATTACAAGACTAGGAAGAAAGAAAAAAAAACAGGTAGACGAAGAAGGGCATGACAGGGAGAGGTAAGAGAGACGGCGGAAAAACGTTTGGACGAAGTCCCACATAGAAAGAAGTGGAGAGATTTTTGGAGAGGGAACAGCTTCACATCAGCAATGGTGGAGAAGGCGTAAGGATTAAGAAAGTAAGTAAATTGTTTAAAATTTAATTGGCTCTTATAGCCAGGAATATAAAAGAACTAAAGAGACAACAAGAAGAAAAACGGCATATTTCCGGAGTGCTAGAAACAGGCGGGACCATCACATTACAGAAAGGCGAAAAGGATCCCACCTCCTTAAAGGCTTCGCGAAGGTGGCGGAAACTGTGCCTAAGAATAGGGTGACGGAGTTCCTAGAGTCGAGTCAATTGTTGCCCAGTTCGCAATTTAGATTTCGGTCCAGGCTGGCAGCGATTCAACAAGTCATGAACATGGTAGAAACCGTAAAAAACCAAAAGAGACCCAAAAAGAAGGCAATGGTAGCACTCTTGGACGTGGAAAAATCATATGACGAGGTGTGGAGAGAAGCACTTCTACATAAAATGAGGAAAATAACAACACCCACCTATTTAATAAAGACAATGGATTCTTGCCTGCAAAATCGGAAATTCAGAGTAAAAGAAGGATCGGAAATGGCAAACCAAAAAAAACTGCTAGAGAAGGACTACCACAAGGATCACCTCTATCTCCGGTGCTATTGAATGTGTTCGTGAGAGATGTTCCTAAGTTTGAAAGGGACGAAAACATAAAGACTTTCTAGTTTGCCGATGATACAGCAATCCTGGTGACGGGCAGGAATGATGAAAGCTGTAGAAAGAAAATAGAAAAGAGTTAGATGAGATGACTCGATTTTTATCCTTCCATTTAACTCTACAATTCCCTTAATCGTCTCTCCTCTTGAGGTTCTTATAAATGTCCTTCTATAAATTGGCTTCGAGTTTCGATTTCTCTTCAATGAAATGTTCTCTGCCGTTTATTCTTTCTAGGTTTTTTCACGATTTGATCTTTCCTTCTCCATCCTTCCACCTAATTCTACAATTCCTTTAATCATCTCCGCTCTTGATAGCTATCGCAGCCATCTTGGTCTCTGAGTTTTAGCGGCTTCCTCTACCCCTTCTCTCGTAATTGGGAGACGCACAATTTTCCCTATGATCTAGTTGCTCAAGTTACGATATCTCCAGGCATCTCTTCCTCTTATTCTTATCGTGCTTATGCCCTTCCAACTTTGTTAACTTGCTCAAAACAAACATCATGTTTTCTCAAGTGCCCCCACCTTTGAACTAGACCTATTTAAGCCCCAACTGAGTCATTCCAATGATATTTTGAATGATGTGCCAAGGCAAAATTCTTTAAAATAAAGAAAATTGTAATTTAAAGTCAGAACATATTATTTTCTAAATTGCAAAACGGGAGTCAGAGTCGATGATGAACCCCGAGCGGTGCATTAGTTTTGGATTTTTTTGCGGAAAAGCCGTGCCATTAACGTGACCCGATGGTTTCCTTAAAACAGTGCTCCCATAAAGGACCTGACTGAGACATAATAGGGCGCGCAAGTCGAGCGGAAAAGTTTGGATTTTATTTATGATTGGGGCAAGGATTCGGTCGGGTTCGACTTCGATTTAAAGCGAAAATGGGCGCGGGAAATGATTCTCGCTTTATTCACACGTAGAAGCAAATACGAACAGATTCTTAGAAGAATCAGTAATTATTTCACAAGTGCCCTCTCAAATGAATCCTTATTTTAGTGCCCTAGGGTAATCGTCGCTTAACATTCAGACCTCAAGCAGGACAAAATCAAGGACTTGCCAGGTAGATACGTCGCTATTGGTTTATGAGTTCCTCCAGTAACCCCGTTCGCATATAACGAACCGTACAGGACGGACGTAGCTTTCGATTGAATATTACGTAGCTCGTAACTTGGTTCAGACAAAGGATGGTTACAGATTATACGGTCGGATCGGGGGTGTGTTTTTATTATATGTTGGCGCAGCCTCGAACGTTTCTTTGTCACGGGTTACCTTTGCCCGGTGAAACGGTTCACTGGCTCGTATTTTCAATGATCTCAGGTTACCTTTGAGCCTTTTTTTCACGTGCGGAATTCGAACACAATAAAAACCATATTTAGCCCCATGCATCGTTCGCGCAAATAAAGCAATTTCTTTCCTCGTGATGTAATATAAATTACTAAAACTTTCTGTAGTCGTGGGGAGGTTTAACCCTTGGGTTGTAAATAAATAAAAAAACAAGCTCTTACGTATCGATTAAAGGATAAATCTGGTAATCTTATCTTTTCGCAGCTTCATTCTAAACGAGTGAAGTGTACGGCGGACAAGGGGGTCCGAGCAAGTGGCTTTTCTATTGCTTTTAGGCAAACATTTTATTAAAATTTAAAATGGCGTACTTCCGGTTTCAGCGGAAGTCGATACTAACTTTTTCATTTTAAATGGAGCGTTCCCTACATTTTTACATTTTTGGATTATCCGTTCAATACTTACAACTTTTGTATTCACATACATCAGTGCTAAAATGTATTGTTTTCTAAGAATATTTACGATTACAGTGACTACAATAAATAGGGCCGAAACAGCTGTATACAGGATGCTCGAGGATCCACTGCAATCAAAACCGTCTTGCAACAAAATTTTTAAAACTTTCATTATGCTTTGACAGCACGCATGGCCGCCTTGTAGGGGATGACTTATTATGTAGCAAACTGGCTTCAATTTATCAATCCTAATGCAGTGTTAGGTCAAAAAGCGATGGCAGGATGTCGCTACTTAAACTTTGCGTAACAGATTCTCAGTTACACATTTCATTAATTAAATGTTAATTTATTAAACTGTTTATGAACAAAATTAAAAAATATACTTGCGTTTCTCACTGCGTTAGCTACCGTACTAACATAATTTCAGAATTTATATTAACCGCTTATTTAGATGCCATTTTAATTTAAGGCGTACCATGTCGAAAATGCAATTACTAAAAAAAAAAGTGTATTTTGCGTTTTCGAAAAACTGCATCGGCACTGAAAGGCAAACCACGCGGAAGACTTGCAACAGTTCGCATTCCACAAAACGCGCAAAGAGTTAGAGAATCTGTTAAATAAACGTCTAGAAGGCCGTCACTTGAAAGATGTAATTTTTCACAAATAAATGACATAATGTGTACTATAATATTAATAAAACAATTGATATACCACAGTTTAATTGTAGTTATAGCGTTTTGAAAAGTAACACATCATTTTGGAAAACCCTGTATAAAGAGTTATAGTTTGCCGATTCGTCAAATACGAAGTTTTAATTAGCGCTTAATTAAATTCAATACATTAAAATAGATTAAAATAACTTTCTTTCGGGTGAAATAAATGTGTACGCTAAATTTAACACTTACTTTCACCGCGGACCAACCTTTTAGCATCTCACTGAAATAATTAATTAGCAACTATTCTAAATTTTATTATTTATGTACTCCATGCTATTTTGTAGCAATTAATGTTAATGTTATTGGACTTAACCTTACACACATGGATGTTGCACGACAGATTTTTCAGGTTAAAATCATCTATCAGGCTAAAATCATACAATGTGGGACTGTGAGCGGCAATCGGCAACAGTGCTGCCAACCGACCAAGCGAAGCATTTCGGAAGATAGTTGCGATAATTCCGATAGATGTCCCTGAATTTCGGTTGAGCTAATTTAAATCACTTGATTAAAATCATATTTAAAATCACTAATTTTATTCAGGCGATTTTTATTTTTGAAAATCATTAATAAAATTTTTTTTAATTGTCGTGAAATAAACAAAACCGGTTCCAAATTTTTAAAATTAAGACATTTGACAGTCATTGTGCAATTTTGACGTAAAATAAAACAAAAGACGATCGAGAAATAAAGAAAATTTATAAAATTATTATTATAAAATTTAAAAAAATTAAAATAAAAAAAATTTATTGAATAAAATTAGAAAAAAATAATAAAAATAAAAGAAATCTCATTAAATAAAATGACTAAAAAATAAAAATTAAAAAATTCTCATAAATTCAAATAAACGATACAATTCTATTTTCTATAAAAGTACAAAAAATTACAAAAATCATAAAAATTAAACCTTTTTCATCAAATAAACAAAATTTTCAAAAATTGAGATTTGACATTTGTGCAATTTTTGACGTAAAATAAAACAAAAGACGATCGACAAATTTATAAAATTAAAAAAAAATCTCTGAATAAAATTAAAAAAAAAAAAAATTTTAATCTCGGAAATAAAAAAAATTTATAAAATTACGAAAAATAACGAAAATTAAAAAAATTCTCATTAATAAGCAAAACTTTCTAAAATTAAGATTTGACATTTGTGCAATTTTTGACGTAAAATAAAACAAAAGACGATCGAGAAATAAAGAAAATTTATAAAATTATTATTATAAAATTAAAAAAAATTAAAATAAAAAAAAATTTATTGAATAAAATTAGAAAAAAATAATAAAAATAAAAGAAATCTCATTAAATAAAATGACAAAAAAATAAAAATTAAAAAATTCTCATAAATTCAAATAAACGATACAATTCTATTTTCTATAAAAGTTCAAAAAATTACAAAAATCATAAAAATTAAACCTTTTTCATTAAATAAACAAAATTTTCAAAAATTGAGATTTGACACTTGTGCAATTTTTGACGTAAAATAAAACAAAAGACGATCGACAAATTTATAAAATTAAAAAAAAAATCTCATTGAATAAAATTAGAAAAAAAAGTTTTTAAATCTCAGAAATAAAAATTTATAAAATTACGAAAAATAACGAAAATTAAAAAAATTCTCGTTAATAAGCAAAACTTTCTAAAATTAAGATTTGACATTTGTGCAATTTTTGACGTAAAATATAACAAAAGACGATCGACAAATTTATAAAATTAAAAAAAATAAATATAAAAAAGATCTCATTGAATAAAATTAGAAAGAAATTCTTAAAAATCTCGTTAAATAAAATTACAAAAAAAAATTAAAAAATTCTCATTAAATAAACAATACTTTCTACATTCTATAAAATTACAAAAAATTATAGAAATTAAAAGATTCTCATTAAAGAAAGAAAACTTTCTAAATTTAAGATATAAACTTTAGGCAATTTTTGACGTAAAATAAAACAAAAGACGATTGTCGAACTTATAAAATTTAAAAAATCTCATTGAATAAAATTAGAAAAAAAATTACAAAAATTTAAAAAAAACTCATTAAATATAATTACAAAAAATTATAAAAATTCTCATTAAATAAACAAAACTTTACCCCATTAAAAATTTTTAATGAAATGAGGCATCATGTGATACCTCATTCGAAAGACCTTTTAATTCTCGAGTAGTATAAGAATTGCTTTATAATTAATATTTTTTTTAAATTAAAGTAATAAATTTTAATATCAACAAACAAATTTTGAAAATGAAATAGTTTCAATCAAGTACTCGAACTTGGAAACGTTGATTCTTGACAGTAGTACAAACGTAACATAATCCATGGAAACTGATGTTTATTGTACCTAATAAATGAATTTATTCCAAACTTTACGAACGCAGTGTATAATATTTATTTACGTGTTTTAAATAAATCTATTAAAAAAGGAAAATTGACATACATAAAGATTAGGCGATTTCTAAATTATTGAATTTGCATTTTTCGACCAGACGATATACACTGCGTTCCTAAAGTTTGGAATAAATTCATTTATTAGAATAGATATAATAAACATCAGTTTACTAGCGGGTTATCCATGATGTTTGTGACTAATTGAAAATAATTTGGAAAACGAAGTGCCAGAAGGTCACAGAAAACTGTGTTGAAATTTTAAGTTATATTTTCTTCATCAGTACAAGAACTGGATCAGATAACGTTTCGGTTACAAACAAACCATTCTCAAATCTAGAACTATGGTCAAAATAAGCCATATTTGCTTAAATTTAAGCACATAAATGTTTCAAAAAATACATTTTAGGTAATTTCTTAAGATTTAATTTCTTCAATTGTAATTACGTTAAAGCCAAATATTTTAATGACATTTCGAATTTACAACATCTATCTCAACTTCTACAATAACAACTTTTCCACATAATTTTGTATTATTGTGACTGCATCGTTGATACTTTCATTTTTTAAACAGGCATGGAACAATGAGGCTTTACAAAAAACCGTACTTGAGATAACTGTGGGAGTTTAGTTTCTCCATTCTTCGCCACAACATACACCAGATAAGGCCATTTTCTCTGGTGATAAAAAAAAATACTTACGAACAAACGAGTCAAAGTACTTTGGAAATTAATTGGAAAACGTATTTTTACGACAGGTAAGTGTGTTATGGGCAGTGACGAATGGGTCAAGTGTGCATATGTATGTATGTACAGGTAACTACATCGGAAGTTGGCGGGTCATCCGCCGAGATCGTGTTGAGGAAGAAAGTGGAACGCACGAAATAACTGCTGACGAACTTGTTCCCTGAGATTTTATCTTCGCCGTTTAATAAGGTTAATGTTACTTGTGTAACAAAATGAACAAATCAAAAAATGGGCTAACTAAGCGACACCGACGCGATTTTTCAAAAAATTATTGCCTTCAAAGTTATTTTCTTCAGAAACTCTTGGTTTTATACATATAAACAATTAAAGTAATTATCTAATTATTCAAAAAGAATGTCAACATTAAATTCTATACCACATACATATTTTCGTGCCGAACTTGCCTTCCTCCTTTGAAAAAAAAATTTAGAACATTAATTTAGGAGTTCGATGCAAATTTTGAAATTGAAATTACTGTCAAGAATGTTAAAAAACTACCTTAGATAATTCAATTAAAACTCATAACAATTAATAAAGGTCACATTTAATAGTCTCTTTTGCGGTATTTATGTGAATAACGAATAATAAATTTATTAAAAATTTTGTTGCAATGTCAGGTCAAAAATTCAACGTCAGGTTAAAAAGCATACGTGAAGTTGTGTCAGACGTAATAAAGGAAGAAAATGCTAAATTTATGGCTGTTAACAAATTTTCCGACGCACTAAATTCATTTCCGACATGAATAATAATTTGAATAAATTATCTACTGATTACAACGATTTGAATCACAAGTATGATACTCTAGTTAACGAAGTTGAGTCGCTTAAACAAGTGCAGAAAACATCTATTCAGATTGATCCAAACGACATCATTACTGAAATTAATGATCGCAACAGTCGTAAAAACAATTTAATCATTTTTGGTCTGAAAGAATTTTCCGAGACACTACCTAATAAGTCATATAAAGATCTACTCCACAAGGAAGTCACAACTCTTCTTCAAACTATTGATAAATCGGCATCCGAAAATTTCACTACAACGCTTAGGCTTGGTAAATATTCTGCGAGTAGATTATCTCCTAGACCAATCAAAGTAGTATTAGATAGTCCTGATACAGTCAAAAAACTACTCCGACATGCTCAAGTCTTAAGAAATGATCCCCGATTTTGTACTGCACGTTTATCGTTGGACAAAACACCAAGGCAAAACGAAGAGTTTAAAGCACTCAAGAAACAACTTACTCAAAGATCCAATGATGGTGAAGTTGGTCTGAAATTAAAATTTATTCATGATGTTCCTACAATAGTCAAGACTCCGGATTTTCATTAGAGCAGTCCAATAGGAATACTGATCGTCTTCTACGTTGTTATTATCAAAACCCAGGAGGAATTAGATCTAAAACTGTTGATTTTTACATTAGTTCTATATGTTCTGATTTTGATGTTATAGCCTTAAGTGAAACTGGACGCTCCGGTGATATTTCTGATGGTGAGCTCTTTGACAGTAACTATGCGGTTTTCCGTAGTGATCGAAAATTTGATCTGACTAACACATCTCGAGGCGGTGGAGTGTTACTTGCCATCCTGAATAAATATTCACCAGTACAATTAGACTTATCCAGTATTCTACATTTTTCACATTTCATCGATATTGTTGGCTGTAAGATTTGTATTATGAACTGTACCTTATATTTATTTAATATTTATATACCACCTCACATTAATTGTAATGACGTTCGTACATTTTTTGATTATTTAGAATCATTTGATTTGATAATTGGCGAGAAAGTCATTTTCTTTGGTGATCCTGGCTCTGACTCTGACAGTAAAACTGTCATTCTCACGAACTTTATGGCTTTTTTTGAATTGTCTCAATTTAATGGTGTACGTAATAATATCAACCGAACATTAGATCTGGTTTTCATCAACTTATCTTGCAGCGTTTCTCATGATGATTTACCATTGTTAACTGAAGACAGGCATCATCCTGCTTTAAATGTAACACTGACCCTCACAGTGCCTGAATCTATAGATAATTTTAATTCAATTTCTAGTAAAAGGAAATACAATTTTCCGCAAAGCGGAATTTGTTGGTCTGTATAAAGCAATATTGCATACAGATTGGTCAAGTGTAGATGACTCCTTAAATGTAAATGAAGCAGTTGAACACTTTTATCGAATCTTGTATTCTAAAATCGACCAATTTGTTCCTCTGTATAAAGGCAGAAACTACAAATATCCTTGTTGGTTCACCAAACAAATAATTAGTGATATCAAACTAAAACATCAAACTTGGAAAAAATTTAAGCGTTCTCATTCCGACTTTCATTTGAAACAATTGAAATCTTGCGAAAATCTATCAAGGATCAAATACGTGTTGCACATTCTAATTACATAACAGAGGTTGAATCAGGAGTTATTAATGATCCTCAATCGTTTTGGACTTTTATTCATTCTAAGACCACCTCTTCCAGAATTCCTGGACGTATGGTTCTTAATGATAAACAATTAGATAATTCTCAAGACATAGTTAATTCCTTTGCTACTTACTTTCAAAGTGTTTTTACCCCTTCGTCTATTGCTCAAGATAATTTAACGTCCCACTTACATCTTCCAACTATTTCTCTACCGTTAATTAACGAGAATCATGTCCTAAAGGCTATTAGTAAGCTACAGAATAAATTAACATCTGGTCCAGATGGCATCCCGAGTTTCTTTATAAAAGACTGCTCCAGAATTCTTGCTCTGCCGTTGGTAAAGGTGTTCAATTTATGTTTAAGCTCATCCGTCTTTCCTACTCAATGGAAAATTTCAAAAATTACACCAGTATTTAAAAATAGTGATCGATCAAATATTAAAAATTACCGACCCATTGCTATCATCTCTAATTTCAGTAAAATTTTTGAATATGTTGTATATCACTCTATATGTAATCAAACTCACAGCCGTCTTTCATTTGATCAACATGGATTTGTAAGTAAACGATCAACGGTTTCAAATCTTATAGTCATCACTGATTACATATCTCTGGCAAAGGCTTTTGATAAGCTTGATCATTCGCTTATGATATCTAAACTACATTATTTTGGTTTTGATCTTTCAACTATTTGCCTTCTTAAATCCTATCTACTTGATCGGAAACAATTTGTTGAAATTAACGGTTTTGAGTCATTTGTTTATACAGCAACTTCGGGAGTTCCTCAAGGATCCGTCCTTGGTCCTCAACTATTTAACATCTTTATTAATGACCTTACAATGAACATTTCAGGACATAAACTTCTTTTTGCTGACGATCTTAAATTATATAACAATATTTCTTCCATCCACGACAGTCTATCCGTACAGAAAGACTTTTGTGCTGTGGCATCTTGGTGTCATGAGAATAAATTGTCTTTAAATCTTGCAAAATGCAGTCATGTCTTTCACCAAGAAAAAAAATCCTTTTTACTTTAATTATTCGTTTGACCAGGAAATAGTAGCTAGGGTTAATTCTCATTCTGACCTTGGTGTTATTTTCGATTCGCACTTAACTTTTAACGAACATATTTGCACCGTTATTTCTTCTTGTCACAAAAAACTAGGGTTCATATATCGAAATACAAAATTTTTCTCAAACCCTCTCTCATTGTTAAGGCTTTATGAATCAATTGTTCGAGCAAAACTTGAGTATGCATCACCTGTTTGGAGTCTTTACTATAATATTCATATCAATGCGCTCGAAAACATCCAAAGAAAGTTTCTTAAATACCTGTGTTGGAAGTTGGATGGTTCGTTTCCTCCCCAAGGTATTAACCATAATGTTCTCTTGGAAAGATTTCATCTTCATACACTTGAATCCCGACGTAATATTGCCAACCTTAAATTTATTTATAAATTGCTAAACAATAACATTAATTGTCCTAAGCTTCTGAGTTGTTTGACATTTAAAGTACCGTCATATAATTCTAGGTCATGTGAGATTTTTTACTTGCCTAATCCGAATACGAAGTTATTAATTAAATCATCATTTTATAGAATGTGTTCTCTAATCAACAAAATTAGCCTAACAGTTGATTTTTCTTATGATTCTTTAGAAGCTATTATTAAAGCCATGGTTAATGCGTAGTTATTTATTTTTGGTGTTCCTTATGATAATTTTTAATATGTTCTTTTTTATGATTCATTGTTATTATTCACTGTTGTTAAATATTCCTGTACACATTTTTTATATTATGTTATATCTAGTTTAATATGTGTTACTTTCTAACGTATTCTTTCTAAGTCGATTCTTATATTGTGTCCTTCTGGGTTTCCTATTGAACAATAAAGATTATTATTATTATTATTATTAAAAAGCGATCGCAGCATGTCGCTACTTAAATAAATTTATTAACATTAACACATGGTACTATTTATCTACTGCATTACGGCAATAAAATTTTAATATTAGCAAAAGCTTAGGAATCAGATTTATCAACTGTACGATAATGTAATTTGTTGTTAAGAAAAAGTGTTAAAAAATACTTCCTGAAAATACAGACTTGTTTATAGAGTAATGGGACCTAGACGTTTTCTTTTTTATGAATCTTCGCTGACAAAATACTTATTACGGCTCAAATTGTTATAATTGACTTTCAAAACAACGGCTTAATTGTTCTAATTTTACAGAATATAATTAGCACTTTTTATTTTTCGATTCTTAATTACAACGTAAATTAAAAATTATCATTGGTATTTTCGGTTTATTATTATAAGTACTCAATCTGATTGTGAGTTAAGGATACATACATCGTGACCCCCGATTGCAAGCAGCAAAGCTGTTTCACGAAAAGTGAAGGAGGTACCTATACACAAGTTCTTAAAATTACACTGGGGAACAGTGAATCTGTTGCCAGGAATTTAGAAATCGATTTTGAGTAATTTGATGCTCCTAATTATGAATATGCTACTACTTTTTCTAGTTTGGCTCTAGTTTTTTAAATATATGCATATGCCTTAAGTATTTCTATAAAATAACTGGGAAAAAATGATCAAAATTAAACATAGTAATTTATAGTATTAACTACAATTAATTTTACTTATGAAATGCTGTAAATAGACACTGCAGGATATATTACATTAAAAGTATTAAAAATTATGAAAACAGTGTTTTATACGATTTTCTTCTAAATTCTTGTTGTGTACAATTCCTCTGTAAACTCCAACAGTAGTCGGCCATCATGTGACGATCCCACCTTCCTTGCTATCTTTCTTCCATTATCCGGATATCCTGGTGAAACCGTTCACCCTGTTCCTCACTGTAATCTCCTAGATTGGATGGGAATTTATCTACATGACTGTGCAAAAAATGCATCTTAATACTCATGTTAGCCCCTAATTTTTCAAAATTTTTTAATATATTTAGGACTAGTTCCTGATAGTTGTTAGCCTTGTGATTACCTAAAAAGTTTTGTGTAATAGATATATAACTGAGCCATGCATTAAATTCGACTTCAGTCATACGTGAGGTAAATCTTTGATCCCTCGCCAGTTTACGAATTTGCGGTTCGTCGAATATTCCTGCTTTTAACTTTTCCATACTAAGTGCTGGAAATGTTTGGCAAATATACTTGAAACAATCATCTGATTTGTCCAAGGCCTTAACAAACTGTTTTATTAAACCAAGTTTGATATGGAGAGGCGGTAATATGATTTCTTCCCTGTCTACTAATGGTTCATAAATGACGTTGGATTTTTCTACAGTTATATTTTCTCTTAGAGGCCATACAGTTTGTTGCCAGTGCTTCTCCTTTGCACGGCTATCCCA
Organism: Dorcus parallelipipedus; assembly: GCA_958336345.1. NCBI lineage: Eukaryota > Metazoa > Arthropoda > Insecta > Coleoptera > Lucanidae > Dorcus > Dorcus parallelipipedus. Next base: position 8,266,399 of record OY284478.1, on the reverse strand, counting down.
TAAGCAGATGTGGCAAGGATGTTTAGTATATCCACTTTGCAGACCATTTTCAAATCGACACAAACAGTCCATTGATGCTGAGAATAAGCAATTTTTTTTAATACTAACTTAATGTTGCCATACTCTTCTTTAAGTGTTGTTGAATGTCCGATTGGAATTGACGCAAACTTATTTCCATTGTGCAGCAATACACATTTCAAACTTCTTTTAGAACTATCCATAAAGAGCCTCCACACTTCTGGTGTGTATTCTGGTGTGCCCATCAGCAGGAGTAGTTCAGAAATATTGTTACAATATACAAGTTCGTTATCTTGGCTGAAGAAGGACAGTATTGCGTGCTCTCTATTTCGATACGATGTTATATTAACATCCGGTTCAAGACAGTGTTTTTCCTGAAGTCTGGATCTCAGCACCTTTCTTCGATAAATTCAAATCACGAATTAAATCGTTTAGTTCACCTTGAGAAAATTTTAAGAAGTATGGCAACTATCTTCAAACTCACTTTCATCTGTGTTGTTACTTGCATTGGACAGATTTAACATTTCCGCATCATTGCAATCAAGTTCGCCCCTACATACGAATATAGATACAGGTAAATCTTCGTTGTGTGCTATCGGTTGCTTTGCGGATTCCATACTTGGATAGTCCCATTTTCGTTTCTTAAAACTATTCATACCCTTTATATTTACGGCGCAAAAATTACAATCACGATAGTGATTTCCTTTCGTCCAATTGCGAAATGATTCTACACAGGTTTTGCAAACTTTATGAGGTACCCATATCTTGTCTTGTTGGCATAGTTGGCGTCCAAAATATGCCTGATACGCCTGTTTCACGAAGTCAATTATGTTTTTTCTTTCCGTTGCAACACTGTACTTACCACAAATGTAACAAAACACATCAGGACTACTACACACTGTCTCCGCGAAGAATTCACAGTGACAGGTTTGTTTAAATCACTCAAGCGAAACCACTAGCTAAGATCTGTCATAAATGAAACAGAAGCTTGATGTCATTGATTGAACTTGAAGAAAAAGCAAAAGTAAATCATTATTTCAGAAGTAAAATAGTTTAAATTACTAATAATGTAAATTAAATGAAGAAAATGGTTCAATTTTATAAATTTCGATTATTTTGCAAATTAGAACCAATTCAGCTAAAACAAAAAATTAGTATAAAATCAGAAGCGTCAAATAACATAAAACTATCCTTAAATTCTTAGCAACACGAAAATATTTTTTTGTTGCCCAGTGTTATCGATTGATCGATCGGCATGTAATAAAAAAAATGACCTGTATGTAACGCATGATTCAATAAATTTCAAATATTTTAGTAATTTTACGTCTAGTAAAAATAAAATCTGTGCTTGGAATTAATGCCACGTTTTCGAGACATGGCCAACTAGAGGTAAAATTACTTTGATCGCTCGATATCTAAAGCCAGTTACATTATCATAGAAAATCATATAGAAAAAGGAATATCTTGAAATTGAAAACAAAAACAAGTACAAATTAACAAAAGTATTAAAGCTCTTCTCCAGGAACTAACTGTTCGAATTTTAATTGCAGCATAACATAAATTCTTCAAAGAAATTTCAGACGATGGTCTGGATCAGGGGTGGGAAACCTCTTGTAAATAAGGGGCCAGAATGAATTTTATGTTTCGTCCGTGGCCCACATGAGTTAATCGTCACTTTTTCAGTACTATTTATTTTTCATTTTTTATTACTTAACCGTCAGTTAATGACTACTAATAGGCGCACGTATACCTTTTTATTATTTCACATTTATTTTATATTTATATTATTTAAAAAAAAAATAGATTTAGGTGTCGCGAGCCGGGGGTTGCCCGCCTGTTTCTTATATCTCCATTTAACTGACAAGGACGATCAAAATCTGCATGAAAAAGTTAGGATTGCCATTTAAAAAAATTAATGAGGACGTCACAACGGAAAAACAAATGCCGATCGGGACAAGATTTTTGCACTAAAATGTGTCTTTTAAAATTAAAATTAAAAATTAATCTGTCTCAGGATTTTGCAAAAAAAAAACATCAAATAAACAAATTATGAGCTTGGTGCGAGACTTTATCATCATTCTGTATAAAAATGTTATTTCTTGAGGCACCTGACATCAATCCAACATCATATTTTTTTATGAACAAAGACCTATCACATTATTTTGGTTATATAAAATAGAGAGAGAGAACACTTTGTTAAATTTGTTTGATAGAGTGGAAAATGCAGCAAACAATGTCCGAATGCCTAAATACTATCTTCGTGATAATGAAAATCCAATTGAATTTTATGACGATAAAAATTTTCGTTCTTGCTATCGGTTGTGTTCGATCAATCGTAAAACGTACCAACCTGCTTAGAATTCCCCAAGATAAAACCTAACAACGATCAAATTCAATTTTGCCAATTCACTGTATGTTTTTTCATCAGTGGTTGACCCCTCGATTTTGACCCCTCGATTAACAGTTACAACTGCAACAGATTAATTAATTCAACAAACCTTGTACGCATTAAACCAGAAACTCGTATATTACAACTGCTCATATTACAGTTAAGTACTCAAAAGTCGAATTGTTCATAGGAAAAAAGGCATAGGTAATTTGAGTTAGAAAACGCGGGCGAAAAATCGCTCATCCATTTTCTTTCTGAAATTCACCAACTCCTTGCGTAGCGTGAAAATATTCAGGTTTCTTAATTGTGTGTGCATGTACCGTTGTTGGATACCGTCGAGACCTAGATTTCTATTTCATTATGGTAAATATTTAAATAAAAGTTCTGTTTTCGTGCACAGTAACTTTTCGGATTAATGAAATTTCTCTTGGCTTATTGTTTGCAATAAAAAGGACAGTTTTAGTGCGCAATTAAACGAGGAAAAGGAAAGAAAATTTTGTTGAGAAGTTCACAAAGACACATAGGGTAATTCCGGTAGAGATGGACCATCTTTTTTATGTAGCTCATATTTTCACTGGAATAAGGATTTTTAATAATGGAACACGGTCAACAACACTGTCCTTTATTGCTTGTTGTGTAAACATAATGTAAACGATAAAATATAAAACGCTTTCTTCATACTTAAACTTAAAAAAAAAACACTAAGTGGTCCAACTGCCCCCATATATTATGGGGGAGTTGGACCGCCTTCTAGTCTGACGAACTAAGTACCTAAATACCAGAAAATAATGCGTTAACATCACTGTTTACCACATCATTCGCATATATCATCATATATCATACAAGACTCATGCAACCATCTTCCACAAATAATACATTGCACCCAATCATCTGATTTTGTTGTTGAGTTATAGTTTTATTCGCATCCAGTACAGACATTCTCATCCCAAGAATCAAGAGAATCACTGTCATTCAGAGGCATTTCTTTCTCCGAATCGGTTGTACTACTAGATGTCCTGGATACCTTCCTCATTTGACGTTTTAACTTTTTTATTAGCTTCTTCTCATTTGCCTTCTTAGATTTCTTCTTTTGGACTTCACTTTTTCTTTTTCTTTCGCTTATTTCTTTTCTTTTTGCAATGTGCTCCGGAGAGGTAAGGACCTCTGCAATTTCACGGCTTCGTCGTTTAAGAGCATCAGCTTTTTTTCTTATAACTGGAATAGGCGTAATTATATCCAGTCTTTTACCTGGTGTTAATTCATAGGGCTCCTGAGTAACACTTGTGCTACAACTGGGCCGTGGTTCTTGCTGTTGATCATTCTGAGTAACACTTGTGCTACAACTGGGCTGTGGTTCTTGCTGTCGATCATCAATCATTATGGAATTACCCTGAAAAATGTAATATCTAGATAAAGAAAGAATTTCTACCTGCAGATAGGTAGAGCTAATATCTTTACTTCTGATTCAAGGGCTGACTGACCAGAACAGTTTGCCATCAAATTTGTTGCATCATCTGTGTTTAAAAAAGCATAATTCGGTAAAGCTTCTGGTGCAAATGGGATTAATCCTGTCGCACGGAATCCAGATATTGCATTATTTGCGGTTGCTGCTTTTGCCCAGGCTTCTGCCAGTAAACCACCGAAATTTAATCTACTAATTCTTTGTTGTGGATTCCGTTTTATAAAATTATTGCAGGGCCTCATAGTAGTGGATTTTTAAAGACTTAAAAACTGTTCTATTTAATGGCTGGAGATAATGAGTAGTATGGGCAGGCAGACAAATCATGACTATATCATGTTCATCTGCAAATTCCAGCATTTCGCACAAGTTACAGTGCGATGTATGGCCATCGAGAATTAGAACAACTTTACCAGCAGGTTTTCTCGGCAGAAAATGGAATTTAAGCCAATCGAAAAAGATTTGTGCATTAACGTACGCAGATTTTTGACTCATTCGAGCTACAGAACCAGGCGGTATTCCGTTTGTAAATTTTCGTTTAATGTTTTTTCCCTTAAAAATGCAGTACGGAGGTAAGAAGCTGCCTTCGCCATTACAACACGCCACGACGCTGATCGTTTCACCTTTTTCACTAGAGGTAAGAGAAGAGACGTTTTTAGAATCTTTAGCAGCAATAACATGACCTGGTTTATCATTCAACTGTAACCCGGTTTCGTCGACATTGAATATGTTTCCAGGTTTATCGAAGAGTACGTTTGTTGAAAATACTTCTTCTACTAAACGGAAATAACTGTTGACAGTCTCTCTACACAGAGCAGTACAACGTGCAAGAGATGTTCCCTCAGCAACATGTACTGACAAATCGGGATTTCATTGTAGAAATAGCTGTAGCCAATCGTAACCTGCTTTCTTCTCCTCTTTATTAAAGCGATGAACCAAGCCCAACTGCTCTGCAAGAACGAATGCCATAACTCGGACATCATTACGACTGGGAGCGAATCCAAATTTTTGAAGTTTTTTTATGTGCGAAACTAATTTTCTTTCATTTTCATATCCCAACGTTGAACAAGGGCCTAGAGAAGACGTCTTCATCAAATTTCCTGACGCTTTTCGTCGAAGTAACGTAGCCTTCGGAATGCCAAATGTTCTGGATGCTTTATTAACTCCAAACGTACCATCGTTTATGGCATTTACAGCAGCTTTAAGCTATTCTTCAGTCCAGTTGCCTCTAGACGAACTCTGTTTGCGTTTGTACTTCGTCGGCATGTTGCCAGAAAAATAATTAGATTCTGTAAATAATGTAGAATTGCACATTACAGTCGGTCCATCTATCCCCAACAAAAGTAGTTCATCTCTCCCGTTTGCAAGGGTGAGATGGACCAGTAAATATTAAGTTATGTATCCATTCTATGCGTAAATAGAGGTTAAAACACTATCAGCAATGATTATCTCCATGCATTAGTTGTAAAAACATTGTCACATTTACTTACATGTTAAGAAACCACACCTTTCAATTTCCACGCTAGGAATTTTAAGCCACGCACTGAAATTTGCAGAAGAATTGCACTCTAAGTACGACACATATTCACTCGCCTGATATTTGCCGCCCGTTTTCAGTTACATGTTAAGCGATTACACATAATAACACTGCCATCTAGCAATTTGTTCCTAAAATTATGGAAGTGGTCCATCTCAGGCGGTGGTCCATCTCTACCGAAATTACCCTACTTACAAATACGCATCAAGAATATGAGTATACATATAACACATATAGAAAACAAACCTATACCTACATGACGAAGTTAACTAACGAACATACGTCTACAATATTTTTCATTTCTTAACCTAAAATAAACGATTCTCAGGATTAGACCTAGGTGATTGATAATAATTGAAATCATGAACCGTGAAATGCAGAGTTTCACGAATTTAGTAATAACTTTCATTTATGTATACTTGAATTGCAATGTATTCCTAGTGCTCACAATTACATTGCAATTGAAATACTTATTCGTTATTATTATCATACACGGAGAAAAAAATATTTTTTGAATTAACCATTTTCATGGGTTAAAAAGGACCTACGAATTTATTTATTTGAATGAACAAAATGTAACGAAATGTAAACAAGAGACTTGTTGAATCAAAAATATATATTGTTCATTCAAATAAATAAATTCCTAGGTCCTTTTTAACCATGAAAATGGTTAATTCAACAAATATTTTTTCCTCCGTATATGTAGTGAGAAATTATTGAATAGTATGCAATTTCGTCTTTTTTTTTAATTAATTCAAATTAATTTCACTACAGTCCTAAAAACTAAGTACAGTTTTTATTCAAATGAATTATTTTTATACGTAAACGTTCCCGTTTCTATCGAGTTTAAGAATGTCGTATAAGGAAGATTGTGTGTCGACAAACGGAATTGTTCGAGAAGTATGTGGCTCAGGAACAGGAAGGAAGTCGTAAACGGTCAACTACCTCGTACATACGCTGATCATACGAAACGACACCAATGCAAAAATTATATACACAATTTATTATTGGCAGCAGAATAAAAACGCAAAAACAGCATCGTAATCGTTACGGTTAGTTATGCATCCGTGGAGAAATAGTTAAGAAAAATTGTGATCTTAATCGCTCCATTGTTAATGTTATTTAGCAAGCACGGGGCAGGGTTAGTCGCGCAACGCAGCGTTTACATCACTTGTTCCTTTTGCGAAAGGTTAATAAATTGAGTCGAGTTTCGCTCAAAACTGTGGTCCAGAAATGAGTAGGTCAATTATTCGTGTGTCTGCGGTACCTGCTAACGACAGATTACACACACGTGTCGGTAATATTGGCTGATTAATGATTTGCGAAACTAATTAAAAAAACGTAATTTTAATTTAAACTATAGTACGTACATATTCCCTTACTAATGAAGAGCATATAATAATAATAATAACATAATTTTATTGGCACAAAATACAGGGTGTTGTCGCATTTTTACTCCTCACCGCGCATGACCCTTTGATTTTCCTTTCTTTATACCGTTCTCTTTCTCGCATCGCTCGCACTCGAATCCCCTCGATCTCAGAGCAACAGTAGAGTAACAATAACATCGTACAGAGTAACAATAACATCGATTAAAGATGCAGAATTTCGAACGTAACGTGTCGGTACATCTATCAACTGTTTTAAGTTTTAGACCTCTTACAAGTGAAGAGAAAGCAAAACTATCAAAGCAAATTAATATTTATGTCTCCTAAGTATACAACAAAGCACCGTATAGTAATTAGCTAAAATATCGTGGCAAGCAGGGTGAAAGTCATTCAAATTAGCGTTTGGTGGACGATATAAAACTCCAACATATATAGTCTGTCGAATTTGAACCGTTCACCATTGCTAACTTCCTGATTTTTCAAGATAGAAATTCATGTTGATTCTGAAGTTTTAATCAAGAAAACAATTGCACTGCTAGTTGTCAAAATATTTGTGCAACCGTGTTTTTTTTTAATAGAAATGTAGTAATTTTAGTAATTGATTGGGTAGAGATTTTCTTTCTGCTTACGGGGATGCCAAAATTTCATAAATCTGCTAACAAAATAACGAGATAATTAAAGAAAATCAGTTTCGAATAAGTAAGCCATGCTCTTGTATGAAATCAAGTTACCTAAATAATTGACTAATAACATCTATAGATAATGTACACATAAACAACAAATAAATGAAAGAAAACATCATCGTTGTTAAGTTCTTTTGAAATTATATTAATTAAAATGAATAATTCTCCGCATCTTATACCAAAATTTCTTGGATTTGTTTACAAAATAACCACATATTTAAAAAATCATTTCTTGTAATACAAATATTTTGATAACTACCAGTGCAGTGGTTTTTTTTTATTAGAAATTCCTAATCAGCATGAATACATATTAGAGAATCTTTGCCCATTTAACCGAATTTTTATCTTCAAAAATAAAAAAAGTTAGCAATGACGAACGTTTCAAATTGAACATCCGATATTTGCTTTTCGCTGCAGGAGATATTTATCCATAGTTGTTCTACGCAATCGGAAATTTGAAATTAATATTGTTTTTTTAATACGTAGCCACACACTAAATATATTAATCAATAATTATACAAATTACAGCTAGGATTGTAGATTAAAGAAGGTTAAAAAGTAATTACTAAAGCAAGGATTTTAGGTCGAGAAACAGAAACTTAGCCAGCCTTCCCCTGTGCAAATTTCCGAAGTTTTTTTGTCGCTCCTTGTTGCACCTCTTATGCGCCCTTATGCACCACGTTTTTTTTTTTTAATTTTGCACCGCTTAAATAGCTAAGAAAAAAACAAAATAGAAACTTGAAAATGAAAATTTTCAATGCGATCGGCTAACTACGTTTCTATTTTATTTTTTGTCCTCAGCTATTTGAGCGGTGCAGAAGTAAAAAAAAAGATGGTGCATAAGGGATGAAACAAGCTGTACCAAAAAAACTTCACTGAGGGGGGAGGGAAGGCAACTTAACTTTCTATCTTATTTTTTTCTCAGCTATTTGAGCGGTGCAAAAGTTAAAAAAAAGGTGGTGCATAAGGGGCGCAACAAGGTGCGACAAAAAAGCTTTTCACGGGAGGGGAGGGGGGCTAGCTGAGTTTCTATTTTATATGTGAAACTTCACTGATTACACCCTGTATATGTGCATATTCTAACAAAATGTTCTGCATATAAATCCGAGCTTTACAAATAACCAAAAGAATTACGTAGTTTTTTAAGAATTACTTCTTGGTTATTTATTGCATTTTATTTCTTAGTATTAATTGGTTGCGGTTTGTGTTCCGACCGGTTTCATCTTGCGACATTTTCAAGGGTCTTTTATGTATACTTATGTATGAATGTTATTTTTTCATATCATAACGTATTAAAATTCAGAACTTTCATGTCTTTTAGTGCAGAATGAATAAAAAATTAAAATAATTGAGTTACCCCTTTTGACTGCAGCCAGTGCAGCCCGAATAAAGAATCTTCGCTTCTTTGACTATTACTTTATAGTAATAGTCACGAAAAATCACGGAACTTGAGCTCTGCGTAATCAATCGCCGAAGTTAGAACGGACAATTATTTCAATATTATTTCTTTGTTAACGGTGAATGAGAAAAAAGGACAGAGTTATAATTCATAAGTCTGATGATGCAACACCAGACAATGACGCAGAGCTCTTCTCTTATGAATACAACAATAAATAAATTTCTTCAATAATTATTCACTATGTAGGAACTCTTTCTTTTTTTTTATCTTCATACACCTAGAACTAACAACACCTGTCTTCACTGTATTTTTAAATTTTAAATTTTGATGAAAAAAATGGAGTAGTTTTGTGATGGTAACTTTGCAATTGTGAGTTATGACTAGAGACTCTTTCTTGTTCGAAAATCAAGGTCGATAAGAAAACGAAAGAAGAAACCAAAATAGTTCGACAAAAAGAGAACTGAAACAAACAACGTGGAAATACGAAGAACATGGCGAGCAAAAAAAGAAGATCGAGAGCTGAGGAACAATGAATGAAAAGTGGTCTTCTGCGCTAGACCAATCCAATAATCCAAGGGTTTTGGTTGTCTCTTGAGGACCGAAATAGAAGACATTATTGCAAGAACTGGACGCCTTGATACCTTCTAAATAGCACATCTTGACTGTTTGATTTCCATTTTCTTCATGAAAAACATCCTGATTGAATAATTTATTCGACCTGTCGGGCTAGCTGAATTAAGTCCTCAGTAGAATGTGCTCCACACAACAAACCATCTACGTAAAAGTCGTGACTAATCACTTGAGCTGCCCGAGGATGAGATGACTCGTGTCCTATTGCCAACTGTTTGAGACAACGTGTAGCAGTGGAGCACTGGCAGTACCACACGTCAAAATATTGAGTGAAGCTCTTGGTCTGGATCAGATCTCCATGTTGCCTGAATCTAATTAGAATTGTAAGATACACCAGAAGATGAATTGGCTGAGCAATTGAAAACAACACGCGACTTTGTGGTATAACTATCATTTTTGACGACACCATGATGAGGCGAATAGTAGACGATCTGATTTTCTAACGTCTTGAAGGGAGACATATGTGAAAGTTGCTCGTACTCGTACATGAAATCCGTGTACAATTGTTTCAACTCAGGGTTTGAAATGAACTTTCTTTCAAGGTTTAGAAATTAATTTCTTGCTGAATCTTTGGAATCGCCCAACTTGTAAACAATGAATCTTCCTTCAGGACTGCGCCTAAATGTTTCGCTAAAACGATCTTCCTCACTTAACATTTCTTCCATTTCCCAGAATCTGAAGTTGGATCTTTAAATTTCTGCTAAAATAATATGTTGTAGTCCTGCACATATTAATTGCCAAAAAAAATGTTTGCACCAATTAAAAGATCGATTTTCCTTGGAATATTAAAGGTTGGATCAGCCATCTGAATGTTAGATGGCATCGGAAGAAACGATGGAGCAAATAGTATGCCTGGATATTCCCTGTGATCTCAGGGATTACCGAGCATTGAATATCCGCATGAAACTTGGAATATAAAGATCTCATTTGAACTTTGCAACATGTGTATTGAGAAAAACCAATACCTACTAACGAAATGTTGATGCCCCTTTGCGACAGATCCAATTTGTCAACTACATCTTTAGAAATGAAATTTGACATAGAAGCATTGTCCAGTAATGCCCTACACATTGAGAAACATAATTACAGACTGTGGTACTAACTTGATTCTGGCTCGTACCCCTCACTTGAAGTGTACTTTGATTTTGAAATATCTGAGGCCTTACTAGATAAGGAATATCTGAAATGGTTCAATGTAACTACAATTGTAAACCAAAGAAGTGAAAAGATCTTTAGAGACCTGAAAATTTCGGCAACTCAATTGTGGAAAGCTTAACACCCACATTTTTAATGAATGAATTCTACACACCCCAATGAATCTTAGAATTGGATCTTTCTTGTGTTAATTGTAAATTTTGAATGAACTGTTTAGCTTTTGAAATTATCGAATAGTAAAGATTTTTCAGTTAGTTCAAATTTTTCTGTTTCAGATTCATCAAGCCTGTCTGAATCTAAACCTTCTAATTCAAATTGTATACTTACAATATCTACTAGAACAAATGTAAACTGATGATTAGATTTTCAAAAGCTTCACGTCGGAAACTGTCGATTTTTCATTTGTCTCTCGGTTTCTTGGTTGTTTAAAAAAGGAACAAAAAAATAATTAAATACACAGGAATCAATGATTTCTTGATTACTTTTTAAAAAGCTTCATGCCGGAAATCGTCGATTTTTCATTTGTTCTCGACTTCCTACATTTAGCTGTTTTTTTTTTATGTGCGGTAGTCGACCAAGTGAAGACGACATATTATGTACATATGTGTTACGGGCAATGTCCGCAGGGTGTATAAATGTTCTATATAATGTCCCGCAGTTAAATATTACAACAAATATTAATTCGACTTTGATCATATCTTCAACATATTTATTCTTCTTCTTCCTCGCATTCTTCATCATCGTCTTTATACGGGTTAGGCAAGTAACCTTTCTTCTTCTATTCATTGCTTTCTTAGTCCTATTGGGAAGCCAATCCAGTAATAAGATCGACTCTCAAATCGATCATCCGTTGTAATTGAGCCAATATTCAATTGTCCGGCTACCCATGTGTTTTGCGGGTTGCTGTTGATCTGTTTGCGCATGATTTTATTCTTGAAAGGTAGTGTCGCATATGCGGCAAAGCTTGCGAGTATTGTGCTTATGAATGCTTCTTCATATCATTAGTCTTAAGTTCCTGTTTAACTGCGTTTAATTGAATTTACTTTTATATGCTCGTACTTCAAATTTTTCAATGAAAACTAGTTACAAATTTATCGAGAAAAATGAAATTCTAAATAATTCTGCCTGTAACATAGTAAACATTTTTATAAAAGGAATTGTATAACGATTTGCAATTGAAATTTTTCCCCGTATCTAAGCTTTAAAAAAATTTGTAACAGAAGTAAAAGCATATGCTTCGTTTTATTCATCTAGCTCCATATATGTATGCTTGCGTCCAAATTAGAGAAACAAAATTAGAAACTCTTTATATTTACGACATAGCGTCCTAATATGTAGACGGTTTAAGCATAGCACGCTCGTGGTCGATCAATCATCGTTCTCCCATGTCCGTTCCCTGGTTATGACACTCTTGCAGCCGATGTGCGATATGATTTTTAATTGACCAATTCAATTTATTTTTATTTTCGCTTTTTGCCAAAAAAAGCAACAATTTCTGCGATTTATTAAAATTACTACCATAACCATTTTTTGACTAAATCATAAAGAAAGTTTTGCAAATTTTATTAGAAGCTGGAAAATCTGCTACTTTTCCAAATCTACGATAACTTTTAAAAAATTAAATGCTCATTATAATATAGATCCAAATGTGCAAACGAAAAAGACAGCGTTTTATTGCAGAAAAATATCAGTTCTGAATTTTATACTAAATTATAAACAAACTTTTTGCATTTTTAATCAATTAATCACATTATTGTTACGCGCCTTAAACAACATTAGCTTGGACCATGTAAAAAAAAAAACTTCCTTTGAATCGAATAGGTACTGAAGCACGCCAAGTTGAAGGTAATGACCCAAATTCCATCATCGATTAACCATCGTAATCGATTTGTCAACCGCAATCACTGATTTGCAAAGTACAATTTAAGCCAACCATTCACAAACGTATAAGTAACGCAGGTATTTATTATCGTTGTCGATTGGCCATAATGAAGACTCGAATACATATGTATATCAAAAGAATAGGTCACGAGGTGAGAAACAAGTTGATATACGAGTATAAAAAAAGACGTCGCGTCGATTGCCAGTTTTTTTTTTAAGGTAAGGTTACCGTTACGCATAATTTCGTATGCGTAGAATATACCTGCGCCTTGTCTCTTTGGAACGCTCGAAAAAATGCGACTTAGAACGATGACCTTGCGTGAATTCTAAATCGAATGGTTTCCATTTAATTGTCGCATTTCGAGAGTCGCATTCTTCAAATATACTTAGAAAGACTCGAATAGTTTCATGATAGCCGTTAACTAGCTTGTTTAACTAAAGATATCAAAATCTTCTTACACACCGTGTGTTCCGTGAGGAACTCCCAATATTTAAAGAATGTATTCAGGGGACCAAAATTAACAAAAAAAAAGGCCTTATGAACATACAGTCAATTCTGAAAACTCCCTTGAACATATTCTCAAAATACGTATTTGGGGACGCATGTATCGAAGTTGACGCTTGACGGTGATATTTTTGAAAATTTTATTTAATTAATTTAATTTTCCTTTAAACGTTTCCCTTTATAATAGAAAATAAAATTTATTTATTTTAATTATTTTTTGGAAAATCACTTGCTTGCTTTCACAAGTAGAATGCAAACTTGTTGAAATAAAACTCATATAAACATGTCAGTACGTTAGTACAAAATCAAGCAAATTAAATGAACTTACTTACAATACAACTACTTACAATATTTGAGAAACTATTCAAATTATTTTTTAGATAGTGAAATATTGATCGCATTTCACATAATTAAAAATTTGATTGTTTAAAGACTACATTCAGATAAAGAAAATTCCTACACCACCTATTTTGAATGCCACACATCTATGCGTAAGTCTAAAGCTGAAAGAATGCAATGTGTAACAACAACCTCATGTGAATTTTAAATGGGATGATTTCCATTTTATAATAGCGAGTGTATTAAACTTTTCACATTCTTTTCATGGGGAAGTGACAAAACTTTCAACTTCTCCACTTTACCTACACCTTCTTTAGATGAAAGTTACTTATCAAAGGAAGTATCACAGAAAAATGTGAAGGCAGAATTTATTTGTTTGTTATTCAAGTCATATGATTGAGAGACTAAGAACTAGCGTAAAAGTCTTCGTTTTCCTGAATATTTTCCTTTTGTTGAGAACGATCTGTAATCGGTACCAAAGATAATAAGGGATGTATTTATCAGTTAATAAACGTTCTACGGAATTTTTGCAATAGCACAGAATAATTATTTTAAATTGTATTTTAAGTCACATTTAAAATGAAGATGTGAACTTTCTATGAAACTACAAAGAAGAATGCCGAAATCAAATTCTCAATATCTTCACCTTCATGTAGCGTCAAGCGCTGTTGAGATAATGAATGGATTTAGTTTTCATATTTTCCTTTCAGCATGCCAAAATATTTCGAAGTCGTCTCCTTTAATTTAAGAAATTAGAATTTATCTTTTGTTTGACTTTATTATTTTTTTAATTAAATAATATTACAATTTATAAGTAACTTCTTTTGAGGTCTGGTAATCATCATCAGAAACCATCGTCTGCCTCTCTTCTGACACAGTTTTATGCTTAAAACGGTAAAAACTTGCTTTGTAACTAGCAATTTAACTTAGTTTTTGAACAGTTTCGTTGCATTGTACGTTGCTTCCATCAACCATTACGGGTACATTCTTCGGGTTTTTCTGTTCATCGTCAGGAGCAGCAGCAGTAGGGCGAGGCGCCCACCCCCCGGAAGGTGCATGGTAATCTACGTTGTAGTTGTTATAAAAATTATCGTACCTCTGGTTGAATCTATTCGCCTCAATGACTGCGATTTCTGTAGGTGTTAGTTCTATCACTTCATAGGGTCCTCCCTCATCGTTACAGCACACAGGGCAGCAAGGTTTAAAACAATTTTTCTGTTCTTCTTCTTCTTTGCAATTTTCCTCCATCTGATTCACCAGGTGCTTTAATTTTGTAATAAGATCCGATTTAGTAGACGGCATTTTTACTGAGAATTTTTATGGTGAACAGTTACAGGTCAAAATTTTTTAATAGTTCATCGTTAGACTGACAATTTGTGAATTTGTCATATGTGACAAATTAATTATTTTTAATATTTCCAAGTATGCTATGATGTTATTTGAAACGATCACATGGTGATGTTAGGAAACTCTGGTGTTTGCACTCTTTTCATTTGTTTTAAACTAAAACGAACAGCAATCTCACGGTCTGCTTCAATGATTTGCCGGTAGATGACACTGACACTGCTACAGAAACCTGTAATACCTCCTATAATAAACGTCAAAAGAAACTTCAAATCAAATTTATTCTTGGTCGTAATTGTGTATAATCAAACTGTAATCAAGTGTCGTAAAGTGTTGTTGTTGTTTCTTATTCATAATTCTTGTAAAATTTTGTCGTTTTTCGTGTTCCTAATTCTTTTAAAAAGTTTTGTTGTTTCTTGTTCAAATTTGTTGTTACTCCTTGTTCCGAAAATGCCAAGATATTGTTATCTATGTTTACAGTCTAAAAGAGGTAAGCAAGATTTAACTTTATTTGCTGCACCCAAGGTAAATTTCTTTCCAATTCCTTTTTTTAATTTAAAAATTGGGTCATTTCAGAGTAAAAAAGAACGTGAAGCATGGGGAATCTTTTTTGGAAAACCAATTTCAGCAGCCGGTTTTGTCTGCAATACACATATTTCAGACAAATATTTGAAAAAACTAGATTCAACTAGATCACTTCTTCATAAATCTTTCACAAGCGACTGGTAAGTTTTACCACTATTTGGTGATGGTGAAGGCAGAAATAGTCAAATTTGCTTTTTGCATAAAACAAGAAAATCTTCACATTAGCTTGAACATGGTCACTGGTAACCAAACAAGTTGGCATTCAGAACCGTTGGATGATAATAGGGAAGCATTTGCCTACTTGTGTGACTTTTTGGCAAGAAAATACAAAAAAATTAATTGCATGGACTGCAAATTCTTTATAATCGGACAAGGATCTGAAAATTTTAACAAAATAATTTTTAAAAAAAGTAGAGGATCTTTAACATACCCATCAAGCCAATTTTATAATTTTCTTCTTGATATTGAAGCTGAGTTCGGCAATGCGATCTTTTCCATCAATCACCTCTGCATCGTTCGGTAATGAAAACTTGAGCTTACTTTGATAGGATCTGGAGCGTTCGACAAATACAGATCAGATGAAAAAAATCGCGCTCGCTCAGCTCGGAATATTTTGGAGGAGCTCTCAGATTTAGAACTTGTCGAGTAGGTTATGTTTATATATTTTTATGAATTAAGAGTAATCGTTGTCTAATTTAAACAATTTAGTGTTTGTACAGTGTAAAATAATGAATTTCAACATTATAATGAGCATAATTAATTTCAAGAAATAGTGTTTGATGGTGAAGAATACAATCAATTTCTAAAAGTGAATAATAAAAGTGACTGTTGGAAGAAAATAGAGTATTTCAAATACGGTGTATTTTTTTTAAAATGCCATAAAGGTTGGCCATGAAAATTAAAACTCATGTCGTAGCTTGGCATCTAACACATGCCAAAACTCACAATTTAAAGTACATGAATGGAGCTAGGACACGAATTTTCTTTTCCACAGCCACCCCTTATGGCATTTTTAAAAAAACACATTAGTATTAAGATCGTCTTCAAGAGAAAAATTCATAAAATTCTGTTTATTTACAAACTCAACTGTCAGAATCTACACTCCAGTTGCTCGAAATCGTTCGTCATTAAGTGTGCTCATGTGGAGCACTCTGTGATTAGCTGATTAAAATCTCACTAGCTCTGCTCGAATCGCCGAGTGCATTGCCGAATTCACCTTGAAATGGTAGTCAGCAATATTTTTAAAAATGAACTTAGGAAAGATGCTTTAACGATGATCACTAATACATTAAACAATCATAAATTCAGATACTTGTTAGGTAGTCCTGAACATGCAGCAGAACGGACTCAGGATGTCTTACATCAATTTGTTGTTCTCCGTTTGACAATAACCTGCCAAAAAGAAAGCAAAAATAGGAATGATCAGAACAAATCGAAACAATTTGCAAAACTAGCAAAATTAAATTAGGTTATGCATTTACATTCTTCCACCTCCTAAATTCAATGTACCTACCTGAATCCAATTATAATAAAAAATTGTTTATTTCTTAATAACGTTAAATTCACTCTAAAAATTAGTCGAGATTTCACCGGAAATTATCGTCAACTCGACTTATAACTTATAAACGTCAAAGTCGTCAAACGTCCATATGTGTCATATAAAAATGAAGCCAATAGCCAAAATAGGACAAAACGTGTGTAGGCCTCTAGTCTTTAGTTCTCCATCTAGCAGAGAGTCTTCGAACTAGACCATGAACTTCTGTTGCTACGGGTTGAATGATTTTGCGTGCAAAATATTGGGAGTGGAGACACCATATTTTCCTAACATCACCGATCACATGTAATCACTTTTTCACTGATTTGACTCCCTCCTTAACAGCTCGCACCAACAAATGTCAAACACATGTGTATTTTCATCGCCAGTTTGCCGCGTGGCGACTCTTTCGTTCAAAGACGCGAATTGACTTTTATGCATTTTCTTTAATAAAATGTGGAAAGCTGTGAATATAAAGAATTTGAATACACTGAGTTTTTTTTATTACGAAACATTCATTTCTTATCACGTAATAATCTCCATTAAAAATTTTCAAATTTTTATACAAAAGAAAGATAATGGATCCTATAATAGCGAAAAAATTGCAGTTCATAGAAATGGATTGGTGCAAGCATTTGCGCATGCAAATTTGCATAAATATGAACTGAATTGATAATCCATTTTACGGTCAGTTTGCCAAAGTTTCGGGCTTGTGCAGACAAAAAAAATACGTTTTTACGCAATGAAGAAGAACAAAGAGGATGAACAAAGAAGGGCAACATTAATTTAAGAAGACATGTGGAATGCTGCACAGAGCTAAAGGGCACTAAAGGCACTCTTTGCAGAACATATGATTTCGAAATTTTGACCTGAATGTAACTCAAACCATCAAATGTAATACATCATTGTAATCAGCGAAGAGGGTTTCACTTAATCGTGTAAAAATCCAAGATGGTGTCCATAAGAAAATAAAAAGTTGAATGTCGTTTATTCGTAATTTTTGATGACATGACAAAGACAATGGGCCAGATGAATAAAACGAAGCATATGCTTTTACTTCGAATTTTTCAATGAAAACTGCAAATATTTGAAGAAAAATGAAATTCTAAATAATTCTGCCTGTAACGTAGTAAAAATTTTAATAAATAGAATCGTATAATAATGATTTGCATTCGAAATTTTTCCACGTATTTAAGCAAAGTAAAAGCATTTTATTCATTTGGCTCAATAGCATATTTATGTAGATTCCTCATAAAAATGTGCCTTAACAATGTCTGGCTGTCGTCTGGCCTCAAAATGCCTAGCTTCATTGGTTTTTATAGAAAAAAAATAAAAACGAAAATCATGATTTTACTTTTTCTCGAATATCTTGAAAACCGTAGGTACAAAATGGATGAAATTTGTTTGAATTGATTGGGATAAAAATACGCAACTTTGTTCTATTATAGAATAACCGCGATATCCCCATGGTTAGGCTCGAAAAACGGACACCTTGTATAGGAAAAACTGGTAGGAACTTTAATAAAACTCGTATTAACGAACATCTAAGATCTTTACGACTAAATAAATTGGATTCGAATTTTGCTAATCATCTACTAGACACATCCCACACATATTTGTTTCTAAAAGGAACAAACTTGATAGGAATACTTAGAAATAATTTTATATTCTTATTATACCAGATTGTCCTCTAAATAAAGTGCCTGATCTAAAGGCTTCCTTTGATAGAGCAAATTATGTACTAACATACCTTTATTACATTTAGTGGAATCAGACCACCCCTAGAAATATCAAAAATTTCCATACCTCTTATACTAAAATGTAAATAGGTAAGCTAATAGAAGCTATTGGGTTCATACTCCACCTATAAAGGTTTACCCCTTTCCTATTTAATATGACACCTGAACAAAATAGTTTTCGGCTCGTTCCTCGCCCTAGGAACCTTGGTCGCCTCGTCCTCATACTCCTGAATAGGAATATGAGTGGGATTGGAAATTAATCTCCTTTCATTTATCCCATGGATTAGAACCTCCAAAAGAATATACCCAGCCCTAAAGTACTTCATTGCCCAAGTTCTCGCCTCAACGATCCTCCTCCTATCTATTGTTGTCCTATCGCTGAAAATTTTAAATCCAATTGAAAGAAGATTTCAGTCAGGACTCATCTTTAATACCTCTCTTCTCCTGAAAATGGGGGCTGCCCCCCTCCATTTTTTGATTCCCTGAAGTCATAGAAGGTTTAAGATGATTTAATAGGATAATCCTATTAACCAATAACTCTTTTTTCATACTCCAGGAAAACAATAATACTACTGGTCGCTACCATCGTCTCATGTATAATTGTAAGAGGAGTAATAGGACAAAATCACCTAAGATTGCGGAAAATCATAGCATATTCATCAATCAATCACATTGGTTGGATAATTGCAGCATCATTATTTCTTGAAATAGTTTGAACAATCTACTTCATGATTTACTCAGTAATCACCTTAAATATCGTCATCTTGTTCAAAAAATTAAATATCTTTTTCATAAAGCAACTCACCCTTGCAATAAGTCACGAACCGAGCTTAAAAGTATTCTTCATCCTAAATTTTTTATCTTTAGGTGGGTTACCCCCATTCCTGGGGTTTTTCCCCAAATGATTGACTATCCAATCCATAATTAATGAAAATTTCCACTCGTTAGCAATTGTAATAATTATCACAACCCTGGCAACGCTATACTTCTATATACGAGTTACTTTCAGAACCCTTGTTCTCTCAATAAATTCCACTCTTCTCATTAGGAATCCCCCAACTTATAAGTTTTTCATCATAGCAACAAATCTTGTAACGCTGGCAAGATTGATTTTATCAACCCTGGTTTTCAACCTCCTTTAACCAAGGATTTAGGTTAAAAAAACCTGTGACCTTCAAAGTCGCCATTAAAATTAAATTTTAAGCCTTAGGAAAATTCCACCTTCAAATTTGCAATTTGATATCACTTTTGACTACAAGGCTGGTAAAAGGATTTAATTCGTAAGTAAGTTTACAGCTTACCGCCTGCTGCTCGGCCATTTTACCGAACAAATGGCTCTTCTCAACAAATCACAAAGACATTGGAACACTTTACTTTCTTTTAGGAAGCTGGTCAGGTATGGTTGGAACTTCTTTAAGAATTTTAATTCGAGCTGAATTAGGAAACCCAGGATCCCTTATTGGTGATCATCAAATTTATAATGTAATTGTAACTGCCCATCCATTCATTATGATTTTTTTCATAGTAATACCGATTATAATTGGGGGATTCGGAAACTGATTAGTTCCTCTAATACTGGGAGCACCTGATATACCATTCCCCCGAATAAACAACATAAGATTTTGACTTCTCCCCCCTTCTCTCACATTCCTTCTAATGAGAAGTATAGTTGAAAACGGAGCAGGAACGGGGTGGACCCTCCCCTATCCTCTAATATTGCCCATAGAGGAGCTTCAGTTGATTTAGCTATTTTCAGACTTCATCTAGCTGGAATTTCATCCATTTTAGGTGCCGTTAATTTCATTACCACCGTAATTAATATACGAGCAACCGGAATTACATTTGACCGAATACCTCTATTTGTATGAGCTGTAGTATTAACTGCCCTTTTACTACTCCTCTCCCTCCCTGTGCTCGCAGGGGCAATCACGATGCTTCTTACAGACCGAAACATCAATACCAATTACTTCAATATCAATTACTTTGTCCTAATTCAATTCTAATTCAACTCTAATAATATAAAGCAATTTCTGTTTTTCCATGTTAAATCCATATATCTCCATGACAGAAGGACACCCGGTATGTTCCACTGATAATGCCGTAAAGGTGAAACCGGTTTGGAAAGAAAATTAAAAAAAAAAAAAGTAGTGAAAGACTTCTCATTCTTCAATTACACAAATACAAAACTATAAAACAGAATGTAATACAAAAATAAAATTAATAATTAGTTGGAGGAATTTCGGATAATATTAATAATAATAAATTCATGACTGGAGGCTCAGAGTAAGTGCACAGATCAAGCAAAAGTAGATAGTTTAATAATCAAAATTCATTTACTATTTTAAAATATCATTTATTCATAATTAGTTTCAATTCAGTTTTCCTGATGTGAAGGTTAACTATTAGAAAAGCAGAATTTGCTTAAATAAAGAGCACTTAATTGTTGATTTTTTTTTTTCAAATTAGCAAGTCACAAAAAAATTACAATACCCACATGTTCACTGTCGTGAAAGATTCAAAAGAATGTGACTTACCTTGTATAAATTCCAATCCAAATGAATTCCTCTTAATCACAGTGAGAGCATGAACAATTAAACATTCTTCAATTAAAAGACGTTTTTAACCAATTTTATCTAAAGGCCATTTTACACGTATGCAATGAAAATTGCACACAAAAATTACATTTGCTGGCGGGTTTGTATTTAAGCAATTTCTGGGTATTTGTACCGAAAGGGGACAATTTCTGAATACAAATATTAACGGTGTCTTATTGAGATTAATTAATTATTTATCAATTATTGTTCACACACATTTTCCGATGAGCATGCGCACAATAAAAATTGCGTCTTGCTGCAAGACAAATTGCGTCATGTAAAAAGACCTTAAGAAAACATAGCTGCTAGTAAATATCAAGGGCGTCATATCAGAAGGGCGTAAGCGCCATTATACCTATATAATCCTATGCTAATACGCCCTTCTGATATGACGCCCTCGATATAAATAAAATGTTTAGTTTTAAATTTCATGCACAATTTATAAGCAACAAGTGCAAAAACAGTTACAAAAGATGTAAATGATCGGTTCTTTTAATAATTCATATCCTTCGAAGCTTACATTAAATAAGCAATATCTTTCAAATTACCTATTGCAACACGGCGATTGGTTAAACAGGCAATCATTTCAATAATAACATGAAATGCTTCTGCGATGCACTGCAAAATTTCCGGCGCAGATAATTACGAGGCGATTTCGAAAAAAGAAAGCTTAAGTCAAAAAGTGCTTAGAATTAGAATACATAACGAAATCCAAATTACTGTTTGCTTGAAAGCTTTGTTAAATCACGTTTTCATCGACGAGAATTATTGTTTTCAATCGCCCGCCACCTGGACTTTTTCACCTACTTTTTTTAATGATATTCGTTACAAACATTGCCATTTCTGCTGACTGGTTTTTGTAACACCAAAAGGCGACTTTCTAAAAAAAAAGAAATGGTCTCAACTGCATCAAAATTCGTATTCAATCGTTTGATTTATTTCAGTAAACGATACGTATCTTTACGAGTAATTATACCTAATTCTTGTATTCAAGTATTTGTATTTGTATTTTTTACTCAATTATAGATTTGAAAAAGAATTAGTACTGATCGTTTGGAATAATTTTAAAAATAACTATTACAGAAAGTTAGTACCGGCTGCGGCTTAAAACTGGTTTCGAGTGTAGCTTCAGGGAATGAATGTATGTATGTATGTACAATCGGCGTAAATACTAATGTCATAGGGACAGTAAAAGTACCAAAACTAATACTACAGCATATCGCCTTTAAGAAATAGTGAATCGAACAGGCGTAAATTTTACAACGGGTGGGTTACCACGGACCTCAATAATAATTAATGCTAGGATCGTAAAGGACACTAACCTCCGTTATGAATAATCCCAAAATTAATTTTAATTAATTTTATTGAAACTGAATCAGTTGTTAATATTACTAATCATGAAGAATACTTATTTCTTTGGAATCGAATGAGATGGATGAGATTTTATAGGTTGACAAATATATGACCTAAAACCTAATGTTACACAACTAAATTATCTGAAAATGGAAGTGTCGATTTCACTTCGCTTTATTATCACGATGGTACATACCAAGAAGAGAAAAAGAACAAAAAATACTACCAACTCACAATGTTAATATAAATATTTGGAAGCAATGGAAAACGATTATACCTAAATCCCACTTTAGCATCTAACTACATCCAAAACAAATGGGAAGAGTTAACATTAATGGGCTGATGAGATGGACCTGTCTTAAATTCAGAAAAATGGAAAAAAGTAACAACAAATATCACGATGTGTACATCACGCATCTAAGTTTTTTTTTTAGAGGTTTATTGATTGGAAATACGCAACGAAAGCAAAAGCTATAAAAATTACAAGTCATAGAAATAAAACAGGAGGA